>OW818029.2:129753420-130953420 GCA_942486065.2 Calliphora vomitoria | reverse complement strand
ACTGAAGTGAATTGCAAAATTATTCCAAATAAGATATTAATAATGAACGGCGTCTGATTTCGGCAACAGAAAATCTTGCATTTATCACATTGCTAGTCATCGCATAAGTAGTAATGAAATGTAAGAATTTCAGCATGTTGCCTTTATCTACTTCAAGAAAGCTTTCGAAAAAGCTTGCTTTTAGTGACTAACTAATCGAATTGGTGGGAGAATTCCGCTTCTTGGACAGTCAAATTTCCCCATATGGCGGTGCACGAATTGATATTTTTCGCAGAATAAAAAACAAAAGCTGCATTCGCTAATTTGTGCAAACTTTGGAGCTACAATCAAATCAGTACACTATATAAACGGCTAACAAAACTGTGCTAAAGTCCAATTTTTCAAATGCAATTATTGCACTTTTTTAATGCCATTTTGTAACCAATACTCCAAATTAACTAAGTAAGCTTTTTGTTTTTGGTAAATATTAAATTCCGTTTGACAACACGCAGTCAAAGACATTGCATTGTAATCACATAATTAATTTTGTTGAAAAGCCTGTATAGCTTTCAAAAATTCAATTGGTTGTTTAAGTAATTTGGCGAGTTATAAAGAAGAAAGTGAAAATGGAGAACAATAAATTAAGTAAGTGTTAATGTTTTTCGTTAAAAAAGATGATACATTTGTTTGACATGCTTGAAATAAGGCCTCTTTTTTAACGTAACCTTAAAAGTGCTTCGATTGTTTTTAAAATGTAACTTCGTGGAAGCTTTTAAAATTTCGGCAAAGTTCGGTAGATTGAATGCAATCACAAATGAATATAGTGAAATGTTATAAAGCAATTTCCATTTACATTCGATAGCCATTTTTAGCCGTTTTCTAATAATTCCATATTTTTTAGGTTATTGCGTTTTAAAAAAAAGCATAGTTGTTTGAAATTTGTCTTAACGAAAATTCAAGGCAAGAAAAGTAGGATAAACTTGTGAATTTTATAGTCCACAAAATTGGTAAAGAAACATATTCAAGACGCTTTTTGGAGAGAACTGGATCTTCGTGTGGATATGCCTAAAGTTGGCGGCTCTGGCAGCACAAATGACGGAAACACTGCGCGTAGAGCATTCACCGATCACGAAATCTTTGCTAACGTTACAGGCGTTGGCCAGTCAATAATTTTCCATTTTAAAATTATATTAATTTGCTTATCATGCCAGTTTCCTCTGAACTCCACAAAATTTGAGGAGTTCTGCTTTCAAACAGCGGATTTTATCGAAAAGCTTTAACCTTGGTTGCCGATGACAGCTACAGTCCATAAAGTGCTTATACATTCCAAGCAGATTATTGACAACAATAATCCGATTGGTTACTTTGGAGAAGCAGGTGCTGAGTCCAGGCACAAAATGTATAAGGCTGACAGATTGGATCACGATCGTAAAAACAGCAGAAGATTAAAATTATGATTCAAAAATTAAATTTTTTTTTTTTTTTTTGTAGAATGTTTTTTATTCGGCTTGAAGTCAGAAATAATAAAACTTAAAACACAAATTTATTATTTATTTTATTTTTATTATACCTTACCTTCCTTTTTGTTTTAATTTCCTTAAAAGTATGCACTAATTTAGCTGTTATTAATATAGCACAGAAAAAGTAGTCATTTAACCTATAGTGCAGTAGCAGGACATAACTGCGTATTTTTAAAATTATCGTCCTATCCGTGTTATTGTATGAATGCCAAACCTCGATTTCCTCCAATGAAATTGAGGATCCACATGATTGTATCAACCATATATATGGTTACAGTAAACAAATATATGTTTGTGACAACCATTTATATGATGAAGGACTTACCATATTATGTTGCTCTCGGCTTATGGATATCATAATCTAAGAACAACAAAATAATTTATCATATAAATGGTTGTCACAAACATATATTTGTTTATTGTAACCATATATGTGGTTAATACAATCATGTGAGTAGTAAATTAACCATATCATTGTTACCACAATCATATAAATAGTTACTGTGACTATAATAATTTTAAAAATTTTGAAATGGTTACAGTAAACATGTACAAATGTTGAAATGGTTACAGTAAACATGCACAACTAAAATATTTTGTTCAAATAGATATGATGTTATAACTTTATATTGCCACTATGCGCCCACGATATGGCAATTAATAATAATGCCAAAGTATTTAATTGTTTCATTATTAGAAAATGGTCACTAGGGTGGCCCTTAACAAACAAAAGTTTGATTTTGTCAGGTTTCACCCTACAGTTTGGTGAATTTCGGTAAACAAATCATCCTGAACAAATTTTAGGAGAATCGATTGGGATTAAGACGTGCCGCAAGTCCGCTGAAGTTTTGAGGTGCATTCAGAATTTCTCATAGAAAGATAGCGAAAATAGTAAGTTAACACATTTTAAAAAATGTTCACAATATTGATAAATTTTAGCCACATATTTTTAAACGGCGAAATATTGTGTTTATTTATACCTGTATTTTTCGTGATTTTAAAAGTTGAGTTTCATTCTAACCCCAAGTGCTATTAAGGGTTCATTTCAATTTTTGAGCTGTTATTATAAATACTAGACTTCATGTTATATTTTTCTTAAGTTACATCAAAATCGGTCCAAAAATATATTACAAAATTTGACCTTCACGATTTATAGAGTGGCGTTATCCGATTTTAGTAAGACTTCCAGACTATATTTAGAATTACCTGGACTATAATATTCTGAATAGGTCTTACTAAAATTCATAATAGTAAGGAAATTGAGCTCATTCGCCAAAATATAGCCAAATAATTAGTTTTTCTCGAACATCGCAATATTTAAATCGCAGGTACAGAAAAACTATAGAAGGTATTGTTACACTTTTTCATATTTTTATTCCCTATTATATTGTTAAGAAATTTCAATATGATGATAAAAAAATTCTGATATTTGTTTAACAAAATGTTTAAAAATTTGGAAATGGAGTTTTGAAGCTGCCGTTAAAAAATTAAATTTTGTTGGTCATACTTGCGAATAGGTTAACGGTATTCTACGAAGACTAAAATTCATATACAAGTTAATATGGATATATGTTAAGTAAAAATGAGCTTTTTAATGGCACAATTTTTACAAAAACTGAAAAAACTGCATCCCCCCCCGTTTTAACCCCAACCGATTCAACTAAAATTTGTTCAGGATGATTTTTAAAACAAAACTCACTAAACTGGGGGGTTAGACTGTGCAAAAACAAACCTTTGTTTGTTAAGGGCCACCCTAGTGGTCACCATCAAAATTCCAAAAATGTTTATAGACTGAAAAAGACTACACCATTTCCAGTTGTATTTAAGAAATTTCTGATTATATTTCAAAAAATTCCAATTGAATTTCAGAAATTTCCAATTCAGAATTTTCTTACTGAATTTCAGAATATTCCAATTATATTTCAGAATTTTCCATTTGTATTTCAGAAAATTCTAACATCAATACCAATGGAAATTTCTGAAATACAAATAGAAAATATTGAAATTTGTTTGGAAATCTCTATAATTGAAATATTCTGAAATACAAAAATCTCTAAATGAATATAATCGAATCATTCGATTGCCAACAAGTCACGACGAATCGTTTTTATCTCTGTATTTTATAATAATGTAACTTTAATATGAAACTTATAAGAAATTTCCGAAATTTCATGGAAAAATTTTTGCGATTAGGAACCCTAGTATACATTCATAAATTTTATAGGGAGTTAATTTCAAATTATGTGACCATTCGAAAATAAATTTTTGGAATTAATTCTGAACCATTGTAATATTTTTTTTATTTTTTTTGAGGTATGGGGAAAATATTTTATTTGGTCTGAAACAACTTTCTTCACTTTCTTGTATTTAGAATTTGAATGGAGAATAAAAAAAAGAAATTATGTGTGTACATAATTATTTGTTGTAAAGATTCCTATAAGGAACATGTGCATAAGCATCTAGAAAATGGTTTTGGCATGATAACAATTTTTTTCTAACATTGTCACACGCCATTAATACAAAAACAATATGTATTATGACCCATTATCTACACAAGAATTAAAATCAACAAAATATTTTCAAAAATCTTTACATTACTTGATTTTGCACCTTCCATGTCGTTGAGAAACTAGAAAAATATATTAAAGATCATGTTACTCTCTGCAACGAAGATTAAAGGCGATTATTAAGAAAATTTTCCAAATATATTAGGATTTTTTTCATATTAATGTTTAAATTTTTAATTTCATTTATTAACTCCACTCCTAGAAATGAAAAACCAACAAAATTAAAAAAAAACATCTCCTTTCATACAAACATTTTGTAATGTTGTTGCTGTTTAGATTCTTAAAATATTTATCATATTGTTGTTGCTGTTGCTGTATCTCTTAGTAAATTTTCTTCCTCATGCTGTGCGCGATTCATTGTTGGTGATTAACGTAAGGTTCGTAAATTTACAGTTTTCATCAAAAAGAGGAAAAAAAAAAAAACTTACTCGTTTTAGCGACTGGACTCACCTTCACACTATTACCATGCACATTGTTCATTGCATTGTTGAATTACTCTACTCTATGGCAAACTCCATCAATAAAGTACCATCTTCTTAGTCGTCTCATTCGTTTGCCTCTTCTTCGACTACGACTTTTATTTCACTCGTCTTAGACAACCCCATCCAGCCAGCCAGCCAGCCAGCCAGCCAAACAGTCCGTCGTAGTGTGGCACAGCAAGAGGTTAAACTTAAAGATCCCATAACTATCTAAATTCAGCAATAAGCATTAGGAGGAAAATTGCAATTGTTGTTTAATATGTGTTCAGTCTACAATACTACAAGACAACAAACAAACCAACAGACAGATGGACGGACTGATGGACAGACAGAGAAACAAACATACTTTAGTAACCTTAACTTACAATGTGTTTTACTATTGTTGTACATAGTAGTTGTTGTTGTTGTTTTACTCCTTCATCTTCGTCATTATAAATTTTTTTTCCCAGTTTGCACACAAAAAAGTTAAAACATTAATGTAAAAAGAATGTAATCATTTAATTTTTCAACTGTTAACAAGTAAGAGTATTCTAATATAATATTATAATTAAGTATTTGAGCGAACATACAGAACATACGACTATGCCGATATTCTAACATTATTTTTTCCTAAAGAACCGATTTTTTAATATTAAGCGTGTTTTTTTTAATATTAATAAAAAAAAAAATATTCGAAAGACCAATACCTGGCATTAGCATTTGAAACTGATTTCGGGCATATGGACACCGTAGCTGTTGTTGACGAAGCGCATTCTAGACGTCCAATTTTAAGCCACTTTTTCGAGCATTGCTGGCCGTATGCCATGTAGGCCAACATTGATCGTGTTATTGATCAATGTTGGCCTACATGGCGTCATGGCTTGCTTATCAGCATAAACCAGTGACTTCACGTGGGCCCATAGAAAATTATCGAGAGGTGTCAAATCAAATTGAGGTCACCGTATCAATATCACATCCCGCTCGGATCTATGTCATCCATATTTGAAAAAAAAAAATCATTGATCATGGTGCGGTAATGATCTCTGATGACCGTAACGCGAGCTCCATTTTTTAAGAAATAAGATCCTATGATGTCAGCAGCTCATAAACCGCACCACACAGTGCGAATTATGTGGAGTCTGTAGGGTATGTTGTGGATTGGTCTCACTATCATTATCATTAAACACAATTTTGCGATAAAACAGTCGTATATAAGTTGCGCGAGTCGATGACTGATTTTCAAAACAAATCTGCAAAATTTGGTAGAGTTATTCAAGTGTCAATGCTGATTTTCCAGAGTATACTAATCATAAATCTCAAAAAGCGAGCGCAGTATGACAGTTCGTTTGATAGTTAACTCTTTCGTAAGTTCTATCGTGCTAAAAAAAAACACAATATACAACGTGTTGCAAAAGCGAAGCAATGTTTATATTTTTTTTTTATAAATTGTCAATAAATTTTCTGAACATTTTATTGTTTTTAACTCCATACATAATTAAGTGTGTACTCTAAGTAAATTAAGAACAAAAATTATATTTGCACACCTTGTCTTAATATATAGATATTTTTACATTAAGGTCGCTACCTCACTTTTGCATCAAGGTTGCACAACATCTTTATTCAGAGACTTCATTTAGTATCTATGGTTCTTTAATTTATTTTGTTGGTCTTCAGCACGTAAATTAAGATTTGAATTAAGTTGTGTGATTTTTTGTGAATTTCATATTCGAGTTATCGAAATAAAACATGTCATGACAACTGGATGATTCAAACCAACTTCAAATTTTGCAATTTTAGTTAATGTAATGAAGTATTCTGCTGATATGATAATATTTGATTTACTAATGATTTATTGAAAATTCTGTTACTTAATGATTATTTCACACAGTTCAATAGTCTCAAAAATATCTGCACTTCATATTGGTTCGGAAAACCATAAATATGTATCCTACGTAAAAGATTTTCAATCATTTTAGCATTCTTCTTATTATTGATTTTTTTTGGTCCTAGTTAAGATTTTCGTAAATTTTTATGGTTTCACATAATTAGCATTACTTACACAGAGAAAACAGTTGCACACATAGAATTTTTCGGTTCTATCAACAAAAAGTCGGTTGACAAAGAAGAAATTCGGTGAAAGCAACCAAAATTTTGTTATCCCTTTTAAAACTTTGTAGCCACAACTGTAAAATTCGGTTACTACGGTAGAATCATTTGATTGGCAACAAATTCGGTTGCTATCACGAATCAGTTTTCTGTGTGTACGCTTAGAATTACTTATTTATCACAGAAATTATCTTTATTACAAATTTTTCTTAAGTAAAAACGGAAATTTTAATTTTTAAATTCAAATCAGATCGAGAATATAAATTTGGCATCATTTTCCATATACCCGAGGTACACCAATGTGGGACTTTGAGCTCCGCCCCAAAATAAAAACATATTTGTCATTATTTTACCTTTATAATAATAGTATTTAATATATTCTTCAACGAATACACTCTTTCCATGATCTGTCTTAAGGTAGCTTAAGTGTGGTACCAAAGGTGGAGGTGGTGGTTTGTGGTAGTCGTAGTAAGTATTATAAGGTAAGTACTTATGTTGTATGTGTTTTGTTACTCGTATTGTAATGGCTTAGTGTGGCACAGCATTTGAGTAGAGCTTTTTTGGTGGCGATCTTTTTTGATGATGCTAAAGTTTGATCGCACGATTCTAACAGCACATCACTTCGTCATCGTATATAAAGGAAAACTGATACAAACATACATACATACATTCATACTAATAGCTACATACATATTATGGTTATATGGAAAGATAGACGCAAATACAAACCGACAAATAGACAGACAGACACACAGACAGACGTACATACATATTTATACTTACATACATTCATAAAAATAAAGTTTAATGCAATATTAAGTAAGAAACAGTAAGATCGATTAACGTTATTGTGTATATAAACTCATGAAAAATTGTTAGTATAGTTTTTGATTAACTGATATTATATTTATCAATAGCAAAATTAAAAAATTAATCAGTCATACCTGTAGAAGTAGGGCTTTAAAATAAAACAACAATGCACAATATGTTTACGTTATATGTCCGTCTGTGTAAAACAACAAAACTTTACAATATTACCAAACAAATATTTATCATTGTCCTAAGCAGTTTGGTATTGAAATTCAGCAAAATCTGTCCAGTATAGCCTGAGTTATGGAAGAAATTGCGAGACAACCTCCCAAAAATTGTTCATAATACTTTTGATAGTTTTATGATAAACGAATAAACGTTATAGAAAATGGTAAGAATCGGTCCATGAATTCTCTTAGTCCACACACAAATTTCTTCCCGATATATGGCGTTATGTTTTATGCTTATAGAATAGCAATATCTACACAAAATTCATCAAAAACATGTTTTATGTAAATATAAATCACAAGACCATATTCTCGGTGAATTGGCCCATAATAGACCATAGCCCCATATAAGATCCACTTCTTATGAAGATCGGCTTATAATATTGTAATAGCTCCCTAAAGAACAATTTTCGAAAAACACTACGTATCGATATCCAACAAAAATTGTATACGTATTTGGCCTCTGCCCCTATGTAAGTTCCAGTTCCGAGAAACACTATTGCACCCTTAGATAGACTACACGACAGTGTGCTGGACTATCAATCTGGGGGTTCGATTCCCGCCAGAGACTCTGGGTGTATCTGCAGACAAGCAAAACGCTTCGCAGTTTGTGTTCGTTTAAAAAAAAAAAATCACTTCTGTAGTGCAAAAACGGTTGAATATATTAAAAAAAAAATCTTTTAAATAACATTATTGATATGAAATTTAACTAAAATAGGCCCATAATACTCACCAGTCGATTCTGCATGAAAAATTAATACAATGGACGTTTTTTGAACCCTTCAAAAAGTTCCAAAAACCCACAACGAAATGTACGCAGCTTCTGGGTCAATTTTATATGTTGCAGATGTTCGAGGGAATGTTGAAGAAAAGTTTAGGATCCAAAAGCAGACAAAATTTTCCAAAAAGTTCTTGGTATGGCAAGCAATATGCAGTTGCTGCAAAAAAGCCAAACATTTTTTACAAAGGGCTCTATAAATACCGAAATTTACATCAAGGAATGTTTACAAAAAAGAATGTTTCCATTCATAAGACTTCTTAAAGTGTCCACTTTTTTGCCTTAATTTGGCATCTCTCACTATATTATGAAAGGTCTTGAGTGGTACAAGACCATTAATGTGGTATTTGTACCAAGAGAGGCAATTCCTACAAACTGCCTGGAGCTGAGTTCAGTGAATAGATATTGATCTCTTTTTAAAAGAGAATTGAAGAGCACAAAAAAGGTGTCCAAAAGTGTGGTAGATTTTAAACGAAGATGGACAACCTGTTTAAACAAAGTGACACAAATCACTATATAAATCATAATGGAAGGGTTTTCGAAAAATGTACAAAATTTCATTATTAGTGATTAGAACTATAAAAATAAATTTTTTTGTAAATTGTAACAATAACTTCAAACAAATAAAAAAAGATTTAAAATTGTAAGTATAGTGGTTTCATTTTTATTAACATATATGTATGTATGTTAAAAATTTTCTTAGTCCTTATTCAACCGTTTTTGCTCTACAGAAAAATGTGCTTAAAATTCGCGTCTTTAGGTGCGTTGAACCACCACAAGGAGTGAACATTTTCCAAAAAAAAGGACGCCATTATTTTTATTTACGCAAAAAATGATGATAACCGAAAAACAAATGAAGTTACCTGGTCACAAACGAACTCTAATATAAATAGCTCTTATATAAGGCCCACATCCGTAAAACATACTAAATGTGAATATATCTGTTATTTTTCACTGTTAAGGCTTGTAATGATGTGAAAACTAACATTTGAAGTTTGTCTAAATATTTGTTTACCCTTTTTTTAATTATTTGCCTTCACTTGATGATACTATTTTCCAGAGACACACTGTGGGAAAAATTAAATCTAACTTATAAAAAATATATATATTTTTTATAAATTTATAAAAAATTCTATGATTGATAAGTTAATTATGAAAATACAGGGCCGTAAATGTATGCAATGAATAAGAAGTACGATAATGAGCGATTTTGGTTTCACATATCACCCAATATACTATGAAAAGTTTAATTGCGCTATTGAACCTATAGTAAAATGATTTTAGTAATACCCCTTGCAATTTAGTACATAAAAGTATATTTTTGTCAAAATTTCTTAATATGTAAAGGGATTAGAAAAAAGTACCGCTAGGTTCCCCAAACCAATTTTTGAATTTAAAACTAGACCTTATGAAGTAAACCTAGACAAAAAATTGGCTGCCACAAAGCGCCACAAAGTAGAATTGTAAGCAATTCTTTAACCTTAGCTCTGGCACAAATATTTTACTACGAATACTGGCACTATTTACATTAGTAAATACTTTTTATTTCTTGTACAATACGTTAAATTTCTTTTATAATCATATTGTTAGACATACTCTATGAACCATACTATGGCTTGTGGTTACGCAATTAATACCGATTACATTAAAGAAATTACTGAAAGGATGTCGAAATTGTACGTGGATTTATACCTCTGGTACAACATGCCATCAAGCATCCACACAATTTTAATACATAGGACTAATATTATAAGAAACGTGTGTTTGCCAATAGAATAAGCAATGGAATCCAGAAATAAAGATTTCCGTAATTACCGGGAATTCCACACTCGAAAAATGACGCGTGAGAAAACTATGTAAGATTTACTTAATACATTGCTTTTTTTATCGGACCCTTATATATTACCACTGTTATAAAAGTCTTCCATCAACTATCGAACCTTGGAGCCTTTTTCAAACGAAGTTCTAAAGCTGCTTTGTGAGATGATGATTCCCGAACAATGCGAAGAAGCCCAGGATTCAGGACCTGAAAGCGAATAATTTCTAATAATTTGTGTAATGGAACATAAGAATTAGTTTTATAAGATTTATTTATGTATAATTTGAAAGTCAATTTTTTAATTAGGCTTAAGTTCATTTATTATAATTAATTAATCTGTAATAATTCATAGAATATCACTGAATACTACAATTTTTAGACAATTGGAAAATTGGAATGCATTTTCTACCCTGCCAAGAGCGTCATCAACAATCTTTATTGTTAAATTGATGGAATTTACAATATACCTTGTAAATTCCATCTATTTAACTTACTATTAATTGGAATTAGAATATGGGAAGCCAAATTCATATATTTATTATTTGTAAGTTAGACGAAATTTCAATTATTTTTATTATATATGTGTATTCCTATTATTACAAATTTATTATTATTATTATCAAAGTATACCAAGTAGTCCGACTCTCATTTTTTTAAAATTACTCACTCACATGTACGGGTACCGTGTGAGTTCAGAGAAATATAAACAAATGAAGTGTCTTGAAATTTTAAATTTCAATTTTTGATAAAATAACTTTTTTTTGCACATTATTATATTAACTCACACTATTCTATATTTTTTTTACTAAAAATTTTATTACTAAAAAGTTTATATTTTGCACAAATCAAGAAAAATTTTTTTGGGAAATTTCTGACGTGTAATTTTTTGTTATTGTAGAATTTAAACTATAGGACAGAGTTTCAATTTTTGGTATTGAAAATTCATACAAAATAAAATTTAAAACATTTTTATGAAACTCTGTTGCCTGGAGAAAATTTAAAAGGTACCAACACATGTGTAATTTTGTTACTAACACATGTTTAGAGTTAGGTACTTTTTTACTAACACATGCATAGAGTTAGGTACTGTTGTCAAAGAGTCGGACTACTTGTTATACTTTGATTATTATATATAAGTGTGCTTGTTGCTGTATTTAACCTTTGGTTGACAATATCAGCTATGTACGTTTTTGTGTTTTCTTCTTACTCCTTTTTGTTGATTCGTTGAATCAAACTGGAGTTAGAAACCGATTTTAGTCTTAACTGTGCCATGTGTATTTTTAATTTATAGAATTTTTTGGTAATTTTTGAACTTTTTATTTTATATAATTTGAAAGTAATTTTTCTAATTAGGCTTGAGTTCATCTATTATAATTAATATGTAATAATTCAAAGAATATCACCGAATACTTCAATTTTTATTTGAATATTAATACATATATCCATAGCGACCACTATCGGTAAATGATTAAATCCATCAAATTATATAAATGCAACATAGGACAATACTTTCGAAAAATTTCCATACAAATTTTAAAGAGTTACTAAATTTAGGTGAAAAATTGTAATTTCCACTAAAACCTTCCTTTTGGCGCATCCTGTGAAAAAACAGGGTGTCTATAAATACAATAAATTTAAAGGTCACTCAATTAGCTACAATCGCTTAATACACTTCTTACTTCTCAGATCAATAGTTTAAAAGAGGGTAGAGTGGATCTACATGACAGTGCGTTGCCTAACTATAAAATTGCAGTACGATATTAAAATAGATTTCACATGGAAATATCTTATTCATGAATTTAATATGCAAGAGTAAACTAAATTGTTTATCATCGATTGATAATATAAAGAACTTTTATAGTACAATGTTGCACTTTATTAAATACATATTTTTTTACCAAAATCTTTTTTTTGAAAACAATCATTGACCAAGAAAGCATGTATATAGAAACATAATAGGTATATAAACTATTTATAAGAATTGAAGAAAAGGTCGATCAACAATTATACATATAATCTTTGTTATATGTCATTAGCTAAGCTATTTTAAAGATTCCCTGAAAATGTCATCCAAATCGGTCCAGCCGTTTTTGAGTACATACGGAACATACATACACATACATTTTTATATTGATTTCAATCATAAAAATGATTGATTGATAAAAATATAGTTTGAAATTAAATTTGTTGAAATTTGCAAATTATTTCAATAAAATGTATTAGATTTAGTTAATAATATCATTTGGTGATAGAAGCAAATAAATTATTAAATGATATAATCAATTTCGTAATTAAATAAACTTCCTTTTTTTCGAAAAATTTTTTTTTTTTAAATTTGCAAATTCCAGTTTTACTGTTGACAGCTTGGTGCACTAAACCAATATAAATATCTCTGTGTGCATACAGCTTGTATTTATACTAAAACTGTTAACCAAATTTGCAATAAAACGATAACGAATGCGCATGTCCAAAAATTATGTGACTCTTTCGTTCACAAAGAAGTATTTAAGCACATACAAGACAGTTGTTGTTGACTAAAATTCTTTTTTCTCAGGCATGCGCAGTAACGACAAAAATTCTATTATTTAAAAAGAACGCAAGTGTATGTATCTGTTTGCAGACATTATACGCGTGTGCATCAGCTATTTATACTAAAACGTTAAACCGAAGAGCATGGGAATTGTTGTACAAAAGTAATGAACGAAAATATCATCATGTTCAGTTAGGAGTAAAATCTATTAAATACTACACAGTGGTTATAGAACTTTTTATTTTTGTAAGTACTGTAACTTGCGAATGGTTTGAGGTATCTTAATGAAATTTCGAATTTTTAGAGTTGAGGTGTTTTAGAGTTGACTTAAGTGTGAATATTATGTGAAAGATCTTTGAAAGTCGTTTTCTATGGCATATCTTAAATTATCGTGTAAGCCCAAAACTACTCAAAATTTTTTAATTTTTTAGAAAAATTGTAAGTTCTTTTAATCTATATATGTATCGAATAAAATCTAAACTAACATGTAAAAACTGTTTTCCAATATCTCTATCCGCCTAGCTGTGAAAAATAATCAAATTCATACTTATGAAATGATTATGGTAATTTCATACATATTGACTAAAATTCAACTTTTGTTTTAATTATAGAAATAAGATAATTATATTAATAAGAAGAAAAATTACTTATAATAATTTTTTTAATTGTTATAAACGTCATGCAATTGTGGAATATAGTAATTTTTTTTAACCAAAATTCTAAGTGTATCATTGAATTAAAAAATTCACATCGAGCTTTTCTTCACAAATTATAGAAAATATATATATTTATTGGAATAGATCTGGCACTTAAATAATACCTGTATGCTCATAAACGAGGACAATCGAGCAGATTTTGTTAAAATAGTCAAGCTGTTAGTAGCGTTTATCCAATTGCACAAAAATTATACTAAAATATACTTTATACTTTATCACCTACCGCGCCATGGGTAGCACGGTCTGGATTTTAAAGCGGGTGAGGGACATCTTTCCAACCACTTCATTCTGAATACTTTTTAATAGGTATTGCTGCCGTGTGTTGATATGATGAAATATTACATTTTCATGTCTGGATGTATATTCTGGGTGTTTTTCTGCCAATTTTCACATCAAACGAATCGGTTGTGTTCGGCAGAGGTTCTTTTTGATGTTCTGGTTAGATTTCAGTAGCTCATAATAGATAGCACCCTTGTACTCCCACCAAATACAAAGCATTACCTTAGCGCCATAGATAATTGGCTTTGGTGTCGATACGGCTAGTTGGCTTCAGATACGATCTCTTACGCTTCAGTTAATCGTAATGCATCCATTTTTCATCACAAGTAATGATTCGTTGCAAAAATTATTTTCTTTTATAGAGTTCAAGCAGCATTGTGGACATGCAAAATCGTCTTTCAAGATCTCGCTTTCAAGATGACGCTTTGTTGGCACAAAATTCGACATTTTCGAATAAAAAAAAATCGGATGTTTTCACTAAATATTCAATAACTAAGTGAGAATAATCGTCATATATGTACCCTTCAAATAACATATAAGTTATTAAAAACAAAAATCTAAATATATAAATATCGTAAATCTCTCATTTTCCAGTCATAAAAGTTCAAGTTCACCTGTCCTCTTATTGTTTGCATAAATTCAGACTAAGTTCGATTTTTGGTGCTGCCTTTTTTAGTTCCGGAATTTCGAAAAATTTTTAGTGGATCTACACATCGGAAGAGGTGCCCTCATACAAATTTCCAAATGTTAAAAATTTGGGAAACAAATTGTTTATGGAAAAATTCGAAAATGGCCCGAATGCAATGTTTGAGGTGTATAAAACAATCTACACAAAATTTCCTTTCTAATGAAATCAGTTTGGAGCTTATCGATTGAATGGATGGTTTCAGAGTCTATAACGGACATGTGTAGTTAGGTATACAAATTGTTTGTGTTTTATATACTTATATAGATTTGATTTCATTAATATTTCAATTGGTTTTACATTTTGTACATAACACTGCTAGAAACATGTTTAAATAATCAAAAACGGTTGTTTGAAACATCATAACTTACTATATTATTTGATTAACAAATAACGTTTTTTCATAATTTTCAAAATATTTAATCCTCCTATTCCGCTTGTGGATTCCCACACAATCGAATCAATATTAGCCTTATTTCATGTTTTTAGTTTCATTAGTGAACAAAATACATAGTACTTACTATTCTAATAAAGAAAAAGTACGATAAAGCATCTCCATATTTCTAAGTGAATTATTAAAGAAAATTCAAAAAGTACCATTAGAAGAATATAAAGTACCACTAAATACAACTTTTTCAGATTCTTACTCATTCAGGATCATACGTGTATAATTTCAAGTTTCATTATTATAAATGTATTGAAAAAGTACCATTAAGTCTACCCCTTGGATTCTAACACATTCATATGTGCCAAATTTCACAATTTCTAGTTCATTATAATAAAAAAAAGTACCATGATGTCTCCCCCTTGGATTCTTAATCACTCAGAACCATATATGCTTAATTTCATATTTCTAGGTCCATTGTTATAGAAAATTCAAAAAGTACCATTAGGAGAACGAAAAAGTGCATAGTTCAGTTCCCACATTTTGGTATCTAAATATTATCCCCTATTCTTAACTCTAACTTCACTCAGATACAGAAGCTAAATTTAATATCGATAAATTAAATAATAAAAAGTAACAAATTTCCATTGTGAAAACCCGCCAAGTTTGAAATTTAAAAATGCTCAATTTTACTCATTAAAATGTGTGTTAATTTGATAATATTTTAAAAAGTTTAAAAAAGGATTTTGACGTTGGCACACGAGTTTCAAATAACAGCCTGTTTGTTAATTTTTGTATGAATCCAGGAACCAATGTTAAAAAAATTATCAAAATTGGTATAATAATTTCAAATAAAATGTGTTTTGCCATTTTAACCACCTTTTTGGTGCCTTTATTTATAGAAAAACTTATTTTATGAATAAAGTATCAAAAATAAACACAATTTTTATCTCTTAAGGTTCGAATTTCCTAAAAGTACCAAATTTGTATTTGTTATTTTTTGATAAGTAAAGAATACGATTTAAAATTCGTTTCTATGTTTATTAGTTTAAAAGATACATAGGGTGTCAAAAAAGTACCAAAAAGACGTATACGAAATGAAATTGCAACAAAAATTTGACACTGGCCAAAGAAAAAGTACATTATCTATTAGTGTTTTATGACTTATTTTAAATTACGTTATGTTTTACATTAATACTTTAAAATCCCATTTAAAAATCTGGCTTTTAGTTATTTCAAAATGTTAACAAAAAAGAACTACCTTGAAAAAACATTTGTAATTTCTGACATATTTCATATATTTTCATCGGGAACAATTTATTATATTTTACATCAAGTGGCAGTGAAATGGACTTTTTTGGAAGTAAACAAACCTATTATTTATAAGATGTGCAAGGTAGATAATAATTTTTCTAAAAATATATATATGGATCTTAATCAACCAGATGTAAGCTGAAAATGTTGACTTTATTGGAATTTGATTCGACCATTGAAAATGTGAAATGTGTACATAAAATGAATCATTTCATAAAAAGAAACGTCAGAGATTATTATTTTAAAAATAAAGTTTTTCTTAACTGTTCTATCATCCAACTGTCACGCCCTGATGATTATGGTGTTTTCCAACACCCTTCAAACTCCAGACTTTCTAAGTGAAAAAATATCTAAATTTTTTAAAAAAAAAAAGTAATTTGTAGATTATTTAAAATAAAAAGCGAGAAAAATAAGACCATGAAACTCAAATAGGAGCTCAGAAAAATGCAAACACCGGTATTTTCAACACCTGTATATAAATTTCTTCATAACTGCCATAAAAGTAGATGAATATTATAATTTTTTTCTTACTTTAAATCAACACAATGGACTATTTTATATAGGTTTTATATGTTATTTATTTTTACGTTGGAAAACAATATAACGTTTTCTGTTTTGTTGCAATTTCATTCCGCATAGGTTACAGTTTTTAACCGCTTTCTCCCCTGAAAGGTTCGAATTTCAAAAAAAAAAAATACCAGACACCTGTCAGCTTCTTTTTAAGTCGAGTAACATCCAATTTTCAGGTTTTAGTATCTTTATTAGCATTGAAGTTATATTCACCCGTTTTTACATGTTTTTACCCCCTACAAGTTTGAATTTCCAAAAATCCCTTCTTAGTGGATCGTTTTGGGGAGTTTATGCTTCTACTTAGCTTCAGTCGTTTGGGCTGTGCGATGATTAATCAGTCAGTAACGTTACTTTTTTATATATTTCTATGATAATAGATATCAAGCACAATATTTTATGACAATCCCAACTTAATACTTTGGTTATAGATCTCATATAAGGAACACATCGGGAAAATATATTAAAGCGCATAAATATCGATATTTATACAAAATTTAACACAATTTTTATCATTGGAAATTAATAAACAATTACTTTTGTAAAATTAAAATTACACCCGAATAATTGACAACTCTAGTATTGATAGATCATCAAGGATTTTTTTATTTTCGTTGAATTTTTTAAACAATTTTTGTTGATAAATCTTTCAAGGTATTGAATTCAACTCGCCACAGTCTCGATTCAATTTTTTGAATATTGAGTTCAACATTTCACTAGCGATTCAATATATTTTTAATATTATTTAATATGATTTGTATTATAAATTTGTTCAATGGAAATTATAGTACCAACATTTTGCTTTTAGCTTAAACATGATTACTTACTTCAAATACAATATCAACTGTGTGTGTCTAATGGTCTTTTAACGAATCCACCAAAAAAATACGATTTTTTTCAATCTCTAAAACTGATTTTCGTCTGAAGTATAAATTTCATATGGGAAAGGAAAATAGGAAACCAACAAAATAGGAACCAACCGCCTTTATATACATCCACCCTATCCTCACACATACAGATACCAGATACATTGGAAAACACAAGAGGAACCTCTTATTAAATGGGTGCTTCATATAAACACCATTAAAAATATATATAAATTCCACGTATTCCAACCATACGGTATTCAAGTCATCATAAGGCACATTTACTTTCCATTTGTTAAAGGCTACATATAAAACACTATCAATGACCCGACAGCACCAATTTAATGTTGTTGGTATTAAAGGAAAATAAAATCGAAAAATCGTACAACTACAACAACTGTATTGTCGTCTTTTGTAAAAGCACAAAATATTGGTTTGATTGGTGTTAACATTGTTAACAGGAAAACTATCACACTTAAATAATATAGAAATGCTTGTTGCAACATCTTTGATTTGTAGGCTGTGAAAACAGTTTAGCCGAGTGCACAACCATAGCAATAAGTACTAACTCATAAAAGTTTGCGTTACAATTTGATGACCATTTTTTATTTTTTTTGGTTATTTTTTGTCTTTGTCTTCTATTCATTTAGTTACGCTCGTGCCGATTTTAAAACTGCGATATGGCATTTTGAGAGGTGCGTTATTAAAGGAGTGAAAGCCCAGATTTGTTTTCTTTGTTTCAAAGATGAGTTTTTGTTTTTGCCAAAACAATGGCCTAAGGTGTGATTTTTATATTTGTTGGCATGACAATACATATCAAAAGATTTATTTCTTTTGTTGTTTCTATAGAAAATTGTTAATTATATTTTTTTTATTTGCACTTTGTAACGTGATAAATTTAAAAAAAATAAATATTGGTTCTTAACCTACGTTTAAGGATATATGCTAGTATGTAGTAATTAAATTATAAGGATTTTTGAAATAAAACAATATTAAAATTTTATTTGGTTTTTAAATATTTCAGGAAATAGTAAGTACAGGCAAATCCCGGTATAACGAATCTCACTTTTACGAAAATCCGTTATAACGTACAACCACATTTTTAACATTAACTACCTTATATTACGAACGTTTCAACAATTTTGTACTTAATATAACGAATGTTGAGAAAATTAAAACAAAATCGAATGAACAATCAAATTATTAACATTGGCAATTATATCAATCTATCAAGAATGACTCAAATATTCATCTATCTCTAAAGAATGATGTGTATCCCCTTGTGGAAAAGGACTTTAAGTGTTGATTACTCGACCAGAGGTAAAAACACATTCCAGTTAATAGAATTGCTTTAATATCTAGAGCCATAGAAATACAAAAAGGCTTTGTAAGGACAGACTAACAATTTTGGTTTGCTGTTATGAACGTGAAACAACGAATCTTTGAAAGCAAAGAAATGCCAGTTGTTTCGTAACAAAGTGTTGTTGTAAATAATCTTCAATTGCAATATTAGATATTTTTAATGGTAGAATCATTTTTAGAACCGTAATCCGTTTCAGTGAAGGCTTTATTAATCCTTGGTAATGCCTCAAGTCAACCTACTGAAGAATAATGAATAAAAACTACAAAATCTCTTAATGTCACACCGCTTAAAATTTATTCATAAATCTCGATATAACGAATTTTTCGATTTAACGAATGGGCCTGACAACATATCGTTCGTTATACCGGGATTTGCCTGTAATTGTATTATAAGAAATCCTAAAATGACAAACAGGTCAACATTCTCAAATAAAAGTAAAATATTGCAATTGGGTTTTTCAGAATATAGAATTTAGCTAAATTCATAGCCGTTCGACCCAGTTTGGATTTTTATCACACGCAGAAAAAAAATATAGTTGTACATTGTTACTGTAACCATTTCAACATTTGTGTATGGTTACTGTAACAATTTCAATATTTTTAACAATATTATAGTCACAGTAACTATATATATGATTGTGGTAACAATAATATGGTTAGTTTACGATTCACATGATTGTATCAACCATATATATGGTTACAGTAAACATGTATGTGTTTTCGACAACTATTTATATGATGAAGGACTTACCATATTATGATGCTCTCATATCATAATCTGAGAACAACATATTATGATAAAATTATGCCTAAAAATTACAATAAAACCGAATAAGCAAGTTTTTTTTTTAAGTGGTCTTCCTTAAATCTCGGCTGTTTATAAATCTATTGGAAGTATTATGACACATATGTGCTTCAGGCTTCCCAAAATTTAATTTTTGGTTATATGTCAACCATATATGTAAAGATTTTACGGATTTTTAATACCACAATTAGCATTACAATATCTCATATATTAATATGAAGTAGTTTATCAGGGGGCTTTGGAAAACTTATTATAATCAACACAAGGAATGTCGGACATCGCTAAATGTAGATCAAATCAAACTGACTAGAATTGAGTTTCGATTTTATGTTTCCTTTACATTAAAAATCAAGCTTACCAGTACAAAAAAATTTAGTTTTTTAAGCTCATTCAAAAAAGTGCTTCTTAGAAGCAGAAGTGTAAGGAAATTAAAGGTAAATTAAAAGTGAGAAAACAATAGCAATGATTTAAACACACAGACCAGCTGCTAATTGGGAATCATAAAAAAGGTATGAATGTTTTCTGTAAGGAAAGGGAATTTAATTTCCTTTACATTAGACATGATTGCTTATCAATGATGTCTGGTTTTGTTAGATTTTCGGATACTGACTTATGAGATTTTGGTATATTCCTTTGCTTACGTTTCTCTGTTATAGCCTTTGGTTATTTATAGTTACATTTATGAGAGATGTATCTCCGCTTCTAAATTTATTGTCAATCGAACATCAAATCAGTTAGCAAAGAATAATTATAATTTATAATCAGATTAGAATCAAAGTCAGTAAATGACACATTTTGTAATCAAAATAGTGAGTAATTTAGACAAAAATTAAGAAAATTGTAGCTGGTTTTGAGTTTTGAGACAATAAGTCGGAAAAGTTTAATTTAAACAAAAAATCTATTTTAATAAAATATTTTCAAGTCTTTTGAATCTTCTTTAAAACTGGAATGATTCATTTTGTATTGTTACGTTTTTACGTTTTAAAAACGGGGTTTATTTCCTTTAAATAAACCGGATACTTTTGATTGCAAATAAAAAACGGTTTTAGTAGTTTAAAATTTGTAACAACTCTTTATTTATTTAAATGTACACCAACAACAAATGCATACAAACTTTACAATGTACAAACTCACATGTACACGACAGTTGATGTTAACTTTAACAGCGACAACTCATCTGACGACTGCCACCTCTGCCACTAGTTATACACGCGCCATCTATCGTAAATCTTCTACAATGATCTTAACGGACAAACTAGTACATTCGAATTCTAGAGCTTTCGATGTCAATATCCGCAGTTTAAACATGTAGTGTTGCCATACTTATAAACAATGCTAATACCCACATGCCATCAACATTGTTGACAAGCAGAAGTCTGGACTGATGGACGTGTTAACAAACATGATGAATGCTGCAGGCAGAAAGTGTCTAAGATTTACGTGGGTATCTGCCGCATAGGCTTAATCCCAAAGTGGTCTTAACACCGGATAGAAACAATGCGTCTATCACCGCCATTGAATGACTTGCGAGGTACACTCAATTGGCAACTTCTTGTACAATGATTGCACAGATCAATGCACAATCCCCTTGCTTGAAAGCTCGGGCTATCTAATCCCTACCATCCATAGCTAGCTAGCCAACTGGTGATCCAGTCCGATGTATGGTCTCTGACTTCAAAAGTTCCCAGTCGATAAAAGTCAAAGTGAGTGTACTATATCACACACCTTTGACCTCGACGGAGAACCAAGCCCAACGACCAGTACATCACGAATGCTACTGCCTCAATACGTTTCCTGAGCACAAACGCCAGTTGGTTATCTGCTACTTTCAATGGCTCTGTTGAGTCAGCAACAGCACCTAGTAAGATACATTTGGTAGTCCGAAATTTAGCACTAGCCCAAATATCAGTCCTATAACCAACGATCTTCTCCCCGCTTTGGGTTTCAACCACAACCACTAGCGTTCCTCACCGAAGTGACCTCACCAACGGTCCTACAGGACCGAAGTCCTTGGGCAGTAGGACCCCCGCTATACTAGATGAGACTCTAGCCAGCTGCGAATTTAATAAATTAAACTCTTACCAAGAATGAGGTCCGTGCACCTCGGAGCCCCGGTTTCTCCCCATATTTCCCCTTGAGGCATAACATCCATGACCCAAGGGGGGGGAATGCTGTAGGCAGTCGTTACAGACTGTTAAATTCAAATCGCTATTGCAAAATCGTAACAGTATGTTTTCCTTTAGAAATATTTTTTTCTTTTTTCCCGCCAATATTAGCCGCTGAAACTAGCAAATAAAACATAAAAAATAATTGACGGCCCTAAACAACATTCGTAGATTATTTAATCTTTTATTTTCAACTCATAAGCCATAGGGTACAACTAGAGGCGCAACTGAGAGTAAGCTAAGGGTAGCAATAATTACTCTCTTCACACGCACTAGTGATATGTGAATTCCACATACTTTTGAGAGAATTGAACACATCAATATACTTGAAATTTTAACTTTGATTTTCCGACTAAATATAGACCGAATCGCTTTATTACTCTTTTACACAATTTTTGGCAAATTTTTGTAATACTTTGTAGGACACTTTTATTTCACGACATATGATTTTTACAACAGACATAGGCTTTTTCCCATTCAAGCTTAGGTTTTTTCCCTCTAACGCTTCTATGGATATATTATTCTATGTCATAAACGGACTGAATTCTGTTATCATAACCAAATTCTTTGATTTAAAAAAGAAAATTTATTATACTAGTCTATTAAGTCGACTAGTATAATACAAATTTTAAGTTTTTCAAGAAATTACATACAATTTCATATTACAATTTCTAAGAAAATAATTACATTCGAATGTATTTCCGAAAATATTTTCATTCGAATGTAATTTTTATTATCTCCGTATTTAACTTAATCGGATATCTTAAATCTTGACCGATTAAAAATACTGTGGTTAGGCAAGATTATTTTAAAAAGTTGACATAAATATATAAAGACTTTCCAGGAATGGAAAAAGTAGGGTATTATCAAAAATATTATTTACCTATTCGTGAATGTAACATTTTGATTGTAATTACATTTTTAGTACCGAAAATAATATATTTCTCTAGATTAATTCCTAAATTTCCAATAAATTGAGTCTGAAATTTTCTATTACACGATTTTCAGAATACTGCTGTTTAAAATATTTTTCACTTATTTGTCCTTTAGATCCCGCTTTTTTATAAAAGCCATCTGGTTATGTTTGTTCAGTACCTATAACACTGTATTTAATATGTCTCAATCAATCAGTCACGTGAGTAGTTTTGTCAGTTCGTATTCCTCCAGGGTGTGTTTTTTCTAATAAAATCTAGTTTAGTAGGAATATTATAATTTTTATAAATACTCAAACCTATTGCAAAAGTCTTACTTGAATTGTATATATCCTTATTATTTTGAGGTGAGTTAATAGTTTCAAATAAGATTTACAATCGCTAATAAGAGTTTTGTTGAATTTCTATAATAGTTTCTAGTCAGGTTTTGAACAAGATGTTGTCATTCAAGTGCTAGTTTAACGCTTAAAAATTCATTACATATTGTTTTTTGTTACAGCAAACAAATAATGGAAAATAGTTGTGTAAGAAAAATATTATAAGGGTCACACTTCGGGTTACAATTAAATTCTAAACACATCCATCATTTAATCATATTTATAAAGGCTACATTAAAACTATTACAACATTGTAGAAAATATAAATATGCTTTAATTTTACATAGGCGAGGGTTAAAAAGATGTTGTATGTTACCACAATAATTAATTAATTCCAATAAGAATGTTCGTTTGTAACTCTAAATGGGAATGTTTGCTGTAAGAGGAAAAAAAGAAAATGTTTATCTAATAATTGAAATTGAAATAAGCGGGTCAAATTAGTTAAAATTATTGTATAAACATTTACAAATGAGGGAAACCCCTTCTTTCTCATTAACCCTAAAATGGTAAAATATTTCAACTTTTTTGGATATTTCCATTTTAATTTCGAAACATTTTCGATTTGCTATTTTTAATTTACGAGACGTTTAAAAGGCATTTATGTCAACTATATTACTACTTTATTCTATTTGCCATTCTGGGGATTGTAGGTTTGCTAACCAACAGAGCCTTCGGCCACTTTCACTACAATCAGTATTCGCTGTTGTTGATGAAGATTAATTCATCAATTGAATTGTAGCATAAATAAAATGAATTTAATAAAATTAAAAGTAATATTAATTCGCACAACAACAATTTATTCTTCGCTGTACTTTTTAGGGTTAATTTTGTTATACATACTGACAAAAAAAGAGTTTTCGTAACAAATCATACAATTAAAAACAAATAAAGAACTATAAATTAAATAATTTAGGTCATATTTGTTATTGTCATAAACATTAAATATTAATTGTATAAAATATTCAAAGATCTGCGATCGTACACCCATACATCAGTTAGAATATAATGAATAAAAACTAAAGAAAACAACAATAAAGAAATTCAACGAATAAGCCAATGTACTGATGATTGTCAGCAAAATAAAAATAAAAAAAGAAATAGAAACTCATATGAGAGCATAGTGGTTGTGATGATGGTTAAAGTTTGACTTAAATTAATTGTTCTTTAATGATTTCGTAGCATGCATCTTATGTCATGTTTTCGAGAACTAAGAGAAGTATGCTGACTTTTTCTATTTATGTATTCAATAAATGCCAATGTCTCCTACACCCAGAGCATTAAGAATAAAACGTACGAGCACATCGTAAAAAGCAATTTAAAAAACGTTGTTCCTCCCAAAACAAATGACTTTCAAACATAATTTTAATAATATAAAACTATTTTAATTTATAGTGCTCGTCTTCCTAACCATATTCTCAAACATTAAAAACTAAGAAAAACATAGATATCTTAGTTGTAACTATATAATTTATGTTAATTTGCCACAATTTTTACACGATTTTGCCAAGACTGTTAAAATGAGAAATGTTATCCAGAAAACGGCTTCTTGTTTTTCCTTAAACGAAATTCCTTTAAAAGTATTTTCACAAAAATTTATTAATGATACATGGCAAATTTTAATGCATGATAATGCATACATGTTTAAATGTTTCGAAAACATTTTAAAGACATTATGTACTAACAGTTCACAGTGGTGTCAAATCACAAACAAAGTGCTAATAAATATGAATCTTCTAAGCTATTGGCCCGATTGCAAAATTATTTATGAACAAATTGTAGAGGAGGACATGGGCTTTACGAAAATTAAAGAATACATGACGAAATACAGGGTGCTAAAGTTGACCATCTCGGGTTAGCAAAACTTTGTACAGTTGTAACTTGTGCAAATATGGATAGATTTCAATAAATGAGACTTTGTAATAAAGCAAATGGTTAGTAAAAAATTTAGGTTTATTTCACTAAGTCATGTGACATTTTATTTAATTTTCTTTACAATTTGTTCACACATCACTTTAGTAGCTTAGAATATTCAGATTTATTACCACTGTTTTTGCGATTGACCCTACGGTGTAGTGATACGAAGGAAGTATAAAGCTGGAAACAAATAAAACTTAAATTAACCGAAAAAAATCTGCAAATTTATTTACACCACTGACTGCAATAAGTCTACACAATAGCACGAATATTTTTTTTTGGCCCATGGTATTCAGAACTTTTCCAAAATACGCAATTTCTAATTTTATTTTTAATGTTCTCCCGAAATTGGACTTTATCGGTCATAATTGTTTAATTTATATATGTAGGTATCTACACAAATTTCGCTAAAAATAAGTTTAATGTATACCATTATTGGTCATAGCTCCCATATAAGGCCTGCTTCCGAAAATTACTTTAACGACCATAAAAATGTTGGTATACACATAAAATTCAACAAAAATAACCTTTATATATAGACAAAAATCGCACGACCTTACTTCATGGGGATCGGACCATAATTAGTCATAGCTCCCACATAAGGCCCTCTTCCGAAAATCATTCACGAAAATAAATTACTAAAATTCATTCATATTCATATTTTATTAAGCTGTAGGTGGATTTTTTTTTTATTTAGGAAACATTTAAAAGGATCATCCTATAATTAAAGTTTTTCAAAGCAGCATAATTCTTGGCCAAGAAAGTCTAAAATTTGAAATAATTTTGCAGATAAAATTTGTCACGAGTGGTATGACAAATTTGTATATTAGGTTGGCCCTTATTTTCCACTCATCACAAATCCGAAATTTTATATTTTTTTGAACGAAATTGCAAAACATCATTAAATTTGTTTTTGGTTTTAATAAACGCTAAAGTGGGGAACGATGTGAAATTACGGAATTTTAAGGAAATTATGAAATTATGTCATTTTGAAGGGTACATAGCTGTAATTTATTCTTACTTAGTTATTGAACATTATATTGTAAACAACAGAGTTTTTCTTTTTTTGCTTCGAAAATGCGCTAAATCACACCAAAGCTTGTGGTGAATGTGTTCCATCTGTTCAAACGTGCGATAGATGAATTGGAGCCATTACTCCATATAGATTGTTCTCAAACTCAACAAGAGCAGACAAATTTGGTTCCATACGAATTGATGCCGAGAGACCTTGAAAGACGATTTCGCATGTCCGAAATGATGTTTGAACTCTATAAAAGAAAATCATTTTTGCACCGAATCATTAATTAAGACGAAAAATGGATCCAATATGATAACTCGAAGCATAAGAAATCATACGTGAAGTCCGGCCAACCAGCCGAATCAACACCAAAGCCAAAGATCCATGGCGCTCCAAGGTAATGCTCTGTATTTGGTGGGAGCAAAAGGGTCATATCTATTATGAGCTGCTGAAATCTGGTCAAACCATCACATGGAACCTGTACCGAATACAACTGACTCGTTTAAAGCGAGCATTGGCCGAAAAATGCCCAGAATATACGGTCAGACATTAAACCATGATATTCCATCATGACAACACCACCACATTACACGTGATGCACTACATGTTAAAAACTACACGCATAGAAAAAATATAGTTGTGCATGTTTGCAGACAAGCAAAACGCTTCGCAGTTTATGTTTGTTTTTTAAAAAAGAAAAAAAGTAACCATTTCAACATTTTTAAAAGTTTTTTTTACAATATTATGGTCACAGTAACTATTTAGATGATTGTGGTAACCATAATATGGTTAACATACGATTCACATGATTGTATCAATCATATATATGATTACAGTAAAGAAGTATATGTTTGTGGCAACCATTTATATGATATCATAATCTGAGAACAACATATTATGATATAAAGATTTATCATAACAATGGTTGTCACAAACATATACTTGTTTACTGCATATATATATGATTGATAAATTTATATTGTATTAGCCCTTAAATAGGACATTAGCCCTTTTATTTATGAGATTAAAACTAACCAATACAGCAAACATGGAATTTCATCGAAATTAGCGCTAACACATAATTGGTACAATAGCTTTGAACTTTAGTTGTTTTAAAATTTCGTTCAAAGCCAGTTTTTTAAACACGCCGGAGGAGAAAACATTTGCGCACGACCTATGGTCGGCCATAAGTCGATTATTCGTAATCTACCTTTTGTTCGGAAAAAAGTTAAACAATCGGAAAAAATTGAAAATTTCGAAAAAATAGATTTTTTATTTTTGTTGCAAAAAGTTAATAAAATGCATTTTTCTCGTCAATAAAATTAGAAACCATTAATTTTTTACTTGAAAATGAAAAGTCGAAAAAATATGTCGAAATGTCGATTATTCAAAAATTTAAAAAATAACGACTTTTTAAAAATATAAACAAAATCGAATATCCAAAAATGCAGAATAATGGCCACGCTAGCATACATATATGCATTTCTGAAATTTGTAATTTAAAGAGCTTGCTCAGAAAGGACATTTATATTGAACCTAGACGATGTTATGAATCGATTTTAACCAGTTTCCAAAGTGTTTGTCGAAGTGCAAAATTCTTTGAGTTACGGTTTTATTACAAAGTTTAGATAAACGGACGAATAAAACAGTAACTCAAATAAACTTATATTAAACTAGAGATTGGGGTACTTTGACTAAAACCTAAACTAAATAAGATGTTGATAAATGCTTTTGTGAGAATATGTATGCATAACAAGGTGGGTCGATTTTGCAATCGATACTGTGCCATTGATTTTTCGAAAGCTTTTGGCATGAGGAAAAAAAGCTCCACTACGGCATATCAAAAAAATCATTATCGAGGCGGGCAAATTCAAATTTTTGAACTTTATCCCAACTTTTATTTTTAAGGTTTATTTAATTTTTTTTTAATATTACCTTTACAATGTGAAATTGTACTCTAAAAACGATGGCGAAATATTTTTTCGAAATATTTACTGAAATTTGGGCTCTTCAAAAATAGATTTTTTTGATATATCGTAGACGAAATTTTTTTTCCTCTTGCCAAAAGCTATCGAAAAATCGCAAAATATCAAACAATTTTGGCCTTACAAATTTTGAAAGATCAGGCAAATATTCCAAACTAGAATTAGTATACTCAAAAGAACATATGTTTACGTAGACCAGTTTTATGCTAAAAAATGTCGCATTTCAAGCTGCATTGCCCGAAATTTAGAAGAAAAACACCAATGGAATGGAAATATAAAAACCCCCATAATTCGAAAACGCAGCTCGCGTCCTGTCAGCTCGACTGGAAAAAAACGTAGTTCAAATTTCGGGCACCAAAATGTCTGTTCCGCTGTGTAATTTATACTGATGATTACATTTTGATCTTGAAATATGAACTTAACAATAACTGGATTTTTTCATTTAAGGCGTGAACCTTTATCGTGTGTATTTCTTTTAGTAGCTTTGGACTTTTAAAGAGTAATTTAACTGAATTAAAAAAAAAAAACACAATCGTTAGAGTGAAACTTACAATTGAAATTCGATCATACTTATTTAATATCACTTTCGAACCACTGTTCTGTACTGCATAATTTTATTGGACACATGTGTATGTATGATGTTATTAAGTTCATAGTACATGTATGGATAGATGGATGGATGGATAGTTTGTAGTCTTATGCTGGTTGACATTTACTCCTATGGCAGCAAAGAGAAAAACATTTAAATTAACTCTTTTCAAATGGTGTTACACTAAGTAAACATTGCCACCACAAATGTATGCATGATGAGAACCTCTTGCACCACCACCACCACCACTGTCAGCCACCTCAAACTAATAGATTTTTCATTCATTCTTTCCATTCATCAAAACAGTTTGCATGCAATTATACATTCATCATCAAGATTATGCCACGACATGCATGTCGCCGCGATCAGTGGCATCTCTAATTCTTTTTCTCTTTTCTTATGTTTATAGTTTGTCGTTTGTTGTAGTTGCAGTTGTAGCTGCTGTTTTTTTTATTTTTGTACCAAAAGTTGTAATGTTTTGTATTTGTTCTATGTTCAACTATTCATATCTTGTCATAGATTGGGATGCTTTTTAACATGCATGCCAACATGCGAATAAACTTTAGTTTTATTTGTCTTGTTGGCTGTTTGGTTCCATTCAACTATCTACTCGTACTTAATGTATCAACTACACATCTTTGCATTACATTGCAAACTACTTAAACTACTTTTATTTGAACACAAGTTTATGTACGAAGTACATTTAGGCATGTTCAACAGAGATGAACATGTTAGTACAATTGCACTGTACAATATTTAGTACAAGAATGTCTTGTACAATTAATAAATTTTATGAAAACTGTATTTATCTGCCAGCTGTGTACCGTGTGGTAACTTTACACATTTGAGCAATTTACGGAATTTACAGATGCAATTATTGGACGTTGTACAAATCTTGCTTGCTCGGTATAAGTATGTAGTACGAAAAAGTACTTTTATGAAATTGGTTTTTGAATCAATAAAAATTTTAAATTTAAAATCTGAATGCGAATATTGGTGAATTGATGTGTAATAATTGAAACCATTTTTAAAGCTATAAAGAAACCATATTTTAAACAACTAAAAACTTAAATAAATTTGGTACACTTACGGCCAAAAAATTACCCATTTTTAACATCGTTGCAACAATTTGTATTTTTGATATTGTATCCCTGATGTACATTTACAAGTATTTTGTATTCATGCAGATACTTATTTGTTGTTTTTGTTCAATGTTGTTGACGTTTTCCCCTTTTTTTTTGTTTTCGATTTGTGGCATAGTACTTAAACATGCAATTTAACAGCGCCACACAATTAATTGTTCAAATGATTTTAATTGTATGAGACTTTAGGGTTTAGGTGAAGCTCTAAACAACTTTGAAGGAAATTTCAAGAAGAAAAAGTGTTGAACTTATCAAAATAGATCATTTGTTACGGAGTTTGCTAACCAAGATGGTAATAAAAAATGTAAATACATTATGTGCAGCGTGTGTACTTCAGTAGCAGTAAAAAAAATAATAGTTTTAATATACTAGTTCTACAAAATTAAGATTAGTGTAAAGCGGATAATTCCAAAAGCAAATGTTAAAAGTATACTTTAAAGCTCTTATGCATAATAAAATTTATATTTTATCAAAGGTATAAAAAACTAAATTGCCATAAACAATTTAATTTAATAACATTTTATAAAATAAAATTTCCATTATGAATTAGGGGATTATCCCTTTTTTAATGTTAATGAAACTCTTATAAATTCTCACTATGATTATCGTTTAGAACCCTGCGGGAAATTTGAATCAATTATTTTAAAAGCTTTAGTTCCGTGATATGTCAAAAGTGGACATTTCACATCACTTGTTCATTTGTGAACAGACAGTATGTATTTAGTTCAGTGACCTGTCATAGATTGCCTAAAAATCCTCCAAGATATCGCCATGTTAAAGTGACTAGTCCGTTTTATATTAGGTGTTTGAACTACCGATCCCGAACTCTCTCAATTTGTAAATAGTCACATGATAAATTTTATGTTAGTTCAATTCTCCCTATTTAATTTGATCAATGCTTTACCAAAAGCAAGGAATTGGAAAAACAACATCTTATTACACCGTGCAGCACTCATTTTTTTAAATTCCACATAATTATACCCAACACCACCATAGTGGGGAGGGTATATTGGATTTGTGCAGATGTTTGTAACGCCCAAAAATATTAGTCTAACACCCACCTTAAAGTATACCAATCGACTTTCTGAGTCGATTAAACGATGTCCGTCCGTCCGTCCGTCCGTCTGGCTGGCTGGCTGGCTGGCTGGTTGTCCATGTAAACCATGTGCGCAGAGTACAGGTCGCAATCTTGAAGATATTTCGATAAAATTTGGTACATATAATTTTTCCTGCCCAAGGACTAAGCCTATTGAAACTGGCTGAAATCGGTTAATTATTTCACCTAGCCCCCATACAAAAGTCCTCCCGAAATTGGACTTTATGGGTCATAAATATTTAATTTATATAGATATCTACACAAGTTTTCCTCCAAATAAGTTTTATATATACGAAATTCATGTCACCAAATTTTATTATGATCGGTCCATAATTAGTCATAGCTCCCATATAAGGCCTGGTTCCGATAATCACTTTAACGAGCATAAATCTCTTAAAAATGTATACGCATAAAATGCAACATAAACAACTTTCATACAGATATTAATCACACTACTTAATTTCATGGTAATCGGTCCATAATTGGTCATAGCTCCCATATAAGGCCCACTTTCGAAAATCGTTCACGAATATAAATTATTGAAATTTTGAAAGAAAAATGTTTTTGCTCATTTACTTAGTGTAGGGTATTATATGGTCGAGCTTGACCGACCATACTTTCTTACTTGTTTTTTTTATGAGTATTTTTCAAACAAAATTTAAAAAAGACTTTTGTCCTTATTTTTCATTAATGACTTTGTAGCTTTTATTTGATACCCATTTTGTACCTATGTTTTATAAAATTTTTTTAAAACTGTTACCACATAAGGACATTTGACTCGACGAAGAAATCTGAGTACTTGTTAGTGTTTATAGTCTCTACTATAGAGAAAATAAACATAGAGAGGAAACTCTCCTGTCAAAGACCAAACTCAGTTGTCAAAAACCTAAGTGATGAGAATGTATTAGTAAAATAAACTATGTGAAAACAAAAACAACACTCGTATGTGTAATTTTTTTGAGTAATTTTTTGTTTGAGTTTTTTTCTAGTTTCCGTTCTCTGTATATTTTCTCTATGGTCTCAAAATCGATATATAGAGTTTTCCAAGTGTACGGAAAAAATATTAAAATTTTTACTGGATGCTTTCAAATTAACTTCCTGAATACGTATACCAAAGTTTATATTATTTTAAGACATTTAATTAGTCCATACTAATATATATGCCCTGCTCCTGTACAGATGTGAAGATAAGAAACTTTTCAATTACTTGTGTATCTTACAAATCACACAATTTTGTTAAACTAAAGAAAAATATTAAAGATAGGTGAAAAATAATACGTTTTATACCGACATGTTAATAACAAACAGCAATATTGGTGATAATTTTAAAAGGGGGGAATGTACAGGACGCAATTTCTTATGTGAGAACTGATCTAAGAATGATTCTACCTACCCGCCATAGAATGGTAGACTTCCAATCGGAGACGATGGACAAGTGTACTCTGCTATATGCAATTAAGTACTCCGCTGTCTGTAGTAAAACCACTTTATTCGTTTGATAAAGCAAAAAAGGTCACTTAACTCTATGGTGTCGCAGCTCATGTTTTTTTCTTGTCAGAGCCCCATTTGGGCAATGATATATGAATACCCTAATACTACTTCGGTTGAGATATAGTAACAGACTGATACATACAATATTCTACTCATTCACAAGATTCTCTCTGCAGTAAACTGTACTTGTACAAAGTAGGTTAGTTCTATGCAGGATTTTTTCCTATACTACTGGCTGAGTGGTGGTTTCACAGATTTCTCACTTTCAAGAATTGCTTTGAGTCTTGCCTTACAAGCTCATCAGAAATCTCGTTGTCCTCATTATTATAGTGACCTGCTACCCAGTACAGTATTTGTTCAAAGTTTCTCATGCAGACATTCACCAGCATGGATTTGACCATGTATTCTTTCAGAACCTTTAATATGCAAAGTCACTTACTAGCTCATCTGCAATCTCGTTGCCCATTAACCCATTCCGGTCTTCCTTCCTGGCACATGACTAGCCAGCTTGGATTTCACCATGTATCACTTCAAAATTCTCCTTATTATCCCCAATGAAATATGTAAAGTCAGAAATTCTGCAGGTAAGACACTACATTCACTAAGAAGTTGAAGAGTCTGTGTATAGATACCAGACCCGGTATATGTATGTTTTCAATTTCGATCCGTCACTGATTGCCACATAATATTCGTGTAATTTAGTTAATCTCTTTCTGACATCCCAATCATGGATATTTATTAGATAAATCCTTTCAAAATCGATTCAGATAACCATGAAGTCCGAAAATCCTTTCAAAACCTTTAACTTTGCTGATTATCAACATGGAAAGTCACCTTTTTACCCCAAGTGACCCAAATACAAGGTCAACTTTCAAGGCTGCCTGTTTCCATTATGTGTCCATCAGTGAATAACCCTCATGTAATCTAATGGATCTCTTTCAGACATTTCTATCATAATCTCTATCTATAAATGGTTGTCACAAACATATACATGTTTACTGTAACCATATATAAATGGTTGATACAATCATGTGAATCGTAAATTAACCATATTATTGCTACCACAATCTTATATATAGTTACTGTGTCTATAACATTGTTAAAAATGTTGAAATGGTTACATTAAACATGCACAAATGTTGAAATGGTTACAGTAAACATGTACAACTATATTTTTTTCTGCGTGCATAGAATAGACTACATCCGTAACTTAGAAATGTTATTACAACTGATGTTTAGATCTACAGTTACTTCGTTCAGTCTTTTATTCGATATAAATAACTGCGCATTTTTAAAATAACAGCTTTAGAATTTGTCAAGTGCGCGAAGTCTAAAAAAAGCTGTCATGTTCCTTAGGGTGGGTCGATTTTGCTATCGATATTGCGTCATCGATTTATCAATAGCTTTTGGCATGAGGAAAAAAATTTCCACCGCAAAATATCAAAAAAATCATTTTCGAGGCGCCCAAATTTCAGAAAAAGTAAAAAAATTTACATAAAGGTAATATTTAAAAAAAAAAAATTTTAGGACCTCCTAAAAAAACCTTAAAAATAAGAGTCAATATTTTTAGTTTTTCTGATATTTGGGTGCCTCGACAATGATTTTTTGAAACTTCACCAGGAGTTGTAAGGTTAAAATGTTTGTAATTATAGAGTTGCGTGTCCGGTCTTAACAGAAAAAATTGGTTTTGAAATTAAGTGTGCATAAATTGATGTTTAATAAATTAATCCATATAAATATATAAATGTCTATGTAAGTTTGTTTGTTTGATTATTTGTTGGTTTGTTTGTTTCAGCATCACGCTTAAACGGCTGAAGCGATTTTATTGAAATTTGGAACATAGATAGAAAGCGTCAAAGCGTCAGGGGAAAAACGGGAAAAATAAGTACCTTTGGTTCTTAAACATTGAATATTTGTTTAAAGGAAAACATGTTTAATTTAGCTCACTATAGCCCCAAAAATATGTATTTAGAAAGTACCTTTTCAAAAGTCTGCATTCAGGGGGATAAAAACGTGTAAAATTATGAATTTTGTGTTTATTCATATTCATGTCTGTTTATTTGTTTCTTTGTACCTTATAGGAGGCTAAACCACTGGTCCTAACCTGTTGAAATTGACCGTATATTCCTATATATTTGAAACGATCAATAGACTATTTTTTATTTTGAAATTTTATGTGGGCGTGGCACCTCCAAACAAAGTTAATAGTTATTATGGAATATCTGGTGAACTATCATTGTAAAAGTCACAAAACATCGTGAGATTTTCTTCGGTACCATTGTGAAATGCTTGCCTCAAAATTGGCGAGATTATATAAATGGGCGTTACACCACCCATACAAAGTAAATAGGTATTTTCGAATATCAGCAGAACTATAATTGTGACAATATTCAAACTTTATAGGAATCGATTTATCACTGTATGATATTTAACCGAAAACGGGACGGATCGGACTACAGTTAAATAGTTGGCTGAAAATGTGCTGGATTATATTGTGAAAGTTAACAATAATTAGTACCACTCTACAAAGTTTAGCAAAAAATTGGCGTGATCGGAACAGAGGGTGTAGTACCTACATTACAAAGAAAATTTTAATTTCGAGAGTCTTTTAGCTTTGTCTGGCTGAGAATGTTGGCTGAGAATTGGTGGGATCGGCTTTTCATATAAAAATAATAGATATATCTGAAGAATTATAATAGTTAAAGTAATGTCCCATCCCATACAAAGTAAATACTTACTATCGATTATCTGGAGAACTTTAATAATGCAATTCTCAATACTTTGCATGAGTTATTTTGGTACCTTGACGTATTGCAAATGTGTGGTATCAGATCATGTTAAGTATATAGTTCTTTTCGAATATCTAAACAACTGTTATAGGTAGAGTTTTCTAACTTTTTATAAATTGCTTTCATATAATTTTTAGAAAAATAGGAAATTACAGAGAAGCGATGATATTTTTTATACATTTAAAGGCATGGTATGAAATTAATCACAAACAAGAAATTCCGGTATTAATTATATTCATTTATTTTTTTATAAAATCCTTATATACTTTTTTAATACGGCTGGGGTAACGAAGCGCACCGGGTCAAGCTAGTATTTAATAAATTAGCCACTACTGAAAACGATCGGTTTCGGTTTTGGTATTATAAAAACATATTATAACACTATTGAAACAAAATCAGTTGATAGTATACAAAATACTTTGCATATTTCAGATAAATGATTTGATTTTGGGATAATAATCAGTTTATGCATATATAATTTCAAAAACAATTTAACGTAACTCTACAATAATATTAAATATCCACCCTATAAAGTAAAGTTGTAAATATTTTCGTGTACCTTATATATACTCAAGTAGATATAACCATGTCCCTCAGACCATATGTTGGTTGAAATCAACATTCCAAAGGCACCATATATTTGGTATATCAGATATCTGGAAAATTATCGAAAATGCATGGTCCTGTTCATAGGCAATATGTACAAGCAATTAAAGGTATTTCAAAGGCCTTTCCTATGCGATTGCATCCTTTTTAAAAATTAAATTCGTTGTCAATAAAGATATTTCCACCCAAAATCTATAAAACTTAAACATTTATGGATAGCCAATATTCTTTTGTTTGTAGCTCAATGTAACGGGTAGTGAGCAAGTTGTTTTTATTTACATAATTTTATTCAACAAATGCAATATTTTGTTTTTTCTCAACATTATGAAATAAGTTTTAATTTGTATGTTCAGTATTACGAACTAATCTAATTTAAAGGGTTTTTTCATAATTACATGTTTATTTAAATGTTGACCCTTTTATGTTTAAAATCAAACTAACGCATTTGGTGTGTAACTACATATGTTTATAATTTCAACAGTCCCTACCCACTTTGCCACAGTGTTTCTTTAACATGTGGGAACTTAATTCTAACAAGATATTCCTTTTAAGAAAAGAAAAACTTAATTATCATAATTTCTTAAACACACATGCAATATTGGCCTTATAGCCTTTACAAATAGTTGGCGCTGCACACTTGTATAATTACGCACCTAATTATTTCACTTTTTTGAGAAAACAATATTGTTAGTCTTTTTAATAAATGTATATGTAGTGTTTTTTTGCACTAAAATATTGTAAATTAATTTCAAGCGACACCTCAGTAATTCAGTAAACAATTGTAGAAAAATAACTTCATTCATATTTATGTCGTTAAAAAAGTCACAAGTGAAATTTGTAAAGTGTAAATTTCGATGTTGGTGTGTTTATAGCTCCAGGCCTAAGTTTTAGTGTTTCTAAGAAAAAAAAAAATTATGTATTAATTAAATCAAATTATAAAGAGGGTATCGGATTTACGATTTTGCCTTTAAGGGAAAAAAAACATATAAAATACTTAATGAAACAGTAAGGGTATTCACAGAATTAAAATGTGAGAATTGTAAAGTTAAAGAGAAACGTCTATCTATTATAGCAGACTTTAATAAATATAGCTTAAAATCTATGCATTACTTCGAATCAATGCTATAATAAATTACACTTCATTAAGTTTTATATATATTTTAAATATTTCTAGAATTCTAAAATCCAATCTAAGAAATCGGAAATATTTTTGCAAAGTATGCCACTTTTCTGAACCTGAAAAGTTTTGCTCAAAAGGTTGTCATGATCAATCAAGAATACTTTACTTATATAAGTATATCTAACACGATCCATGCATCAAAGAAGTAGTCACAATTCTCTTTTACTTTTTATTACGTACTTATTTTTATTACTTTAAATGAAAAATCCACAATTAGTTTTGATGTTTATCATTGTATTGCTTAGCTTTGCCATATTTTCTTGCATTTATTATATTTTTTTCAAAACAGTAAAGAAAATAAATATATTTATTTGTTTTCATATTAACTGCCTTAAGCAAGTTTTCATGTTCCTGTTTTTTTTTTTTTTTTTTTTTGTTTTTGTTTTTTAATTAAGTTGTATTAATTAAAGCCGGTTGCTGTTATTCAATTATGTATTTAATTCAGTAATAAGCCTAAATCATTTTATATGGGAAATATTCTATTATATCGAAATCATTAGGAGTCTACTGTTGTGTGAAGAGAACAATTAAAAACATAATGTTAATCTGGGGTTAGAAATACGTATGTAGGTATAAAAATGTAGAAGCAAAACAAAATTAGAGGTTTTTTTCACTTTTAAACAGTTCTGCAACATTTATAAAGGAAAGTATAAAATTAGACAAAATATCATTCTATTATCTTAACATGCAATATTTTGAAATTAATACCGAAAATTGCTAAATCTTGGCAATAATAGAAATTAATTCTTTAACCATTCCCTAAAGTTTTAATGGCAAAAGTATATCCTGTTGCATACCAATATATATTCACTGTTTCCATAACGAACGGTATAGTTTCTCAGTTGAATGAATACGATAGTCTGAGATTCATTCTCGAGAGCAAAAAGGAGCCCTCATAGTGGCCCAAGTCTGACATTGACGAAATGACACAGGTAGTTTTATTGAGTGGCACCATATATACGATCCTGTTTTTAGTGCAATTCGAGCAACATGTGGTATATATTGGGGTTATGTGAATTCAAAAGAATTCATTAATAATTCGCAATGCTGCAAAGGGTGATCGAAAATTGGACCTTCCTAATGGTACAGCTACACCGAAATCGTGGCCAAAATTGTAGTGAAATTATATTTAAAATGTAAGAGATTGTTCTTCTGGGTCATAATAAAGATTCCGACATCCAATTATATTGCTATATTTAAAACAAGTAAGAAAGTATGGTCGGTCAAGCCCGAACATATAATACCCTACACTAAGTAAATGAGCAAAAACATATTTCTTTCAAAATTTCAATAATTTATAGTCGTAAGTGATTTTCGGAAGTGGCCCTTATATGGGAGCTATGACAAATTATGGACCGATCACCATGAAATTTAGTCATGTGATTAATGTCTATATGAAAGTTATTTATGTTGCTTTTTATGTGTATAGCAATATTTTTTGGGAGATTTATGCTCGTTAAATTGATTATCGGAAGCAGACCTTATATGGGAGCTATGACTAATTATGGACCGATCATAATAAAATTTGGTGACATGAATTCCGTATATATAAAACTTATTTGGTGAAAAACTTGTGCAGATACCTATATAATTTAAACATTTATGACCAATAATGTCCAATTTCGTGAGGACATTTGTATGGGGGCTTGGTGAAATAAAGAACCGATTTCAGGCAGTTTCAGTAGGCTTGGTCCTTGATAAAAATATTATGAACCAAATGTTATCGAAATATCTTCAAAATTGCGACCTGTACTCTGCGCACAAGGTTTACATGGACAGCCAGCAGCCAGCCAGGCAGACGGACGGACGGACATCGTTTAATCGAAAGTGATTCTAAGACTAATATTTTTGGGCGTTACAAACATCTGCACAAATCCCCACTATGGTGGTGTAGGGTATAATAATAATAACTCTAACTGAATCCAGTAAGAAAATTTGTCCTGCCGTTGTTGTTTCATTGGACCAGCTAATCTAAGCAAGCGCGAACAGTTTATATTGGACATTATTGGCATTTTACAGTTTGCAAGAAGAATGCGGTCAACTAGTTCATTGCACATCATCGAAACCCCTTTTATCCAATTCATGATTAATGCAGTTGCCATAGCCAGGGACCTATTAGCGTTATCCTAGAATGCCTTTTTATTAATGATGTTGATGAGCAGAACAAAAGTCTGGTAGTCGGAGAGAGAATTTTATTTTATATTCTTCAATGAAGCAAAACCAATCCACGATTCAGTAAACACGGTTATGAAACATCCAGGCAGTAAAATAATAGTCTCGGTATGCATAGTATCTGTGATCTGGGAGTACACCGAGTGCTTACGAGACTATGAACCTCCAGCTTTTAACCTCATCGTTGAGTTAAGACCCAATTGTATCACAAGTTTCACATGGTAAATACCGTTGATCTTACCACTCCTATTATCACAATGGCAGTAAGAACAGTATACCAGTTTGCTACATAGGATTTTATCACACTACTACTCCTTAAAACAAGTTGGGTTTCACTATAGCTTTAAAGATCTAAATCGTTAAATTTATAATCCTTTTGCATGAATATATAGACACATTTCCAATATAGTCTCCTGTCTAAGATGACACCATGACACTAAGCAATATTTACACTTTTTAACCTGGTTACATTCTGTTTCCGGGGAATAATATTATAGAATAATCCTCCCACTTAGTGTACCAAATGCTAACACCACACAAATAATATTGTACCACACAAATAATATACAAGCTCCAAACCGCATATACAAGAGTTCTAATCTTCTTGTATTGCAAATCAACCAACAGTTAGTAGAAATTGAAGAATTTAGGAACGAAGTTTGAAGAATAATTTATGCTTCAGTCATTTTCAGACGGAATATATCACGCATTATGAGCCAATTGGTGGCATTATCTCGGATTTATGTGCTACTTTTTTTGTTACATTTTATTTCGATATCAATACTTGTAAAAGTGGGTCCTGTTTTAGAAGGAGGGAATTATGTGGGATAGGCGAAACATTTTAGCGATTGCAACCAGTTTCGATAGGGTTCGCCTTCGGTCTAACAAAAGGTTACTTACTAAATATCCTTGAATTATCTTCAAAATTTCGTATTGCGCAAAATAGATAAGTAACGTTATTTAGATGAGCATGGCCAAAGAGACCTAAATGCAATGAGAAAGTTAATTGACGTTTCGACTAAGGATCATAATAATTAGAATCATTAAAAACTTAAAAAACCTTATTTTACAACTGGTGCAATAAATGTGAAAATACATAGTTGCGACCAATAGTAGAATATTTGTCAATGATAATATAAACTTTAAGTCAATGTCAGTGCAAACTACAATTTGACGAATATAAAAAAATAAATTATACAAAATTGAGAGTTAGTTTCACAAAATCTATAAAATTAAGAGCTATATCATAAACAATTTAAATACAGTTCTGATATATGGGCAATTCCATGTCATTTGTGACATTTGTATGTCTATAGAGTGGAATAGATCTTGCAAAAAAAAAAAAAGTGTATCTGAAAAATAATTTGGTCTTTATGTTCCATTCAAAACTATATTTAAAAAAAAATAATAAGTTCTTTCGAAACATTGTTGTTCAAAATATCGAGCGAAATAAGGGTATATCGTACGTGACATAAAACGGAAGTAATTTTGAGGTACATGTAGAAATATGCGAAAATTTGCGAATGGTGAGAGGCGTTATGGATTCTTTTAATTTCTTACAATAAAACAAATATTTTTCCTTTACAATCCGTCATATTTAAATAAAAATAATCTTTGGATGATTCTATAATAAATAAAATGTAATATCGTACGTGACAGATTTTTCTCTTATAGTAAAACAATATATATTCCGTAAATATATGTATAAAAAACTAAAAACATAAATAGAAAATATTTATTCGGTTTCAATAAACAATTTGATAATAGCAAAAAAACAACCAGAGGTAAATTCCTTTCATACAACATGCTAATTGGGAGCTTAGTTTTTGTCGAAATAAAACATACCAATTAAATTAAAAAATTAAATATAGTCAGTTTAAACTATTATTTTTGCACTTAAAATGTTGTAATAAACTCTAAATACTTTCACATAGTAACATTTTAGTGTTTTCTCCTATTCAAATCATCTTGAAAACAAGTCATTCTCGTGAAATTGCTCATATTTTTTTAAAGATCTTTAAAAAATTTAACAACACAAAAACAATGCTGCCGGCTGGCATCATCCTGAAAGAAATATTTTCTGTGAATTAAAAGCACCAAAATCTACAAAAAAAAAAAACTTAAAATTGCTAAATAATATATTAATTTTTGTTTTCTGGTGAGAGAAATAGAAACAGATGGGACTTAAAAGTCTGCTGGTAGACAATATTGTTACTTTACACTCAAAATTAATTAGACTTCCCAACAACAATTTACAGGTATTACGTTTGGTTGTGCTCAAAATAAACAAAAAGTAAACTTATTTAGTGGTGAAAAATATAATAAAAGTTTAGCATATACGACGAGGAAGTAACAGGGAGATGTATTGCATACTTTTGAGCTAAAAGTGTGAGGGAATTACAAATTAAAGCTTAGAAGTTAAAAAGGGCCAACAAACTGTATAGCACAAGCAGACAGCATGGTATTGTCATCATCATCAGCAGCATCAACGTCACCACTCAATGTACTATATAGTACATAATCATCACTCACTTATACACTTTAACCCAAGTCCTTAAAAATACACTATAGTATATATTGCCAAACGTGTACAACCAACAATGTCACCCACTCTTCTACACCATGAATGATAAATTACTTGATTGCATACTTTATGGCGTTTACAAAATTACGCATTCAATTTACCGCATGCGGTTCGTTTTGTGGCTTAAACAGTTTTCATTTTTTTGTTTGTTTGTTGCTGTTTTCACTTCGTCGAATAACCCATGCTCTATGCACAAGTGATTGCATTTAATGTCGCAACAACTCTGCCATTGTCAACCCAGTCTGGCTGCATATCTTGCATGCATTTTATTTATGAATGTATTAATTTCGGCTGTAATATGAATTTTTTAGCAAAATGCTTTCACCAATAGCCTTTCGAATTGGTTTAACAGAATGTTTTTGGGCAATAAGTTAAGTTGTGAAATTTATTGCTGCACATGGCTTTTTAAGGCCAATGCGATCAGTAGAAGCCATTGCATGTCGTTGGAAATTATTGAACTTTACAGGAAAAAGATGGAAACTGTTTCAGAAAACGAACTTTTGCCGGAAACAAATGGCAATTGTGAAATATTTATTGTAGCACAATTCTCATACGTAAATTCTCATGTGTAAATTAAAACTTTTATGAAATGACTTTTATGACTGTTCTTTTAGAATATTGGAATTCTTGAAAATGTCAATATATACGAATGCACATATATCGGACACTCTATTCATAGTTAAGGAGTGAGATCGAAAAATTCTTAACATACATATATGTTAATAAAAACGAAACCACTAAACTTACTTCTGTCACTTTGCTCGAACAGGTAGTCCATCTCCGTTTAAAATCTATCTAACTTTTGGACACCTTTTTTGTGCTGTTCAATTCTCTTTTAACAAGAGCCCAATATCTCTCCACTGGCCTTAGCTCCGGGCAGTTTGGAGGATTTGCTTCTCTTGGTACAAATACCACATTAATGTTCTTGTACCACTCAACGGCTTGTTTACCATAGTAGCAGAATGCCAAGTCAGGCCAAAAATAAGTGGACACATTATGAAGTCTTATGAATGGAAGAAACCGTTTTTGTAAACATTCCTTGATGAAAATTTCGGTATTTATAGAGCCTTTTCTAACAAATGATTGACTTCTTTTAACGCAACTGCATATTCCTTGCCATACCAAGAAATTTTGTGGGAAATTTTGTCTACTTTTGGGTCCTAAACTTTTCTTCAACATTCCCTCGAGCATTAGCAACATCAAATTTTTGACCAGGAAGTTGCGAAAAATCTGCCAAAACGTACGTTTCGTCATTCATTATGCAGCAAGAATATATTTTCTTATAAAACTTGACTTCAATTTCCATGCTCTGTTTTTGGGCTCTAAATTTTTAGCATCGTTCCTGTCAGGAACTTTTTGAGCCTTGTATGTTTTTAAACCTGCATTAGCTTTAACTTTTCGTACCAAATAGTCCGAGCACTGAGCTAACCGGACTGCTGTCCTACCGGATATGTTGGGAGCTCTTTTGAAAATGCTTTCTATTCTTTTTGGCTTAATAAACATCATGTGAACCATTCCTTCTACCTGGACCAGGTTTTCTATCAACGGACAAGTTCTACCAGTACTGTTGAATATTTTTGGAAAGAGTTTAACGGCAGACCTTTGATTGTTTGACCAACCTTTGTAGGACCAAGTTGGGTTTTGTTAAAAATATTTAATAATTTTAGTACGCACTTTTTTATCGTCACTCATTTTAATCAGATTAACAACAAATGAACATAATTGACATTAAACATAATAACTGACATGCTTTACAAAGGTAACTTGATAAGAAAAAAATAATACTTGGGTTAAAAGTTTTAATGAAAAACGTGTGTTAAGAATTTTTCGATCTCAGTCCTTACATCTATGGAAAAAATGGAAAGTCTTTTCACATAATAATTGAAAAATAAATGTTTGTGTTTTAGGGCTATCTTTTTACATGCCCACTTATCAAATATATCTGCTGAGCTAGTGCGGAGAATTTCAACGATGAAATCACTCAATTTCAAATGGGCCGCTATGTTAGCAGTAACAAAGCAATTTGGCGCATTTTTACATTTGCCATTCATGAAAGCAATTTCATTTAGCCGTACATCTGGAAAATGGCCAAAGTGTACTTAACTAAGGAGAATGTATTACAACAAGTTGGTCGACCGCCATCTACAATATTGATCAGATTTTCCTAAATGCTGATATATTCCGAAATGCCAAGATACTATATTTGGAATCAATCGTTAAAGTTCCAGGTATCCCCCATTTATTTTTCACCGACGCTTTGGGTCGCATTTACACAGACCATCCAAGAAACGATGAGTGTTTCTATTTGCGTTTAGTCAACGTTCGTGGCCCAACATCATTCCAAGATTTGTGATATATAAAAGGTGGATTGTGTGACACGTAGGGTATTCAATCGATTAACCTTTAATCGGTTAACCGATTAATTTTGGTCGGTTAACTGTTCGAATAATTTAAAATTGCCGATTTTCAAATAACAAATAAACCGATTAATGTGTGTCGATTAACCGATTAACCGAAATTTCTTCTTTTTTTGTACTGTATTTAGATATATAGTTTTATTTCTTAACTCATGAACATTAACTTCTAGAAATAGTTTTTTAGAAGTGTAGCACAAAAATTTAAACTAAGGAATTTGGAATTTCGCTTCAAATAAGTTTTATATATGAATTTTATGATGATCGGTCCATAATTAGTCATAGCTCCAATAAAAGGCACGCTTCCGAAAATAATTTTGACGAGCATAAATTTTCTTAAATAGCTCATATCTCCCATATAACGCCAACTTCCGCAAATAATTTTCGAAAATAAATTTTTGAACTTAAAAAAAATGTTTCTCAATGTAGGGTATTATATGGTCATGCTTGACCAACCATACTTTCTTATTTGTTTAACCAAAAAATATATCAAATGGAAATTTAACTAACGTAACCTCATGTAACATCACGTCAGTTACTAAGGCTAACAAATAAAAAACGAGGAAAGATCTTTCTATTTTATAATTTGGAAAATAAATTTATATTGTTCCAAATCCTACTACAAAAGGTTTTATACAAAAAGTCTTACCCAACTCGCAGAGTTATGCAATTTTGTAATGCAAGCCAAACCGCACTTCTCTTTTCGGGAACGTCACTCAATCGCATATTTTTGCTAATGTCTTCAACTCTTTAGGGTCAATTGTTGAAATATTTTTTCTGAATAAAGTGGTACTTAATTACTTCGCAAATGTAAACAACTTTTTACAAATTTGACTTTTTCATTATTTTTTTTTTTTTAAATTTTGTCGTACAAATTAATTTCTTTTTTTTTGTACACGTTTTAAATTTTGTCGTACATGCCCATAACTGAAACGAGTATTTTATCAGAAACTTTTAAAGGTATTCACAATCTAAAAATTTGCAAAAAGGACTCAAATGGTCTAATTGAGGATTTTATATGAGAAATTGGATATTCTTTATCATGCCTTACTTTTGATTTCTCCAACATCTACAATCATTGAGAGAGTTCTTTCCAAGTCAAGTTTTATTAAAAATAATGAAAAAATCTTTTAAAAGGAAAACATCCCAATTATATTCTGTTTTTAAAGCTTATTTCAGAAGATTTCACTAAAATCCAAAAAAAAAAAAACATGTGTATAAAAAAAGGATCTCAGATACATATTTTTTTGCTATTACTTATTTTTGTTGAATTGTTATGTTATGGTTTGTTTTTTATGATTTTGTACTTTTTATTAATAATATGCTTAAATAAGTAAACAAAATTCGTGGTTTTATTTTCAATTTAAAACAAGTAAGAAAGTATGGTCGGTCAAGCCCGACCATATAATACCCTACACTAAGTAAATGAACAAAAACATTTTTCTTTCAAAATTTCAATAATTTATATTCGTGAACGATTTTTGAAAGTGGGCCTTATATGGGAGCTATGACAAATTATGGACCGATCACCATGAAATTAAGTGGTGTGATTAATGTCTGTATGAAAGTTATTTATGTTGGATTTTATGTGTATACCAACATTTTTAAGAGATTTATGCTCGTTAAAGTGATTATCGGAAGCAGGCCTTATATGGGAGCTATGACCAATTATGGACCGATCACCATGAAATTAAGTGGTGTGAGTAATGTTTGTATGAAAGTTGTTTATGTTGCATTTTATGTATATACCAATATTTTTAAGAGATTTGCACTCGTTAAAGTGATTATCGGAAGCAGGCCTTATATGGGAGCTATGACTAATTATGGAACGATCAAAATAAAAATTGGTGACATGAGTTTCGTATATATAAAACTTATTTGGAGAAAAACTTGTGTAGATACCTATATAAATAAAACATTTATGACCGATAAAGTCCAATTTCGGGAGGACATTTGTATGGGGGCTAGGTGAAATAATGAACCGATTTCAGCCAGTTTCAATAGGCTTGGTCCTTGGGTAGAAAAAATTATATGTACCAAACTTTATTGAAATATCTTCAAGATTGCGACCTGTACTCTGCGCACAAGGTTTACATGGACAACTAGCCAGCCAGACGGACGGACGGACGGACGGACGGACGGACATCGTTTAATCGACTCAGAAAGTGATTCTGAGTCGATCGGTATACTTTAAGGTGGGTGTTAGACTAATATTTTTGGTCGTTACAAACATCTGCACAAATCCAATATATCCTCCCCACTATGGTGGTGTAGGGTATAATTAAAATAGAAATTATTCGGTTAATTGAATAATTTAAAATTAACCGATTATTAACCGATTAAAACTAAACCCCGATTAATTATTTGCTCGATTAACCGATTAAACCAGAATCCCGATTAATTGAATACCTTAGTGACACGTATAGAGAAGCATGTCAACGCTTGCGAGTGTTAGAAAATTACACTTATTGGGAATACACCCTCGGAAATGCTGTGCTTTGGTCAAATGCTCATCAAATACATTGTTTTCGATAATTATCTCAACATGCTTCCCATCAAATCGACTGATTTGTGGAGCAAATATAAAGATGCCATGTGTGATGATATTTTGCATCAGAACATCAAAACAAAATTTATAACTGAGCGAGGAAATTTACAACGAGGCTTTGATATTAATTGAGGACATGTGCTTGATGATGTCGAACAAGGTATTATCCGATGCACGACGCGAAAAACAACATGATTGCGATGCCTTGAGGGAATCAGTTCGAACAAACGTTCCACTGTTGAATCGACAACAATAATATAAAAGCTGTGAAATATGGCAACGGAGTGATTTTTTTTTTTGACATTTCTGGTGGAACTGGACATTTTTGACATTTCTGGTGGAACTGGAAAAACATGTTTGATCGTGTTGATTTTGGCAACGATACGTTCACAGAAGGATATTTCCCTTGCACTTGCTTCATCAAGAATTCTAGCTACGTTCTTGGAAGGCGGTTGAACTGCTCATTCAGCACTGAAGTTACCATTGAATATGCAAATCAATGAAAATCCAACATGCAACATTTCCAAGAACAGTGCGATGGCCAAAGTTTTGCAGCAAAACAAACTGATCGTTTGGAATGAGCGTACAATGGCACATAAAAAGTCTTTGTAGGCATTAGACAAAAAATTCAATGACAACTGCAAAATCCCGGTTGACATTTCGACCGGCTGCATTCAATTTCCCGTCGCTTTCTACTAGTTCACCGAATAAAATCCGAACTCGTCCGAAAGATAATTTGACTACTTTTTGTTTCTGAATGAAATTTTATCATATTTTTTATATTTTTTACACTTTAACTATAGATTCCTTATTTGTTCTATTCCGAATCTTTTATATAACTCCATACGACCACTATTTTACAAAAGACAAAAATGAGGAACAACTAAGTTTCTATATGGAGAAACAGGTGAATTAGGAAATTCATCAAGAAATAATTGATTTGATATTATTTTAATTATTATATTAAGGGTCCTCATGTAAACGCTTAAAAGCCTCGCAAACTGTGCAATCTGTGCATTTTTACACTCTCGCAAATGAACTGTCAAAAAATGTATGGAAATTCGTTTGCACAACTCCGATAAGTTTGCGCGACAATTTAGGCTCGCACACTTGAATTTATTGTGCATTTGATTAATAAGCTGCTTTTGTTTAGTTTTATTTATGAAAAATAAAAATCAAATAAAATATAAATATTTGCATGCATGTGAAAATTGTGTAACTTTGGAACAGAATGATTGGATTGAACGGCAATATGTATGGAAACATTAACCAATGTATATCATCGTTTGTTCCAAAGATTTATCTTTCATTCAACATTTTTACAATTTAAATTTATACAATTTGAAAAACTTTTTTTTTTACTGCTTTTGTTGAATTTATTTTTATTTGACATTTTTAACAAATATAAATTTTCGGTGTAAACTTGCACAAAATTAAAAAGGTGGGTTCATGAAACACGTAGCGCAAATTTGCACATTTATACAAATGGGAAACTTAAGCGTTTAAATGAGTACCCTTATTGATTTAAATATTATTATAGGTACAATAAATGTGTGTGCATTTAATTCCAGTCCACAGGAATTCTTTGGATATTCGCCATGATTTTAGATCATTCCCCAAAGAAGAATATTATAGGAAAGAAATGAGTAAGAAGGGATCTGCTTCAAATATTCCAAGTTTAACTTCCATATTATATCAATATCGACCAATGAAGCAAACATAGAAAGTATATATGTAGGTAGTATGTCAATCTATGCAACTATTAATAAGTCAAATGAGTACTTCGAATTAAGTACTATGATCTGGTCACTAAACGAAATAGACTGTAATATTCTCAAGCTATTTTTAGTAGCTTCTTTCAAGACATTTACTGGAAAAACATATCCTGCTGGATCTCGTTGCTTTTATAAGATATGTGAATATAACGGGTGGCATAACGGTAACATATGTACCTATTATTTAATGTATCCTGTGGTTTTGCCATATTTACAAATTGTCTTACCCTAAAGAATAACTTTTGTCAAGTTTTACGCTAGTATATTTTGTAACTCCCTGAAGTTTCCAAATTACACCAACCAGTATGTATTATATATGAAAATCTCATGCTAATTTAATTTCAAATAAACTCCACTAAAAATCAATTTAAAATATTTCATGCGCCTCACAATGTTATCTTTATCCTTTTTCCATAAAAACATATGTATGTTCGTACCAGTCCAAATACACACATTTTCAATGAAATTAAAACTAATTAATTTGCCCTCAACACAAAATGCATATAATCAGATAAATCAATAAGCCTTTAAATTGTAAGGATGGCTATACCACCATACTGTTTTTCTAAAATAAATAAATGCATTGTAAAAATGTAATCAATTACAAACAATTTGCATACTCGAACATCTCTATAAAACGACACAATGTATAATGCAATGGTGTACGGCACATCACCATAAAATGTTTAATACATATTTATTAGTATCCTTTAAACCGAGTACACTACTACTACAATGACAGTACAAACATTATAATGTCAGTTATATGTATATGGTTGGCAGATAATGTGTGTATGGCATGATATATTGGGTATTTGGTGAAAGGATGTTACACTTAAGAGCCAATTGAGTAAATGCCATTAATCAGCAAATTGTCAAGTCTCACACAACAACGTGCATTCCACACAGAATTGGCCATTTATTGCATTTCATTCAGAAGTTTGCATTGAAATGTTGTGGGGTTAACATAAATTATAAATTGTTTGTTATTGGACATTTCTAGTGAATTATTTAGAAAAACAACAAATCGTATATCCCTTAATCTGACCGATGTTCTATAGCATATTATGTGTTGAATAAGACAAAACAGAGAATTAGTTTTCGGCGAAATTGAAAACTTCTAAACATTTTTTTTGTATGAATTTCAAAACATTTCTGAATGGTTTTCATTAACGGTATTGTAATTAAAAAACAAATAATCTTATCCTTTAATAACCCACTGTACTGCCAAGATCCAAGCGTCACAGTTTGCGCCGATCGCCACTTGAAGCCGACTTTATTTGACTCACGTATGTTCAGTAAGATGTCACAACCGCGAATTTGCGAACATTAAAAAAAATAATTTTGGGTTAAATACGTAAGCTTTCAAAAATATTTCCCTGATCTTTATAGTGCCTAGAAGCTATTGTGAGTGTTTAAAATAATAACTTTTATTTTATTTTAGTGGTTTTTAAAATTTTTGGTTGGTCCCTTGCGGAACCTTCAGGCAAAGTTTTTGTAACGGTTTTTTTCAGTTTGTTGATTAGAAATGTCACGTAGAATTCCTAATTTTAGAACAGAAGAAGAGTTTTGCGAGTTTGTCAATTCGATTGCGTGGTCGCAGACGTAATCGTGCCGACGAAACAGTTCGAATGGACTGACCCATACCACAATTCGATCCAGGTTACGATCGTCTGTACATAATACGTCTGATCAACACCAAATTGAACCGGAATGTTCAAATAGTACCAAAGCGAGCAAGATTGTTTGTTGATGAGCAAATTTGTGCGACAGAGATTCAACGCAATATGAAACAATACATGACAGACATACCACACACACGGGGTTACAAATAGTTTCTTATGTGCAATGATTCCGGATTTTGCTATTAATGAGGAAAATTAACCAAATAAAGTGTTGCATGAATTTGTGTGTGAAGGTTACCATTGCTTAACAAATTCTTGTACTGAAATGAGTGTGGGAAAAGGTCGATGCAGAAATTGTTGCGAAACGTCATCGCCCAATACACACAGAGAAAAAATATAATTGTGAATGTAGTAAACAGTAACCATTTCAACATTTTGAAACGCTTTTTAACAATATTATAGTCACAGTAACAATTTACATGATTGTGGTAACCAAAATAGTGTTAACTTACGATACACATGATTGTATCAGTCATATATATGGTTACAGTAAACAAGTATATGTTTGTGACAACCATTGTGAGAGTAATTGTTAAAATATTCATAACGCGACATATTTTTCCGTCATGATTTTAATACCGATTAGTCAAGCAAATTCAATCAAAATATCAACAATTTTAAAAAAGGTACACCTACGATACCGAACAAACAACACTTTTAAAATTAAAAAAAGTGTTTGGACGAAGAGCGAAGAACTTAGGGAGAACCAAATTCCCCTAAATATTCTCCTTTAATCAGAAATGTTAAATATTGAAAATGGGCAAAATCTATACAACCTAAAATCCATGTCCGTCTGTTAAGGTCAAGGTAAGCCCTAGAGAGAAGAAACGAGGAGATGAAATTTTCTCAAACTTACTTATTCCGGACCACTTTTTACCTTGCAAAGACTTCTACACTTTGATCTATCTAGTGCCGCTGTTTTGGCAGTCCTATGCTGGATTCTTTGTTCTGTCAGAATATTGTTGATAGTGTCCTGCCACGTTATTCTTCTTCCTCCTCTGCTTCTCGTACCACTCGGTCTTGCTTCTGACATTTGTTTCGGCAGACGGTTCTCTGGCATTCTAGCAACATGTCCAAACCATCTTAGCTTATTGCGTTCGATTTTGTTTTTCAGCGGTTCTGTATTTAAGCTGGCTCGTATAGTGTCGTTTCGTATTCCGTCTCGTCCTGTTTTACCGGCCACACGTCTTAAGTATTTAATTTCTTATGCCTCAATTCTGCTTTGATTTTTTGTTGTTAGCGCCCATGATTCGCATCCATATGTAAGTGTTGGTATATACGTAGAGTTGTAAACGGCAAGTTTCGTACCAGTTGAAACTTCTCTCTTACCGATGAAAATTTTATTTAAGGCGAAGTATAAATTGACTGTTGTGAATATTCTGCGATTTAAATCCTTGTCCACTTTTCCGTCTTCGCTAATTCTAACTCCCAAGTAGCGGAAGTGTTCAACTTGCTTTAATGCTTCGTATCCTATGTAAATTTGATGATGACTTCTATCGCGACTTATTATCATGGTTTCTGTTTTCCCTGTATTTAGACGGAGGCATCTTCTAGTCATTCGTTCACAAAAATATTGAGGTTTTGTTGGAGAGATCCCGCGGATTTTGCAACAATGGTCACGTTATCTGCGTATGCTAACATTTAAACTTTCACCGGTCGGATGTTCCAATTTCCTAACGTCATTGGGATAAATGAATCCCTGCAAGATTTTAATAGGTCATCCATCAGTATTATAAACAGATATGGACTTAGTTAATTCTTCGGATGTGTTATTCCCGGTTCTTACATAATTTGATTCGTCTGATCAATATGTTATTAATGTTCCGTTTCTGAAGCACCTCTCATATTTGTTGCCATTTCACCGTATCGAAAGCTTTATCCAGGTCTATAAAGCAGCAGTGGGTTTTCCTATTAAATTCAATGGTTTTTTCCGATATTGCTACTTGCCAGTTAGAGTATCGTTCCACCAACTAGTGGCTTTGACATCTCGTCCACCGCATTTTGCTTCACCGCATACCTCTTTTGCAGAATCAAGTATTATGTTCTTAAATTCGTTCCATTCGGATGCTATATGTGGCCTTACACTTTTCAGACACTGTCTTATGCAATGGATTTCAGTTTTGCTATCTTAATCTTTGTTTTCATGTTCCGTCGTCGTCTTTTCGTATTTGATGACCTCTCAACTACTTTACGTAATACCAGCAGGTAGTGATCGCTTCCTATATCTGGTCCACGTTTTAATCTAGCATTCCAGCATATCGGTTGATGGCTCCTGCTTATGACAATATAGTCTATTACAGATTTTTCGAGGGTTCTTCTCTTGTATATCTGTGGAAGTTCTTATGCGGGAACATTGTGTTAGCTACAACAAGGTTGTTAGCAATTCAGAGTTGCAGCAGACGGACACCGTTGTTATTTAGTTCATTATCTACATATCTGCCTATAACGTTCTCATATTTTTGAGGATTGTTGCCTACTCTTCCGTTGAGATCCCCTAGCAATATAATATCCGTTGTTATATCTCCAATTACGTTATGGAGTGATTCAAAGAATCTATCCTTCTGTTGGTGCATAGGCCACAACCATGGCCAGATACTTATTTCCCTCCTTGATTTTAACAGACAAAATTAGTTCATTTGTGAATTTCCATTCGCATATGGATTCTTCCATTACTTTATGGATTAAAAATCCAACCCCAGCCCTAGCTCTGTCATTCATTGCTACTCTTGAGTACAGTAGGACAAAACCATCCTTAATAATCTCACATCCTTGTCCCGTTTTCTTTGTCTCGGTAATGGCAAGGTATTTAACATTAGTTTTCTTTATTTCGTCGACGAGCTCAGCTTCTTTACCATTAATATTTCCCAAGTTCCATGTTCCAAAATAATCTTTTTTCGACGCCAGGTCGGTAATCTGCTTTCGGCCCACTGTCTTTAATTTTTCTTTGCGTTTCTCGTTTAATTATTATTTTAATTTGGACACCTATCCTGGTCATCCGGGCTTGAGACCGGCATAGGCGGGGTTTCTCAAACTATTCCCTATTAATCACAAAGGCTTAGTATCGAAAATGGGTGAAATCCAATCCAAGATCTAAAAAACTGAAATTTGACACAAATCAGAAATGTTTGATACTGAAAATGAAAATCATGTGTCCAAAAATTAACAAAATTGGTTGAACGGGTAAAGTATTAGATTAAAATATATGAAAAACTTTGTTCGGATTTACCCATTATATGTATATGTATGTAGTTTATTACAATAATATTAAAATGCTTGAATCTACCAAAGTAAATTTAAAAGGCTGTATTTCGGGAGTGTATGCATACTGTATGACGTACCAAAACGTATTGTGAAAACGATGCATAGTTTCTTGAATAAATTGCGATTATGAACACAATAAAATTTCCGATGAGTTTCTACAATAGAACCATATTTTTCAGAACTAATTTGCAACGTTTGCAAATTGTAGGACATGCAAACTTTTCAAAACCCTAATAAAAACATATTAATGTATTCTTAACTTTATATATGAACAACAAAACATAAAAAAGAAAAATATACTTTTAAAATTGTATTTAAGCAAAAAAAGATGTCCCCAACTACATCCATTTCATACAATACACTAATATGACTATATTATGCCAACATAAAAATATGTACGTACATAAGTATACATATTTCTCCACCAAAATATTTAGTTAATGGACATTAAAATATTGTATGTCTGCAGTTCTACACAAAATAATGGATGTATTGTTTGGTATTTTCAAAAAAATGAAAAAATGCTTTTAAGAATTATTAATATCTAATGGACATTTGGTTTCAATGTACTCCAACTACAATGTACATTTTGTATAATAGAAAAATTTACGAACACCAAAATATTTTAAATATTTTATTAAATACATACACTCAAATTAAAACAAACCAAATGAACTTCCAGGTTTTATAATTTTAATAAACTTATCGCAAAATATTTAGTTGAAGGATTTTTCTCTATAAAAACTGTCAGTAAATATAACATTTCAACTGACAAAGTCATCAGATAATTAAACAAAAAAACAGTGAAATTGTTGTTTAAATTTACAAATCAATCATGTGTAAATAAATCGGCAAATAGATGTAAACACGCACCAAACAAATTTTGGTGGTTGCGATAAAAAAAGATACTCAACAGTAGTGTTTATTGATATTGCTGCCATACCAATTTGGTAACATACAAGTCATATCATTTCTGTATTGCTGGTATGTCACTGTTTATGGTACGCAGCTATCAGATTCATTAGAAAAAAAATTAGCCCCCATTTCAACTACGAGCCTATGTAGTTACAAATCAATTCAGGAACACCTCAGCACTAACTATATGAAATTTTATTATTGGTGACAAAAATGGGAGCTATAACCAATTATGGAACGATAGCCATGAAATTAGTTCGTGTAATTTATGTGTATATGAAACATATTTCTGTTGAATTATATGTGGATAGCAGCCGTTTTAAACGATTTATACTCATTAAAGTGATTTCCGGAAGTATGTCTTATATCGGAGCCATTCGTAATTAGACCCATCATCATAAGATTAGGTGACATGACTTCCGTATATAGGAAACTTATTTGGAGGGAAATTTGTATATAAATAAACATTTATGGCCGATAAAGTCCTATTTCGGGAGGGCATGAGTGACTTGTACTTTGCGCTAAAAATGTATATGGACAGCCAGACGGACGTACGGACATCATTTATTCGACACAGAAAGTGATTATGAGTATAAGGTGGATGTTAGACTAATATTTTTGGTAGTGTACGGTATAACAAGTTACAATATTATATTCGGCAGTGTCGAATGGTCAAACAAAAAATGTGTGAATATAACGCACGTTCAAATGGAAGGAAAAATATAAATATTCCTATGTTTTGATCTTCTAAATGTAAATATACTTAATAATATTATATAGGTTTTTGTAAAACCTCTTATTTACCACTTTGCCTGCTAAATGGCCGATAAGAGCCAATTTTCGATGGATATAATTGAGAATATTTTAGTAATTGAATATATAAGACGAATATGGCTCTGAAATTGTTCAGTATAAATTTCTATAAAAATTACACATGTAGTCGCAGCAAGAAGACAGCATTGAATTTGAATGAGTCCTTGATAAGTATATGATATAATTTGAGAACTTGTAGCAGATGTGAATCACGATTTGTATGTGTTTTAATTCATAATAGTTTACTGGTTCACTATATTTAGTTTATTATTTTCATAATATTCTTACCCATCATCGAAACATTGGTCGTATAACCAAAAAGTATATATTGGTTGTATGACTTAAAAGTGCTGAATTTTTTCAAATGTTTAGCTTTTATTTTGAAACATTTGTTCAATATAAATTCATTCAATGTATTGGCCATTGTTAGCTATGACCTTTTATCATATTTCTGGCAACATATGGATTCCGAGCGAAAATAACTGCTCATTTTTTGAGCCCAAGAACTAATCAAGCCAATATCGGATACTCAGTTCCAAAGTCAAGCGTATCCCAGAGAGAGCGTTCTGCATGGATCACAACAAATAGTATATTATGGTTTCATGTCTGTCCGCAAAGCCTGTGCGTACTGCTGCCAATGCTCGGTTCAAATTAATCAGTTGCATTTGGTACAGCTTCCCAATGATGGTTTGGTCAGATTTCAGCAGCTCATAATAGATAGGATCCTTTTGCTCCCACCAAATACAGAGAATTACCTTAGCGCCATGGATCATTGGCTTTGGTATCGATTCTGCTGGTTGGCCGAGCTTCACGTATGATCTCTTACGCTTCGGGTTATCGTAATGGATTTATTTTCATCACAAGTAATGACTCGGTGCAAAAATTATTTTCTTTAATAATGTTCAAACATCATTTCGGACATACATACAAAGTCTTTCAAGGTCTTTCGGCTTCAATTCATATATATACCCAATTCCCTGCTTTTGGATGAATGCTGCTGCTCGCAAACGTTTTGGAATTGCTGCTGGAGTAGGTCCCAATGATTTTACAAGCTCGTTACAGCAATCTTCATGGAGTAATGTCACCAATTCTTGGTCTTGAAACTTTTTTGCGATCTTTGTCTTCGTGTCAAAATCAGCACTTCTGAACCGCACAACCCAATTAAACACATTTACCATAACCTTTGATGAGTAATCGGTGTGCTTCAGCTACATTTTTTTTTTAAATTAAAGAAATTAAGCATAACTTCCCGCATATGACTCTTTGTTGGTACAAAATTCAACATTTTAAGTACCCTTCAAAATGACATAAAAGTTATTAAAAACAAAAACAGCGTCCTAAAGATACGCCATATATTGTAAATCCACCAAATATATTCTGGCTCCCCGTAAGATTCAAAGACAATCTAGCTGTTGAAAACACGATAGGGCTCAAACGAAAAAGCTGGAAATATTAGACTTTGACTTAAATAGCAACCGAAGGTGAGGATATAAAAAAGAACAAAAACATAAAAAAAGAAAATATAATTCAACCAAAAAACAAATAATAGCAAACAAAATGTTGGTATTTGGTATCCTTTTTATATACACGTGTGAGTTTTTTTAGGATTTTTGTGAGATCTTCTGAAAGAGTCTTTTAAAAAAAGAATATAATTTCAATGTTTTCCTTTTAAACGATTGTTTCTTTGGATTTAATAAAACTTAATTTGTACAAAACTCTCACTGATTGTAGATGTTGGAGAAATCGATAGTTCTCAGTTCTTTTTTTTAGTATTTTCTATCCATACGAAATCCTCCATTATACCATTGAAGTCCTTCTTATGTATATTTTTTAGATTTTGAATACTTTTAATATTGTAGTTTCGTTAAGTTCTGATAAAAGACTCGTTTCAGTAATGTCTCCAGTTTCGTTTATTATGATGTGGTCCTCCGACAAATACATGTAAATTAAATATGTCAGTTGTTATGCACACTAATCATGGATGTTCTAAAAAAAAAAAATTTTTCAATTGTAACGGAAAAATAAATACAAACAAATATGTTGAAGTACTAAAAAATAAGAAATTTCGGTTAATCACAAATATATCGTTTTATTTGTTATGTGAAAATCGGCAATTTTAAATTAATCGGTTAACCGATTAACGGTTAATCTATTATTATTCTATTACTTAAAGTTACTTCTTACTATTACGAACATAAAGGCAAGTTGTAATAATGGCCCTAACTCTAGCAGATATTGTAACCTTTCCTGAGTATTTTGTGGTTACAAAGTTTTCATTTTAAAGTTCAGTTAATAATTCTTATTCGAATGACAACCCTAATATATTGCAAAGAGTTTGCTGAAATCCAGACATCAGTAATTTATTAAAATTGTTGTTGACCCGAGGACAAGAAATGTGGAGAGGCGCTCACTAGCTACGAAACCTTATGAATACAAATCCATATAAAATGTTGAAATTTTCAAATCAATCTGTGCAAAATATCACAAATATATGTATCTTCAATGGTTCACAAACAAACTAATTATTTCCAAAATAAAATTTTTCTGAAGGATGGATTTTAGTATTTTAAAAACATTCAGTATAGCAATAATCAAAGAGTTTTTAAGAGGATCTAGTTTAATATGGCGATTATTGAAACTGTAAATTTTTAATAGTTTTTAAATACACTTTGCGATATGTTTCTAAAACTTGTTTCCGCAATAACAAATTCCCTGCTACATAAAGGCACAGAATAGAATTGTACAACAGGGAGTGTGTCAAAGAATTCTTTAGCACAAAAATGCTTTTAACACCTATATATCTTACTAACATAATACAGTTTATGAGTATAACTTCAATTTTTCAAAATACTGGTTCAAAATATTACAACTATACAAATTTTAATCTGAGAACATCCTCAATATAATAACATTTGGACAACTCTGCACTCAACAATGTATTTATTTACTCATTTAAATTGTCACACATTTCTAATTTATAAAACATTTTACCAATGTACTTGTGACTACATAGCACAGTGAGGCAGAGTTAAAATATCATGGAAATAATTGTGCTATTAATATCTGGCAGGTATCCATATGTACTTAGTATTTGTTTAAACGAATTTTACGAGTTATTTATTTGATTAAAACATTTAACAAAGGTGTTTTCAAATCATTACCCGGTAATACTTGTGTTTGGAAAGATAATTCAATGTGTAGTATTGTGATATTATAAAATACAGCGAGCAATTTGGTTGGCCTGGGACAATATCCTAAAGTAGAGTTTTGGAAAATCGTTCAAAATGTATTATTTGGTGTAATCCAAAAATATTTTTTATGTATTTTTTTCATATATCGTAGCATTGATTACTTTCCCAAATCGACCGTTTATCAGTTATTTCTACAAATTACACCAACTTGTATATGCCAAATGTAAACTCCGTAACCAGTAAAAACGAATAAGGTCTGGCTAGCTGGATGTCCATGAAAACTTTGTGCGCAAAGTACAGCTCGCAATTTTGAAGATATTTCGATATTTGGTACATACAATTGGTCCAAGGAAGAAGCCTCTTGAAACTGGCTGAAATCGGTTCATTATTTCACCTACCCCCCATAGAAATGTCCTCCTGAAATTGGATTTTATTCGTCGTAAATGTTTAATTCACATAGGTGTCTACACAAATTGTGCTCCAAATAAGTTTTATATATCCGCAAATCATGTGACATATTTTTATGATGATAATTAGTCATATAAGGCCTGCTTCCAAAAATCACTTCAACGAGCATAAATCTTTTAAAAATATTGGTATACACATAAAATTTAACATATAGACATAATTAGTCATAGCTCCCATATAAGGCCTTCCTAAAATCATTCACGTCGGGCTTAACCGTCCATAGCTTCTTACTTGTTATATCGCTCATCTGCTGCAACAACGTCATAACTCAAAATCCGAGTTTCTTGAACTGGGTAATTCAAAATATGCGCCGTTCTATAGTCTTTCATATAATTTTATTAGATTTAAAAAAAACTCAATTATTTTTTACGTGAGAGTGTTTTTTTGTTGTAAACATCAAAATCAAAATTCATGTTTTCTCGTACATTTGACAAGAAAAAAATTGGGGGTAAAAACAGATTAGAATGATATTGCTGTCTACTATTTAAATCAGGTTTTATTCCTGAAATCTCATGATTTTTGAAAATTTATTTAATTAATTTGAATTATGACGTTGTTGTAGCAAATGAGCGATATATAAAAATACTCTATTCGTATAAAAAAACATAAGTTAATGCACAAAATATTAAATAATATTTATTTTTGATTTTATATAAGATGGCTTGCTCGAATAAAGTAGAAACACGACAAAGTCAAAAAAACTATAAAAGGATTGACCTTCAAAAGGATTACATAGCAATTAAATGTAAACAAAATCTATTTTTAATCGTTAAATCTACAAGCAGAGACAAAATATAGTTGTAGATGTTTACTGTAACCATTTCAAAATTTTTAAAAGTTTTCTAACAATGTTATTGTCACTGCAATTACTTATATGATTGGGCTAACCGTAATATGTTAAAATTACAATTCACACGATTGTAGCAATCGTATATCGTTTATTTGCTGCAACAACGTCTTAATTCAAAAAACCCAACATTCGAGATAATAGAACCATTGCATAGTCAATAAGTTGTTTTAAGAACTGGCAAAGCCTTGTGAAGTAGCTTATAAAATTATACGCAGGATCGCCTAGAAGCATTTTGTCCTAATTTCATAACGAAGTCAACCTCGTTAAGCTATTTAGAAAAGTGACTTATTTTGTTATTTTTTTGTTATTTTCCTTAAAACATTAAACAAAATATATTGGTTTAAAAACTAAAAATGCGTCTCTTGAAATATAACATTTTTTGATTTAATACGATGTTGCAGCAAATGAGCGATATGAGAATGTAGTAAATAAGTAAGTAATATGTTATTATATGCCCACAAATGTATGTATGTGTTGAGTTTATCGGCTTTTAACTGAAGTCCGGATATCCTTCTTACGTCCCTGGATTATTGTTTTTATTTACATACTCACTCTAGTAAACATTAAATAGAGTATACTTGTTTCAAAAAATAACGCGTGCTTTAAATTTGTTAAATAAACAATGCTCAGTTTGAGTGAGTGCGTGTGTGAACAATTATGTTTCATTGTCACAGCATTTAAATGTCTTTAATTTTACCATTTACCACCATCATACATTTATTTTTTTTTTTACCAAATGTCTAAGGACATTTAATTCAATAGATGTGTATGTTTCATTAAGTTAAATATTTACTTAAACGTTTATTCATCTTGTTGTGTTCATTTTTTATAAAATAACTTTAGCATTTCTTTTTGTAGTAAGTTTTAAATGAATACAAACACATTTCAATATAATTTTATAAACAACTGTATGTGTTGACATTTAATGTTAACTTTTAATTATGATTTTGTGGCTTTAAAATAAACTTTTATTTATTCTGTAACGACTGAGTGAGCGACTGTGTTTATTTAAATGTCCTTTAGAAATGTGGTATTGACACAAAATTTATCAAGGATATTTTAGTATTTATTTCTAATTAGAAAAGATGTTCGTACATTACTTGTAAACATTTCATTGAAGTTTTTCTTTTATGAAAAGTGGATGAAATAACCTATGCTATCTTTAACTTAAAAAAAATAATACTTAAATTATCAAAAGATTTGATTGCATAATTTGTATATGAGTATATATCATAAAATAGAGGCATCTTTGCATCTCGGAGTATATGCACTGACACATAGTGAGGTTGGTAATAAATCTGGATCTTCTAAACTTCTGGTCTGATTGCAAAATCTATATATAGAAATAGAATTAAATAAATTTTAACTGTGAGTTCCTCCCTCCCCAAAACGATCCAGTAAGAAGGGATTTTTGAAAATTCGAATGTTTAGGGGGTACAAAAGAGTAAAAACGGGTAAATTCGGTAACATTATATCTACAATACTAATAAAGATACAAAAAAACTAAAAATCGGATGTTACTCCCCTTAAAAAAAAACCTGACAGTATTTTTTCTTTTAAGAACTGTATTTTGGTACTTTTTTTTGGCACCCTATGTATCTTTTAAACCAATATACATGGAAACAAATTTTAAATCGTATTCTATACTTATCAAAAAATAACAAATACAAATTTGGTACTTTTTGGAAATTCGAACCCTTTTTTCATAAAATAAGATTTTTTATAAATTGGCATAGTACGAATATTTTATTATGAGCTCCCACCAAGATACAGAAATTTATTTGAGAACAATTTTACCACCGCAAGGGGATAAAAAAGGTACCAAAAACGGGGTAAAAACGGGAAAATACATATTATTTGAAATTATTATACCAATTTTGATAATTGTTTTAACATTGGTTCCTGGATTCATACAAAAATTAACAAACAGAGTATTATTTGGAACTCGAGTGGCAAGGTGTATATTGGTCCAAATCCGGGTAAACAGTTTGGTAGTTTTTTAAACATATATTATTCTTGAGCAAACATTTTTAGCAAAATGGAGTATTTTTATACCCTTCACCTTCGTGAGAAGGGTATATATAAGTTTGTCATTCCGTTTGTAATTTCCTCAATATAATTTTCCGATATAATAATATATTCTGAATCTTTATAGATAGCGGAGTCGATTAAGCCATGTCCGTCTGTCTATTGAAATCAATTTTCTGCAGACGCCAAATGATTTACAAACTTGATTCATACATCTTTATATTGGGAATTCTTCCGGCTCGGTTGCTATTTAAAGTCGAGAAAATCGGCCCACAAATGGCTGAGATATAGGGAAAAAACCGGACTGAGCTCAATTTCTAGCCTATTTTTGATCTATATCTGGATTACTAATTCATTAATATAGACAATATGGATATCTAATGATAGATATTTCAAAGTCCATTGCAACGACTTATGTAAGGCTATAGTCATTTGGGCCTACAATGGGTCAAAAGCGAGAAAAATATTTTTTAACCCGAATTTTTATTTTACCAAAAAAATTGGTTTTTCACTAGTAAATTAAAAAAAATTAAAAAAATTTAAAAAAAAATTGGAAAAAAATTATTTTTGTTAAATTTTGAAAAAATAAATAAATTTTTTTTACCTAAAAATATTTAAAATTTTTATTTTAAATTATAATTTGGTGAAGGGTATATAAGATTCGGCACAGCCGAATAAAGCTCTCTTACATGTTAAATTTCAAACTTGACAGGTGTTCATGAAAGAATGGGGAAATTGGTACTTTTCTCCTAATGGTACTTTTAAATTATTTAACTTATCGATATTAATGTTAGCTGATATGTATCTGAGTGAAGTTAGAGTTAGGAATGGAGAATAATATTTAGGAAATAAAATGTGAGAACTGAACTGTAGGTACTTTTTCATTCCTCTAATGGTACTTTTTGAATTTTCTATAATAATGGACAATAGACCTTTTGATCGCGGTTTTTCTTTTTAATAAGTTATATGTGATTTGAAGGGTAAATATCTGACATTTATTCTCACTTAGTTATTGAATATTTAGTGAAAACAACAGAGTAATTTGTATTCGAAAATTTAGAATTTTGTTCCAACAAAGCTATGTTGGCACGCTTTACTTTTTTAATTTAATAAAAGTGCCGCTTAATAACACAAATTGCTTTCCAAAGCGTACGGTGAATGTGTTCCTTCGATTTCAATGTGCGAGAGATGTTTGCTCGGTTCAGAATTTGTGATTTTAACACGGAAGACAAGAAGACCAAGAATTGAAGGCATTACTACATGAAGATTGTTTTCAAACTGAAAAAAGTGCTTACAAAATCATTGGGTACCATACGAATTGAAGTCGCGAGACCTTGAAAGACGATTTTGCATGTCCGCAATACTGCTTGAACTCTATAAAAGAAAATAATTTTTGCAGCGAATCATTACATGCGATAAAAAATGGATCAATTACAATTACCTGAAGCGTAAGAGATCGTATGTGAAGCCAACCAGCCGAATCGACACCAATTCCAAATATCCATGGAGCTAGCTAATGTTCTGTGTTTGGTGGGAGTACAAGGTTGCTATCTATTATGAGCTGCTGAAATTTGACCAGACCATCACAGAGTAACTGTGCAGAGTACAAGTCATTCGTTTGAAGTGACAATTGGCCGAAAAACACCCAATTTATGCGGCCAGATATGAAAATGTAATTATTTCATCATGACAACACTCGGCCGCATGTTGCAATACCTGTTAAAAGGTATTTAGAATAAAGTGGTTGGAAAGTTTTTCCTCACCCGCCTTAAAATCCAGACCATGCTACCCGTGGTGCGTGATGATAAAGTTTTTTTGTTTCCAACATATTTAATAGAAATAATTCTGAAAGCATTAATTATTGTACATTATTGGACATTCCAACGTTTTAGTGGCACTAGATATCGAGAAAGCTTTCGACTGTGTATGGTATAATGGTTTGTTGTATAAGATGATTCAGCATAATTTTCCTCTTTACCTTATAAAATCTATTGAATCGTTTTTAAAAAATAGAGTTTTCTGTGTAAATCTCAATGATAATTATTCAAATTTAATTTAAATCCCTGCAGGAGTCCCCCAGGGCTCAGTTTTGGGGACAATTCTTTACAACTTATATTGTTCAGATATGCCTACTTCTAATGGAGTTGAATGTGCAGCATATGCTGATGACACCTGTTTATTTTCTTCGGACGTGTATGGACAAAACATTGTTGATTGTTTGCAAAAAGCTTTAGACCAACTAGTGACTTACTTTCATAAATGGAAAATTAAAATCAATGAAAATAAAACTCAAGCTGTATTTTTTAGTCAAAGACGAAAATATTGTTTTTATCCTACTAATCAATTGAAAATTAATAACACAGCAGTACAGTGGAGTGATAATGTCAAGTACTTAGGTGTATACATAGATTTTTATTTTTGATTTGCATATCAAAAATCAGATTAAAAAAATTAACATGGCCATATGCATGTTATACCCCCTCATAGGGCGTAGCTCACTTTTAAGTCATGAAAATAAGATAATCTTAGCTAAAGTAGTGTTTCAATCTATTATATTATATGCTTGTCCTGTTTGGGGAGTTTGCGCAAAGTCCCACATTAAAAAATCACAAATTGTTCAGAACAAATTGCTAAAAATGATGTTAAATTTACCATGGCATTTCTCCACCAAAGATCTACATAACGAAAATAATATAAATATGATTCGGGATAGAATATTTGCTATAACGCAACGTTTTAAACTTTTTAGCAGTTTATCAAATAACTCATTAATTTCTAGTTTATATAATTAAGTATACACATGTTTGTATATCAAACTTCAACTAATATATGTTTTTATAGACTTTGTCATAGTATATATTAAAGTTTGTCAAATATCTATAAGCTACTAAAAAAATATGTGGGTATATAATTACTCCAAAAATAGTAAATAAAGTAAGCACAGGTCTTACTAATTTATTTAATAAATCAGAGGTTTTTTAAATTAATTATTTTCCTCTGAAAAATAATTTTAGCTTGAACTTATTATACTAGTTGTATAAAATTAATAATAATTTTTTAGATGAAAAGTTAATATATAACTACAACTCTGTAAATTGTGTGATAACTTAGATTAAGAAAATTTTTACAAATAAAGAATAAATAATTAATTATTGTATAATTTTTGTGCAATTGAATAAATAACAAAATCTGCTCCATTGTCCACGTTTTAAGCGTACAGGTATTATTTATGTGCCAGATCTATTCCAATAAATATATATATTTTCTATAATTTGTGAAGAAAAGCTCGATGTGAATTTTTTAATTCAATGTTACACTTAGAATTTTGGTTTAAAAAAATTACTATATTCGATAACTGCATGACGTTTATAACAATTAAAAAATTTATTATAAGTAATTTTTGAAGCCAGTTCTTATTAATATAATTATCTTATTTCTATAATTATAAAAAAGTTGAATTTTAGTCAATATATATGAAATTACCATAATCATTTTTCACAACTAGGCGGATAGAGATTTTGGAAAAGAGTTTTTACATGTTAGTTTCGATTTTATTTGATACATATATAGATTAAAAGAACTTTCAGTTTTTGCCAAAAGATTAAAAAATGTTGAATATTTTTGGGCTTACACAATAATTTAAGATACGCCATAGAAAACGACTTTCAAAGATCTTTCACATAATATTCACACTTAAGTCAGCTCTAAAACACCTCAACTCTAAAAATGCGAAATTTCATTAAGATACCTCAAAAGGTTCGCAAGTTACAGAACTTACAAAAATAAAAAGTTCTATAACCACTGTTTAGTATTTAATAGATTTTACTTCTAACTGAATAAACTTCGTTCATCACTTTTGTACAAAAATTCCCATGGTCTTCGGTTTCAAGTTTTAGTATAAATAGCTGATGCACACGCGTATAATGTCTGCAAACAGATACACACACTTACGTTCTATTTAAATAATAGAATTTTAGTCGTTACTGCGCATGCCTGAGAATAAAGAATTTTAGTCAACAACAACTGTCTTGTATGTGCTTAGGCACTGCTTTGTGAACGAAAGAGTCACATAATTTTTGGACATGCGCATTCGTTTTATTGCAAATTTGGTTAACAGTTTTAGTATAAATACAAGCTGTATGCATACAGCGATATTTATATTGGTTTAGTGCACCAAACTGTCAACAGTAAAAATGGAATTTGCAAATATAAAAAAAAAAATTTTTTCAAAAAAAAGGAAATTTATTTAATTACGAAATTGATCATATAAATTAAAAATTTATTTGAATTTGCTTCAATCATCATTTTTATATTAAAACAATTTTCAATATCTTAATTAGATTCAAAAATATGCCACTTTAAAACTCCGACCTTCAAAAATATTTTTTAAATTGAAAATCGTTTATTTTTGGATTTACAATCGATATTGCTGTGAGATCTTTTGTATATTATTGGTAATTTAGTTGTGTAACTAACAAAAAAAATTTGAGTCCATTCGGTCCAAGAGTACGACCTATATTTTAAAATATCTTAATTAGATTCAAAAATATGCCACTTTAAAACTCCGACCTTCAAAAATATTTTTTAAATTGAAAATCGTTTATTTTTGGATTTACAATCGATATTGCTGTGAGATCTTTTGTATATTATTGGTAATTTAGTTGTGTAACTAACAAAAAAAATTTGAGTCCATTCGGTCCAAGAGTACGACCTATATTTTAAAAAAGGCAAAACCAAGGTATGACAAAATTTTTAAATTTCAATTTTGAAATGCCTATGACTTGAAAATTATAAGAGATATATAGCACGCGCAAGCATGTTTTTTTAAGACTAACCGAGCGCTTTCCAAAAATATAAAAATATTTTAAATCGGATAGGAAACAAAGAAATGGCAGGTGTTTAAAACTATGTCGAAGGTACGCTAATTTAAGCCCCAATAGAGCCGCCCCTGGAGCATTTGTAAGGTCCATTTTAATAACTTAAACTCAAATACTCCTTGTCTACGCCCATGTCAAATTTTATACCGTTCGCTCAAGCCGTTTAGAAATGCCATATTTATTTCAAAAAAATTTTGATTTTGCCTCACTGTGGCCTGTAGGCATTCAATTGAGAATTGTAATTGTGTGCCGATTATAACCATAGATTTCGTCCTTTTTCCAATATAATGACATGTTCCAAATAGTATTAGGCTATCTAATTCACGACCTCACAACATCAATTCTTAATCGTTTTCCGAGTCGCTTGATCCTTAAGATCCATTATTTTTGAGTAATACAGATATCAGCAGAAATGGCCTTTTAAAAACTTAACATTGGTTGAAAAATAACTGCGGCACACAAAGTCTTTTGTGAATATTGGCATTAATTCCATTTAATTGTTTCTAGACTTGATGTTAAGTAGACGGAGATAGTTCAATTCAATACAGTGATTTTCTATATTTTCTAATGAAGTTTCGACTGTAAGCGATTTGGCTGATGGTGTGTGTGTGAGGAAGAGGAGGACACCATTAGTTTAAATGTTTTAGCATTTTTCTTGGAGAATCTAGAGGACTGAAAGGGTTGGTATTAGTATTAGTAGGACAGGTGTGGATCCATGTGAACCATTTGTGGATTTACATTTTTCTTTTTTATATAAACACTTTTCTGTTTTGGGGTGGGGGATTTCCTATTTCTTTAATTTATAGGTTGCTGAAAGTGTCTTGGCAGTCAAAGTGTTAAACACTTTGACTGCCAAGACACTTTCAGCAAATAAGCTACTGGGTGCCACAACATTTTTTTGAGTAATCTCTTGGAAATCGTCAACACTGGAGTTTAGTCTACTGTCAGTAATATTTACTGCTTAGGAAAAGAGCTTTTTATACCCTTCACCTTCGTGAGAAGGGTATATATAAATTTGTTATTCCGTTTGTAATTTCCACAATATAATTTTCCGACCCTATAAAGTATATATATTCTCAATCCTTATAGATAGCGGAGTCGATTTAGCCATGTCCGTCTGTCTGTCCGTCTGTCACTTGAAATCAATTTTCTGAAGACCCCAGATATCTTCGGGATCCAAATCCTCAATAATTCTGTCAGACATGCTTTCGAGAAGTTTTCTATTTAAAATCAGCAAAATCCGTCCATAAATAACGGAGATATGAGCAAAAATCTGAGACAACCTCTATTTTGTTTGCCTATTTTTGATCTATAAGTCATAAATATAGACAATATGGATATCTAATGATAGATATTTGAAAGTCCATTGCAACGATCTATATAATGCTGTAGTAGGTTGGACCTACAATGGGTCAAAATCGGGAAAAATATTTTTTAATCCGAATTTTTTTCACAAAAAACTCTTTTTTCACTAATAAATTAAAAAAATAAATAAATTTCAGTGAATTTATCAATAAAAATTGGGAATTTAGCATAAGAAGATCTTACTAAAATATTTATTTTGTATTCCCGAATAACCTTTTAATGATAAATTTGCAGGTGCCCGTTCATCAAGACTAAACTGGCAACTCGCTTTATATTGATTTTCTTGCGAAAACAATAAAGCAAGTTGTTTTATTTTTTCTTTACTCACATACACACTACAGTTTGTGTCGGCAAGAAACCAACCAATTGTAGTAGAGAATGTAAGAAAAGATAAAATCACTGTTTATTGTTGGTGTTTTGTTTAAGCTTTGATATTTTTACAAATAAAGCTTGAGTGTCTGTAATTCTCATTCACTCTATAGTTTTATTTGTTTAATATCTTTAGTTTTTCTAAAGCCTTTTGGGAAAAGGTTTCCTGATGATCTGGCCTAAGCAACCAGTGAAATGCGCATAGGAACTAGCTTATCCCCCAACAATAAATTTCAGTGAATTTATCAATAAAAATTGGGAATTTAGCATAAGAAGATCTTACTAAAATATTAATTTTGTATTCCCTAATAACCTTTTAATGATAAATTTTTAAATTAAAAAAAATTAAAAAATTTTTTTTTTTTTTTAAAAAATTGGAAAAAACTTAGAATTTTTTAAATTTTATTTTAAAGTATAATTTGATGAAGGGTATATAAGATTCGGCACAGCCGAATATAGCTCTCTTACTTGTTTATAAATAATAGTGTTTTACGAAATGGCGAAAAGGAATTTGTTATCGGAACTTGCAGGCAGTGTTGCCAGTTTAGCCTTTTTGAGGCTAAATTTAGCCTTTTTATTTACTCTTTAGCCCCGAAATTTTGGTTTTAGCTTCGTGGCTTTTTTCAAGCTTTTTTTTAATTTGATAATAGCCTTTTTTTAAATAAAAAAAGGCTAGAAAAAACCACGAAGCTAAAACCAAAATTTCGAGGATAAGGAGAAAATAAAAAGGCTAAATTTATATTTGTGAGACATTTTCATTTTAATTCATTACTGTTTTTCATTTAGCTTTTCAACATACTCAAGAATTGTGCAGTATTATAAGAACAAATAACAATTGCCAATACCAAGTGTTTCAAAATGAAATATAGTATTTTATATCTGAAAGCTATAAATGTCTAGCAAATTCGCTTTCAAGACAAAATTGTTATTACACATTATATTCATCGTTATATAATGGACAAGAGGCCCACAAACTCTTGAAGGCTTGTGATACTCGATGGCTGTCATTTGAAATAGCCGTTCAACGTATTGTGAATCTGTGCTTCGAGTTAAAACCAGCAATGCTTCAAAGCCAAACATTTAAGTGATTAATATACTGATTATAATTTGGTGTATTATTTTTTTTTTTTTAACCAGTAAGCAATGCAGCGGATCCAACAAAGCTATTTTCTGATTTAAAATTTCTTGTCCATAGTTTGTGTTTTCAAATTGTAATACAATGCAAAGAATTTGATACATTATCGTCCCCAATTAAAAATTCTTTAATGTTTTCGCCACATTTTTCATGCAAGTTTGAAGAATGAGAGATAAAATAACGAACGGTTTAATTAGTGACGATTCTGAAAAAAATAATACGTCAAATTAAACTAATTGAGCAATTACGAAAAAGATTTTCATATGAAAACTCTTCGCTAAATCGATTTTTTATCCGTTAATAATACACTTAAAATAGTACTCGTAAAACCAAAAAAATATATTATGTATGTGAAAAATAGTAAATGCTTAGTACTTAAATTAAAAAAAAACAAAATTTAAGTTTTGTCTGTATAAAAATATATATGGGGCATTTAATGTCAAGTGAACCATCTTTTGAAATCGATGTCTTCCGATAGTTAGTTCTATTAGATAGTAATTCAGACACAATTTTTCAACAAGATCGGTGGAAAACTTTATGAGTTGGAGGGGATCAGAATTTGACGTTTTGGCCAAGCAGGTGTTTTTTCTCATCCATGTAACTTATTACCTATTGTTCTTAGCAAAATGTGCCCCAAATAGTTTACATAGCTATTTCTTCAATCTTTCGGAAAAAACTTTTCTTTTGACTTTTTTTGCAAAATCTAAAACTGTTGACATTTTTTTTCAAAATGGGCCCTAAAATTTTTTTGTTTTTGCTCAGGAGAAATCTTAGGTCCATTCCTTTAAGAGGTTTTTGATCGCTTATGTATATGTGTATATTTATCATTTATTATTATTGATTAATGTTATTTTTTGTTTGCTGCTGAAGTGAACCTTTATAATTTTATTTATTTTTATGAATTTTATGAACATATTTTCTAATTTTTTATTTAAAAATAAATATAAAGGGGCCCATAGACACATACTGCTCATGCTCATGCAATAAGCATGTGTTGGTAAATTTTAAATTTTTGTTTATGTATGCGACATACAGACAATGCAGTATGAAAAATCAAAATAGTTTTGATTTTGAAATGAACTCGTACTGCTGACAGTTGTTCAAATGAACAATAGTATACATTTTTTCATTTTTGTGAAATATAATTTTTAAATTTGACGTTTTAGTTACTGAAAAATTTAAAATAATAATTTTTTTTGTTCTCAAACGCATTTTTTAAATGATGATTGATAAGTGTGTAGTAAAATATCAATCACAGACGTATACGATGGGTTCATCGGCAATATGTGTCAGCAGTATGTGTCTATGGGCCCCTTAAAATTAAATTCTTAATTTATAATATTTTAGCTTTTTCTTTTGGCATTTTTTTAAAGCAGTTTGGCTTCTTCTGGCCTTTTTTTTGAAGTTAATATAGCTTCTTTTTTTGCCAGCTCCTGGCAACACTGCTTGCAGGCAACAAAGAAAAAATTCTTGAAACTTCAGAACAATTGTGTGCCATGGTTATAGATAATAAAAGTAGAGTCGGACGTGGCGTAAACCACATAGTGCAGTTTCACACATATTTGTCCGATGTGGCAGTCAATGTGTTAATATGTACACCATACTGTAATTCGAACAAGTATGTGGTATATTCAGTTGTATAACCACCAGTGTTGCCAGGAGCTGGCAAAAAAAGAAGCTATATTGACTTCAAGAAAAGGCCAGAAAAAGCCAAACTGCTTTAAAAAAAGCAAAAAAAAAAAAGCTAAGATATTATAAATTAAGAATTTAGTTTTATATTTATTTTTAAATAAAAAATTTTAAAATATGTTCAAAAAGCAGCAGCAAAAAATAATATTAATCATTAATAATAAATATACAAATATACATAAGCGACCAAAAACCTCTTAAAGCAATAGAAATAAGCTTTCTTTTGAGCAAAAAAAAAAAAAAATTTAAAAAGGGGCCCATTTTGGAAAAAAATTTAGATTTTGCAAAAAAATTTCAAAAATTGTATGTCTTTATTTTGATAGATATTCCACTCGAATCCCACTAAGCGATCAAAAACCTCTTAAAGGAATGGACCTAAGCTTTCTCTTGAGCAAAAAAAAATTAAAAAAGGGCCCATTTTGAAAAAAATGTCAACAGTTTTAGATTTTGCAAAAAAAGTAAAAAATATGTTTTTTTCCGAAAGATTGAAGAAATAGCTATGTAAACTATTTGGGACACATTTTGCTAAGAACAATAGGTAATAAGTTACATGGATGAGAAAAAACACCTGCTTGGCCAAAATGTCAAATTCTGATCCCCTCTAACTCAGAAAGTTTTCGACCGATCTTGTTGAAAAATTGTGTCTGAATTACTATCTAATAGAACTAACTATCTGAAGACATCGATTTCAAAAGATGGTTCACTTGACATTAAATGCCCCATATATATTTTTATACAGACAAAACTTAAATTTTGTTTTTTTATACCCTCCACCACCACAAGTGGTGAAAGAGGGTATATATAAGTTTGTCATTCCGTGTGTAACATTGAGAAATATTCATCTGAGACCCAACAAAGTATATATATTATTGATCCTTATGAAATTCTAAGTCGATTGAGCAATGTCCGTCTGTCTGTCCGTCTGACTGTCTGTGTAAAACACTCTCACGTCCAAAATACATAAGTCAAATTAATGAAATGTATACCAAAATGTTTATAATTTTTCTAAGCAGTTTGGTATTGAAAATCAGCAAAATCGAATTGGTAGAACCAGGGTTATGGATTAAAATGTAAGACAACCTCCAAAAATTTTGATCATTTTCACATGTTTTTTTCTGATTTTTGGTAAATCCATTGCAGAGAATATCGTGAAATTTTGCACACATTATTTATATGATAAAAGGACAAATTCTGTTGAAAATGGAAAAAATCGGTCCATAATTTCTCGTAGCCCCCATACAAATTTCTTCCCGAAATATGGTGCTATAGTCTATAAATGCCTACAGAATTGTAGTATCCATACAAAATTCAGCAAAAATAAGTTTCGTGCTAAGGAAAATCACAAGACTGAATTTTTCGTGGATCGGCCCATATTTGATCAAAGCCCCCATATAAAGTTCACTTCCGAGAATCACTTAAACATGCATAAATACCTTATAAACATCGCTATTGAGTTGAAATTCGACACAAATAATCTCCATATACACAAAAGTCGCTGCACCGAATTCTATGAAAATCGGTTCATATTTGTTTATAGCTCTCATATAAGGACCTCATCCGAGCCACACATTAACCTGCATAAATATCTAAAAAATATCAATATCAAACCAAAATTTTACACAGATCCGTAATTTATATATGGAAGTCATACTGCAGGATTTTGTGAATATCGGTCCATATTTGACCGTAGCTCAAATTTAAGGTCCATTTCCGAAAATCAGTTAAGTACTCATAAATATCTTAAAAATATCTTAATAATGCTAAAATTCGACATACATAAAACTCATATACATAGCAACAACTGTACCAAATTTTATGAAGTTTGGCCCATAATTGGTCATAGCTCCCATATAAGGACCACTTCCGAAAAATTAACCTGTATAAACATTAATTTGTATAAATATCTAAAACAAATCGATATCAAAATAAAATTATACATAGATGAGTAATTTGTATCTAGTAATCATACTACTGTAGTTTGTGAATATCGGTCCATATTTGACCATAGCTCTATATAAGGTCCACTCCCGAAAATCACTAAAACCCTCATAAATTTACAAATATAGTCATCAAGTTGAAATTCGAATCCAAAAATTGCAATATATGTAAAAATCATTGTACGAAATTTTATGATGATCGGCCAATAATTGGTCATAGCCTCCATATAAGTACCACTTCGGGAAAACACATTAACCTACACAAATATCCAAAAAAAATATTTGTATTGAACCAAAATTGTACACCGATCAGTAATTTGTATTCAAGAATCATATTACAAGATTTTTTAAATATCTGTTCATAATTCGATATAGTTGTCATATAAGGTCCACACTTGTTAATAGCGTTGTTTAAATTAAGTTTTATTAATTTTTTTATTTATAAATTTTACAAAAATAGCCCTCAAATACTTTGAAATCACGTTACAGTATTATATGGCGATAGTCCCATAATAGGTCAGCTCCAATATGTTGAACCAAAATTTGAATCCAAAAATCATACTACTGAATTTTATGAATATAATTGGCAACAGCCCTCATATAAGTTCCACTTTCGGTAATAACTATAATACCCATAAAACTCTTGTAAAGATGAAATTCAATTAAAATACATAGAAATCACGTTAAACTATTTTATGATGATTGACTCATAATAGGTCATAGCTTCCAATTAATTCCACAACCCAAAAATACATTAACGCATATAAACATTGATATCGATCAAAAATTCAACAGAAATTAGTTACAAGTAGACAGAAATCATACTGCTGGAATTTTTGACTATGAGTTCATAACTATATATAAGACACATATCCGGAAAATTCATTAATCGCGAATATATATTAAAATGTTGTGATATAACTCATTTCCATATGTAAAATTTTGAATTTTGTCTAAATATATTTGTATGCCCTTTTTTATATTATTTTTCTTCACTTGTGGTGAATAAGGATAATGTTGATCCAATCGGATAATGATAACCAATTATTAGGTTCATATATAAATTGTTAAATGTCATACGTTATAATATGAATAAATGACAAACTCTATTCAAAATGGCAAGAATCTGCACTTAAAGTATCTTCTGCTTAAACTAGTCTTTCTTACAATTGTTATATTATTTCATATATTTATTTAATAGTATTTCGATAACATTGTCTTAATCCTCATAATAACAAATATTGAATATGGATATTAAAGTGTTTATGCCAATGTAACTTCTACATCTCTCATCATATTTAGGTGGAGGGTATTTAAGATTCGGCACGGCCGAATATAGTACTCTTACTTGTTTTAATTTAAGTACTAAGCATTTACTATCTTTCACGTACATACTATATTTTTTTGGTTTTACGAGTACTATTTTAAGTGTATTATTAACGGATAAAAAATCGATTTAGCGAAGAGTTTTCATATGAAAATCTTTGTCGCAATTGCTCAATTAGTTTAATTTGCCGTATAATTTTTTCAGAATCGTCACTAATTAAACCGTTCGTTATTTTATCTCTTATTCTTCAAACTTGCTTGAAAAATGTGGCGAAAACATTAACCAATTTTCAATTGGGGACGATAATGTATTAAATTCTTTGCGTTGTATTACAATTTGAAAACACAAACTATGAAGAAGAAATTTTAAATCAGAAAACAGCTTTGTTGGATCCGCTGAATTGCTTACTGGGGGGTTACCGCGTAACTCAATCCGAAAACGGAAATGTGTTTAAAAAAAAATAATACACCAAATTATAATCAGTATATTAATCACTTAAATGTTTGGCTTTGAAGCATTGCTGGTTTTAACTCGAAGCACAGATTCACAATACGTTTAACGGCTATTTCAAATGACAGCCATTGAGTATCACAAGCCTTCAAGGGTTTGTGGGGCTCTTGTCCATTATATAATGATGAATATAATGTGTAATAACTATTTTGTCTTGAAAGGGATTTTGCTAGACATATATAGCTTTCAGATATAAAATACTATATTTCATTTTGAAACACTTGGCATTGGCAATTGTTATTTGTTCTTTTAATACTGCACAATTCTTGAGTATATTGAAAAGCTAGCCTTTTTTATTTAAAAAAAGGCTATTATCAAATTAAAAAAAGGCTAGAAAAAAGCCACGAAGCTAAAACCAAAATTTGGAGGCTAAAGAGTAAATAAAAAGGCTAAATTTAGCCTCAAAAAGGCTAAACTGGCAACACTGATAACCACCATTAATATGTGACAAAAAAATATTTTTTTAATATAGGGGTAATATGGGCTTAAGGTCAATTATGGACTTATCCTCACAAAAGTTGATAGAAAGATTTAAGTTCATATAAAACTTGTTTATGTCCAATTCATCACGATATTTATTATCATAAGACAATTATAAATCTTCAAGCCATTTTCTGAGGGGGAACTAGGGACAAATATTGCTCGATTTTCCTCATACTTTACAGTGTAATTTTAGAGTACTCTGAAATTATTTGTACAGAATTTTTCCAGGATTGCTGCATAATCAACTTATTTATGACTGCTCAAACAGTATTTCGGGGGATATTTGTTTGTGGGCTAAATGAAATCTGTGACCGATATTGCCCAGTTTCAATACCAAACAAACCTTATCAACAGAGAGTATTAGCTTCATTCGTTTGGGCCCTATCGAGTTTTCAACACACAGACAGACGGACGGACATAGCTAGATCTTTAGAATCTTATGCGTAAAATATTTTGGTTTTCAAAATACATTTGAAATTCAAAATAAATTTTAATATTTTGGCGTGAGTCTATTTAAAGTTTAACTTGCTACTTTTTAGCGGAATTTTTTTAGTAAAACATAATACTATGTTTCATTGTAACTGGTAATATTTATATTTTTCCTAAATCACGATTTTGACTATTTTCAAGTAGTACGATTAAGTTGCTTTGGTGGATGATAAATTTAATGTTTAAAAGTTTCATTAATTTAACATATTTAAACAGTTCCATAATTAAAATAACATAAAGGCCTCACTTTGATAAGGATCATATGAGTCTAGTAATGTATTCATAGACTTAGTATTTTTTTAAACATATAATAAAATAGCTTATAAAACAGCCGTAATTAATAAAACTTTCTCTGGAACAGTTAATTTTCTTTAAATAAATGAATATGTCCATCCATCTATTAAGAAATTAAAGTTGTTTTATGGTTTCGTTATGATAGTATCAACTATATAGAAATATGTTTGCGTTTTATTTTTGCCACAATTAATTTATGATGCGTTAAAATGTATGATGCATATCACAATGGTTATGATGTTGATCATGTGGCTGTTGCTGTTAATGCTTTCTCCCTAGTTAAAACACCCTTTTTGAACTATTACTCACATTCAACTTGCATAGATACGTATGTAATGTATAGTTGCTTACTTGTGTAGAATATACACACTTACTTGTATTTACATTTATTCATCTGGCTTGTCTTAATAATTGGCAAGTGAAAATTCTTTGTTAATTAAGTAAATGGCAAAATGCTGCACTACTACTTACTATCTATCTAGTGCTGACTAGTCACTATAAATGTCATTGTACTTTCACTTGATGTACACAGTACGTAGAACTACTTTTATTAATAAGAGTTTGGTTGGCTTTTATCATTTAACTTTCCATTATTTTAATTATTAATAATTACTTGTGTAAAAAATTTTTTATAGCAACCATGCAAATATGTATTAAGATGAGTATCACTAGAAAACATATCTAAAGACATAGAAAAAAATGCAATTAACATGTAAAAGGCATTATGTTGAAATGACAAACTGCAGTATATGACGAAGAATTTTGTAATGAGTTATTAAATGAAATAAAAAACAAGTTTTTACTGGAATTTACTTGATAAAAAGTATTAAGTGAAAGAATTAAAAAAATAAAAATAAAATTAAGATAATGTGTAATTATTAATATCACTCATATATGGTTTAGAATTTTATATAAACCATAATATAAATAATTGCTAAATCATTAGTTCAACCTGCACTGCACACAAATTGGTTTTCTTTTTTTTATAAAATTAAAATAAAATCTAAAATTATTCGAATTAATCGTATTTTGAGTTGCAAAATATGCTTTTTATACCCTTCACCTTCGTGAGAAGGGTATATATAAATTTGTCATTCCGCTTGTAATTTCCACAATATAATTTTCCGACCTTATAAAGTATATATATTCTCAATCCTTATAGATAGCGGAGTCGATTTAGCCATGTCCGTCTGTCTGTCCGTCTGTCTGTTGAAATCTATTTTCTGAAGACCCCAAATATCTTCGGGATCCAAATCCTCAATAATTCTGTCAGACATGCTTTCGAAAAGTCTCCTATTTGAAATCAGCAAAATCCGTCCATAAATAACGGAGATATGAGCAAAAATCGGAGACAACCTCTATTTTTGGCCTATTTTTTTATCTATATCTGGATTATTTAGTCATAAATATAGACAATATGGATATCTAATGATAGATATTTCAAAGTCCATTGCAACGATGTATATAAGGCTATACAAAGTTGGACCTACAATGGGTCAAAATCGGGAACAATATTTTTTAACCCGAATTTTTTTTTACAGAAAACATTCTTTTGCCATAAATTTTTTTCACTAATAAATTAAAAAAAAAATTTTAAACTTGGAAAAACTTTTAAAAAACAATTTTGAAAAAAAATATTTTAAAAAAAAATTTTTTTAAATTTTATTTTAAAGTATAATTTGGTGAAGAGTATATAAGATTCGGCACAGCCGAATATAGCTCTCTTACTTGCTTTTACTATTTTTATGAGAAACCAAGAGCTTTCCATAACATTTAAGTAAATAAAAATCGATTAAAACATGAGTGAGTTATGTTATTTTTTTCTTTTTTTTATAAAAATTCTTGCGAGTTCTTAAAAAAACATTATTTTGCTTTATTTACTAAGATTTTTCTATTAATGTCAAACTAAAATAATTTTGAAAATAGTTTCTAATGAACATATTTAAGATGTTTTGGAGTTGTCACTTTAAGAATACCGTAATTTCACAAAGGAAAATCGGGCGAAACTTGTCCCTAGTCCCCATCAGAAAATGACTTGAATATTAATAATTGTCTTATAACACTGTCCAACAGCTTTTTGGAACAGAATAGCGACCCTTTAATTCTGAAAGGGCATGTTTAATAGATCGTTCATGTAGAATAAACTTATAGTCCAGCTGGTCGGATTTTTTTTTTTACAGTGGCTCAAAGTTTTAATTTTTGATTGAAGGGAGAATTATACTAACTGAAAAAAATTTTGTAAGTTAATGTCTGAGAGAATTCTTATTGTCAGAGTTAGAATTTTATGGGGATCATTTTTGTGGAATATCTTAACCCTCTATCTCATCTCCTTAGAGGTCAATTTTATCCTTTATTCGAGAAAATTAAAAAAAGTTTTTTTAAAAAGGACATTTCAGGATTAAAATATTTTACGGAAATTTTTGGCGGAAAATTTTAGTGGTGGTCACCAAAGATACAAAAATAACACGCACCTCGCGTCTCACATTTAAAAAAAAATTGCTAAAACTCCAAGTATGATCCAAATGAGCTGAAATTTTAAATATAAATAGTCCTTAAGGAGATATACAAAAAACATGTATATTATATTATTCTGCTCGATCTTTTTGTGTTTTTTTAGACATACATGAAATATATAAAAAAACGTTAAAATTTTTCAAAAGGAAGCAAGGTTTGTGGAGCCCCTGATGAATAAATATAAGCTTTTTGTATAAGTAAGTAGTTAGTATTGGAAAATCTCAGGACTTGAAGATTAACAGTTCAGTAAAATGAAATAACTTTATGAATTTTTCGGACGTCATTTACCTTAGAAACTAAAAATTATAATATAGGGATTTTCCATAAACAAAAATAAAAAATTTTAATTAATATACAATTTTAACGGTTAAAGATATTATAACAAAATTTGGAAATAATGTTGGTCAAAATATCCTTAAATCAACGGAATTATTATTTTTGACATTTTTTATTTTCAAATACCAAAATTCCTAAAACGGGAAAAATGTGTTCCAAAAACTGAGTTTTTCAGAGAAGTGCCTACTGTGACGTTATTTACCGTGTGATTGTAAAATAACTTTGTATTTATTTAAATAAGATGCCATGCAAGCATGGACCTTTCTGGAGGATCGGTGCCTTGCCCTTTTAGAATTTTTTACTCAAATCTAATTTTTTTTTTAAATTGGCAAAATTTGTATAGGTTTGGGGGCGACTGCGTTCTCTTACTTTACTCGCTTTTGCATTAGGCTCTCTTTTCGGATCATATACAAGTTTTATATAGTCTGGAAGAAATTTTTTTTCTACAAAAGATAAAATATAGGGACGTTTTTGGGAAAAAAAAACGTAAATTTGGGGGAAAAAACGTAAAATACATATGTTTAAAACCAGACAACAGCTTCATAAAATATCGTACACGATACCTCAATTATTTAAATTTTTCGAAAAATTTAAATCTGTAATTTTACGAAATTAAAGAGAAATATAAATAGAAATGTCCAAATGACTACAGAAAGTATGATCAAAATGGGAAGACTCAAGGTCAATGTGTTTATGATGTCTATTGGAATTCATGATACGAGTATATTTGCTCCTCCTGGGCGGCTGCGAAAAGCAAATATTTGAGTCTCTGGGGTGTTTTGAAAACCGGTTTTGCGTTATTTGTATTTTGTTTGTATTTGGCCGAATATATTTGATGTTGGACAGACGGACATGTTGTTCTTTTTTATACTCAAACAATTTGCACATTTTTAATATCAAATATTACTGATCAACGTTCTTAGGATTATCCCTCTTTCAACAGATAGATTGTACCAATATAGCTAGATCATCTTAGAATTTAAAAATGGCTATTAATATTTAAATTTTTTAGAGTCTACGACGATTATTTCAATATTTTACAAACGGAGTGACAAAATCAGAAATATTTATTTGTGAAAATCACAAAAAAGTTCAAAACGAGTTTAATATACATACTTACTGACGTTCTGATAAATTCAAGTTTTCGTAGATTTTAATTATTAACCGACTATTTTATATAATATATATCGTTACCTTAATATGGAAATGCACTAACTCGTGTTTTTTTTTGTAAGCCCTGATTTTCGTTTATTTCGAGAAATGGTCCACTAATATATCATATTTAGCCAAAAAATCTCGACTTAAAAAAAACACAAGTTTGGGCTTTTCTATATTAAGGTAACGATATACTCATTAGAAATCATTCATTTGTTGGCGTATAAAATTATTAATGATGAATACTTATTTTTGCACATATTAAATTATTGTTTTTATTTGTACCGTTTATCTATTAAACCGATTATTTTTAATGCCAAACATTTTTGATTAACAACGAACATTTTTGGTAACATTCAACTTACAACGGTTTTATCTTCAGGCATGATTCCACTTAGAAGGACCTAGTATATGTACTCATGTGACAAATGATCAATATTTCGATTTGTTACAAAATTATTTAGAACTAGCTGAACCCGGTCCGCGTTGCTGGCCCTTAGAAAACATCTGTTTTATATTGCATCTCGGTCTCGATTTTAATATACAGTGTCGGACAAAGTCGGTGATCCAACCTTCAATTTTAATACATGTGGTGGCTGGTTCCAATGAATTAAAAAATTCAGTAGGATAATCGACGGCTTGTTCTTCGTTCATTTCTGTGTCAATCGATTTGCATTTTATTTTTTTGCCAGGCAGTTTCAATTGTATTTATTTATTGAGATTGTTGACATCATAATTTGTTAGTGCCAAAATTGCATGTTCCTACTGCCAATCCGTATTTCTGTAGTTGGTTGTAAGACTTGGGAATACCTTGTCAACAACGAAATCTCATTTGTGGCGAGATCAATTGAAATTTTTCCATTTCTGATGTCCAGCAATTGTTTTGAGAATGTTTCGGCAGAAGGGTAAGGCAGCAAATGCACACGCATGTTCGTTGATAGCGTTCGGTTTCTGTAGCTTCATTTCCAGTGAAATAAATTTGAAGAAACTTCGCATCATCATTAAAGGTGGGCATGAAGCCGACGTCATTTGAAATCATGGGTTGCACTTTTGGATATTTTGAAGGAAGTGCTTGGATAGAAGCAGCTTAGGCGGCTCAATAACTGGTGGCAGAATAACTTTACCGTTCGAACAGCAAATTCCCGGGGATTCCTTAGGGAACTTCAAAACGCGGCAATGTAAGCAATGTTTGTCCATTGCGGCAATCAGTACGTCCTTGTGATTCCTATAGTCATCATACTTATTGTAATAAAATGCCGGCAACTTTAAATCGGTTCTTTCTCTTGATCGAGCCATTCGGGAGCGATTGGATTCTAGTCTTTCGATATGCTGTTGAGGTGTCTATGCAGCACTTGATGAAGATGCAATGCGACGCATATGCTGAAGCCGTGATTCTCGTTCTTTCCTTTCTCAAACAAATTTTATTTGAATAAAACCGTTATTTTTTATTAAAATGGAATTGCGGAGAGTTATTCAAAATATTATTTTATTTCATAGAGCAGGAGTAAACAAAATTGTTTATCATCGATTGATAATATAAACGAACTTTTATAGTCCCGGATGTGTGTTGAAATGTATTCCTTTTTTCTTCGCTTACACCAAATAATTATTTTTAGAATGATGTTAAGAAACGAAATGAAAATTGTAAAAATTTCAATAATCTTTTTTTTATGTCATTAGCGGTATAGTATAAAAATTTGATTCTGCCACGCCATTCCTTCCATAGATCGAATATCAAAAAGTGTACAGTGTTACCCGCTGGGCTATTTTGAAGATTCCCTGCAAATTTCATCAAAATCGGTTCAGCCGTTTTTGAGTGCATTCGGAACATACATACATACCCTCATACATACAAACATTAATTTTTATATATATAGATATACATACAGGCAGAAAGAAAATATAGTTGTGCATGTTTACTGTAACCATTTCAACATTTTTACAAGTTGTTTAACAATATAATAGTTACGGTAACTATTTATATGATTGTGGTAACTATAATATGGTTAATTTATATATGAATACAGTAAACAAGTATATGTTTGTGACAACCATTTATATGATGAAGAACTTACCATATTATGTTGATCTCGGCTGATCTCATAATTATTATGAAAATCATAATTATTATCATACAACATATTAAGATAAAATTATTCATCATAAACATGGTTGTCACAAACATATACTTGTTTACTATAACCATATATATGGTTGATACAATCATGGGAATCGTAAATTAACCATATTATAGTTATCACAATCATATAATTAGTTACTGTTACTATAATATTGTTAAATTTTGAAATGGTTACAGTAGACATGCACAACTAAAAAAAAAATTATTTGAAAGAGGTTAATATTTCTTTCTTTAATTTATAAATTTACTTCTTATTAAATATTCGAAAGTAAAATTTCACATAAGCGAAAGTATGACCCAACATAAAACATTGCTATTTTAATGTTTATTTGCAACATATGCTATTGCCATTGTCCATTAAGGGGGCTTGATGATTTTAGTTAATTACTAAAGATATATGCGTGTCATGCACACTGTCTAATTAACCCCCATTACGATAAGTCTTTGTTTTTTTCTCTTATTATTTGTATCTGCCGTACTTCGAATGTAACTAGCTGTTACTGAGAATAAGTATGAAAATATTGTCCATAAATAAAGAAATTTATGTTCATTCGCATAAGCAGCAGATTGATGTTGCTGGTTGGTGGTGTCCTGTTTTGGACACTGGTTAAATATAATACATATTTTTTTCTGTTTGGACAATTTTCATTTACAGTATACCAACTACAACAAGTGCATAAATTTAATGCTGTAAACAAAATATTACAAACCACTAGCCGAACCATAGAATGGGCGTTTGGCAGTATTTTTGGGGGAGGGAGTAGATTCATTAGGTCATTCACAGAGAGTGTAAGTGTAATTAAGATTTTTTTTTTTTTCAAACATGGTGTTCTTGGATTTTCCTTACAAGTGTAGCCTCAACAATTGTTTACATCACTTGTTACACACTCTGTAATGTTTCTTATTATTTTTGTATTTGGAGGGGTTCATAATCATCATGGTAATGGCTAGATAATATTTATGTATATAGATGGTTGCTACTCGTAAAATTGTACTTGTTGTTCATTTATTTGATAGAGAATATTATTTTATTATTTGTATGTTTATCATTATGATATTTATTCGCAGTAATTTATTGTTTTTTTTTTTGTGCTTTTTTCTCATAAAATTTATATTACAATAATGAATGCGGTCCGGTCCATCTGTACTGGACATTGTCAAGTAATTTATAGTATTCTACTTAAATATGAGTACATGGACATTTATTCAATGTTACTTGTTGTCCCTCTTGGTTTTGTTGACATTTCAAGTGATTTAATGTTATTGTTTGGTGACATTTAAGATTTTAGCTGGGGCTAAGCGAGATTATTTTTCAATTGAAATTGATGTTTTAATTATGAAAGAAATTAAATAAAAAATGTCATTGACAAACATACATATGCATACTCTAGTACTTTATATCTGTAAACATTTATAAAAATGAGATATCCTTCAAAAACTAGTTCCAAAATGACTAAAATCAGAACCATTTACGATTGTTTGATATCACCCATATAACTAGTTATATCGCAACCACTTCTTGAACCCGTCTTATGAACACTATTGAGATTTTTTACTCATCTTATAAAGTTATCTAGGAACTTGTAATTTGGAACAAGTTACACATATGCATAAATCAATCAAATCCGACATCAGCTTCATAAGATAGGAATATTTAATATTTAAAAATTTTAAATCGTGAATAAAATCGTGATTACATGGAAATTTAAGGTTAAAAACTGGTGGCATTTATATTTAATTGTATTCTAGCCAGATGGCGGTTTGTCCCACTGTTCACAATAAGTAACGTAAAGACAGAGTACTTCTGCGCAGATTATGAAAGGGCCAGTATAGAGCATATGTATGAAACGTACTTTTTAATGGTCCCAGTACTATGATGGATCCCAGGATTTGTGACTGACATATTAGTTTGTCATTCTGCAGAGACTTCAGAGTTTCCAGATTTTTTTTGGTAAAAAATTTCCAAGTTAACCCTCTAACTGGCAAGACCGTAAAAGTTATCCGATGAAGCCAATCATTTTTTTTTTTTTTTCGAGTAGATGTAGTCAATAGAACCGTAAGTTTTAATTTTCAGGAGAAAAAATCATTCTGAACGAACGCCAGGTAAAAAATTGTGAAGGCCGCCTGTAGGCGGTCTCGCAGTTTACGTGTAATATGACACCAAAGGTAAATTTTATATATAAACAATTTTTATTGAGAGAAGGGAACAAACAAAGTTAAAATACGCATTCTTTTCGATGGTGTTAGTTCCAGAAACAATTTTTATCAAATTGACCGTCTGAAGACAGGTCTCATTTGGAACAAACGACTTGGGTGCCACATTTTGAACAGATGGTCATCCTACAGACCGTATATTTTTGAAGAAAACAAGTCCAGCAGCTATTTCCTCCCGCAAATCTGGAAGGTGTAAAAGCAGTTTTTTAATCGGACACATTGTTGGAAGCATTGGTCTCATCGGCCTGCAGACGTTTGTATAAAAAGAATGCATTTGTAAAGACCATGCCCACCAAATAGTAGAACAACCTTATTATAATATTGCGAGTCAGCTCAAATATGGTATCGACGCTGGAGACGATTCATGAGATCAACTCCACCCATGCGATCATTGTATTCTCGAATAATTTGAGGGCAGTTGATTTCGATGAATTTCTTCTGCTTTATATTATAGCGAGGAACCTTTGATTGTTCTTCGCCAGGATTGGTTCTTCTGAATCGGGAAGACATATTTGTTATCCTTCCATAATACAGTATTCACATCGACTACATGTATTGAGGTCATGTATTCTACGCAAAATCATCTCTTCTCTTGGTTCATTTCACAGTTTACACAAAAGTAAATCATAATCAACAAAAAAAATTACAAAACAAAATTAGTACCTCTCATTGTGCCCAAACCATAAATTCATCTGGCTCGTAAATAGACTAACAGAGGCTTTGATTTGTAAAAGTTATCAAAATACAGGATATGATGCATGAAATTAGGAATCTCCAAACATTTTAGGTAGCTCCAATGTCCGGTATAGCAGGTAAAATAATTCAATCTTCGGACCCATTGTAGATTTAAAACTGGTATGCGGCTTATTGGGAATGTATTTTCGAAAATGGTTTCGTCTTTGGAACATAAGTAAGAATCAACAACACTGTCATCGCTATCAATACTTTCATCTGTGCTGTCTATAGAACTGTACAGAATCGATGAACTCGAGAAATTGTTCATCAGACATTTGCTCCAAATTGGTATTTTTCATAAAAGGACGTTTAGTAATATCCATCTTTAACACAATAGTGAAATAAAAGGAAAAATAATATAACCATAAGCAAACAATAGAGTTTTATGAACAAAAGGTGTAAACTACAATGTAAGAGAGGAGGACATTTTTGTACACGCAAACACGCAAGACCGCCTTGAAGAGGCCTTCGCTATTTCGTTTTTAAATCAAACTTTTTATTTGTTTTTCACTTCAAATACGTTCTAAAACATAAATATAAAATGTTATCTACTTTCCGTAAAATTTTGATGTCGATCATTTTATTCTAAATGTTGTTTTTTAATAGTTAAATTTGCGAAATAATTTTCGATGCTAACTTGATGACTTTTTGCACTTGATTGATCATAGCTGACAAACGACTTGTCAGAATATATTGGAAGGTATAAAGAAAATATAAAAAAGTGTTGTCTAAAGACAGTTTTTACTATTTTGAAGCGAAAAAATGTTTAATACAGCACTGGGGTCCAAAAATCGAAGACCGCCTTGAGGTGGTCTTACCGGTTAGAGGGTTAAGTTCTAAAATATCTGTATATTTAGCTTTATTTCGGTACCCTTAATTTTATTCAAAAAATTATTCATAGAAAAATTTTAAATCCAATCTTTTTTGTTCGTTTAATCAAATACAATGAAATACTTTTTTTCAGGAAATATCTATTGAAACATTTGATTGTTATGAAAAAAATGTTATTTCCACCATATACAAATGCTTTGTTATCATTCACATGCATGAACGTATAGCACCAAAAAAAAGTAAAAAAAATAAGCCATGAAGTAAATCAAAAAATAAAATAAAAATTTGTAACACAAACAAATCCATATCGATTTTAATCGAACGTCTAAGGGCTTACAGAGCACTTTTAATTAAAAAAGAGTCACTTGACAGTGGTAAATTGGATTTTTTTGTTTTATTTATGTTTAGGAAATTTTTTAACTTAAAGCTTACATGAAGGAGGATAAAACATATAAAAATCGATTTTTTTTTTTTATTTAAATTCACAACACTGAAACTCAACCTAACGATAAAAAAATCATTATATTATATATAGACTTTAGTCTAAGAATAACGAATTTAAATTTGCAATTGAATAAACAAAACTGAATTTAAAACATTTTATTTGAAAATAAATTTCTTTAAATACATTTGTGTATAAAAATATTTTGCCTGTATAAATTTATTGTAACTTCAGTTTTTTATATTTATATTTTGTCAACGAAATTAATGAATGGAAATAGAAATGAAAATAAAATACTTTTTCTTTCTATTTTAAATCGAAAAGTCGATTGTGCATGAAGCGCATAAAACATTTTTTCTCTCAAATCAACAGCAACAAAAGTTTGGTGAACAGCAGACATACAGTAGATTTGAGATGTATGGGAGATAAGTAGAGAAAAAGTTGTTTCAGGGAAATGAATTTAAAAAAAAATATATATTTTTCTGATTCGGTTGATTTTTTATCATTTTGTATAAAAGCATTTATCTGGTTCACCTATTTTGTTTAGTTTAATTATTTTCTACTAGCTTTTTATACCCAGCGCTTTATGGACTTCCATACTTTTTAATCCTGGAACGGTGATTATTTTGCATTTCATTTAATTAAATTATAGCAAGAGTTTGATTTTATCGTTTAAATTAAATATGTTCTATTCTTTTTAATGAATATTGATGTTTGAATAAGATATGGAAACCTTGAAAATCAAGCTCTTGCAGTTCATTGTGTAAGAGAAAAAAATTACAGTCTACTAAATTTAAAATCGTTTTCTCAGAGTTCAGAGTTTAATTAGAAGTACGAAAAAATGTATATCAAACCTTAAAACTCCCCCTGGGGCACATACGCCAGTTACAGTAAATCCCTGTGATGTAGAGCAAAATGTTGATAAAATATAGAAAAAATCAGTCACAATTTGTTTAAATTTTTTTTTTTGTTAAGTTATGTGAAATAAACCATTAATATCTAGTTTATTATACATTGTTTTGTGAATTAAGGTATAAAACAGTAAAATACGTTTATATTTTTTTGTTTTATTTTACCAATTTTCAAATCTGCCCCATCCTTTTGGCGTATTTACCACATGGGAGGGGTGGATTTTTAAAATTATGGATTTTGTATGTTTCCTTAAGAGACTTTTTTATGATTTAAAATTATTCCAGAAAAATGGGTTTTCAAGGTTATATGTCATAAATTGCCCAAAATGCATGCAACACATTTTTGGAAACATGTTTTTTTCAGGATTTTACTTCTAGTATAAAATGGGGCAAGGACGGGCAGCTGGAAATTTTTTAGGGGCACATGAAATTTTTGATTTTTGCAACCTCACTTGTTCTACAGGCGCCGCTGCGCATCGTTATATTTATGTAATAGATGTTACAAATTATAAATTTATTAACAAATCTAAGATAATGTTGCTCAAAACTATAGACACTTAGTTTAAGGACTGAGATCGTAAAATTATTAACACACGTTTTTCACTAAAACTTTTAACCCAAGTAGTATTTGATTTTTTTTATCAAGTTACCTTTGTAAAGCATGTCAGTTATTATGTTTAATGTTCATTTGTTGTTAATCTGATTTAAATGAGTGACCAGAAAAAAGTGCATACTAAAATTATTAAATATTTTCAACAAAACCCAACTTTATCCTACAAAAAGTTGGCTAAACAATCAAAGGTCTGTTATCAAACTTTTTCCAATGTTATTAAACAGTACCGGGAGAACTTGTCCGTTGCACCTGGTTCAGGTAGAAGGAATGGTCCACATGATGTTTATAAAGCCAGAAAATAGAAAGCATTTTCAAAAGAGCTCCCAACACCTCCGGTAGGAAAGCAGCCCCGTTAGGTCAGTACTCGGACTATTTGGTACAAAAAGTTACAGCCAATGAAGGTTTAAAACTTACAGGGCTCAAAAAGTTCCTGACAGGAACTATGCTACAAATGTTGATGCCAATGACATGGCACGGAAATTGAAGTAAAATTTTATACAAAAAATATACTTGCTGCATAATGAATGACGAAATGTATGCATGGAAAATTTTTCGCAGCTTCTGGTTAAATTTTTTTATGTTGCAGATGCTCGAGGGAATGTTGAAGAAAAGTTTAGGACCCAAAAGCAAACAAAATTTCCCAAAAAGTTCTTAGTATGGCAAGCAATATGCAGTTGCGGCAAAAAAGCCAAACATTTGTAACAAAGGGCTCTATAAATACCGAAATTTACATCAAGGAATGTTTTTCCATTCGTAAGACTTCTTAATGTGTCCACTTATTTTTGGCCTGATTTGGCATCTGTCACTATGGTAAGAAAGGTCATGAGTGGTACAAGAACAATAATGTGGTATTTGTAACAAGAGAGGCAAATCCTCCAAACTGCCAGGAGCTGAGTCCAGTGGAGAGATATTGGGCTCTTGTTAAAAGAGAATTGAAGAACACAAAAAAGGTGTCCAAAAGTGTGGTAGATTTTAAACGGAGATGGACAACCTGTTCGAACAAAGTGACATAAAGCACTATAAAAACCATAATGAAAGGGTTTTCGAAAAAGGTTCAAAATTTCATCATTAGCGATTAGAACTATAAAAATATTTTTTTTTTTTGTAAATTGTAACAATAATTTCAATCAAATAAAAAAAGATTCAAAACTGTAAGTTTAGTAGTTTCATTTTTATTAACATATACGTATGTTAAACATTTTTCGATCTTAGTCCTTATAAAAAAGGGACCGGAAATTAAATATTGTAAAATATTTTTATTTGTGTAATGTTTTGTTTTGACAATTTTTGTTGGTTACTTTTTCTTACATATTGTTTTCATTATTTATTATCAATTTTTCGTGAAGATGCTAAACCAAGGAGTAGCGAAATATTTAAAATAAAAAATAAATATTATTTTATAAAACTGACCTCAAGCTCAATTAACTATAACTAAAGTTATTAAAAATAAGGTCGAAATATAAAAAATAATAATAATAATCATACATTTTCGACTTTTTGAACAAAAATTCATAATACATATTAGAATATTGTTCTATTTTGTACTTAATGGATGAATCACTGTAGCAGTTATTTATATTTTGTGCCAAAGTCTAGTAGATAATCATACACAAGAATCGAAAACCATTCGAGAAAAATAGTACAAAAAGCAAGAGTAAATATGTATATTGTAACGATCGCCTACTCAGTTCATAGTTATGCCTCAAGGTTCTGTTCTTAATATTTTAGCGTTTAATACATTTTAATAAAACTTCTCGAAATAACTTTTTCATCCAACCAATTTATATTTGCACAACATTTAATACATTTGAATTGATGAAATACATTGGGGACCATTTCTTCTTTTTTTTTTGTATATTTTTTTGGCAACCATTACAATGACAAAGTTTTTTTCCCTGTTTTTTTCCACCATGTCTTTTTGTGTCATTGGCTGGCTGATGATTTTTTACTCGCATTTGTGACTAACATGGCAGCTTAGTACGAGTAGTAAGTGCCGTTTTCTAATTTTTAGGTTTTTTGCAACTTTTGTCTTACTTTTTTATTTATTTTCTATTTTTAGCAGACTTCCACTATAATTTTTATGTGTGAGATAGATGTACTCGCACGTTTAGTGAAATACGATGCCAATGGTTGAAATGGCTTTTTGACAAACAATTGACAATGCCATGACTTTAGCAAACATTTCATTTGTTCAGATATCGATTGTCAGCCAATAGAAAAGTGCTGGTTAATAAATGTAACTGCCAGAGTTACTCCGTTACCGTTTTTTTTTTTTTTTTTATACATTCTAGTTTTCTGTGTGTTTGCGATAATTTGTCCTACAAGTCGTCGATTTCAATTATTGCTTAGTCAAGTATTAGTTTCTTTTGTGACAAATTATAAGAGCACTAAATTGTATTTGAATAAATGGAATTGATGCCAGTGACAGTACTAAGTGACTTTTATATATTTTCTACGAAATTGTGAAAGTTTTTTTTGGTCACATTTATTCGTTTTGGGCTTTCAACCTTTTATTTCTTTATTTTTTTCAAGGCACAATTTGTGTAGTTTATTTGCAATATTTCATAGTAATTTTTTAAGCCTAATGTATTACCCAATGAGCCATAGTAGAAATTATGATGTCAGTATAAATAAAAGGGTAAATTGTATTTAAAAAAAACGAAAGGGGTTTAAGATGTAATACGAGTAAATAACATTAAGACTAGAAAATGTTGAAGACTAGAATGATAAGTGTAGGTAGTAATATAGTAATTTTAAGTTGGTGGCGACATTTGTTGCTATCACTTTAACTGTATTTAAATACGACTTTATTTGAAAAATAGATAATTTTTACAAAATGAGAAAGATACACAGAGAAAACAGATTCGTGATAGCAACCGAATTTGTTGCCAATCGAATGATTCTACATTAATGACCGAATTTTACAGTTGTGGCTATAGAATTTTAGAAGGAGTAACAAAAGTTTGGTTCCCTTAACCGAAATTCTTCTTTATCAACTGACTTTCTGTTGATAGAACCGAAATATTCTATGTTTGCAACCGAATCATTCGATTGGCAACAAATTCGGTTGCTACTATGAATCTGTTTTCTCTGTGTATATTTTTGTTTTTTTTGTAAACTTTGTTTTCAAATTAAAGTCTTATCTTAGCGAAAAACCAGCTATGGTTAAGCTTATTTTATTTGTGTAGAATCTAAAATAAATTGGAATCCAAAAAAGTTTGAAAATAATTTGTGGACCTCATGGACATCTCAGGAGCAGCGCTGCGTGGTCTCAAAGTAGGGCAACTAAGACATGAAATTTTTTTTAAAGGCTTGTGAATTGTTGGTGGTTCGTACAAAATCAAATATTAAATATATATTTTAAGGTTTAATTTGGTTTGTTCTACGAGTATTTATCTCTTATAAACAATGCGCACAAAAACTGCAACATATATTTTGACGCTGGCAAAAAGAAATATACTTGAGCTATAAGAACTTATTTATGTTATGTTCTGATGTTGAAAATATAATTTGTTCGATAATTTTTCATTGGGAATGATTTTTCTAGATTTTACCTAAGGTGGTAATGAAGGGAATAATTATATTACTCGGGTTTGTCATAGAATCCAATCGTTTTCGGAATCGGTTAAGAAGTACATTGGTCTCGTGAAATCGAACATTATTGGTTTTATATCAACATTGGATTTCATAAGTCAAGTGTAGCTTTTTTGTCGTTTTCAAAACCGATTCTGACAATTGGATTCTATGACAACCACGATTGATAAGATATAGAATTTGGAGCATAAACCTGTTCTAAATTGCAAATTCTACATTTCTTGGAATTTGGTTTGATCTGATTCTTTGAATTCAAATATGGCGGTTTTAACGGCCTGTTTAAAGTTGCATTATGTTCCTCAACTGCTGCTAACATATCTGTGGGTATTATTAACATAGCTGTGAAACATACAACATTGAACAAAAGCCTTGAGTTGATAATTATTTGAAAGTATGGCAACACTGAATGTTTAAGCTGCTAACATTAACTTCGAAACCTCTAGAATTCGAATGTACTAGTTTGTCCGTTAAGATCATTGTAGAAGATTCACGAATGATAACGTGTTTATAAATAGTGGCAGAGGTTGCAGTCGTTAGTGAGTTGATCGTAGGAGCTGTTAGAGTTAACATCAACTGCCTTGTACATTTAAGTTTGTACATTATAAAGAGTGTGTGCATTTCTGCGAATTGATAAAAATGTATAAAGACATTGATTGACTATTGGAACTGTTGTTGTTGTACATTTTAAATAAATAAAGAGTTGTTACAAATTTTAAACTACTAAACGGCTTTTATTTGCAATCAAAAGTATCCAGTTTATTTAAAGGAAATAAACCAACGTTTTAAAAATGTTAAAACATAACAGTATTAAGAAATGTGTACACAAAATGTTTAAATTCATGAAAAAAAACATCAAGGATTATTTCAAAAAAAAAGTTCTTAACTGCTCGCGCATCAAACTGCCTAGACAATTTTGATATTTTGAAATAACCTCAAAATTCCATGCATTTTTTCTAAAGTAAACAAATGTGGACAAGTTTTTAAATTAAAAATAATTAAGGGTTTTTGAAATTCTTTATATAACAGAGAGTTTGTAGATTATTTTAAAATAAAAACCGAGAAAAATTATACCTTCAAACTCAAATAAGAGCTCAAAAAAGTTTACATTTATTAAATTTTTACAATATACTTACAATTCATTGGTTAAACTTTAGAAAAAATATAGCATACGCTATTAAGCTAGTTATATATTTTTGAAATTTAAATTTTCACGGTTTTTTTCATAATATCGGACACAATTTATCTCAGATTTCATTCAAATATCTCCTGTTAGTTAAACAATAAATACAAAAATCATATGAACAATTTACATAGTAAGTAATCTCCTCTACGAGCCCAAAACTAACCCATTTTATATTTTAAAATTAAGAAAATATTGAATTTTAATATTTTTGGCCAAAAATTCTTATTATATACTTCCCAAAAAAATGTTTCTTAAGAAACTTATAAGGTTTTTATGTTTATTTGAAAGGTACATATGGGCAATTCCACATCATCGTATGTGACATTTGTACGCCTATAGAGTGGCATAGATATTGCAAAAATAAGAGTATCTGAAAAATAATTTGGTCTTTATGTTCCATTTAGAGGGTACTATATTTAAAAAAAAAAAAAAAGTTCTTTCGAAGCATTGTTGTCCAAAATATCATGAGAAATAAGGGTATATCGTACGTGACATAAAACGGAAGTAATTTTGAGGTATACGAAAATTTGCGAATCGTGAGAGGAGTTATGCTTTCTTTTAATTTTTTACACTAAACCAAATAATTTTCCTTTACAATCCGGCACATTTAAATAAAAATAATTTTTAGATGATTTTATAATAAATAAAATTTAATATCGTATGTGACATACCGTTCGTGACAGATTTTTTTCTTATAGTAAAACAATATATATTCTGTAAATATATGTATACTAAAACTAAAAAAATAAATAGAAAATATATATTTGGTTTCAATAAACAATTTGATAATAGCAACAAAACAATCAGAGTCAAATTCATTTCATACTACATGCTAATTGGGAGCTTAGTTTTGCCGCAATCTTAGCCTAAAACATAACAATTTAATTGAAAAATTAAATATGGTCAGTTTAAACTATTATTTTTGCACTTAAAATGTTGTAATAAGCACTAAATACTTTCACATAGTAACATTTTAATGTTTTTTTCTATTCAAATCATCTTGAAAAAAAGTTTTAAGGGTTTTTGTATTTTCAGTCGTGGTAGTCAATCTCGTGGAATTGCCCATATGAGTTTAAAGGGGTGCTTCATATTTCCTTCCGATTTTGGACCATTTTATGTTGAAATTTCGGATATATGTTATTTGTTCTATAATCCCAAAGCAGATATACAGTTTTATAAGTCCTAGCCAATATATTTTAAATACAATTTTAACAGCCCCAGAACAAATCTTGTCTGAATGCGCTAAATGGTTTTAAAGGAAAATCATATCAACCAAGCATTTTGCAGGTCTTTTTTTGAGACCCCACATCGCAGCTCCAGACGATTCTTTCTGGTTCGTCGTACTAAAATACTCCTCTGCTATACATATATGAAATTTTACTTCGATCGGATCAGCCAGATAAAAATAGCAGATTTATTTGCTAAATATATAAAGTTCCTTACATCAGGTACAAGCCTGGACTAGCGTTCCACACAAAAAACTTAAAAGTAGCGTAAATAGAAAAATTAAATGGTAGAAAATATTACACTAAATGAATATATGAACTTTAAATTATAAAGTTTACATCATGCAGTCTTTACTTTGAGCAAATTTTTAAAAATAAAATATCGTTCTTTATACGTTTCCATAAACTAACGACAGTTTCTTTACAGTCCTCCACCCAATATTTCAATACTGTTGGTACAATGTTCTTTCGGTTTTAACAATTAGAAATGATGTACTAATTTAAGAGGATTTAACAAAAAGAATATTTAAACCTTGACATGTTTACCATGTTAACCAAACCCAAACGAACCAAAACCCCCCAAACAACATCATCAGCAGCAGCCACATCGACAAGGATAACAAATAGAAAAGGGTGTTGATGCTTGACATCATGCTAGAATTGTTACATTCTAATAAAACAATATCATTTTCATAAAGAGTGACGATGTGTATAAGCGAAAGATACGTATATATGGGATATGCTTATAACAAAATTTTGCACAATGATGTTGCTGATGGAAGAAATATCTTCTTCATTTGCATGGTAACATCGTGTGTAATTAAATTTGCGGCTGTGACAATTTTTTTTTTTTTTGTGTGTGTGTGCTTCTGTTTGGTTTTAGCTTAAAAAGCTTTTGTGACATTTTATACTTTGGCAAATGGGGTGGATAAAGGCAACAAACACACTGCTGCTTATCCTTGTCACAGAGAGGGGAGGTTGTGGTTTTATAATTGTTTTCGTATGTACTGATGAGAGCTGCTGTTTGCAACAATATTTGATATGTTAATATAATTTATTGGCAACAACCACCCTTTATTTATGTATTTGTTATTATCATGCAATGACCACCACATGATATGAGTATCATTAAAACAGTTACAAACAACCACCTTGTTAACAATACCACACCACACACATCACAAATATTAATCCACCCATTCTATTAATTTTTATGGATGTTTACGAGTATTTGACTAATGAATTGTTATAGATTCATTTTTGAAGTCCACTTATGTTGACTTTTGAGGACAATCCTTTTATGTATGACTCTATTGAATAAAGATTTTAATTTTTATTTTTTTGTTTAAAACTCATTTCAAATGCGTTTTGTATAACACTGTTTCCATTTTTATGTGACACCTGATTATATGTCATAATGTCCATGGAAATTTTGACAAGCCACCTTTTTGTATACACCCAGTAAGACATGCTATGTTTATACTTTCTGATCGAGGAAATATTTATGTTCGTCCGATATTAATCATTTTGGCAGGACATACTTTGCTATTTCTAGTTTTGTACATTTTTATCCAAAACTCTTTTTAGTTAAACCGATTTAGCAAATTTTCAACAATTTATGTTCCTCACCAGATGGTCAGATCATTATGGGATATATGACCAATCTTTTGATAATGAGCATGTAAAAGGAATCGTTTAATTTTGGGAGGGTGTATTGCGTTTGTACTGATGTTTGTTACGATAAAAATATTAGTCCAACATCAACCTTATAGTATACCGATCACTTTCGGAGTCCATGTAGGACCAAGGATGAAGCCTATTTAAACTGGCTGAAATAGGTACATTATTTCATTGGACCCCATTGTTCCGAAATAGGACTTTTTTGTCATAAATATCTGACTTATATAGGTATCTACACAAATTCCTCCACAAATAAGTTTTATATAAAAGATATTACATTTAATTTTATTTTGAATCAATCCATAATAGGACCATATAAGGCCCACTTCCTAAATCAATTAACTATGAATTTCCTACCCAGAGTTGTAATTCATATTCGATCTTTATATACAACGGTCCCTTTATAGTCTTCTTTAAGTCCGATTGATGAATGTAAGAAAATAAACATAGAAGTTCGTTTATGAACAATAACTACATCAACTTTTGTGTCAAACTCTATTATCTGTGAAAAAGTAAGAATAAACTGTCGTCGTTGCCTAAAACTTTGTATTCGTATCGTGTTCCGTAAATATAATGTATGAATCACTGTCTTTACGAAGGAAATGGTGTAGACTATTACCATTTCATCATCTCATTATCAGATTCTTTAAAAGTCATATCGTATATCAATAGCTAAATAATGCATTGTTATGAAGTAGTTTTTTAATGGATTTTGTCTCATAAACGTTGACATTCATTTATTACTAATGTAGATCTACTTTAAGTTCGGTCGCTGTTTAACTTAAAAGCAAATTTATGCATAATTTATTTGAAGAGGTTTGCATATAATGCAGATTTTAAAGTAGCGAACATTTTTCTAAGAACTAAAAGGTTTGACATATCGTCGCCCGGGGGTTTATGTGCTCCATATACCAATTTGACAATTTTGAGTTAGGTTTTTGACCCCAAATTTTTCAAATCTGCAATCCGTTTTCGGCTATCTCGTCCCGTTGCTGAGATAAATCGTGTCCATTTCGCTCTATATCTTTCAAAACAGAAAATGTTTGTGCCATTTTGCTCTATACGTCATTCAGTGGCGTATAGAGCAAAATTTCAGTACAAAATCATGAAATTGACTACTGCTGGACATTTTGCTCTACGTGCAATCAATATTGTGGAATGATAATATTTTTCAATATATTTTTCTGTTATAAAGAAGTTCTTCCTAGAATACTGTTGCAAAGCATAATTTCTCTTACAACCAAAATTAATTAGCCTGTATAGCAGTGGTGTTCAAAAATAAAAATGAAGATGTATTGGTGAGAGAGCTACCCAGCAACCATAATGTCAAAAACTTAAAATCAGAAAAAAATAAAAAAAGTTTAAATATAGAACTTTTATCAGATTTAGCCAAATTATTAAATGAATATAATTTAAATGTTAAGGAAAAGAAAAAATACACATTATGCGGCCGAAATTCTCTTAAATTTTTTATTTATTGCTGACTTTGTTTTTTTGTGTTCAATTGTAATTGAAAAGCGTGTGTTTGCTATGCTCCGTCCAAAAACAACCAACAACAATGCTTAATGATTTCTGAAAAAAATGACGATAGTCCGCCGCATGTGTTTTCATCGCTTGCTCAACGATGAATGAATAAAAGTTTTTAAAAGAGCATAACAAATGTGTGTAAATTTTTTAAACAATTGTTGTATGGCATGAACATCACTGCTGTATAGTCAATAATTTTTCACTGTTAACGTATTTTCAGTCAACGCGACGCTTGGAGCAGTTATTCTGGTTTAGCTATTACTCCATAGCGTGCATTTGCCCATTTACATGGAGCAATAACCGTCCAACCCAGTTTCGGAAAGATTTTATAGAAATAAGTTCAACCACAATTTTAATTTACAAAGCCTACAGAGGATGAATTTGTAGAAATCGATGTTTACAGAAATGAAACGAATGACCTTAAAGGGGAACGTGACGTATATCGCCGGAAACAAGATCCTTTTTCTGTTGTTCTATGTTTTGACTTGCAAATCGTTTTCAAACTTCCTAAGGTTTTGCATTGTCTTATTATTAAAAACGCAAAATAAATGTTTACAATATGACCGCTACAATTATTTTTCCCAATAAAGAAAAATTTACTTATTGTCGCGTTTGGGACTTATTTTATAACAGTCGTGGATGTAACGAAATAAGTAGTTGTATATACTAAATACTCTGAAGATAGAACATCCAACTTTTCAAAATATATATAGTTATGTGGAGTGATTCGTGCGTTGCTCAAAATAAAAACCAAATGATGTCCACAGCAATTTTAAAATTTTGTCAGACCATTTACAAGTCAAACATATTATCCAGAAATTTTCTGGATTCACAAATCCAAGAAATCGATTGCGTTCATAATGCTTTAGACAAATATATGAAACGTTCATAGTATTTTGTCACTCGTTATTTTTGGTTTTTTGTAAATGAATATATTTTTTTACTGAGATTTTTAAGTGTGTTTTATTGCTTTGTTAATGTAACCTTACTCTACATGTATGTATTTGCAAGGAAATATGCTTAAGATGGCGTATAGAGCAAACAGGATTTTTTACCTTTAGAAAATATCCCGTTGTAGATGCGACCGGGATATAAAAATGTTTCATCAGAATCATCTTTTTAAAACAACTATATGGTATAAAAATCTCAAAATCCTATCGAGTACTTTCTTAGAAAAATTATGTTAAAATTCAACATCGATTTACTCAAAATGCATTTTTGGCACATAGAGCACTTAAACCCTCGGACGACGATATACTATTAACTCGTACTTAAAAATATGTACATTATAATGGTAGCCGTTTGAAAGGAGCTACGTTATTGTTGTAACTGTGAGATATTTTAACATATACAATATAAAATGTATTCATACTTTTTCGATTTTCTGTGCTCCCAAGATGTAAATTGTTCTTATTCATCTAAAAACTAAATGCTGAAAAGTTGAACCTAATCGGATAACTTTAAGATTTTAATTTTTGATTAAACTTTAATTTTTAATTTCATAGATGTTTAAACAAAAATACCATGAACCCATTATAATTGGATATTAAAACAAATTATACAATTCATGCATATATATCTCAAATCCATATTTTTTTAATTTTCAAAAATTTTTTGAACAAAATTACAAATTAACATATTAGAAAAAAAATATATTAAATACAAAAAAACTTTCCTTAAATTTTATTTTTGTGATAAAAAAAAAACTCAGCTTAAAAACTATGTTACCCGATTTTGACCTATTGTAGGTCCGAATTACGTTATATAAGTCGTTGGAAAGGCCTTTTGAAATATCTATCATTAGATATCTATATTGTCAATATCATGCGCGGATGCAGGTCAAGCACTTGGAGGGAAAATAAATTAAAATGTATTTTACATTTTTCTGTTTTTCCTTTTTATACCCTTCACCTTCGTGACTTATATATACCCTTATATAAGTTTGTCATTCCGTTTGTAATTTTTTTTCTGAAGACCCCAGATATCTTCGGAATCCAAATCTTCAATAATTCTGTCAGACATGCTTTCGAGAAGTTTGCTATTTAAAATCAGCAAAATCCTACAAATAACGGAGATATGAGCAAAAATCCGAGACAACCTCTGAAAATTTCATCAAAAAAAGACAATTTATTGCACACTTTGACAAAAAAGCAATAAAACGTATGTTTGGATGTATGTTGGCTTCATTGGTTTGTGTGTTTTGGTTTTTTTTTTTTTTTGTTTTGATACCCTTCACCTTCGTGAGAAGGGTATATATAAGATTGTCATTTTGTTTGTAAATTCTACAATGTAAACTGTTCGTCAGCAATTAAATGTCAAATTTTTAAAAGTTTTCTTGATATATTTAGTATGCTACTTATACACTGAAAGTGGGCAATTAATGCATTCACAAAAAGGTGAAGGATATATAAGATTCGGCATAGCCGAATATAGCACTCTTACTTGTTTATATTAAAACTTTTCGGTTTTTTGGGAGGGGGAAATTACCTTTTTTCACCACCGGGATCCGCGCCTGGTCTATATTAAAGATTTAGTAATCCATGAATAGATAAAAAATAATAAAAAAAATTCGAGGTAGTCACAGTTTTTTGTTTATATATCAGCCATATGAATGCCGGTAGCAACCGAGTCGGGACTATATTGATGTATGCATCATGTAGGTAAGTTACTTAAGGGCTACGGAAAGTTGATTTCAATATACGGACGATCATGGCTATATTGACTCCGTTATCTATAACGATCCAGAATATATATACTTTATGGAGTCGCAAATGGAAAATGAAGAATTTACAAACGGAATGACAAACAATATCCTTGACACTCATGGTGAAGGGTATAATAAAATATTTAAATGAGGATTATAAATGCAAATTTAAACAGTTGTAACTTTTAGCGAGGGCATCGTTTTGAAATTGGTGTCTTTATAGGAAATTTTAGATTTCTAGGACATTTTTAACACTTTTGGTTTAAAATTGACCAAGATAGCAAAGTATAAAAGGATGTATTATTTCACTGTTCAATTGTCATTGAGGGTGTATAAGTGCCTAAAAGGTATCATTTTCCCCCTCTTAAGACATCACCACGTTAAAGTTACAGGTCGATTTCATATCAAGCGTTAGAACTAGAACGGGTCCATACCCCGAGAAACCAATCACAGAAACAGCTCTGTATCAGTTCCCTTCCTTCTAGGAATACTTTTTAGTATTAATATATGTACTATATTTAATGTGTATGTGTATACATGTTAAAGGGTTCACTTTTCATAAAAAAGAATATAATTTTTAAAATGAAAACACATACACATTTATTTTGTACATTTCCGCCTACTGATATTCATCAAAATTCTTTACTGTTACTAATCAAACATGTGTGAAAGCGCTGTCAAAATTGACATGTGCATAAAATGTCAAAATATATGTGACAGTTTTTTTTCGCATTTGGCATTCATAGAAAGATTGTAACACAGTTTTTATTAAAAATTCAAATTCAGTCAAGCATGAATTTGTTGATAGCAATTTAAAATGCTCACAATGAAATACTAACAATAACAAAAAAAAAAAAAAAACCAACGCCACAAAAGATATAAAATCTGACATTTAAATCGTCAAAAGTACTATTGAATGTTAAAACTTAAGTGGGTAAAAATTACCCACTTTATATTTTCCATACATCTTGTTAAAAAATAATTTTTATGCTAATTAGAAAAATTTCAATTACCTTAAAAATGTCTTAATATTCATCAAATAATTTTGTGAAAAATTAAACAAACAACCCACATAGACAGACTGGAAACAAAAAAATAAAAATAACCAAGAACAAATATTTGACATAAAAACTTGTTTAATACCTTTTATCACAAATAAAAATAAAAGTCTCAACAAAGTCATTTACTAATTTTCTCTGACAAGCTTCATAACAAGTCGGGGATTTTTTTTTATCGAAAAAAAAAACAACCTGCCTTTAAATGAGGACAACAAAAACAACATCATATAAAGTACCTTTGGTTTAACGCCCATTTACATTTGTGAACTGACCGCACATCTATCCACAACATCCAGCTATTCATTCTTTGTTTTTTTTTTCTGTGTTGTAAAGTTTTCTACCCTATTGCGTACACAGTGAATGTAGCACAATGGGTGGTAAACCTCACACAAGTCAACTTTACCACCCCCTTTAGTAGTGTTTTGTTTGTGGTAAAAAGTTTGACTGTGTCTGCTTCTATGTTGGTTGGCATTTGTGTTCTGCCAAAAAGTGCGAAACCACAAATGTTAAGCGTAGCGTAAGTCAATCCATTATGTTGGCCGTAAAACCCAAATGAATTTACCACAATACTTATAAAATCCCATAAATGGTTTTATAAAGCTTACACATTTTTTGTCAATTTCGTTTTTCTTTCACTTTCATTGGAACAAGATGTGGCACAGAAAAATACAAATGCTCCTAAAGTGCCTTGTTATTTTTTAAAAGTTTACAATTAGTGATTTATATAAGATTTTCACCTTTATATGCGGAGCTATTAGAGTGTCCAAAAAACCGGAAAATTCTAAAAACCGGTTTCCGGTTTAACCGAAAACAGTGTTTTATAAAAAAACCGGTTACGGTTTTCTCATTCTAAAAAAACCGGTTTCGGTTTCATCATTCTAAAAACCGGTTAACCGGTTTTTCAGAAAATTTCTAAAAAATAAGTGAATATTTTTAAAAATGTTATCAAAATATTCTTAAGTTATATGTTCAAATAAGCTTTACAAAGTATTTCGTTAAAACCGGTTAACCGTCTTAAAAAAACCGGTTTGTCAAAAAACCGAAAAGTTAAAGAAAACCGAAACCGGTCGGTTTTACAAAGATGAAAAAACCGGTTGACCGGTTTTCGGTTTCGGTTTTGGATACTCTAGGAGCTATGTTATGTGCCTCTAAACTATCAATTATCTAATATAATATATATATTCGATAGATCTACTAAAATCATGCATCGTCTTGACCATAAACTCCTGCCGTCTCCTTCACTTAAGTCAGTGTCATTTGTTTTCACGTTGAAAAATATCTATAAAGTTGAGTTCCGAAAATCACTTGAATACACATAAATATTGTATAACTTAATATTGTTTCTCGTTGAAAATCCATATAATCAATCATTATAATAATCTCTGTACCGAATTTTGGAAAAATCGGCCCATAATTGGTTGTAGCTCTCATATAAGGACCGCTTGCGAAAAACACATTAATCTTTATAAATATCTAAAAATATCAATATCGATCCAAAATTTTAGATAGATCAAAATTTTGTATTTAAAAATCATAATATGTATTTTATAAATATCGGTCCATATTCAATCATAGCTCCAATATAAGGTCTAATTCCGAAAATCACTTAAATACTCATAAATATCTATATCATGTTAAAATTTGTTGTAAATAAACCCCATGCATTTCCAGACGAAAAATTAAGAGTTAATAAATTTAAATCAAATCTTGCTCCAAAAAAATTGTATATACACGGTAATCATGGCACCGAATTTTATGATGATTGGTCCATAATTATTCATAGCTCCCATATAAAAAAAATAATTCTCAGTGTATTTGTATTTGTTTTCTTTTTCATATTCTTAACCAAAAAATATTTCAAATGGAAATTTAAATAACGTAATGTAATGTAACGTCATGTAACGTCACATCAGATACTAAGGCTAACAAATAAAAAACGAGGAAAGATTTTTAAATTTTATAATTTGCAAAATAAATTTATATTATTCCAAATCCTACTACAAAAGGTTTTATACAAAAAGTCTTGCCCAATTCGCAGAGATATGCAATTTTGTAATGCAAGTCAAACCGTACTTCTGTTTTTGGTAACGTCACGCAATCGCACAGTTTGGCTAATATCTTCAACTCCTTCGAGTCAATTGTTCCAATATTTTTCTGCATAAAGAGGTACTTAATCACTTTGCAAATATAAAAAAAGTTTTACAAATTTGACTTTATCATTATTATTTTTAACATTTTGTCGTACAAATGTTCCGTAACGCCATAATGGAAATACCAATATACGAAGATTGCTGTACTGAATATTATGAAGATCGGCCCATAAGTGATCATAGCTCCCATATAAGGTCAACTTCAGAGAATCACTATGTGTTAGGTTAGGTTCCATGGACAGCCGCTCCTCAAGCAGCTCACTTGGATCAGGGTATTTACAGTACTTCCGTTGACTCCAAATTAAACCAACCAGATTCCCGGACGAAGAAATAGATTCGTCTCAGATTCATCCTTGATAGCTCGTCCAAACATGATAGGAATGGAAATCCGAGGATGCGTTCCCTCAGGTTTGTCAGAGCCGGACGTTGGCAGAAAAGGTGATACGCAGTCTCTTCCTCTTCTTCATTATGGCAGCTTCTACAGTAATCATTGTGCCATTCTTCTAGCATGTGTCCCGATTAAACAGTGTCCTGTAATGAAGGATACAATTAGGCTTATTTGCTCACGATGGTAATCTATAAGTAGATTCGTCCTGCTGGCATCATATACGGGCCAAGTCGATGTAGCACAGGAAGGTTCATTAGTCCACCTCCTCACTCATCATTGCACCCCTATTGGTCAAATCATCTGCTATACAATTACCCTGATTTCCATCGTGTCCAGGGACCCATATAAGCGTTATCCTAGAATGTCTCCTTATCTCATTTAGTGATATCCGGCATTCCTCGGTTAACCTAGATATCGTAAAGACACCCGCTATTCCGTTAACGGCAGCCTTGCTGTCAGTAAATATACATATATCACCAGATATTCGATAATACCTCAGCCAGTTGAACGCACGTTTAATGGCAGTAATTTCCGCCTGAAGAATAGTACAGAAGTTAGGTAGCCTAAAGAAGGATTTTATCCCAAAGTTTTCAAAATATAATCACTATAACATGATACCCCTTCTTTTTGATGGTTGTTATTATTATCAGGAATTTAAAAATGACTTTCAGTTTCAACCGTAGTAGGCCTTTCGACTTTTTGGTATTTCTATGGCGTTCGATAGAATATGACATGGTTTTTCTTATTTTTTATTATATATTCAATGCCAAACTGCCAACCCTATCTAAAGGATTAGATAGTTGACAGCAAACATTATATAAACATATAAGTTGATTGCAAACATATCGTACCATTCGTTCTATACTTCTTAATCGACGTCGTTCTCCAGCTATTCTGCTTAAGGTGTGATCACCTTTAGATATGCAAGTTTTCTCAGTAATTATTTGTTGATAAAAATTTATACGTCTTAAGTCCCCAAATGCCGCTCAATGAATGAGAAGATATTCAATTCAAATTAAATCTTCTTCCACGATGTTACTTCGTCGTTATAGGGGATTTATTGGAAGTCGTTTCTTCTAATTATTCATATTAGGACAGATTTGTTTGGTCTCTTTGCAAGTTTGCTATCTCTCATCTTTTGTAAAATAAGGAATTGTTTCGGATAACTGTATATTTTTAACCAATACACAGTCTTCCAGAAGAGCAAATTTATTTGTAAGCGACTTTCGTTCTTTGGTCGTGGAATAAACTTAGTGTTGGAAAATTCAAATCCAATGTCCACAAACATTACCTCCTCTATCTCCCTTCCAACACAAGATCGAAATTCATGTTGGTATCTGTACTTAAACATCATAAATACTCGAAGCAACAAATAGTTTTTGGGCAGGATTATAATGCCCATACTAATGCTATTAATTTTGTTAAAGTGAATATCTCATATTATCTTAAACATGACATCTACATTGATAAATTTGGGATATTAACATGCACCCAGAACATTATGTATTCTCGCCTACAGAATAAAATTTGGTTCAACTCTTATCATTGGTGATATATTTTAATTGGACGATGCTCATTCATATCGACATACCTGGAGTCATAGGGTAACATAGAGACGTGACGTAATTTTCAAAAACCTATGTCTGTTGTCAAAAACCTATATCTTGCACCAACAAAATACATGTAACACAATGTAGTTTGTTGTTGTATTAGACATATTTGTTGTATTTTTGCTTGACAGATCGGAGTGTCTCATCTCTATGTATAATTCTCAATGCCCGGAAAAATTAGATTCGGATTAGTGATGCAGGGGAGAACCAAATAATTAGAATATCGCTTTAGGCTGGAAAGAAAGAGGTACATATTTATGGTGAATTATTAAGATATCGAGCGGGACTTCTTCTTCTCGTTATCGTTCTCTTTGATTGTACAGTTAAAGGGGGAGTAATGACCGAGATAGTATATCATGATGTTACTTGTTCTATCGGAAATGAATATATCAAATAAAATAGCATATAACACACTCAAGCATGTTGTTTATAGGGCTAATCGAGGGCTTTGAAGATGTATTAAAATCTTTGATTTGGAAAGAACTCCAACAAATTCGAAAGCGTTTAAGTATTTTATAAGTCTAAGTTGCCTTGCGTAGAGACCCCATAGTGCAGCTCATGAGGGTTTGTGGGTTTCGTCGTCAAAATTGAAACTCGAATACTCCTCTACTACGCCTATATGATATTTCAAAAATATTTTCATTCTGCCCCACTGTACGTTGGTTGATTCATAAGTTGCTTAAGATGATTTTGCGCGGTGAATATCCCAACATTTCAGTTGTTACTATATAAATAGTCAAAACTAGTAATAACTTCCGTTAATGTGGATAAAAAATAGTCTTAAATTTATTATTGACTTGACGGTAAAAACCCTAAAGGTAACTGTCACAAAAATAAGAAACCTGATTCCACTTTAATGATTTTGAATAATTTTAATGTATTACAGCAAAATACTGTTAGAATGAAAATTTCTATAATAAATTACTAATGAATTATTTTGAGCTTGTTCTTTTGATTATATTTGTTTATTACTCGCATGTAAAGTAATCACAAATATGTATTAACCCATAAAAGAACAAAAGTTTCGTTATGCAAGTTCTTAGTTAACTATTACAACATCTGTATATTTGCGTAAATTTTTTTTTTTTTTTTTAATTTTCACAATTTTTCAAAAAGGTTTTTGTTGGCAAAACATTATCCTGATTGGTCTGCTTTAAATATCAGCATATACACACAAACTCTTTGTTTGCATCAAATGTTATCCTTTGTTTAAACATGTAAATCATCCTGACCATCGATGGCAGCCTTTATGTATGTATTTATGTGTGTACTTTATAATGTTGACCATGTCTGTTTACACTTTTGATTTGCAAACAATTTTCTTCATTTCATTTATTGGATGACTTGTTAAACAAGATTCCTACTTACCCACTCTAAATACTGAGAATATGTGTATTCTAACAAAGATAGACATTTTGGAAAATTAAAACACAACCCTATAACATTTTGGTACTACCAAAAAGGCAAAGACCATTTTATAATATTTGAGAAAATTAACTAAAGCCAAAGTGAAAATAGTAAAAGAAATTTCTTGAGCATAAACAAATTTTTAGACTCTCTACTATGACAAAAAATCACAAAGAAAACATGTAAGAAAGTATGGTCCGTCAAGCCCGACCATATGATACCCTACACTGAGCAAATGAGCAAAAACCTTTTTCTCTTGAAATTTCAATATATAGAAGCTGCGACAATTTATTGACCGATCGCATTGAAATTAAGTCGCTTGATTTATTTCTACATGAAACATGTTTCTGTTAAATTTTATTTGGATACCAACATTTTTATGAGATTTATGATCGTTAAAGTGATTGTCGGAAGTGGGTCTTATATGGGAGCTATGGACGGATCATCATGAAGTTTGAACTTATTTGTGTTGAAACTTTAATGGATACCAATATTTTCAAGAGCTATGGGAGCTATGGTCAATTATGAATCGATCCTCTTAAACTTTAGGTGTTCTTTATTTGTATATAAATCTTATTCGTGTAAAAATTTGTGTGGATATCTATAAATCAAACATATATAGACGATAAAGTACTATTTCGGCAGGATATTTGTATGGAGAGCGGGAGTGAAATAATGGACCGATTTTAACCAGTTTCGTCCTTAGGCCGAAGATAATACATGTGACAAATTTTATCGAAATTTCGACCTTTACTTTGCGCACTAGTTTAAATGGAAAGTCAGCCAGACGGGCGGACATCGTTAAATCGTCTTAGACAGCAATTCTAGGTTGATCGGTATACGTTAAGGTGGGCGTTGGACTAATATTTTTGGTCGTTACAAACATCAGCACAAACGCATAATATCCTCCCCACTATGGTATAATTATATTTAAAAAGTTCAAACTTTTCAGAGGAATATTTGTATACATAATGTAAATCAAAAGCTTTACTAAAACAAGGATAAATCCAACATACCACAAGTTGCTGCCGCAGGCTATAGAAATTAAAAATTTCAACATAAGTGATGGCATGCCCACCATAAAAAAATTTTTTTTTTTGTTTATTTGAAAAATTGCCAACAAAAGTGAATGATGATATCCAGCTGAGAAAACTTCAAAACACATGTTATTACAGGATTAACTTTTTCTGAAAGAAAATAATATAATCATTATGTATACGATACGACGGAACCTGTGGCATCATCTATGAATGTTTATTGAATAAAAAACATTATGAAAATTATAATCTTCTAAATACATAGTTGTGGTGGCCCATCTACTCATATTTATTTACTCGTATGTACGATTGTGTGCACAGCATTCCCGCTGGGAATGATCAATCAAATCGAAATCAAATTTAATTTATATCACAAAAATCCTTTAACAAAAGTCGAAGAAGCGAGATGAAACAAATTAAACAACAGTGAAGTAAGTTTAGGGGTTGGATGTAAGTATTTAATGCAGTTCAAATTGTGAGGGTTGTATCGTAATAATGTTATTATATCCTTATAATTATTTGAGGTTGACTTGTTCTCGATTTGTGTTAATTTTTGAACTAGTTAATAGTTTTTGCATGTAGCAGAAGATTAAGAATTATTTTTTATTTTTGTTATATATAAAATAAAGCAAGTTTTATCACTTTATAAATACGTACTCCCATTTTCTCAGTATCTGGTTTTTTTATAGAAAAACTGGCAGTATCTGATTACAAAAACCAATAACAAGTCATTGATCTACGAATTTAATTTATTAAGTAGTCGACTATATGGCTCAAGATAAGTCAAATTCATCAAAATGTGTGCTTTATTGTTGTTGATGTAGTAGCAGTGTAGACAGCCTTTTGAATTCCGATTGAACTCGGTAATTCCGGTGCGTACAACCGGCTGCCTTGAGAATGTGTGCTATATTAGACAATTTTATTCATTTAATTATATGTCAATTCTGTTCGAGATTGGAACCGTAAATCCCCGTTCTCGGGATCTTAAATCATCTCTTAATTGAGTCGTTTTAATTAATCTGTATTTATGGGTGTTATTGATATTAAGGAATAAGAAGTTACTGATGATCTTATTGAGAGTGTGTGCGGCGGAAAAGTTAAAAAAAAACTATAGATGTCATGATTTTTTGAAAGACACAGAATTTTTGTAAAACATTTTTAGAAAAGCTTGCGACTAAAATACGAGTCCTAAATTTCGGAAATTTTGTTGAAACCCGCTATTTCCTATAAAGAATATTAAATTGAACGCTTAAAGGTATCTCAACGGGGATTGTTTGTAATATAAACCAACTTAAAATTTCCTAAAAAGGATTTCCCTGGGCTCCTCCGAATTTAATCCATTTTGTACTGAAATTTTGAATTTAAAATCTCAAAGCTGGGATTAAAAAACGGCCAACGGATTTAGATACAATTTTTCCTTTAAGGATTCGTTGTAAAATGTTGTATTTATTGTTTCTTAATACGTGTCCTAAGTAAGAAGGTTTCCGTTTTTTTTTATTGTTGATATTAGTTGTGGGTTGACATTCATCCTTCTTAATACTTCATCATGGCAGACTCTGGCAGTCCATGGTATTTTCAGAACTCGTCGATATACCCACATTTCGAAAGCCTTCAATTTCCTTTTATCCGAGGCTTTAACTGTCCAAACTTCTACCCTATATAATAGCACAGACCAAATGTAGCATTTTATGAAGCGTACTTTTGTGGCTACGTTGATGATAGCAACTGATCAACACTTTGTTGTATTTAAAAAAGCCATCTCTATGTGGCATTTAATTTCCTTTGATGGGTCCCACTGGTCATCTATTACTCGGTACTCTCCCGATTTCTGTATATTGTATATTCTACAATGCGTTGAGATGGGAATTTTTTTTCTAATAACAATGTATTTCGTCTTTTTAATATTGATTTTTTATTCATACATCTCACTTATACGTGCAAGTTTTTCATTAAGCTTCTGTAGACCGGATATACTACCAGCTAGTAGTGTGGTATCATCAGCATATCTTATATTATTGATGTACTAGCTCAATAGGTTTTCCCTATTGACGCTTCCAAGTAACGATCTATCTACGTTCCAAATTTCAATAAAATCGATTCAGCCGTTTAGGCGTGATGCTCAAACAAACAAACAAACAAACAAACAAATAAACAAACAAACTTACAAAGACATTTATATATTTATATAGATTTCCCATTTACTTTTATCCCTTCAAGTGTTTTCTCCTTCAAGTGTTTCTTGGAATATGTTGTATGGGGATTGTATGCAACCCTGTCTTACTTCTCTTGAGATGACAAGTTCGTCAGTTTCTTCTCCACAGACATCAATTCGTGCCGACTGATTCCAATATAGCTTTCTAATGCAGCGTTGTTCTCTCTCATGAATTCCAATAGAGATAAGCATTTCCATTAGTTTGTCATGTTTATTCGTTTCTCATAATCGACAAAACATCTTTCTGGGCATCTCAACAGTTCAGAATTAATATTTGAACACAGAATAACGTTCTCGTATACCCATACATTCCCTCAATCCAAATTGCGATTCCCCCATAGCAACTTCGCATTCAGTATAAATCCTTTTGTGAATAATTTTTAAAAATATTTTTAATACATGACTCATCAGACTAATTAGTCTGTATTTACTGCATTGATTTGCACCATTCTTTGGCATGGCGATGAATGTTGATTTTAGCCAATCTTCTGGATAAAGACCCATGTCGTATGTATGATTAAATAGTTTGACTAGAAGTTGTACGTTATTGCTGTCTATTAGTTTCAAAACTTCAGAGGGGATTTTGTCTAGACCTGTTGCTTTTTTGTCCTTTAAGGATTTGATAGCATATTATACTTATCGTTTGTTGTTGTTGGTGCTTTTATCATTGGTTCAAAGGCCGATCTTCCATTATCAGTGAAAAGCTTTGCTACATAATCCTTCCAAATCAGTTTTCTGCCCGCCATATCGAATAAAGCCTCATTATTGTCATCGACTAGAATTGCAGGTGATATTTTCCTATACACCCCGGCGGCATCCTTTAGTGAAGTTTAAAGTCGTCGTACATATTTTGCAAAAGTTCAATTTCCTGAGATTTTCGTATATCGTCTGTAATCCATTATTCTGTTCATGTTGGCAGTAGATTTCCTAGGGTGTTTTTCGTCATGTCATATTCGTTTATATTTTAGAGTTGAATTCGGTCCTGGATTTCGATTTTAATTGTTAGGTCACTCATGGGTGCCCTGATAGACTACACGATAATGTGCTGGACCATCAATCCGGGGGTTGCGGGTTAGATTCCCGCCAGAGACTCTGGATGTATCTGCAAAAAAAAATAAAAAAAAGTTACTCTATATCAATTCTGGGCCGAGCTTTCCTTTTCCGAATAACTGCGAGTTTAGTGCGAATATTTGAAACTAATTGATTATGATCTGATGGAATATCTGCTCCTGGGTATGTTGAGCATTTTGTTACACATGAACAATATCCTTTATTTATTAATATGTAAACAGTCAATTTGATTTCTTATAATGTTTCCTCCATTGTCTTGTGCTGATTTCCATGTGTATAGTCTTCTGTGGTGTGGGCGGAAAAGAGTGTTCGTTACCTCGCCCGACCATATTTACCAGTGATGTCAATTACTTCGTCCTTTCCGATTTTCGCATTGAAGTCACCTTGTATAAGTGACACTTCATTTTATTTTATCATTTTCAGCAGGTGCTCAATATCGCTTTAAAATTCTTCGACTTCACTGGCATTTGCATCACTTATGTGATCGTAAACTTGAATAATGTTAATATTAAGCGGTTTTCCCCATTATTTTTATTAGCATGGTCCTTTCATGGTCCATGACACATAGTGCTATATGATTTTTAACAAAAATGCCAACTCTTTTTCTGTGAATTCCGCTCTGGTTTCCAGAGTGGTACACCTTAACGTATTCTGAACTAAATTCACCGCATTCCGTCCATCATGTTTCGCTGACACCTAATATGTCAATTCGAAGTCGGTTCTTTTCGCTAATAGTGTTGTTTAGCTTTCAAGTTTCGTAAATACTTCGGATATTCCAAGTTGCTATAGTAAGTTTTTGTTTTGCCTTACCATCTTTTGGCCGGAGACTGAGAGCCGAATGTTCTGTGTTGTATTGTTCTTATTGTAGGATTTTCAAGGGATGTTACTTTAGTGCTTTTACGTCGTTTGGAGTACTGACGCTGTTTGCAGTCGCCCAATATGAGAACAAACACAGCAGTGTTAGTATGGTTATTAGTGATTTAATGGCCCCAATTGTTCGCCAAGTCAACTAGAGATTCAAACGGCACTCAGAATTTTAATGGAACAATTTGCCAATAGTGTTCCGCTGAGACCCTAGACTCCAGTTCGCTTGATTGTCCGTCACTGCTTATTTTATTCGCAGCTGCCCTGCCTACTACAGGGGTTCTCACTATCCGAAACCTGTGGAGGCGTCCCGTAGCACCCAACTGTGCTTCCCGAGGGGGAGGGATAGTATTTAATAGCTCTCGTAAACATTTTAGCGTGAAATCTAATACAAAGAGACATAATTGGAAAAGTAAATTTATTTTAACCATTAGTATTGTTCAACCAATTTAAATTGTTTTATTTATTTAAATAAGAATTGTTTTTACATTAAACATTTTAAAGGATTTAATTTATAAGAACTACTTTGATCTGCCAATTAGCTTTATTGAATTAAACAAAATTAACAATAATAATAATTTTTCTCCACATACTTTGACCAAGTAAATCTGTGCCAAATCATGCCATACTTTTAGCGTTAAGTTTCTATTGCTGGATATATCGATTTATTTGGCATAAACTAGGTTTGATAATAACAAATTTGATTTGTGTGTTACAAGAAAAAATAGTTTTATTAGATTTTGTCTGGCTTTCTGTTGCTTTTGAAGAAAAGTTTATTTTATTTTGAGTGTTAATTAATGTATAACAATTAAACGTGCAACTGTACTAAATTTATATGGATACATTTTTATATAACATTTATTATCCCCTAAGAAAATCATTTCAATTTCACAGTCCACAAAAAAAAAAATGTTTCTCAACTCCAATTAACTATGTACTGAGACACTAACATATACGTTTATTATAATACCATAACATTATGCACAGTGGGGATGATTAAAGAAATAAATCGTAAAACAATATTGATATTTTTAACTCACATTGTACAAATGTGTCAGAAAAAGATCGTAACCTCTAAATAAATTGATATAATCCTTTCTGTGGAAAATTTATAGATTTAATTAAACAAGTAGATGATTCCATGGATAATAGCAGAAGATCATTATTATATTCCTTTCTTTTCACGCCACTTTCTGAAGTTCTGTGAATAACTCAATATTTAAGATTCGTCATACTGTGAATGCATATCGCACCACCAATCCTAATGGAACCAGATTTGTTAAAGGCATTAACTAATCCCAATTTCTATTCGAATTTTGTTGTATTATTTCATTAAAAAAATTTATTCTTCTATTAGCCTCACTATGCAACATTTTACTTGTGATTATCTCTGGTTGTTGCTGTTGTTCAATTTAATATTTGTTTTGCTACTTGTTGTTATTGTCGTCGTAATGAATGCCAGACATTTTGATTTTCTTGAGTTAATGAAAAACGGAAATACTTAGTATTTAATCTTAGATGGTAAATATATACAGTATGATAAAAAATGTTTCATACAAATGTCCAAATAATACTGAGTAGTAATTTAAACCACAAACACAGTTTCTCTTTGTAACATCCGTGTGGGAAATTTTCACACAAATTTATACGAACTACATGTCCAATTGCAGCGTTTACTTATTATTTACTAGATTGACCCGGTGCGCTTCGCTACCCCTGTCGTAGTCTATGTTGGAAATTTCAATAAAATCGTTTCGGCCGTTTAGTATTTATTGTTTAATAACTAAAGGTACCAATTTTACCGGTTTTCCCCCTGTTTACCCCTTTCTGGTCCAAGTATTGAAAAATGTTATAGCCTATTGAGTAAGGATCTATCTACGTTCCAAATTTCAATAAAATCGATTCAGCCGTTTAGGCGTGATGCTCAAACAAACAAACAAACAAATAAACAAACTTACAAAGACATTTATATATTTACTAGCTTGACCCGGTGCGCTTCGCTACCCCTGTCGATGTAAAAATCGGTTCATCCGTTTAGTAATTATTGTTTAAAAACTAAAGGTACCAATTTTACCCGCTTTCCCCCTTTTTATCCCTTTCTGGTCCAAGTATTGAAAAAATTTATAGCCTATTGACGCTTCTAAGTAAGGATCTATCCAAATTTCAATAAAATCGGTTCAGCCGTTTAGGCGTGATGCTCAAACAAACAAACAAACAAACATATAAACAAACAAACAAACTTACAAAGACATTTATATATCTATATAGATTAATCTGAATACAATTTTTTACCAGTATTACCTAAATAGAACAGAGTGCATCAAAATAAGACTATTTACTTGGGTTAGTTAGTTCCCTTTCCTCGAGGGATTGTTTCCCACTATTTGTTTGTTAACTTTCGCTCTCTCGTTTGTATAAAGTATTAATTGTTATACTGTAAGTGATTTTGTCCTCTTAGCATCTTTATTGCGTGTATTTCTTTTATTTTGAATGTATTTATGGTATGTTTATAACAAAGAAGTTGTAATATTTTGATTACAAGTATCATCATCATTCCTTTTGCAAAAATATTCGAAGGCGTTTAATTAGTACAATTAATCTGCTGTTTAATAAATTAGTAAGAGAAAACATGATTAAGAGATTTGCAGGCATTGTTAAATTTTATATAAATGCTGTTATTTTGTATATAAATATTTAGAGTTGAACTTTGTTCGATTAAATTGAAGTGTGGCTGACGTATGTGGGCATTTCGTATACAACTCGAACACACAAGATGAGTATATCTGAGGCAATTTTAAATATTATTAGAAAACGAATTTCGAAGTGTAACCAGCAATAGCTTGATACCGATTTGCAATTGTTCACTAACTCACTTTTCAATGACTACCTAAGAACATACATTCTGTATTATTCAGAAGTAGTTAGTCGTATAAGTAATAACTTATTTAATATCTGTTATATAACTGCTTACTTTGTAGGCATTTGCATTTCCTTAAAAAAAAGATTTGCTTAGGATGGGTCTTATTTTGTTTATTAGCAACTACAATTAACTATTGCAACATTTAAGTGCCGGAAATCGATTAAATGTTGTAAAATTGGCTAAATAATGGTACTTTTTTAAAACATTTTCCTATTTAAGTAATATATTTTAAACGGTTGAATTATAGCCTATATTCTATAGCAAATTATATTTTAACAAGGTATAAAACAATAATTTCGAATGAAAAGTAGCGTTTACTCTGACCATATATTGAACAAAATCTACTAATTTATGCGTATTTTACTTGTTTACACAAATTTTGCAATCAAAACAGTGGGTAAATAATAAAGCTATCATTTATTTAGTTTTGCGAAATCACCATGGACGGATATAGCTTTCACGTGCAAATGATAAAATTGTTTCATCAAAATGAGTGTTTTGTTCAGGCAAAGTTCCGCGCGCTTAATCATGAAGGTACGTAAAGAAAATCTGTGACGATACCAATCCTTATGAGCTGCAAGAGCGTACAATGCATCCCGAAAAAATCACTGTTTGATGAGGATTTTGGTCTGGCGGCGTTATCGGTCGATATTTCTTTGAGAACGACCTTGGCCAGGCTATCACCATTAAAGTCGAGCGCTATAGGTCAATGATTACAAACTTATTTTCGCTTGAATTGGACTCCAACGAAATGTGATTTCAATAGGAGAGCGCTATGTGCCACCCAACTCATGTCACATTGGGCATTTGAGGGCATGATGATCTCAAGTGGAGGTGATATGAACTGACCACAGAGAACGTGATCCCATTAGACTTTTTACTGTTGGGTTTTCTTAAGTCGCATGTCTATGCGAATAAGCCACAAATCACAGCGTCCCTCAAAGCCAACATATGTCAAAAGCCATCGGTCAAATTCAGCCTGATTTATGCGACAGAGTCATTCAACATTTTGGATGCGCGCCACCCAGCGAAGCCAGGGCAGACATTTTCACAGTGGTATATTCCATATATAATAGCATCCATAGGCCTTTCAATCGAATAAAAAGTTGCGATGATATCTCACACTCACTTTATCTATATTTTTAAAGGCCACGTTCTGTTTTTACTGATTCTGTGAGACCTTATTAAGTATAATGTCTACACGCAGACAACAAATATAGTTGTGCATGTTTACAGTAACAATTTTAACCATATTATGGAGACAGTAACTATTTACATGATTGTGATAACCATAATATGGTTAACTTATGATTCACATGATTGTATCAATCATATATATGTATACAGTAAACAAGTATATGTTTGTGATAACCATTGTTATGATGAATCTTTATATCATAATATGTTGTTCTCAGATTATGATATCAATATCAAGAGCACCATAATATGGAAAAACCTTAATCATAAAAATGGTTGTCACCAAATTTTTTAAATTTTAACAAATTTAGTCAGAAAAACTAAATTTCCTTGAAATTAGTTAATTTACAATCGGTCCCTTTGCCTTTTTAATCCTGTTTATGAGAATCGAACTCAGTTTCTCTATTTTTTTTTAATTTTGTTTAAAAAAAAGTTAGATAGATGTTTGTAACGCCCAAAAATATTAGTCTAACACCCCTCTTAAAGTATACCGATCGACTCAGAATCACTTTTGAATCACTGGTTGGCTGGCTGGCTGGTTGTCCATGTAAACCTTGTGCGCAAAGTACAGGTCGCAATTTTGAAGATGTTTGGTACATATTATTTTTTCGGCCCAAAAATGTTGGTATACACATAAAACTCAACATAAATAACTTTCATATAGACATTAATCATAAGACCAAATTTCATGGAGATCCGTCCATAACTTATCATAGCTTCCATATAACGCCCACTTCCGAAAATCACTCACGAATATAAAGTATTGAAATTTTGAAAGAAAAATGATTTGCTCATTTACTTGTTGTAATTTGTGCATAAATTTGGAATAAAATGTGCAACCTATAAATGTTATCTGATTTTGATAAAATTTTCTGCACTTGGTTTTCAGATGACGGATAACAATTTTAGACATTGGGAGAACCGAAAATATAAAAAGTGCATTATAAGGGACACCCAAATGTACAACTATAAATTTTTTCATTTATAGCTACAGAATATTTTTCTCTTTAGTAGTTCTTTGTGTAATAGTTGCTATTCAAATGTCCCTCCCAACAAGTTCAACTTTTGGCCAACTTTTTAATTGATTTTAGCATAAATCTGTTTTTCCATTTATCTATTAACTCCATACAAATACAGTGTCATTACTCATTTTAAATACTTATAACAACTAAAAACCAACTTTTATTTTTCAAAGCAGATAAATAATTCTAATGACATTTTTCTCCTCTTCTAACTTGGAATGTAAATTAAACTTTTTTATGTTCAATAACAACTACAATGGCAGCAACAAACAGATTTTACATAGATTATACTACAAGTAATAAATTGTATTTATAATGCTCGTTATATTTGTTGGCCATAATAATTCATATTGATAAAATATTTATTTGCCTTCCGCAAAGTTCTTTCGGTTACATTTGCTGGAGTAAATGTTTGCTTTTAGTGTTGGAATAAATTAATATGTTAATTAGTTTCAAAGAATTAGTAAATATTTGCGGTTAAGGGCTGTGGCATAAAGTTCCGACTACTAAAATTCGCCACCATTATTATGATTATAAATAAAGTGTTAATTTATGAATTATTTATTGTGATAATTTAATTACTATTTGACGAAAATAATGATCTGTAGTTGTCAATGGTTTAAAATGAAGTAAATTGATAGAGTTGATTTACATTTGAATAGTAACTCATTAAATTTTATATAAATATTGCAAATGTTTTTTTCAAACAATTAGCAGAAATAATCAGACATTCAAGCATTGTCACAAACTTAGCAAACAAAATTGATTTCTTCATTCTATCGCAGCCGGATATTAACTTACATATACTAAGAAGTTGCAAGACTTTTCTATTAAATCTTTTAACTTATAACTTATGCTTAAACAAATTTCTTTGAATCGATGACACAAAATGTTAAAAAAACGTTTGTTATAAACGTTAAAAATTTAGTACGGAAATTTAGCTTTATAAACCTTTTATAAAATCTTTATTTTTTAGAAAAAAAGTTTCTTAGGAAAATTTAAATGTTATTAATACAGATAGCAGCTTTAGACACTACAATATATTGTTACGTTTTAATCTTTTTAAAACGTTGGTTTATTTCCTTTAAATAAACCGGATACTTTTGATTGCAAATAAAAGCAATTTTAGTAGTTTTAAATTGTAACAACTCTTTATTTATTCAAATGTACAACAACAACAGTTTAAATAGTTACTATGTGTTTTTAATACACACACACACATTTATAATGTACAAACTGAAATGTACAAGTCATTTGATGTTAACTCTAACAGCGCCTATGATCAACTCACTAACAACAACACACACGCCATCTTTCGTGAATCTTCTACAATGATATTAACGGACAAACTAGTACATTCGAATTCTAGAGCTTTCGATGTTAGTGTTAGCAGCTTAAACATTCAGTGTTGCCACACTTTCAAATAATGATCAACTCAAAGCTTTTATTCAATGTCGTATGTTTCACAGCTACATTAATAATACCCACAGATATGTTAACAGCATGTGAGGAACATTATGCAACTTTAAACAAGGCGTTGAAACCGTTATATTTGAATTCAAGTACAATTTCGTAACAGTATTTTAAAACTATTTTCCATAGGCTGTTTTCGATCATATAAAGGATCATCAAAACAATTTCTTTTTCGATTCAAGAAATTTAAACATTGGAAAGTTTGAATTTCGATTATTAGTCGAAACCCTAGAATTAAATTTGTTTATTATTCGTAATACATTTGGTCAATTCACAAGGTCTCTTATTGCTTTTTAATCAAAAAATGTACTAAAATAATACTACTTTCTATGCTATGTTTATTGTTACTACGTTTATACGCACGGCTTATTCGCAAATAAAAATATTGCAATTAGAAAATTTTGCCGCATAAACACTGAATTAACTTTTTATTTGCGAATAGCTAACTCACGAAAACAATTCCTGATTAACGACACTATTTGCAAATAAGATTTTAAACATTGCCATATGTTTTAAAGTTTTTAGTTTATTAAGACGTTTTTTTTAATATTTCTTTGTGTTTTTGCATTAGTTGGATTGCAAGACAAACAAGAATTTTAGATTCTTTAATTTTTGCATTTAAAAATATATAAAATTTATAATATCTTTTCCAATAACATTGCTATCAAATTATTAAAGTTTACCATCTGGCATCACATAAAACAAGAATATTCCGTAACCAAAGGGACTTATAAACAGTGAGTTAATTAATGGCAAATAATTTTTATTTGCGAATAGGCTACGTATAAACGTAATATGTGTTATCGTAACCAACCAGCATATACCAACGCCGAATACCTAAGAGTCGGTTAAGCCGAGTCGTGATATATCAGGACATTATGACAATATGACTAATAAGAAACCTTGTGAATTGACCAATCATTTCTGGTTTTATTAATATGGCACCCAAGCCTTCCAAATTTGACCCATTTTGTAGTGAATATTCTAATCAATCGTATTGGTTTATAACTCAAAGCGAAGAATCGCTGTTGTAAGGCTTTTGTTAATATGTGACCAATTGTAAAACTAATTAGCTAAAATATTTATTTCATATTTCATGTTTTTTTTTTAAATCCCACTATTAGGCTAGTTTTATGACAGTATAAATTATTTTCTATCAATAAATATGTAGGTAAACACAATTTTCCCCCGTCAATAACTTGATGGCTTGTGATCTTATTATATGTCATAAACGTTTCAAAGCATTATTAAAAGCGAAAACATTACGAAGGCTTATTAATACACATTTACCGCGATCGAAACAAGTCATCGACTTCAAAGAATATACATACATATAATGCCCCTCAAGTGAATCTCATGACAATTTTCTCCATTCAAATCTCTGAGACCTAATGGTTTTGGCTCTCTCTCTCAATTATGTACGTATGAGTTGGATAATCGTTAAAGGATTTTGTTACCCAGAATGGTGAAGGAAGTCAAGATAATACTAAAGACATTCGGCAAATTAGCATATCATATTTCCCGTTTAAAACCTGGAAATAACTCACTGACTCGCAACTATGGCAGAAACTTGAGAGCTCTTCGGTGCTATCCAGTAATTAATAAGTCTTTCTAAGGACAACGAAAACTGATCTCCATGAGGATGTAAGGACCATAAAATGATCAGTGGAATTAAGATAATATACTAATGAAATTCATCGGGCTCTGTACGATATAGATCAGAGATGCACATAATATGGATCCCATGTTTTCCTTTTTTGTTTTTGCCCTCACAATATGTTTGTCTAATTAACAATATTAATAATAATCATTTGTTTCTTTGATTAAAACAAATTTGTATGCAGTTTTTTAATGGAATATGATCAGAATGAGTCTTACTCACTTTGCTATCTCTTTTTAAGAGAGTTGCCCTCACATCTGATTTGGCCATTTCGAAACGTCGAAATTGACACCTCTGTTATACTCTGTGCCAATACGTCAACTTGATTTTGAGTTAACTCATACAATTCAGACAGTGTGTTTAGAAATACACGAGCAAATGGTGGTATTCATGAAAAAGCTAGTTCAGGTTCCGTTTTAAACATCTTAGATAAAAATAAGTTTTGCCACTACTCTTTAAGAAAAAAGCTTAACATCTGCTAAAAAAAAGTGCAAATCGGTTGAACAAATACTAAATCCAGATCAATTTTTTTCTTTTCTCTTAAACTATAAAATCTAACTATTTATATGCTACATACACTAAAATTTAAGATTACTATTCCGAATATTTCAATGTGTCCAGTTGAGGGCGCTGAAACCTAATCCTAATAATTAATCAAACAGATCAAAAACAATTATAATAATGCTTGGGGAATTTTTGGCCCTTATGAAAACCGACCTCTACACATACGATTCCATATCAAACTGTAAACGGTTATCCCTTGATATGGTGAGAATTTGGAAACCGAAGTTACAGATGTGCTTTTTTTAACCTGTATGTGAGGAACATAATAATACCAACGACTGGAAAATTAGTCAATCCCGTTGTTGATATCGTAGAACGTGACAGGCAATCGGCATAGATTCTGCAAAATACACAGCATTAACTGTCATAACCCTTTACAGGGCTTAAAGTAGCAGAGGCCTTGTGAACGGAATATCCTAGTGTCAGTCAACATTACGAAGAATTTGATAGTATTATATGAGTGGCCGGCAGTCGTTTATGAAATTTAAAAACAAGTGCACAAAACCCCGTAGAGTTTAACATGGTATCCCTTAGGGAGGCCGCTGCGGTTTAACTTCACCTCTCTAATCTCTTGTGCCCCACAAGACTACTGCACCATCTTTGCGACGGCAATATGAGCCCAAAAAACATGACCCTACTTGAGAGCTTTGAACAACATTCATAGAGACGCCAAGAAATTTGTTTGAAAACTTATTAAGCACTTTAAATAATAATAAATCATAGAAAATCGTAAAAATTTTAATTATTTTTCTATAAATAGTGCAGCAATAAAAAAGTAGTGCTAAATTGCACGTGTCGTTATGATAGCAGTTCCGCACTCCTCTAAATTCGAATAAACTCACTGCCATATATAATACAATCGGTAAGCATAGAAGCAGATTTAGATTTCAAGTTCAGTACAGCACAAATTCTATTAGAAGTATGATCGTGTCAAAACGAAGTCAATTCGATTGTACTCAAATGACTATAAGAGAATCGCAATGGTACAAATCGGAAGAATTATTCCATAACAAATATCCATATAATTCCCTAGCCGCCAATGTAGATCTTTATACAAAACTTTGTAATATCATCGCTTGAATTTCTGAGTATTATAGGTTTAAAGTTAAAGTCAATAAGGATTTATATACAGACAAATGATCTATGCGTAGAAAATATGTAATTATACCTAATTTGAGTGTGAGTTGAGGAACATGTGATGGGTTGAGGAACATTTTATTAAAATTGTTATGGGAGTACAAATGTTAGTTGGGGTTGCGAAATATACTGAAGATTATAACATGTGACACATTTAATCGTAGACCCACCCAAATACATATACGATAAACTGATATATTTACTGACTCGTTTCGAATATTAAAAAAAAAGAAAAATTTGTTTGGAACATTAAGTAATTTGAATCCATTTGCGAAACCATCCAATAACATTACAAATTTTATGTGGCGACAAAGTGTAACACAGGTGTGCTCTCAAACAATTTTAATGAACTACAACGAACCACTATAATAAATCGGTAGCAGGACACAACACAAATCAAATTCTAAAGTTATCTTTTTTGTCCACATTTTGCCGAAAAACCATGACACTGAAAAATCTAATGAACAGAAAATGAAACAAGTAAGAGTACTATATTCGGCAGTGCCGAATCTTAAATACCCTCCACCTAAATATGATGAGAGATGTAGAAGTTACATTGGCATAAACACTTTAATATCCATATTCAATATTTGTTATTATGAGGATTAAGACAATGTTATCGAAATACTATTAAATAAATATATGAAATAATATAACAATTGTAAGAAAGACTAGTTTAAGTAGAAGATACTTACCCGATTGGATCAACATTATCCTTATTCACCACAAGTGAAGAAAAAGAAATTCAAAATTTTGCATATGGAAATGAGTTATATCACAAAATTTTATTTAATATATATTCGCGATTAATGAATTTTCCGGATATGTGTCTTATATATAATTATGAACCCATAGTCAAAAATTTCAGCAGTATGATTTCTGTCTACTTGTAACTAATTTCTGTTGAATTTTTGATCGATATCAATGTTTATATGCGTTAATGTATTTTTGGGTTGTGGAACTAATTGGAAGATTGGAATCATAAAATAGTTTAACGTGATTTCTATGTATTTTAATTGAATTTCGTATTTACAAGAGTTTTATGGGTATTATAGTTATTACCGAAAGTGGAACTTATATGAGGGCTGTTGCCAATTATGGACCGATATTCATAAAATTCAGTAGTATGATTTTTGGATTCAAATTTTGGTTCAACATATTGGAGCTGACCTATTATGGGACTATCGCCATATAATACTGTAACGTGATTTCAAAGTATTTGAGGGCTATTTTTGTAAAATTTATAAATAAACAAAATTAAAACAACGCTATTAACAAGTGTGGTCCTTATATGACAACTATGTCGAATTATGGACCGATATTTGAAAAATCTTGTAATATGATTCTTGAATACAAATTACTAATCGGTGTACAATTTTGGTTCAGTACAAATATTTTTTTTGGATATTTGTGTAGGTTAATGTGTTTTCCAGAAGTGGTACTTATATGGAGGCTATGACCAATTATTGGCCGATCATCATAAAATTTCGAACAATGATTTTTACATATATTATAATTTTTGGATTCGAATTTCAACTTGATGACTATATTTGTAAGAAATTTATGAGGGTTTTACTGATTTTCGGGAGTGGACCTTATATGGAGCTATGGTCAAATATGGACCGATATTCACAAACTACAGCAGTATGATTACTAGATACAAATTACTCATCTGTGTATAATTTTATTTTGATATCGATATGTTTTAGATATTTATACAGGTTAATGTGTTTTTCGGAAGTGGTCCTTATATGGGAGCTATGACCAATTATGGGCCAAACTTCATAAAATTTGGTACAGTTGTTGCTATGTATATGAGTTTTATGTATGTTGAATTTTAGCATTATTAAGATATTTATAAGAGATTTGTGAGTACTTAACTGATTTTCGGAAATGGACCTTAAATTGGAGCTACGGTCAAATATGGACCGATATTCACAAAATCCTGCAGTATGACTTCCATATATAAATTACGGATCTGTGTAAAATTTTGGTTTGATATTGACATTTTTTAGATATTTATGCAGGTTAATGTGTTGTTCGGATGAGGTCCTTATATGAGAGCTATAAACAAATATGAACCGATCTTCATAGAATTCGGTGCAGCGACTTTTGTGTATATGGAGATTATTTGTGTCGAATTTCAACTCAATAGCGATATTTATAAGGTATTTATGCATGTTTAAGTGATTTTCGGAAGTGAACTTTATATGGGGGCTTTGATCATATATAGGCCGATCCACGAAAAATTCAGTCTTGTGATTTTTCTTAGCACGAAACTTATTTTTGCTGAATTTTGTATGGATACTGCAATTCTGTAGGCATTTATAGACTATAGCACCATATTTCGGGAAGAAATTTGTATGGGGACTACGAGAAATTATGGACCGATTCTATCCATTTTCAACAGAATTTGTCCTTTTATCATATAAATAATGAGTGCAAAATTTCATGGTGTTGTCTGCAATAAATTTGCCAAAAGTCACAAAAATCATGTGAAAATTATACAAAATTTTGGAGGTTGTCTTACATTTTGATCCATAACCCTGGTTCTACCAATTCGATTTTGCTGATTTTCAATACCAAACTGCTTAGAAAAATTATAAACATTTTGGTATACATTTCATTAATTTCACTTATGTATTTTGGACGTGAGAGTGTTTTACACAGACAGACAGACAGACGGACAGACGGATAGACGGACAGACGGACAGACAGACGGACATTGCTCAATCGACTTAGAATTTCATAAGGATCAATAATATATATACTTTGTTGGGTCTCAGATGAATATTTCTCAATGTTACACACGGAATGACAAACTTATATATACCCTCTTTCACCACTTGTGGTGGTGGAGGGTATAATTAATCTAAAAATAATAATTACACAAACACACTTTTGTTTATGCTCCAACAATATGATGCCACCGCAAAACACGCATATAAAATCCACAATAAACAGCTTAAGAGCATACGGTGGCACAACATTTTACGAATTTTCAATAATATTGTAATTATAAAGCATCATTTGTGTGTGTTTGTCTTAATTTCCCCTGGGGGAAAGGGTAAAATGACGATAAATGCTATTGTCACCATAAAGCTTAATAAAGCCGTGTAGAATGATGGCACTGAGTCTCTCGCTCTCTAACGCCGCTTTTACAATCTTTGAAAGTGTTTCCGTTTTCAATTTGCATAAAATTTGTTAAAAACAAAAGTTATTGTTTTATTGTTGGCGAAATTAAAACGTTAATAAGTTTAAAACCAAAGTACAAACACACAATCACCCCAAAATATATAGGATTCCATACAACACGTTACAAAGGAATGGTTTGTATTACCTGTAGCTTGATACCGTTGCTGGAAAATATCGAGCAACATTTGGTGTCGTAGTAAATAGATGATTTTATGAACATTTTGGTAATTGAGTGTAATTAAAGGTTTTACAATTTTTACTTCTCAACTATAAATGACAACCACGCAAAAACGGTGTTGATTTTCATACTGTCTTTATTAATGAACAGGAATCATGTTCTTCTTGTACGTCCTGCCAACATCAACTACAACCCTTTCATCAAAGTACATTGTAAAGTCTAGTTTGAAGGCAGCAGTAAATGTGTTGAAGTTGTTGGTTGTCATGTTTCCTACACATTTTTTGATTTGTCGCTTATTGTTTTAATTATGCAGCGTAAATAATTTTCTTTGGATTACATTGCTGCCGCCTTTACCTCAAACGTTGACAAATTTTGTGTTTAATGAAATTTTAAGTTCAATTTCAAACAAAATTCACTTAATGATGGCTAAAGCAAAGTATCATTTTTAATTAAGTTCATGTTGTTGTCTTTGCCGCGCTATGATGACAAAATCTTATTACAAAAATATTGTTTTCAACAAACCTCAGGCGAAAAAACAATGGCCGCGGAAAAGTTTAATTATGTATTGCACATAATGTTTATTATAAAAATTGCTTAATCTGTTCTTAATGTTTAAGAATAAATTCCTTAAACTATCTTTCACTTCCGACTTTGTAACACCAATGATCCACTTACGAATTAAGTGTTCAAAATAAAATTGAATTCATATCACACTTTAAATCGTTGTATGTGTTTTGCAAATATTTGCAAAAAAAAAAAAAAATACTAAATTCAATCAAATTAAATGTAAATTTTGAACATTGTAACCGCATGTTTGCAATCAGCAACAAACGCCCACTGAGAGCTGTAAACAACAACAAAAAATAAACACTACAAACAAACAAAAATGGATACTTTGGTGGCACACAAATCATTTCCTTTTGTTGTGCTTTACTTCTCTTTAGGAATTGTCTAACCAGAATTGAAACATATTAAAATCACATGTGATTGCTACATTTGGCATTGGGCGACCTTAGTGAATTGGTAGTTATAAATATCTTAAAGAACAAAATCAGCACTTTCTTCATATTATACATACATAGTTAGTATTACTTAACTATAGAAGCATTGATACACCCAAGTATTGTGGAAATATTAACTGAAGGAAAAGACAGAAGGATGGCTTCACACTTTAAAACAAAGAAAAAAAATTAAATTTTATCAAAATCGACCACGCCCACTGCCCATACAATCCAAATAGATTTTTTCGCATACAATTTTTCCTATCCAAGTAAAAGTCTAGAAATTTGGTACATATATTTTCTAAAACAAAAGAAGAACGTTTCAATAATATCGACCATGCCCACCGCATTCCGCCCATGCAATCCAAATCAATTTTTTCGCATAAAATGGTTCCTATCAAAGCAAAGGTCTAGAAATTTGGTACATATATTTTCTGAAACAAACGAAGAACTCATGCCGAGTTTCAATAAAATCGGTTATACCCTCCGCATACCGCCCATGCAATCGACTTGTTTGCATAAAACTTATTCTATCCAAAAAAAAGTTTTAAAATTTGGTATTAACTTTTTCCCATGAAACCCATTCAAAGATAAGAATTTTTTAAAATTTCGTTTTGCATTCGACAAAAAACTTTATTATACCCTTCACCTCCGTGAGAAGGGTATATATAAATTTGTCATTCCGTTTGTAATTTCCATAGTATAATTTTCCGACCCTATAAAGAATATATATTCTGGATCCTTATAGATAGCGGAGTCGATTAAGCCATGTCCGTCTTTCTGTCTGTCTGTCCGTCTGTCTGTTGAAATCAATTTTCTGAAGACCCCAGTTATCTTCGGGATCCAAATCTTCAATAATTCTGTCAGACATGCTTTCGAGAATTTTGCTATTTAAAATCAGCAAAATCCGTCCATAAATAACGGAGATATGAGCAAAAATCCGAGACAACCTCTGAAAATTTCATCAATAAAAGACAATTTATTGCATGCTTTGACAAAAAAGCAACAAAGCGTATGTGTGGATGTGTGTTGGTTATTGCGTATTTTGTTTTTGTTTGTATACCCTTCACCATGAGAGGCAAGGGTATATATAAAGAGAGAGTTGTTTATAATGAGTTTTCATATGACCAACTCTATCATACGTAAACACCACACACACCCAAAAACAACATTCTACAACAATGGTGCGCAGCCCATAGCACAATTGTGCAAAATCCAAAGTATATTTATACAAGTACATGCAAGTGATCAGCTGTTCATTATTTTCTCCTTTGTAAATACATTTGAGATTGTCAAAATTTTTTACTTTGTTGTTTTTCTTTCTGTTTGTTTACATTTATTGTATGTAATTGTAAACAATTTTTGACAATCTCACAATGTTTTACACAAACAAAATTAATGTTGTTTTTTTTATTGTTGATTTGTTGTAGAGTTGCATGTACTTGTATAAATATACTTTGGCAAAATCAAATCACACATATTCTTATGCTCTTACAATTTAGTAGTGGTTGTCCACTCAACGAGGCAACTACAAAAGCGCATGAGTACGGGTGTATGACTTTTTCTTTATTTTTTCAGTTTTTGTATTTGTTTGTTTGTTGGTGCACTGAACAAAATAAAGAATTGAATGTGTTGGTGAGAGAATTTACTTTTGCGCACCTCTGTTCTACAAGGTGGAATGAATAAGAATTTTAAATCAAACACACGCATGCATAATTTCGTTTATTTTAATTTTTGTTGTTATTTTTTCAACATACAATTGTGCCAAATAACTGTTGTGTTTATTTGGTTAGTTATCAGTAAGCACTGAACGTGTGAATATGGTTGTCGAATGTTTTGCAATTGCATCTGATATAATATTATGATTTTTTCTTGTTGTTGATATATGAAGAGTTTTGCATGGGTAAAGGCAATGTACGTAAATATGTATACTTAGGTGAAGGGTATATAAAATTCGGCACAGCCGAATTTAGCTCTGTTACTTGTTTTTCTTAATCTATCATTTCTTTGACTACATCCTCATATTCCAAGTCCTGCTTGGATGGCTCATGTCTTAAGCTAGTTACAAAAGGGTCTGATGAAACCAGTAAGCGGCGAAAAATGTCAGTGTTTGTCGAAACTCCATTGAATTTTCTAGAAAACATTAATCTGTATTTTCTGTAGTCCTTATTTCTAGCTTCTTCTGCTTCTTCACTTAGAATACCAATAGGAAGAACCGCTGCATCCATAATTTCTTTTCCATGTATAAGTATTTTATGGACAGTGACTGGCATAAAATGCCAACCATACTGTTACGGAGTTTATTTCCTTTAAATAAACCGGATACATTTGATTGCAAATAAAAGCAGTTTTAGTAGTTTGAAATTGAAACAACTCTTTATTTATTTAGAATGTACAACAACAACAGAATTAAATATACACTAAGTGTCTTTATACACGTATATCAATTCGCAGAAATACACACACACACTTTATAATGTACAAGTATACACGTACAAGACAGTTGATGTTAACACCGCCAATGATCAACTAACTCACGACTGCTAGCTCTGCCACTATTTATACACGCGCCATCTATCGGGAATCTTCTACAATCCTCTTAACGGACATACTAGTACATTCGAATTCCAGAGACTTCGATGTCATTGCCAGCAGCCCAAATATTTAGTGTTGCCATACTTACAAACAATGCCAATAAACGCATGCTACTGATGGACGTGCCTTCAAATATGATGAATGCTGCAGGCAGTCATTACAGACCGTTGAATTCAAATCGTCATTGCACATTCGTAACAATACTTTTCAATGAAGAGCTTATCCGTGTCCCAAGTGTAGTTTTTGAACTTTTCCGAATTGATTTTCTGACCATACGTTATTATTTGTAATATTATTCGAAAACGATCTATCAAATCTTCGTCAACACCGTTGATATCAACACAAGACGAAACAAGACACTTCCACCTTTTATTTTATTAAAAAAACAGCTTGGGGGAAAGTGGGGCTACATTTTTTTTCCATGGAAAATCAAAAATAAAATAATTTTTAAAGACTTATAGATTTGGGCATATCTTCTTAACGGTTTATGATATCCCCATATATTTTTTTATTGAGAAATGTTATATTTTTCAAATATGTTAAAGGTGAATGGTATTATTAGGAAAATTATACATATGTAAACCACTGAATTGAGTGAAAATATAAGTAAATTTTTGCTTAACACCCTTGCATGGACTTTACTTCAATTTTTTAAAAATATAATAAAATTTTTCTTAAAACTATAAGTGTACATTTCATCTTTAAACATTTCTCTACAAAACTGCATCTTTTGATTTTTGAAATTGAGTGTTTGAAAATTTTACTTTTTGACACCAAAGTCCCTCTGTGCGACAGTGGCGGTAACATTGCATGTTGTCGCTATAATCGAGAATACACTCGACAAGATTGAATATAAAAGGATTTCAGGTCATTTTAACTCAATCTTATACTCCGAAATTCTCGAAATAATTCAAATAATGTGGTATAATTTAATACTCAAATTTTGGTTTTTAGATGACGGAGAACAATTTTGCATTTTGGTAGCATCGAAAAACGTAAAAGTGCAAACCGGTATGGGTCACATGAAATGATGAGTTATAAGGATACCGAATACGAAACAAATGGCTCATCGTTGTGGAAACTGTGGAAATCAGAGATTAATAAGGGATAAGATCGGTACAATGTCATTCATGATACTAGCGCAATTTGCGCCAGTGATCTTTTATTTTTTTTCAATGATGTATCGCTGGAGGATCTAATCCAATAGCACTCATAGCCACAAGCGGCCGAACGTGATCGATTTACACAAAAAGAATTTTAGCGAAACTGGTTAAAATTATCACAAGGAAAAATAATTGTAGATTGTGCTTTAAAACACAATCAGTATCAATACATTTACAAATGTAGCATGATCTAATTTAATCCGATTTGTCATAAGTAACACAAGAATTTCAGTTTTTGCAATATGATGACCCTAAATATATTTCAAAGTTTTGAGACATTTTTGTAGAAATTTATGGATCATTACAAACGTCATGACCAACTTTGATCACCAGCAAATTCCCAACGCCTATAAGGTTATAAAAATAAAGACAGTTAAAGTAAATAATAAAAAAATAAAAAATAAACAAACAATTGCAATTTGACTGCTGTAAATTTGTTTGTTTGCAAATTGGACTACAAAAGAACATGAAAATTGTACATAACCAAATTTGAATATATGATTATACTTATTTATCTCTTTCTTTCGTTTTTTTTTTCTTCTTCTTCCGTTTCATGCACCAGCCCATTTAGGTGAAATCGTTGCTGTAGGTAGTTAAACATTAAATGACACACTATTCCCAAAGCTGCAGAACATACGAGATCTTACATTCCTTTAAAGTAAGAGTTTGCCTGTGGTCTGTCTGTTCAGTTTGCATTGTAGTGGGAAATAAGGAAAAAGTAAATGCAATCAAGTTGCTAAACATACGACAAAGCGCCAATATGACATTTGCCACACACATTTGAACACAAATAGGATAAATGGGGGGGGAACTATAAGTGTAATTGAAGCAAAAAGTGTTGTTTTTGCACAAAAAATTTATGAAATATTTACAAAATACTACAGATTATAGGGGCATATTATGATAACTGCACCTTAAATGATTTGCTATTGCAAATTTATTTAATGGCCATAGAAAACATATGTGCAGACAGACAAACGAATTTAAATTTTATTTATGTTAAATTAGTTTGCTAAATAAAATTATGAAATGTGAATTTTTATTAGTTAATTGAATAATTGATTTTGTATAAATATACAAAATATGTGTTATTGATTTATAGTTTGAAACTAATAATTGTCAATTTTAATAAAAAAAAACAAAAAATTTTATTCGAAAGATAAATACATGACATTAACATTCTAGACGTCCATTGCTTGTCGTATGTCTCGAACAATGTTGGTCTCCAAGGCGTTAAATGTGGCTGGTTTATCCGCATAAATCAGAGAATTCATGTGGTCCCACAGGAAATAATCGAGAGCTGTCATATCGCACGACCTTGGTGGTCCATTTCTCAAAATCAAGTTATCGACAAATTTTGAGTTCAAAAAAATCGATGTTGCGGTCTCCATGTATCAGCGCCATCCTGTTAAAACCACATCTCGCCCAGACCAATATTGTCCATATTTAAAAAAAAATTTTAACATGATGCGGTCTCCAATGAACATAATGTGAGTTCCGGCTTTATTTTTAAAGAAATAAGGCGCGATGATGCCACCGCTCCAAACGGTACAATTTTCTGGATGTAATAGAGTCTGTAGGGCCTGTTGTGGATTTTTCTCACTCCATATGCGGTAATTTTGCTTATTAACAAACCCGTTATAATATTTCGTTTGACAGTTAACCCTTTCCTAAGTTCGGGCTTACAAAAAACACTTTTTACATAAAAATTCAACAAAGAATGCAAACAAATCAAATACAAACTTTTATCTTTTACTAAGTACTCATATTTTTAAAGATATTAAATTTTCAAAATCTAACTAAATGTATGACAATACTATCAATATTTATACTTATTTGTATTTACTACATACATACTACTAGAACTATTCAGTAAATGTCATTTGTTGTAACAATAGTTTTGATTTCCTTTATTTAAATGTGTCTTCATGTGAAAGTTTCTATTGTTAAAGTTTTCAAAGTTTATTTTTCTTGTGGTTTCCACAAAGGTTTTCTCGAAATAATGTTTGTTTATTTAAAAACTTTTGTTGTAAGTGTAAAGTTTTCATAAGTTTAAAAACTGGTCATGACTATGTAGTATGTACTAGTCTGCACACTGGTCCAAAAATGGATACAAAAATCTACAATTTATCAAAAACTGCCAGTGCACAGTTGGGCAAAATCTGTTTTTTTCCATTTATAAATGTCTGTTCGAGTTTATTTTTTGAAGACGTACCTCAACCACCCATCAGTAGCGGCACTGTGGGTGTCATAGTAGACATGCACAATTTTTAAACGCTTTCGAATTTTTTGTGGTTTGTCTGAAATCAGAGATTTTAATATATTTTTAAAGCTTTTGACTAGTACTAGCATGTTGGCTTTTGTTCTTTATCTCTCATAGTTATTGAGTTATATACATTTCAACCATACCCTGGCCCAGTTTTTCCATAATGTAGGCCACAATGTATGACCGATTTCATTAAAAATATTTTTGTTATTTAAACAATAAATAATAAAATCACACGAAAAAGGTTTCAAAACGATATCTTTTGCGAGTCCAAAAATTTTCGATATTGAATTCGAAAATAGAGAAAATATTGAATTTTCGTATAACGTATGGGGAATGAAATTGCAACAAAACAGGAAACACTATATTTGTTTCCAACGTTAAAACAAATAACATATAAAACCTTTATAAAATAGCCCATTGTATTGATTTAATGTTAGCAAAAAATTTATTATATTCATGTGCTTTTGTGGCAGTTATGAAGAAATTTATATACAGGTGTTTGCACTTTTCTGAGCTCCTATTTGAGTTTCATGGTCTTATTATTCTCAATTTTTATTTTAAATAATCTTCAAAAACTCTTCTATTGAAAAAGGTCCAAAAACTCTCAAATTAATTTTAATTTAAAAAAATTGGTACATTTTTTCATTTTAGAAAGTCTGGGATTTGAAGGGTGTTGGAAAACATCATAATCATCAGGGCGTTACAGTTGGATGATGGAACAGTTAAGTAGAACTTTCTTTTTAAAAGAATAATCTCTGATGTTTCTTTGATTAATTTCGTGTGCACATTTCATAATATATTAATTAGTCCAAAAAAGTCAAAATCTTCAATTTACATCTGATTGATCCATAGGATCCATATATATTTTTTTAGAAAAAAGATTATGTTCTACTTTGGACATCTTATCATTAATATTTTTATTTACTTCTAAAAAAGTCCACTTCTCTGTCTTTTTCTGCCACTTGATGTAAAATATAGCAAATTGTTCCCGATAATAATAGATAAAATGTGGAAAAAATAACAAACGTTTTTTCATATATTATTTAGGAGAATTGCTGTTACGGCCCAGACGTTTTTCTGCTGACTGGTCAATGATCTTTTTTTCATCTCATAACTATTCATCATTGTTAACGGAATTAGGTTGTAACGATGCTTTTAGGCCACCCGTGAATTAGCTGGCAACTGTTGACTCTTTGAGAGATTTGTTTATTGTTTCTAATAGCAGCAATTTTAAGGCGGATTGAACCTATCAATTTTCTGCTAATAGTGATGCGATCGATCTGGTTCTCTGTCATCCTATCAGGAGACATACAAATATGTGTTTTTGTTAATACTCAGGGCAGGTCATAATATTGTTTCATTAAAGATAACTTGGAGACATACAAATATGTGTTTTTGTTAATACTCAGGGCAGGTCATAATATTGTTCCATTAAAGATAACTTGGTTGTTCGTGTTGTTGTGTAGGATTTGAATAATTATAAAATTGCGTGATTTGGAACGAAATTTTGCTGTTATTTTTCCGTCGGAATGAGAGTAATTTTCGATAATTGTGATAATAACATTCACACCTCTCTTTATAGGGGTTCATTGTTTGTCTTAACATATATCTATAAAAATGGATGTTTGTATGTATGTTCCGAATGAACACAAAAACGATTGGGCCGATTTTGATGAAATGTTCAGGAAATCTGCAGAATAGCCTAGTGAGTAATACTGTAAGAGGGGTGTGTAAAATAAATTTCTACATTATACCGCTAATGCCATACATATGTATGTATATAAAAATAGATGTGTGTATGTATGTTCCATATGGAATCAAATACGGCTGAATCGATTTTTATAAAATTTTCACGGAATCTTCAGAAAAGCCTAGCGGGTAACACTGTAAAGTCAGATTTTTGATTTTCGGTCTGTGGACGGAATGGCAAAATCAAATTTTTATACTATACCGCTAATGACATAAAAAATTAAATTGTTGTATAATACTTTTTTTATTCCCAACGTTCAAACAATAAAAAAATATTCATTTTGTTGCTTAACATCATTCTAAAAATGTTAGTTCACAGTTGTGTACTCTGAAGTGAATAATTTGGTGTAAGCGAAGAAAAGACTACATTCCAACACATGTCCGGTACTATTAAAATTATTTTATATTATCAATCGATGATAAACAATTTTGTTTACTCTTGCATATTACGTGCATGAAGAAGAAATTTTCATACAAAATCTATTAAAAAAAAATGTAAAAATTAGATTATTACACGCTCCTCCTGTTCACTGAGCGAAAATCAAAAAATTTTACTTTACAGTGTTACCCGTTGGGTTTTTTGAAGATTTCCTGAAAATTTTGTTAAAATCCGTCCAGCCGTTTTTGAGTTCATTCGGAACATACATACAAACATCCATTTTTATACATATAGATGGTAAGAATCTGTAGTTCAATTATAAATTGCTAAATTAAATAATTCTTTTTTTTTGCATTTGAAATAAAATATCGTCTGCGTAAACTAATCTTTCTAACAATTGTTATATTACTTCAATTGTTATATCATCATATTTAGGAGGAAGGTATTTAAGATTCGGCACGGCCGAATATAGTAGTACTCTTACTTGTTGCAACTTGTAATTACTTGTTTAAATAAAATTTTTATTGTAAATTATTCGTTGTCAAAAGAGTGTTTACTAGATTATATATACATATATGTGATTTAAACATATAATTTTTCATTACTTTTTGTTAAATTAAAGTTCGTTAGCGTAGTATACGTGAGTATGAGACATAATCATATTCAGTATTTTTTAAAATATAATTGCATTATTTTAAACTCTAAAAAAAACATGTAAATATTAATTCAGTTTTGTAAGGTATTTGTATATTAATTTCAATTAATTACATTTATTTATTAAAATTTATTTATAAGAAACATCTCAACTAAGAAACTTTGTCCAAAATATTTGACATCACCTGGCATCCAGCTATTTTTAAATAGCAGCCTCAAATTTACCTATACTGAAATTTTCAGTTCTCTATCTCAAGTATTTCTCTATAATGTCTGAAAGAGTTAAACTTTTATTATAGATGTGTAACCACAACTTTGGTACACCTCTCAGGTGTATCAAAATTTACACTACTCAAGTCAACTCTAAAACACCTCAACTCTAAAAATTCGAAATTTCATTAAGATACCTCAAACGATTCGCAAGTTACAGAACTTACAAAAATAACTACTGTTTAGTATTTAATAGATTTTACTTCTAACTGAATAAACTTCGTTCATCACTTTTGTACAAAAATTCCCATGCTCTTCGGTTTCAAGTTTTAGTATAAATAGCTGATGCACACGCGTATAATGTCTGCAAACAGATACACACACTTGCGTTCTTTTTAAATAATAGAATTTTAGTCGTTACTGCGCATGCCTGAGACAAAAGAATTTTAGTCAACAACAACTGTCTTGTATGTGCTTAAATACTGCTTTGTGAACGAAAGAGTCACCTAATTTTTGGACATGCGCATTCGTTTTCGTTTTATTGCATATTTGGTTAACAGTTTTAGTATAAATACAAGCTGTATGCATACAGCGTTATTTATATTGGTTTAGTGCAGCAAACTGTCAACAGTAAAAATGGAATTTGCAAATTTAAAAAAAAAAATTTTATTGAAAAAAAGGAAGTTTATTTTTTTACGAAATTGATCATATCAATTAAAAAATTATTTGAATTTGCTTCAATCATCAAAATGCTATTAATAATTAAATTAAATCTAATACATTTTATTGAAATAATTTTCAATTAAAATTTTATTTAAACAAGTAATTACAAGTTTCAATAAGTAAGAGTACTACTATATTCGGCCGTGCCGAATCTTAAATAGCTCCCCCTAAATATGATGATATAACAATTGAAATAATATAACAATTGTTAAAAAGATTAGTTTACGCAGATGATATTTTATTTCTAATGCAAAAAAAATTATTTAATTTAGCAATTTATAATTGAACTACAGATTCTTACCATCTATCCATATATATATATATATATATATATAAATTGATGTTTGTATGTATGTTCCGAATGAACTCAAAAACGGCTGGACTGATTTTGATGAAATTTTCAGGAAATCTTCAGAAAAACCCAGCGGGTAACAGTGTAAAGTCACATTTTTTGATTTTCGGTCAGTGAACGGAGGAGCCTGTAACAATTTTCACATTATACCGCTTGACATCAAAAAAAAAAAAAAAAATGTTTTGTAAAAGAAAGGTTATATGTATAATTGTTGATCGACCTTTTCAACCAACCAACTTTGCTCACATTGCAGCGTTATGAAGTTCCCTAAAGAATCCCCGGGAATATGCTGTTCGAACCGTAAAGTTGTTCTGCCACCAATTGTTTAGCCGCCTGATCCGCTTCTAAGTTACATTTCTGGAGTCACTCCGATTCCCGAGCACTTCCTTCAAAATATCCGAAAGTACAACTCATGCTTTTAAATGACGTCCTTCGGGGCAACAAATATCGTAAATATCGGCTTCATGTCCACATTTTAAAGTTCAATGCCAAATATACCACAGAATTGGATCATTGCTCCTGCTTCCCTGTTATACCGGACATTGGATGTATACCTAAAATATTTGGAGATTCCTAATCTCATGCATCACATCCTGTATTTTGATAACTTTTACAAATCGAAGACGCTGTTAGTCTATTTACGAGCCAGAGGAATTTATGGTTTGGGCACAATGAGAGGTACTAATTTTGTTTTGTAATATTTCTTGTTGATCATGATTTGCTTTTGTGTAGACTGAGAAATGAACCAAGAAAAAATATGATTTTGCGTAGAATACATGACCTCAATACATGCAGTCGATGTGAATACTGTATTATGGAAGGATAACAAATATGTCTTCCCGATTAAAGGTTCCTCTGTATGATAGAAAGCAGAAGAAATTCGTCGAAATTAACTGCCCTCAAATTATTTGAGAATGCAATGATCGCATGGGTGAAGTAGGTCTCCAGGATCGATACCATATTTGAGCAAAGACTCGCAATATTATGATAAGGTTGTACTAGTATTTTGTGGGCATGGTCTTTACGAATGCATTTTTTATACAAACGTCTGCAGGCCGATGAGGCCAATGCTTTCAACAATGTGTCCAATTAAAGAACTGCTTTTTCAGCTTCCAGATTTGCGTGAGGAAATAGCTGTAAGATGACCATATATTCAAAATCTCGGTGAGCCTTTATCTCTATAGCCTGGCATATCAGGTGTTGGGAAAAGAGCTGCTCATCAAGTTGCTGATGTTCAGTTCGATGCTGACGATCTTTTTCTTGTTTAGGTGGAGAGAAAAGCCAAAAAAAGGTGCAACATTGCAAAAAATGTGACACCCCAGGCAGTCATTTGATAAAAATTGTTTCTGGAACTGCCACCACCGAAAATAATGCGTATTTTAACTTTGTTTGTTCCCTTTTCTAAATAAAATTTGTTTATATATATAAATTTACCTTTGGTGTCATATTACACGTAAACTGGCAAGACCGCCTACAGGCGGCTTTCACAATTTTTTACGTGTCGTTCGTTCTGAATGATTTTTTCGACTGAAAATTAAAACTTACAGTTCTATTGACAACATCTACTTGAAAAAAAATTATGGGCTTCATCGGCTAATTTTTACGGTCTTGCCAGTTAGAGGGTTAAAAGAATGTCATCTGTCAAACTTTTTTCTCAAATTAAATTAAGTTTGTGAATCATGTTTGTGATCAAAAGCAAGAACCATCATATTTCATACGTTTAACTTTGTATTTGCTGAGTATGTATGCATAACTACTAAAAAGAATACACCCATAATTAAGATTTTGTGACAAAATCTTAATTTTTGTCAAATTAAATTCAATATGTAACATACTTTTAGGGTTTAATTTAAAATGTCGACTTACTTTTGATTAAATTTGTACTTATGGGTCTTTCAACTCTTTTTGTATACATACTATACTATAGAATCGTCTTATGTTCTCAAATGCTTTTATTATTTAGTACATATTTTGCACATCTATAGTGTTAATTGTTTTTATTTTTTCTAGAAAAAAAAACTTTTAACCACTACAACATCTTTTATGTTCATTTATTATTTTTTAATGGTTCACCATATGCATTTTACCACACATATACTAGATAGACACATTTAAACTTATTGTTCTTGTACTTTACCTAATTGGGTCGCTTATTATGTTTCCTTAAATGCTCGTTAAATCTTTTTGCATTTATTTTTATTTTTTAACATCCACCTACTCTTAATGTTCCACATTTATTTTTCATCACTTATCCATTTTATCTTTGACAAGATATTTTAATGTTTTATAATGACAGTGGCAAAACTGTGGCACGCTAGGTAGTGAAGGTGATTGAAAGTGGAGTATATGATATTGCCAAAATTATATTTTTATGAAACATGAAAAAATATTGTCCCATTATTAAAGTATACCAATCTGTTCAGGATCACTTTCTGAGTCAATTAAGCGTTGTCTGTCCGTCCGTTCATGTAAACATTGTAATCAAACTACAAGCTTTTCTATTGCTCCAAGAATAAAGCCTATTGAATTTTTTTAGAATGGGTCCATTATTTCTGATAGGCCCCATACGATTGTCCTACCTGCAAATAGTTAAGGTCTCATAAATATCTTAGTTATATAGATATCCAAAAAAATCAAATAAGTTTTATATAAGCCGAACTTGCACCACCAAATCATAATTAGTCCTAGCTCCCATATAAGGCCGACTTTCGAAAATCGCTTTAACTAGCATAAATCTCTAAAAAAATATTGGTATTCCAATAAAATTCAATGCAAATAAGTTATATTCAAAACTGGTGACACAAAATTGTGTAACGATCGGTCCACAATTAGTCATAGCTCCGATATAAATTTTAAAAGAAACCTCTTTATAATCCTATTCTATACTTTCTTACATGTTTTATTTATACATCAACTAAAACATTTTGTACTGACATTTTCAAAATTTAGGATTGAAGTCAGGAGTCAACATTTTCAGATTTGATTCTAAAGTGTTGCTTGCGAGTATTAAATGAAGTTTCATAAATAAGTTTGGAATGCATATTTTCGGACACAAGTTGCTTGACAATAAATAAAAAACAAGTATGAAAGTATAGTTAGCCAAACCAAATTAAACAAACAATAAAAAAACAATTTTTTTTTAGTTTGTCAAATAATTTTTGTTGCCTTATAGAAGAACTACAAACATATGGGCAATTCCATGTCATCGTACGTGACATTTGTACGCCTATAGAGTGGAATAGATTTTGCAAGAATAAAAGTATCTGAAAAATAATTTAGTCTATATGTTCTATTAAAACAAAAATAAGTTCTTTCGAAACATTGTGGTCCAAAATATCAAGCGAAATAAGGGTATATCTTACGTGACATAAAACGGAAGTAATTTTGAGGTACATGTAGAAATATGCGAAAACTTGAGAATCATAAGAGGGGTTATGTTTTATTTTAATTTCTTACACTAAACCAAATATTTTTCCTTTACAATCCATCATATTTAAACGAAGATAGTCTTTGTATGATTTTATAATAAATAAAATTTAATATCGTGACATACCGTACGTGACAGATTTTTCTCTTCTAGTAAAACAATATTTATTCTGTAAATATATGTATACAAAAAGTTTAAACTATTAGTTTTGTTTTAATAAGCACTAAATACTTTGATGTAGTAACATTTTAGTGTTTTCTCCTATTAAAATTATCTTGAAAAAAAGTTTCAAGGGTTTTTGTTGTTTCAGTCGTAGTTGTCATTCTCGTGGAATTGCTCATATTTTAAAATATAGAACAAACTTTTTTTAAACCCTTCACCAGAGTGGCAATAAATTAAAAACACAAAAAATTATTTTTTTTTTTTTTTTGGTTGGACCAATTTTTGATTTTCGGTCTGTGGGCGGAGGGCCGAGGCAAAATTAAATTTTTACATTATACCTCTAATGCAATGTATATATATATATAATACGACTGGACCGATTTTGATGATATTTTCAGAGAATCTTCAGAATAGCCCAACGGGTAACACTGTAAAGTCAGATTTTTGAAATTCAGTCTGTGGGCGGAGGGGTGTGTAAATATCAAATTTTTACTTTATAGCGCTAATGCCATATACGGCTGCACCGATTTTGATAAAATTTTTACGGAATCTTCAGAAAAATGAACACTGTAAAGTCAGATTTTTGATTTTCGTTCTGTGGACGGAATGGCGTGACCAAATCAAATATTTATAAGAAAGAATCGATTCAAAGTTGCCGGCATTTTATTACAATAAGTATGATGACACCAGCAATCACAAAGACGCACAGTGTAGTAGATCGCAAATCTAACTGGACAAAATTAATAAATCGCGTTGGGTTCACTTCTCATTTATGAATTAAATAAAAAATGAGTACAAATATATAAAGGATTATAAAAACTCAATTTTTTTTTTCGATATATTTTGGGGGTTTTTACCCATTCTTCAAAAATTTTTTTTCGGTAAAGAGTAGAGGTCATACTGGAAAAGTGAAAATAAATGTATGGCGGTCGTAAAAATTAGCAAAACGTTTTTGAAAAATATGTATGACTGTCGCAAAAATGCGCTAGATGTTTTTGATTTACCTTAAAGCGAACACTTGACGGATTAACCCAAATATAGTTTTACTTGAAAAAAGGAATTTTTTTTTAGCACTTTCTGAACTTCTCATAGAAAATAATTTTTTTTTTTTTAATACTTACAGTGGGAATAATTAAATGAAAATTGTAGTATATTTCCTTGAAATAATCCTTAATAATAATAAAAAAAAAATATGACAATAAAATCACCGTAGCCTTTATAATCATAAACCAAAGTCACACAACAAATATGCTTCTATTTGAAATCTGAATGCACGTGTTAACAACAACTGACTTTAAAGCAGAGCCCGGCAACACATGCGATTGGTCAGTGTTGTAAGAGCAAAAAATAAGAAAAGAGTCAAATTTATACTCTCATATTAACTACAACACAGGCATGGAAATTTTAATTTTGAAATGTTGGTATTTTAATTAAAAATAATATTTTTAAATTTAAAATTTCTGTAGACTTCTTTACTTATATCGATTTAAGAAAGCATTTTAGATTAAAATTCGTTTCATTTTGGAAGTTTATAATTCTAAAAACGTACATCATACGTTGATGTTAAAAAATATTAAGTTTTCCATCCCTGCATTAGTAATCTTCATGTACAAAATCAAGATACATGCGACAACACAACCTTCTTCAATGGAAAAATTCCAATTGATCCCGCCACAAATAAGATTTCGGACTTCTGACAAATGCAAATGAATATTCAAGCCATTATCGACAAGGTATTCTCAAGTCTTACAACCAACTAAAAAAATACGGATTGGCTGTGGGAACATACAATTTTGGCACCACAAAATTATGATGTTAACAAGCTCCGTTTGCCAAACATAATACATGCGCCAAGTAAAATCGAATTATCTACAAAATTGCTACTTGTACTTTGCGCACAAGTTTGAACAGCTGGCCAGACAACCAGTCAGCCAGACGGACGGACGAATATCGGATATCTGAGTTAATCAGTATACTTTGAGGTGGGTGTTAGGCTAATATTTTTGGGGGGTGTAGGGTATAAAAATAAATAATAAATTCTTCATTAAAGAAGCCTTGTACTATATTAGGAAGTAATATTCAATTTGGTTAATATTAAATCTTAGCTTCCTCCAGAATTTCTACAGCCTTACATCTTAACTTGAAATTTGACTTCCCAGAATTTCTCTTTTGTTTTAGTAGATTGACTTGACAGTTTCCGTTTTCGTTATAAAACGATGATGCATGTAGCCTCATTGCATTGTACAACATGCAACAGAAAGTTAGCAACATCAGCAGCAGGAGTTAACAATGTTTTATTATTGTGGTTTGGGCAATAGGATTTTTATGGAAAAGTTCTCTTTTCATCGAGTTTTTTTCTTTTTTTGGTTGGTTCTGTACAATACAAAAACATTGCATAAGCCATTAAGGCTAAGTGATTTTTTGTTGCTGTTGATGATTTTCTTATTCTTATTATTGTTGCTGTTTTATATTGTTTTAGCACATTATAAAACGTTTATGGTTTTTGTTGTTGCTGTTGCTGCATCTTCCACCTGTATGGTTTTGTTGCACTTAAATTTAGCATAAACATTATGTTCTTCTTCTTGTACGAGTATGGAGAGCATTTGTTGAAGAAAAATGTTTTTTTTTTCATTTGTTTTATTATTAAGACTTTCCCAGCAAAATATTCTTGAATTTCGGTAATGGGTAGTAGTTATTTCCTAGGTTACAAAGTAATGAGTTGTACTTACAAATCTCATTATTTCAAATACAATAATAACTAGTTGCTGGTAATGATCTGAATAAGTAGTTGCATATATTGTTACCTAAAAGAGTGAAATAAGTACTTAATAACCACCTATTCACGAATTCTCCCTCCAGAGCAATAGGCTTGTGACTGTCTATGAATTAGGTTGATATAAACATTTTTGCCAATAACAAACTCAAAATAATTTCAAAATTAAATTAATTTGAAATTTTGAGTTTATAATTTAAATTTTTATTATTTGTAACATCTTTTGTTTTGATTTTGTTATCAAGTTACAATGTTTTTATTTGTTTTTGCTTTTCTGTACAACAGCTGATGAAAAACTGTTGTCAAAACGATTCATAAAATAAAATCGCTTTAATAAAACATAGTAGTGATCCTTGTTTTTCAATAAATTTTGTAAAAAATTTTAATAATTTTATGCTTTTATATAATATAAATCTCAAAGTTTTGTAAAAATATGATTTTAAACATGCATAATGCTTGCATTTAATGTTTGTCATAAAATAATGTACTGTTATATCGATATACAGTCAAGCTCGCTTATAACGAACTCCGTGATCGATCTCGTAATAAAACGGGTGAGGTTTATGTAGACCAAAAAATAAAGTGGCTTTTTCCGCTATCAACAATATTAGAATTTGTAATTTATTTCTTATTATTTACAAAAAACAATCATTTATTTTAGTTGTTCATATATTTCTTAATAAATTTAAATATTATTCAAACATAACTGAACATTTTCTTATGATTTCAACAGATAATTTTTCAAGTTCGTTATAAAAAAGGAGAATTGTAAGAAATTTTACCCGAGGGACTGAAAAAATGGTTCGTTTCATTCGAGGATTCGTTATAACCGAGTTCGTTATAGGAGAAGTTTTTTGTATGAAAACAGTTACCAAAATGTTGGGACATGAAAAATAGTTCGTAATAACCGATAATTCGTTATAACCGAGTTCGTTATAAACGAGTTTGACTGTAGTTTGTTTATAAAAATCAATCGAAAAACATAAATGTCAACTATTACACGCAATGGGTTAATACTATATATTAATCGAAAGGTATTTCGAAGACTTTTCCACGAAGTTGTTTAATTATATATTAAAACTTCGAATGCTTAGAACTCTAAGGCCCTGAAATAGCAAAGTTTTGTTTTTAATTTCATATTAAAATAATTAAATAACTACTTTTGTACTTTGATGATTTGGTACAATTTAATCTGCACATATAATTGACATCACTTATTTCATTAAAATAAAATTGAAGCTCATTTATAAAAGGTTATCCATCATAGAGAACTATAAGTAACCACTTATTTTTGTAATTACGATCAGAATACGAGTAGCTACTTATTTCTTCGTTTTTAGTATGTTGGATTATAAATAGTTATTCTATTACAATTTGTAACAAACTAAATAACCCATTATTCGCAGAGCTTTTGTACGTCAATTGGTAACCACATATTTAGTTGTTTTAGGTAACTACTTATTTTTGGGAAAACGTCGAACAAAAATAAGTAGCTATTCCCCCCAAAAGTAAGTAGTTTCTACTTGTTTCCAATATTACCTGCTGGCTTACCAGGTATGTTAAAATTTTGCTGGGTTGTTTGAGCTAAATGTTTTGTCAGTAGGAAACTGTGTTTAATTGTGCTGAAAGATAATGCATAATTAACATTTAAGTCCGTATTTATTATTAGAATAATAAGTTATAAAATAAATCATTTCGAAATATACAACATGTAGTTCTGTACTTTGTATATCTTAGAATTATGCTCCCAACATTTGATTTAAGTAATTTTGGAAACATATGCAGCGATAAGTCTGTTTCCTGCTTAGGAGATGTGATTGCCCATAATTTACTTCAACCCATCATTATTGCTTCCAACTCTAGTGTTCATATATTAGTATTATGATGTCTTAGTGAACGATTTTGGAGATGTTTGATCTAAAAGTGTTCATAAGATTCCGTAAGAGAGTAGAATTGCACTATTGATTTTTTTTTCAAACTTGATTTGAGACGAACTGTAATTATTTGTTCGAAGGCGCATATATGTGGAAGTTTCGTAGCATTCGACTGAGAAATACATATATGTGTGTCCATTAATAGAAAACCTGGTTCAGGTAGAAGGAATGGTCCACAAGGCCAAAAAAATAGAAAGCATTTTCAAAAGAGCTCCCAACACATTCGGTAGGAATGCAGCCCGGTTAGCTCAGTGCTCGGACTATTTGGTACGAAAAGTTAAAGCCAATGCAGGTTTAAAAACATACAAGGCTCAAAAAGTTCCTGTCAGGAACGCTGCTAAAAATTTAGAGGCCAAAAACAGAGCACGGAAATTGAAGTCAAGTTTTATAAAAAAATATTCTTGTTGCATTTTTCGCAACTTCCTTGTCAAAAATTTTATGTTGCTGATGCTCGAGGGAATGTTGAAGAAAAGTTTAGGACCCACAAGCAGACAAAATTTCCCAAAAAGTTCTTGGTAATGCAAGCAATATGCAGTTGAGGCAAAAAAGGCAAACATTTGTTACAAAGGGCTCTATAAATACCGAAATTTACATCAAGGAAAGTTTACAAAACAGGATGTTTCCATTCATAAGACTTCTTAATGTGTCCACTTATTTTTGACCTGACTTGGCATCTTCTCTTCTCTTTGGATTTATTCCGAATACATGAGATAATAAAATATAAACAAATTATGCAATAGTTCTTCCGTACTTCCGATTTATATTTTGCGGATTTCTGGAAAAACAGATTTTTTTCTGGTCAATTTAGGCGAATAATTCAATAATAATCAAGTTTTGTTGTTATAGAGAGACGTTATAAAAAGAGATGATATTATACAAATTTTGGAGAATTTTTGTCTTTTATACCTTATTAGAACGATAATTAAGTACACATTTCGATTCCTTTACACTAATATGCAGAAATAATTATTTAATGGCAACATTTTAGCATAAACATTTCCATCGTAAATGTATCTTCAAGCTTCAGAGCAGTTGCTCCACCAGTTAACGTTATCATTCTAATGTTTTACAATCCATACAACAATTGTAGGGGGTCGGTACAATGATATTTTTGCGGCAAAACAATCTTGTAACACTCTACTGTACACTGAGGAAAATCACGTTGCAAAATTGACAACGGTTGATGTCATTTTGACTACGTACACCTTTTTCGATCACCGTGAATTACAAGCCAATTGCATTTCAGGCGACGAACGTACTATGTGCCCATTTCCAAAATTTCAAATGTTCAACTTTCGCTTTTTGAATAAAAAAAATTTTCAATTCAATTCCTAACACTGCCAAAAATGTATGCCAATTGGCCACTCAGTTTATATATAAACAGCTGTGAATGTTTACATTTTTAAATAAAGTTTTCAATCTAAAAAAAATTGCATTAAGGAAAAGGTGATTTTTTTATAAATAGTTATAACTAAGACTTTACCAAAATGGATTACAATACCGGAGGTGCGTACTTAAAAAATGTTTATATTATGTGTAAAATTTCGTGTTTTTATTAGTCATGTTTTTTGTTAAGTTGTCTTCTGTAGTATATAATTTACGTTGCCTGCATTTGCCCAAGGAATGATACATATGTGGTTATTTGTGGGAAGCTCAGGCTTCATGCCATACTCAAATTTTTTGCACATACTTGCACCTAAGCAAATATTTATCTTTTTTCTAGAAACATACTAACATTTGTTGTAACTACTTGTACCGAAGCATGAGAGCTTAATTTAGCAAGTTTTATAACGATAGCGAATGTCGAACACATATACAATTGCTTACCCAAAATTTTCTTATAACAGAGCCCCAAGAAACCCTCAAAAAAACGAAGAAATGCTATTTGTAGAAAAAGCTATGATAATATAAACTGAATTTTTTTTGGAAAATTTTTTGTGAGTTGATGGTGGAGTTATAATGGCACCTATTTTAAAATGGTATTTGTGGAAAGTGCTATGAGAATATGTATTGAAATCGTTTTTGAAAATGTTTGAAGAGTTGTTGGGTGGTGGGGGTTATCCGAAAAGAGAGGGTGTTATTGCCATTTTTTTAAATGCTTATTTTAGCAACTGCGGTCTCTACAAAAAGTTTTCTGATGCTAACTCCTTTGGAAATATTTTTTGCCGCAATTTTGGGATATCTTAAATCCCACAACCCGGGATTTTTTAATTTTAAATCCTGGGATTTTCTGTGTGCATTTTTAATGCATTTTGACATTTTACATGCCCGAATATTGCAAAGTGATGTTCAGCAAAGTTGTTCAGCTCAACATCTGCTGCAACATAGATAATAAAGGAATACTTTATATTTGGTTTTTATTGAGTGGGCCCTGCAAAATCAATTTTTCATAATTTTTTTCATAGGTTATCTAACAAAATTCAATTAAAATCCTCTTCAAACGAAATTGATTTTATCTCAGATGAGGAGCTCGAACAAAATGAAAATATTTCGATTGCTCAAAGGCTAAAAGATGTTATTAATAAATGTAAAAGCCCCCAAATAACAATAACGAAACCAAAATGGCTCTAGCGTAGTCGAATAGACCATTGAAAGTTATTTAAAAAATGGTATTACTACAAAACGCAGTAAAGTTTGGAGATAATTTTGCTACACAAAAAACGCCAATAATTTTTTTATAAATATATCAACCTGGCTGGAATCTATGTTTAAAATTTGCGGCAACGGGAAAGAAGCCGGTATTTTACTATAAAAAAAATAAAAAGAGTAACACAAATTTGAGGATTTTTGACTTTAAAAAATCGTTTTTGTGTGTGAGGTTTTTATTCCTAAATGACCCGAAAAAAATGTTATAGTAATAACACAAAATTTGCCATCCCATGGTGCTAGGACCAAAATTTGGTTATAGCCCTAATGTACATTGTACATACTTGTTATTTCTTCTTATATAATGCACATTCTCATGTATGTATTTTATTGCAATCAAATGTGATTTATTTATGAATTATATATTATTATTATTATTATTTTTTTTTTTTGTAAAGACATATGTATGTATATACGTTTATTTCTTATAATTTTCGGGATTTAGATATTCCGAAAATCCCGAAACCCCGGGTCCCTGGATTTAATCAGTACTAAAAAACAATTTTTTTGTGAAAAAAAGTGAACAAAATAAATGCAGCGCAAGTAATAAGATCAATGAAGAGATAGTTGAATAAAGTGACGATATACTAGTACAACAATTCTTGGAAACAATAACCATTGACGTTTATTACATATTATTGAATAAAGACACTTTCTTATTTAATAAATGTAAAAATAATGAAAAACGAAGAATTTTATAATTTATTTTAATCGCCATAAGTATTATGGTGGATTTGGAAAAGGAAGGGATTACACGATAATAAATCAAAAACCTAAAAAGGGATTTCGCAGTTCCAAATCGACCTTTATCTAACCTAACTTAAGATAGATTACAAATTTCGAGACGATTCCATTATTGAATTAAAAAGTTTTAGACGCTAAATCCTTGTTGAGTATTCCAAAAATTTGGATTTTAACATTTTGAAATTTTTGGAAATGTTGTATTTAATTACCTTATGAACTAAATTACTGAGAAGCGTGTATTAACTAAACTATATTATGTATAGTACTGAGATAATTAAAAATCTCCATAAGTAAAACTTACATTGTTGCAGCATCGTAAATTAAAATGTATTTTTCTCAGCATGTAAATCTCAACAAACCACCCATGCTGAGCATACTATGTAACGTACGTAGGTATGAAAAAATGTAAAACTGAGATCTTCAAAATAATTTACATATAAAAGTAATAAATTTTCTTTACTTGTAAACATAATCTGTCACTGGCGTAAGCTACTGATTTGCACCATCAAAATCCAAAAAAAAAAGCATAATCCAGCCACCAAGATAAAAATGTAAATAACGCAAGCAAAAAAAGAATAAAATAAATTCGAATAGAATGATTTGCTAACTACATTTTATGCGCACGAATTGTACAAAGTGGTTAAAGAACCAAATAATATAATGCGTATTACAAAATGATGGGATTTGTACGAGTGAGTACAAATTGTATATGGATATAGTGCTTATAAGATATAAATATATGGTTAATAAAAGAATAAATGAACAAATACAGTGTTAAATTAAGTAGGGACACTCTTGATTCGGCAGATAGCATTACAAAAAATATTTGATGAACTTGATCTCAATTCTCTATGGGATATTTAAAATATAGTTGTAATCTAATGTAATCTAAATTGAAATGTGTTAAATGTTCTTCTTCTCACATCGCAATTTACTACTTGACAATATTAAATCATTATTTCTCTACAAAGTGAATATCCATAATAGTTTGCTCAATAAAAATAAGGATAAACATAATAAGATTTGTTACTTGTTTAACGTATGTATTAATACGTACATGAGGAAAATCAAAAATTTTGAAGAATCGTTGAAACTGAATTGTTTTTCTTTTGTTTTTCGGAATTAAAAAATTCAGTGCCATATATCGGTAGATCTTAGGAAATAAACCTGTGAAAACGAAATCATAAGTTACTAATATATCACCTCTTAAAGTTATGATCATTTGTAAGTTTAACATTTACAAATATGCTTTGAAACTTGCAAGAGTTTTTTCATTAATTTTACATCTCTACTCACAGGTTTTAGCTAAAGGATTCCATCCAACTTAATTAAGAGTCACTAGGTTTAGAAAATTTGTGTAGACTATAAATAATTATGGCGGAAAATTATATGTTGGTATACCGTGAAACAAAATGTACCGATTTTTTAAAAATTACAACTAAATATAATAGAAAAGATATTGAAATTTTTAACAGTTTAAAGTAGAGTTTCCAAAAAACTGAAAAATTTCAAAACCGCGGTTTCGGTTAAAAAAAAAACCGATCGGTTTCGGTTCGGTTTTGTGATAATTTATTAACTATTAAATCAGTTGATACTATAGGAATTGCTAACAAATTTAAAGTTCAAACTTGACTAGTATTGAGGAGGATAAAGAAAAATTGGTACTTTTTCTTTTAATGGTACCTTTTTAATATATAAAATTAGTTAGCTTATATACATTAAAGTTGGCTGATATGCTTCTCAATAAAGAAATAATCATGAATAGGGAGTTCAATGGTATTATGATACCAAAAATGGAGAAATAACCCAAACTAAGGAGTGTTTTTTCGTTCTTAAATTAGTACTTTTTGAATTTTCTATAATATTGAACCTAGAATCAGGAAATTACTTTAAAATTTCAATCTTGACAGTGGTTTAAGTGTGGAAAATTGTTACTTTTTCTTCTAGTGGTACTTTTTATTATATTAAATTATTTTACTTATATGTATACATAATATTTGGCTGATATGCTTCTGAGTAAAGAAAGAATCAAGGATAGAGGGCATAATGAAATTGAGGTAACAAAAACTATTATTGAAATTTATATAATAATGAACCTATAAGCAAGAAATTATACACACATGATCCTGACTGAGTTAGAATATAAAAAAGGGACTAGCAGGTACTTTTTCCAACTAATAGTTCTTTTTGAATATTTTATAACGATGGACCTAGAAACTCGAAATTAAGCATTCATGGTTTAGTGAATGTGAATTCAAACGGGATAATTAATGGTACTATTTCTTTATTTTAAAGGTACTTTTCGAATCTATATATATAAACATGAAATGGTCCATGTATGTAATGTCATCACGTGAGAACGGCTGGAGCGATTTGGATAATTTTCTTTTATTCGATTTGAAATGTTCAGGAGATGGTTTGTAAAGAAAAAAAATTCAAAAAATCGGAAATTTAAATTTTTAATATATTGCCTCCTTTTCACTTCTCATTTTTCATAATAAAATATTTTTTTGGAGAAACTTGAAGAACTAACATTAGTAAATAGATAACGGGCGAAGCCGGTGCGGTCAGCGAGTATTTTATAATAATAAACCTTAAATTTTTATAATAATGGTTACAGAAATATGAAATTAGACATTCATAATGATGAATAGGAATACAAAATGTGGGTCTTTATGGTACTGTTTTTATTCTAATAATACGTTTCGAATGAGCTACTTATAATCCACATTACTATGAATCAATAAACATGAAACTAGAGACATGTTTTCCTGAATTAGTATTAATTCACAAAGGGAGACCTAATAGTACTATTTCTATCTTCCAATTGGGGTGGCGAAGCGCACCGGGTCAGCTAGTACTCCATAATTTGTTACAAACATTTTTCATTATTTATTTTTTTTAATTAAATATGTAAACAGTCATTTGAAGTTTAATTATCTTGCTTTATTAACAGGTTTCCTTGCCTAGCCTGAGAAAGGTAGCCTGCTACATCATCTGAAGCAATAATTATAATACAATTTAACAAATTTAAACAAATCTGAATATTTTTTACCGATCTGTTAATGATATTGAATGAATAATTGGAATTGAATTTTTCTACTGAAAATAGATTAAAAGTAAAAACCGAAGAATAATTGTCGGTTTCTGTTTCGGCTATATCCGAACTGTAAACTCTAGTTTAAAGTATATTTTGTTTATCGCTCGTCATCAGAAATATAACACGACCTTCTCAAACTTTTAAAGAATTGCCGAAAATGTTTATAAAATATATGTTTTTCGAGAGTGCCATTCATACAACAAAATCAGTTTTTATTGTAAGTCGGCCTATATGGTTTCATATGGTTGAGCATGACCGACTAAACTTTCTACTGTTTATAGCCTACACCACTATAGTGAGGAGGGTATATTGGATTTGTGCAGATTTTTGTAACGCCCAAAAATATAAGTCTAACACCCACCTTAAAGTATACCGATCACTTTCAGAATCGATTAAACGATGTCCGTCCGTCCGTCTGGCTGGCTGGCTGTCCATGTAAACGTTGTGCGCAGAGTACAGGTGTCAATTTTGAAGATATTTCGATAAAATTTTGTACATATAAATTTTTTGGCCCAAGGACCAAGCCTATTGAAACTGGCTGAAATCGGTCCATTATTTCACATAGCCCACATACAAATGTCCTCCCGAAGTTGGACTTTATCGGTCATAAATGTTTAATTTATATTGGCATCTACACAAGTTTTTCTCCAAATAAGTTTTATATATACGAAATTCATGTCACCAAATTGTATTATGATCGGTCCATAATTAGTCATAGCTTCAATATAAGGCCTGCTTCCGATAATCACTTTAACGAGCTTAAATCTCCTAGAAATGTTGGTATACACATAAAATGCAACATAAATAACTTCATATAGACATTAATCACATGACCAAATTTGATGGTGATCGGTCCATAATTTGTCATAGCTCCCATATAATGCCCACTTCCGAAAATCGCTCACGAATAAAAATTATTGAAATTTTTAATGAAAAATGTTTTTGCTCATTTACTTAGTGTAGGGTATTATATGGTCGGGCTTGACCGACCATACCTTTTTACTTGTTTTTATTTACTTGATACTTGTGCAAAATTCTATCAGAATTGTCGCATAATCAACAGTATTCGGGGGGACATCTGTATGGTGGCTAGGTGAAATCATATTTCCCATTTTCAATACCAAACAAACCAGAGAGAACTTGTGGAAAATTTCAGCAAGCTAGCTCCTTTCGTTTGGAGGACCAAGAGTATATATTTCAATGACAAAATCAATATACCCTCAATATACTTTTTTGATGGAGGGTATGAAACGCCGCCGTGAAAGGCTATATGGGTCTATTGCTCAACGAGTTGGGAAATAAGATCATATGGCCTTATTTCCCATGGAAAAAGTGCAATAAAGCCATTATGGCATTACTGCACTATATAAAATATGATTCTATGGATTGAAAAACGGCGATCAAAAAAGAAATAATTCCCAACAAAATTTAAAGAACTTTCACTACAAAAAAATATTTTTTAATAATTTATTTACAAGAAAGGCTTTATTTAGCGAAGCCGCCTGCCGCATTCTATGGAGGAGAAAGCCCCTAAGAGCGGTCGCAGGCCGTCACACGGGAAAACTTTATTTGTGAAGACAAGTACTTTTGCACTCAGTACGAACAACTATTCGGTTTCGCAGAAAAAGGTTTTTCTTATTGGCGGCCTGTGTCCGCTCTTAGGGGCTTTCTCCTCCATGGAACGCGGCAGTCGGCTTCGCTAAATGAAGGCTTTCTTGAAAATGATTATATAATTATAACAACCTATTTTACACTGATAATTGAGTATGACTTTACTTCACTCCCTCGGTGGTAATACAGTCATATGGTCTTATTTCTCAACACAATGTGTAATAAGGCCATATGACCTTATTACCTATGGCCTTATTTTACGGCGCCGTATTAAATTGTTTCTTTTGCAGTGTATTTCAATAATTAATAAACACGCTATTACGGGAGTGTTCTATGAATTGGCCGCGTTTTAATTTCATTTAAGCGAAATCTTTATTTCTCACACGGCAAATATTTACTCAAAAAAGCATTACCACTTTTTTTAGCATAAATTTGTTTGAAGTTGTTTACTCTTACGAGTGTTTTATAAGATCAAATAAAATAAAACTAAATATTTGTTTTAAATCATCCTCAATAAGATACGTTTCTGAAATAAATAAAAGAATACAAATATATTTTATTTAGTGGTTACGTCTTTTTCGTCAAATATTTGCCATGTGTGACCCTACTTTAAAATATTTTTTAAATGAGAAAAATTATTATCATGAAGCTTAAGTTTAATTTTTAGTAAAATTCTGCAAAATTTTTAATTTTCCTCATATATCCTTGTATCCACATACAATTTATTGTAAGTATATATACATAATGATGTAAGAATGTATGTATGTATGTATGCATGTACCCTAGGATGTGTATTTTTACCACGTATATAAAGATTTGTGATTGTGTAATTTGTAATTTGTAAGACTATCAACTTCAAATAAGAAGCTGCTTAAGTTTATTGTTGCAATGCTTAAAGCAATATTTACGTTATTTACGATATTTTTACAATTTATTTGCATAAGATCTAAATAACAACAACTAAAACAACAATGAATACAAGTACATACTATCAAAGTTGTTATATGAATCTTGGATAAACGTATACCTTTTTCATACATTCGTACATGTGCAATTCGTATGAATATTTGTATGTTTGAATATCTGTATGAAATGTTTCTGCTTTAAGGGGATTTAAAAGTATTTTATGAGCTTGTAGTTAATATATGAAGGAATGCGTTATGTAAGATATCCAATGTAAGAGTATGTCCTCGTATGTTTAATTCTTGCAAGTATTAAACATCCTTTTGTGTGTATGTTTGTATGTTAATTTTCTACCATTTCTGATTTTATAGAAAATGAGAAAAATGTTGTATTATTTTATTAATTGAAAAGGAAAATATTTTGATTTTAATCATACTATTTAAATGAGAATTTTGTTGATTTGTTTTGCTTATAAAATAAAAAAATACATTTTTATTATAAGATGTGCTAACCCGGTGCGCTTCCCTACCAAAATTGTAGTAAAATAAAAAGTTTTTAAATTACACAGGGCAACAAAATCTAAAAATTTGTAGAGGCTTTTTAAACCACTACACAATTTTAATGTATTGTGGTTCCAGTAATACAAATATGGTACAAATATAAAATTCTATGGAGGGTTTATTTCGTTAATCACTTCACGGACACGTTGAGCATGCAAATGCTTCTCAGTAAGCGCTCTAGGATTTTCAGAAGCCCGAATGCGGCAATTTTGCTTGTTTACATATGTTATTTTAATGCGATTTTCAAGCGAAATTGAATTCATTGTAACAATTGCCAATGCATCTACTACCAACCTCCAATGTTAAAACATGTGGCGGCAGTCCTGCTGGTTCCAATGAATTCAAAAATTTAGTAGGATAATCGATGGCTTGTTCTTCGTTCATTACTGTGTCAATCGATTTGTATTTTATTGTTTTGCCAGGCAGTTTCTATTGTATTTGCTTATTGAGCTTGTTAACATCATAATTTGTTGGTGCCAAAATTGGGAATACCTTGTCGACAACGGCTAGAATATTCATTTGCATTTGGTAGAAGTTCGGGAACGACATCTAATTTGTGGCGGTATCAATTGGAATTTTTCCATTTCCGATGCCCAACAATTGTTTTCAGAATGTTTCGGCAGAAGGGTATTGCAGCAAATGCACACGCATGTTCGTTGATAGCGTTCGACTTCTTTAGCTTCATTTCCAGTGAAATAAATTTGAAGGAACTTCGCATTATCATTGGGAAGCGGGAGCAATGATCCAATTCTGTGGTACATTTGGCCTTGAATTTTAAAGGTGGGCATGAAGCCGTCGTCATTTGAAAGCCTGAGTTGCACTTTTGTACATTTTGAAAGAAGTGCTTGGAAATAGGATTAGCGCCGGAAATGTAACTTAGAAGCAGCTCAGGCGGCTCAATAACTGGTGGCAGAATAACTTTACCGTACATTCCCACAATGTTTGTTCATTGCCCAAATCAGTATGTCCTTGTGATTCCTGGTGTCATCATACTTATTGTAATAAAATGCCGGCAACTATAAATCGATTTTTTCTCTTGATCGAGCCATTCGCACAGTGGTCCAAATGCTCAATCTAGCCGGAAAAAAGTCATTTTTTTAAATGCTTCAAAAGCAAATTTTTTCTATGGTTATATGTTGACAAATGTCCATAGTACATAACGGCATATTTTTTTTCTTCTTTTAATAGATACACTAGCATTGATACATTACTTCAAAAACAAGTAATTGCTTCTTTGTTAAAAAATTAATATTTCAAGTGACATTTAACAGCGCAAGGGAAACTGTTGTCAAAAAATAATAAGAACAATTAAAAAAAAAAAAAATTGTTGGTGTAATTAATATAACAGAGACAAGAGTAAAAACTACTGTTTAAATTTTTCAGAAAATATGTTTTGCTTAAGGGGCCCATAGACACATACTGCTGAGACATACTGCCGATGAACCCTTCGTATACGTGTGTGATTGATATTTTACTACACACTTATCAATCATCATTTAAAAAAATGCGTTTGAGAACAAAAAAAATTATTATTTTCTATTTTTGAGTAACTAAAACGTCAAATTTAAAAATTATATTTCATAAAAATGAAAAAATGTATACTATTGTTCATTTTAACAACTGTCAGCAGTACGAGTTCATTTCAAAATCAAAACTATTTTGATTTTTCATACTGCATTGTCTGTGTGTCGCATACATAAACAAAAATTTAAAATTTACCAACACATGCTTATTGCATGAGCATGAGCAGCATGTGTCTATGGGCCCCTTTAGAAGAAAAATAATAATATTTTACATAAAAAAACACACATTCATGCACAAAAAAAATTTTTTTTCTCGGATTGTTTATATTGATGAAATCTATAAACGTACCAAGCTTCATGTCGGTACGGCTTTTCAATAGCGAGTTATGACTTTTTTCCGGCTAGATTGAGCATTTGGACCACTGTGATTCGTGAGACTCACAAAGAAATAATTTACATCAAAAAAAACACATTCATGCACAAAACTAAATTTTTTTCTCGGATTGTTTATATTGATGAAATTTATAAACGTACCAAGTTTCATGTCGGTACGGCTTTTCAATAGCGAGTAATGACTTTTTTTCCGGGTAGATTGAGCATTTGGACCTCTGTGATTCGTGAGCGATTGTATTCTTTCAATATGCTGTTGAGTTGTCTCTGCAGCACTCAATGAAGATGCACTGCGACGCATTTGCTGAAGCCGTGATTCTCGTTCTCTTCCCGTGTCTGTATAGTATATATATTTGATTTTGCCACGCCCCACCGCCCACAGACCGAAAATAAAAAATAGTGTTACCCGCTAGGCTATTCTGCAGATTCCCTGAAAATTTCATCAAAATCGGTTTAACCGTTTTTGTGTGCATTCGGAACATACATACATACAAACATCCATTTTTATATATATGGATTTAGGTTTCTAGCACTCCTCGTATTTGAAACGTCGAACAGACTTTTTTCTTTGAAATTTGTTTGGTTGGACCGATTTGGATTATTCATTTAGATTTTCAAACTAACTACGATATTTATAAGAGATTTATGCTTGTTGTAGTGATTTTCGCAAATAGACCTAATATGGGGGCTATTATTATATTTTGGACCGACAATCACAGAATCTACCAGTTTGTTTTTTATATAGAAATGTGGTCCCAATTGGCAAAAATTCTAAAATTCCATTTTTTTTCTTGAGAATTATGAGATTATTTGTCAACAAAAAATTTTAATTCTAATTAGTTTTAGTGTAGAATGCTATATGAGTATGAACTTAAAAAGTTACTTAAAGCCTGTTAACCATGTCTTGAAAATCACTATGAACTTGTCTTATATTATCTACATGAAATATCATTATTAATATAAGCTACAAAACCTTTTTTACGCAGGCTTCTTTGTATTGTTTTCAAAACAATTTATGCAAAATTAAACTTTTATTTGTTTTCTTGTAACCTAACAAGGATATCCGCTTCTAATCGTTGGCACTTACAAAAAATCCTTTTTAAATATTACACAAACAAACTACAATGCCAAGCATGAATACTAACGAACATCTAACAAGTTTTAAAAACAAACACAAACACACGAATATTAAGATTACTTTAATGACACTAGTTAAACAGGCCAACTTTCGTGCTTCCTTATAAGTCCTGCCAACAACGCAAAAAGGCATAAACGCGTATTAAGTGCTAAACTTTAGTCACCGACAATACACACATACGACAAATTTGTACACATACTTTCAAGTACCCAGCAGTTCTAGCTAAGTGTCCCGAATTAGTGATTTTGCCCATCACTGGGATTACCACTAGTTAGTGCATTAGTTATGTGACTAGTTATTTTAAAATTGCCTATTCTAGGCGGAAGTCAATTGACCCTGCATAAATTAAAAAGATTAAACTCCTTATCACAAAAGGATACTTAGTGATAATTGACTACCCAATATTTCTGCTGGGAAAAATAACTACTTTCTAATGTGCAGCACAAACAAATTTAAAGTAACTACACTCTAGATTACTTGGATTCATTAAAGTGGCTACTGATATCACTCTAGCTTTCCTGCACGCAGAAAAAATATACAGTAAACATATATGTGTTTGTGACAACTATTTATATGATGAAGGATTTACCATATTATGTTGCTCTTATATCATAATCTGAGAACAACATATTATGATAAAATTATTCATCATGTAAATGGTTGTCACAAACATATACATGTTTACTGTAACCATATATATGGTTGAAATATTTATGTGAATCGTAAATTGTTGAAATGGTTACAGTAACAATGCCCAACTATATTTTTTTTCTGCGTGTGAAATGTATAAATTAAACAATTCACTTTATTCTACATTAAAAAAGTCAAATCAGCCAAGTAATTAGACACTAGGAAAAATTAGAGTCTAAATTGACATTTGCAGAACTGCTGGGTAGAAACACCAAAAAGGATTTGTTAATTCTAAGGAGCATGCATGTATCGCTCATGATAAGGTTTAATTTGTTGTAGACAACGTCGTATGTTATTAAACATTTGTCTAATAGAATTAGAATGCAAATGACACATGTAGCACGTAACAAGTTGTGGTGGAAAACTAACGTCAAAAAAGATTTTTCAAGGTCCTTTCTCTAACATCAACGAGTGTTAAAAGGTCGTTTTATTGTAGACTTTGGGTAAATTTGAAATTTATAAACCTATAATATTTCTACACATAATGGGGATATTTAAACAGTGTAACAAATAGTTTTGCATACAAATTAAAAAAAGTTAATGATCAAACATTTTATGGTTATAAATGAAACCAGTTACACCAGCTCACTCTGATCCACGATTGCTCCCTTTCTGATACCCTTAAGTTACCAATGTTTTGGTCCCTAAAATCAGGTTCTTCACATGTCAGTATGAAATTCAGTGCCGAGCCATAAACGAATAAATTAATCCATCCTTTTAATATCTACTCTCGATAGACAATGAAGTCTAACTAACGAACAGGAAGGTAGGAGTGGAAATAAAACCCCACCCTGCGGTGTGCACCGTATCTCTACTCTAAAAATAGTAGCAGTCTCTATAGAAGAGAAGACAACTTTATTTGTCAGAAGTTTTCCTATGAAGCAAATGATATACTGGTATATATCCAATCGAAGACATCGGGATCGTCTGGTTTTCACATTGTTGAAAACGCCTTCATTATCCAAAAATTCCACCAATGTATATTCCTTTTGCTCGAGTGATTTCCCTATATAAGTCGCATGGATACATGCATGTTGAGAAGCAGAAAGTCGTGCTGGTTCTATCGACCAACGTAAATGTGTGTCGATTATCCTTATCATGGTTTTCAAGAGGAAGAACGGCAGGCTACTCTATCTAAAGTCTCAGTGGTAGGCAATCTCCATTTTAGGGATGAAGTCAACAGTGCACCTGGTCCAAGAGTCCTGAATGTATGACCAGTTTTCCTGTATACTATTTTAATGTCACAATCGTCCTTAAGTTTAACTCTAAAAGAAAGTGTGAGTGAAACTGTTTAGGCAATAACAAATTCATATGTAAATTTATTTTAATAAAAGCAAACACTGTTACTCTCTTTTGGCCACAACGAAAATTATCATAGGGGTGGTTCTTGGTGTAAATGTTTTATGTATGATACCCCTTCTATTATTTTGGCAACACTTAATAGCAAACCCTTTTAATTATTACATAAAGTTTGGAATCCTTATTTCCTATTTATGTTATTTTGTTTTCTTGTTTAACCATAAATTGAAAATAAAATCAAATTTATCAAGGAATTGTTTTTATTTATTTATTTTGTGGTAGAGCGGATTTGAAAATGTTTCGTATCTAAGTATGAATAAATAATATTTTAGGATTTATCACAGTTATTGCCACTGAATGTCGAAATGGTGTGTTTGGGGTTAATTACAACATTTGGTCAGGTCGTAGAAGATAAAAAAACTTAATCACTTAGAAATGCTATGAAATATTTAAATTACTCGTATATGTATAAAATAGACACTTTAATATGTATATTTATTAGAATTAAGAATAAGACAGGATGATGCTATATCTGGCTGTGCAGATCCTTAAATATGCTCAACCCAGTTATTTTTTCACTTTTCTCAACGTTGATGCCCATATACTTACAGATAGATGTTTAAATACAAAACAAGTAAGAGAGTTATATTCGAGTCTTATATACCCATCACCAAATATACTTTAAGATAATGATTGACACATTTTTTTGGTGAAAAAAAATATTTGGTGAACAAAATGTTTTGAAAAATAATTCGGTTAAAAAATATTTTTCTCGATTTTGACCTATTTTCTTTCCGAATTTTTATGGCATTGGATAGGCACATTTCCTATTCAGATATTGAACGAATAATTTTCGTAAATACAAACCTAAAAATAGAGTGGCAACAAAATAGATCAACTTCTGCACAACAGAGGCTGTATGCTGCTATTAAAAAGATGAAAAGAGACCTTCAATTAGAAGGAGTTCGCAGATATATAAATTGCATTTAAAGTTTGACAAAGATCAAAACCACAATTTTTTCCTTTTGGAACGAAAAGCATCAAGCCACGGGTAGAGGTACAAATTCCTTTAAGGAAAGTATACGGTGCTTGGGCACACAGTGCAGAGGAAAAGGTCAACTATTTGCAGATCACTTAAGTGCAGTTTTTCAACCAAACTCCCTTGTCTAACATGAACATACTAAGCATAAGCGCAGATGACACTAACAAAGTTATCAAAGAGAATATAATATTGAGGAAATCACCAGGAAATGATTCAGTGATACCTACTATGATTAAAAACCTAACCAATGTGGCAATAATTGTGTTATCTGCAATATTTAATGCGATCCTTAAACTAGAAGTTTTTCCTACAAATTGGAAAACCTCTTAGTTAGGAATGATACCATCCGCCTATAGACCTATTTGCTTATTTCCTTGTATGTCAAAGCTATTCGAAAAAATATTCCAAAGGAACAACATACCATTTTTAAATGAGAAAAACGGAACTATTGTATATAAAATGAAATACTGTGTTCGTTCTAGAAATTTATAATCCATTAAAATAATCTAAACGGCTAAACCGATTTGATTGAAACATGGATAGCTACTTAATAGAAGCGTCAATAGGCTATATTATTTTTCAATACATGAGTCTAGTGGGCGTGGTATCTATCAAACGAAGAATATCTCCAAAACTTTAAATGTGGAAGTCTTCAAACTTTACATGATTCAATTTTCTATCAGTTCATGAAGTTTAACCAAAAATGGGAAAGATCGGAAGATGGGGTAAGTTACCTACCAAACAAAGTAAATAGTTATTTCTAAACATCTTGAGAATTACAATTGCATGAGGTGCCATGCCTATTAATCTAATAGTAAAGAAAGAAAACAGTTGATTGCAAATATCAGGAGAACTGTAATTGTAAAAGTATTTAAACTTTTTATGAATCCATTTCCTATCACTGTACGGATTTTAGATAAAATATGTCTGAATCGGGCATGTGGACCCTAACATACAAAGTACATAGTAAATTTTGAATATCTCGATAACTAAAATAGCAACATTCTTCAAACTTTATCCAACTTTTTTTTATAATATTATTAGTGGACATGGAAATTCCAAATGAATAGATATCATCAAATATCTGGTGAACTGTATTAGAGAAAGCCGTAAAACTTTGAAGGATTTATTTCGCTACCATGGTACGTAGTTGACTGTAAATGGATAGTATTAGTTATTATCTAATATTTGGAGAAAAATAATTGTGAAAGTCTTTACTATTAGTACGGATGTATTCCTTACCACTGTACGAAATTTAGCTAAAAATGGGCGAGATCGGAACAGTGGGTGTAGGACCTCCATTACAAGGAAAATTGTAATTTCGAGAGTCTTTAATCTTTGTCTGAATCACTTTCTAATATTTTTAGGATTTTTGGCTGAAATTTGACTTAGTGGAAATGACACATTTCATAGTTATAATTGAATATCTGGAGAATTATAATAGTAAAAGTATGTAATTGTGAGAGTCTTTAAACTTTGTGTAAATTACGTTGATGTTAGTGTCCTGTTATTCAAAAAATTAAGAGGGTGCTGAAAGGAAAGTAAATATTTATTATCAAATATCTGAAGAACTATAATAGTGAGATTCTCAAAACTTTTCGTGAGGTAAATTGTTCCCATTGTACGTTGTTAGAACAACAACTGAACGTAGTTCTTGATAAGAGAGATTTTCCCTTCTTTCATTATCGAATGTTTTGAGAACTGCTATAAAATATCTTAAATGCAAACTTTGCAGGAGAAGCCTTTTTGTTATTGTTTTTATGTTTCAATGTAATAAATACATATGAGTGATGTGCATTAAGCTAAAATTGTTTTTGGTATAAAATAGTAACTGAACTCGGAACACTTCTGAAATTTCAACATATTATCGATATGCATTAAAAAATTAAAATCGAAAATATTGCTAATTAAGATATTTTTGCTGTTATGGGTCGATATATTTTAAAATAAAAAACTTTCACAATTTTATATATTTAAATTAATTCTTTTGTTTAGAAAATGCTCTTTTCAATCACAATTTCAATCATTATTTTTAAAAATTTCAAAAACTGGTGTCATTAATGTTGAACTGATAAATTTACGTACAATTCTTTTATTATTTTATTAAATGCTAGACACTGGTTGTTCAGAGCTTATTTTTATACACTACACCAAGATAATGTTGTCGCCATTTTAAAGATATTTCAATCTAATTTGAATACACACATTTATTTCAGTCCAAGGACAAAGCCTATTGAAACTGGCTGAAATAGCTCCATTATTTCACCTTGCCTTCATACAAATGTTCTCCAAATTGTACATTGTCGGTCATAACTGTTTAATTTGTATAGCTATCTACAATAGTATTCAATCGATTAACCGTTAATCGATCTACATTTTTATGTTTGATTTTGATGAGAAAAAACAAAGGAATGAATTTGAAGACGACTCTTCCAACTGTTATGAATTCGTAGCTTACTGTTTTTTAAACCAACGTCAAATGTTAACCATATATGCAGTCTCATTATCGACATCTACTTCAGAAGGGTATCAAAGTGTAGACTAGAATTACTAAAATGTACTAGTGAGTCTTTAGTTCCAATGTCTATATATGGTCCCAAAAGAAGTTCCTAGTCAATAGTACTATCGTCAGTAGTAGACCTCCAATGACACGTACATGTTAAATGTCTATAGTAAATAGCATTGTCTGGGGTATACTAAGTCACTAGTACTGGTGACTTTGTCAGTAGTAAGTCAGTACAGTTTCACTATTGACATTTCCTGCAGGAAACTGACATATTTAATTTACATGTATTTATCGGAGGAGAACATGATAATATACGAAACTGAAGACACTACTGAAACGAGTATTTTATTAGAACTTATCGAAATTATTAAATGTATTCGAAATCTAAAAAAATCAAAAAAGGGCTCCAATGGAATAATGGAGGATTTTATATGCTTAGAAAAAAACTAAGAAAATAACAAAGATATAGGATATTCTTTATCATGCCTTACTTTCGATTTCTCCAACATCTACAATCAGCGAGAGAGTATTCCAAGTCGAGTTTTATTAAATCTAAAGAACATTACATATTTATTTTTTTGTTGATTTGTTATGTTTTTTTATGTTTTTGATCTTTTTATTAATAAAATACTTAAATAAGTACACAAAATTCGTGGTTTTATTTTCAGTTTAAAATTTAAATAGAAGTATAATTTAAAATTAACCGATTATTAACCGATTAAATCTAAACCCCGATTAATTATTTGCTCGATTAAACCAGATACCCGATTAATTGAATCTACACAAATTTCGCTGCAAATAAGTTTTGTATATACGGAAGTCATGTCACGTAATTGTATGATGATCGTTACATAATTGCTCATAGCTCCCATATAAGGACCGCTTCTGAAAAACATTTTCACGATTTTGATGAAATTTGATACAGACAGTATTTAGGTCATATATATTGCCGTAACAATTTTTAATTTTTATACCCTACACCACCATAGTGGGGAGGGTATAATGGATTTGTGCAGATGTTTGTAACGCCCAAAAATATTAGTCTAACACCCACCTTAAAGTATACCGATCGACTCAGAATCACTTTCTGAGTCGATTAAACGATGTCCGTCCGTCTGGCTGGCTGGCTGGTTGGCTGGCTGTCCATGTAAACCTTGTGCGCAGAGTACAGGTCGCATTCTTGAAGATATTTCGATAAAATTTGGTCCATATCATTTTTTCTGCCCAAGGACGAACCCTATTGAAACTGGCTGAAATCGGTTCATTATTTCACCTAGCCCCCATACAAATGTCCTGCCGAAATTGGACTTTATCGGTCATAAATGTTTAATTTATATATGTATCTACACAAGTTTTTCTCTAAATAAGTTTTATATATACAGAATTCATGTCACCAAATTTTATTATGATCCGTCCATAATTAGTCATAGCTCCCATACAATACCTGCTTCCGATAATCACTTTAACGATCATAAATCTCCTAAAAATGTTGGTATACACATAAAATGCAACCTAAATAACTTTCATATAGACATTAATCACACTACCTAATTTCATGGTGATCGGTTCATAATTGGTCATAGCTCCCATATAAGGCCCACTTCCGAAAATCGCTCACGAATATAAATTATTGAAATTTTGACAGAAAAATGTTTTTGCTCATTTCTTAGTGTAGGGTATTATATGGTCGGGCTTGACCGACCATACTTTCTTACTTGTTTTTATCTGCCGCACCTGAGCCCGCAGGGTCTGGGTATTTTTCTACCTACTTCGACATAAGTGGGTTCTAAAATGTAGGTTTTTTACATTAGCTACTTAGAAAAAGGAAACTCTAACGCATTTTTTTTCGATGTTTTGATGAATACGTTGTAGATTTATCAATACTTAGCTATCATATAGACGTTGATAAGTTAAAACCATATATCTAACATATTTTTTTGAAAATGAGATTTAAGTGTGAAGTGGTTTTTGTATAGTGCTGAATCATTTTCCCGTATTAAAAACTTGTTAGTTGTGTTATGTTAACCATTCACCATCAATAAATCTACATTCATATGCGTAGCTTGATAAAAAATCTTGTGACTTCACCATTTTTTGTTAGAGTAAAAGAAATTCAATAATAAGTCAGAAAAAATTTACAAAGTTCTGAAATTTAGCGAAAATTATTATACATCTTAAAGTTTTAATAATTGTTTGGTAACAATTATAAATAGATGAGGAAAATAATTATATGGATATTTCCCATCAGATAAGGTTGATACTTTTAGAAAATATTATTTACAATGTGTGATGAAATTCAAATTACTAATGAAATGAGTGGTAAGTCTGAGATTGAGTGTTTTTAAAAGATCTAAAGATGTAACTTGACCGTTGACAATAATGGAAGTATTGCTCTCCATAATATAGAACCATATCTTTGTTAATAAAGAGATAGTCTAGTGGGTAATTTCTGCACCACTAATAAGCCTATTCAACTTTTCTATGACTATTGTTAGAACCATAGTGGTTCTGGTAAAGATTTCACAAATTAATAACAAATTGAGGAGGAATAGAAAAATTTCGTCTTTGATTGATAATAAATATAACATAAACGTACACACTCACGCAACAGAAGAGTTTTAACACTTCGCAGCAGTTCGACAAGGATTCAATACACCCTTAAAATACACAAATTATCACTATTATCTAAACACTTGGTTGACTCTAACATGTATAGGGTCATTCGACTTGAATATACTCGTTGTAATGCAGTGTGGAGACAGTCGTTACTAAAAAATTCCCAGGTATTGAATGGCGGAGGCAGTCGTAACTTTAATGGTCCTAAGAGGTGGGGACATTTGAAACTTGTTGTTTGTTTTGTTTTGTACTTCAGAAAGTAGTTATTTAACCTGTAATAATAAATCGAATGCAGAGTATTTTGTAGTTACTGACACCAAAGAGTCAATTGCCTTCCTCCTAGGACAAGCCTATGTCACCTAACTAATTCTGTGGCTATTGTTAACCCGAAAGTATATGAGATTGCTAGTTTCGTAGTGCCTCCTCGAACTGTGGGATCTAAAAACCCCTACACACTTATAACTACCATTTTTTTCAACATAAGATAATTTTGGTAATCACCATCATCATAAAAAAACTGGTTTGGCATCATTATTTCATGGTCGAAAAATGTTTAGTTAGGTTGTGTCAAACTTTCACCCTTAAACGTTTTTTATTTTGATTTTCTAAAAAAAAAAATTCTTTATCAATGAAATTCATATTACATATGCCGAAATGGGTATTTTTATACCCAATCCACAAAATCGTAGTTGTAGCTTAGGAAAGTGGGCCTAATCAATTGGATTTTTACTGATAGAGCACATCCAAAACTACTAGACTCAAGGAGGGCATTGGGGACGTCCACTCCCCCGTTTTCAAGAGCCATTTATTTTCGAATTTTGTAAAATTGCTCAAATTTGGCCCACTAGTTCCCCACCAAGGCATAACCTAATATTACAGAAAAAATTATTTTAAGTAGTTCGATTCTTACTTTATTCTTTTCCAAAAGAAATTTTTAATACCGCTCTCCTAGAATTCTTCTAAAATCGCTCTTGGTTTTGGTATTTTCATACTAAAATTAAACAGAAATAAGTTTCATATAGACATAAATCACACGACCCAATTTCATAGCGATCGGTCCATAATTAGTCATTCACGAAAATAAATTTACTTAGTGTAGAGTATTATATGGTCGAGCTTGACCGAAAGGAATCTTCAGTCTTCTAAGGGGATTTTCCCAATAAAATCTTGTGGTTTGTCAAAATAGTTATATATTTTTGTTTGTTCATTAATATCCTAAATATTTTATTGTGTTTGCTCTGAATTGAATAAATTAAAAAAAAATATTAATAATAATAATAAAAGTATAGTATTTTTCTTATGGTTAAAACAAGTTATTGTTGATTGTTTTTAATATAAAATTCTATTCTAAACTTTTGTTTATTTCGACCAAAATCTTCCATAAATATTTTTTAATATAAAAATCCAAGAAATTTTGTTTGCGGCATCAGTAGTTGTTTAAACTTCAATCATTTTAATAACCAGACAAAAATCAAATATATAACACCAAAATGCGTTCAATTTTAGTTTTGGCCATCATCTGCACCTGCTTGGTCTTTATGACTCTGGCTGATAATGAACATGATGAGAGCAATGTGCGTGCGAAACGTCAATTTGGATATGGTGGCCTAGGAGGATTTGGTGGAGGCTATGGCGGTTATGGTGGATATGGCGGATACCGTGGTGGTTATGGTGGATTTGGCGGCTTAGGCGGATTTGGTGGCTTAGGCGGATATGGAGGCGGTTATGGCGGCAGTTATAGATATGGTGGTTATGGATTTAGACGTGGTGGTTTCGGTGGATTCTATGGTTAAAGATTTCTAAAACAATCTATAATGTTGTAATTTTGTAAAGATGTTCAAAAGTATACTTGTGTGAATGTTAATGTTAAGTGTTAAATAAATTATATAACTGTGTTTTTTAATTAAAAAAATGTGTATTGTTTACTAGTGAAGTAACATTTGTACTAAAAACTGAATACACTGCAATACGAAATTTCAACTTCGATCATTAAAGGTTAAAGTAAACCAGCTGATGAATCAAAAACCTAATGGTTTTTGTTAAGTTTTTATGGACTCTTATTATTATTTTGGACCATTTTTTTCTCTATGTATGCAAATTAAATAATATTTTCTTTTAAATTTAAATGCTACTTAATTTTTTTCATTATATCGGACACAATTTATGACCGATTTTATATAAATTTCTGTAAGTTAAACAATAAATATATAAATCATATGAAAAATGTTTCAAACCAACATCTATACAAGTCCAAAAAATCAATTTTGTATTTGGAAATTGTGAAAATTTTAAATTTTCGCTTAAGGAACTCATAATGTATTTTATATTTTTGTTATCGTATTTGGAGAGGAATAGTTTCAACATAATTTCTTATAGATATTAATTACTCCAACATAAAAGAGAATTAATTTTTTTCAACGGAATATAGTTTTAAATACCACAGTATGTTTTGAATAGGGGCTTAAAACAAGTGTATTTTTTATATATAAGCGAATTTGTTTATTATTGTAAAATAGATTCCAAAACAAATGTTGATGGGGGAAAAAGCCATTTTCGGTTTCCCACCTTTACGTCAAAATTTTGATATATATGGGTTTTTATTTTTCACCTGCCCTGTACCGAATTGTGGTAATTAAGTATTTACATCGTTTTTGGGTACTCAGCGAAGCTACTAGATACCTTCAGAGTTGTATTTTTTTGACAAATTCCAAAAAAACAAGTAACAGAGCTATATTCGGCTGTGCCGAATCTTATATACCCTTCACCAAATTTTTTTTAATTTTTTAAATTGTTTTTTAAAAGTTTTTTTTTAAATTTTTTAAAAAAAAATTTTTTTAATTTAAACATTTTTTTTAATTTATTAGTGAAAAAAATTTATGATCAAAAAATGTTTTTTGTGAAAGAAAAAAAATCGGGTAAAAAAATATTTTTTTCCGATTTTGACCCATTGTAGGTCCAACTTACTATAGCCTTATATACATCGTTACAATGGACTTTGAAATATCTATCATTAGATATCCATATTGTTTATATTTATGACTTAGTAATCGAGATATATATAAAAAATAAGCCAAAAATAGAGGTTGTCTTGGATTTTTGTTCATATCTCCGTTATTTGTGGACGGATTTTGCTGATTTTAAATAGAAAACTTCTCGAAAGCATGTCTGACAGAATTATTGAAGATTTGGATCCCGAAGATATCTGGGATCCTCAGAAAATTGATTTCAACAGACAGACAGACGGACATAGCTTAATCGACTCCGCTATCTATGAGGATCCAGTATATATATACTTTATGGGGTCGGAAAATTATATTGTGGAAATTACAAACGGAATGACAAATTTATATATACCCTTCTCACGAAGGTGAAGGGTATAATTAACGGGGAAAAAATAAATACTGTTTAAAAGTACATCTTTCCTGTAGATAAACGTTAATAAATCGCTAAAGTAAAAACTATTTTAGAATGTCTTCTAGAAAATGTAAAATAAACCCAGACCATTTTTCTTTTATTTGCGGAAAAATTATCTAGTCAAATCGAGGTTTTCCTACAACACAAACCAGCAAAATGCTTATTTATATTATTTTGGATTCCCCGTGTCAAATCTGGATAAAAAGTGGGTCATTCATTCGATTTGCTCAAATTAAAGGCTGACACTCAGTTCCTGGTATACAGGTAAAAAAAGGTCATTGAAATTTGGGAGACTAATGATGTGGAGAGAACCAACTAACCACATAAAGGATTGTTACTTTTGCTTAACAAAAACTTTTGCTTTCAATTCTAAATACAAAACTAAAAAAAATATGCCAATGTTTCATCAGTGACAATACCAATACCCCATTCTGAAGATTTACTATTTCGTAAACCAGCAGACAAAAGTGACGAAAACCAATTCCTTATGGATGATTCGATCTACATTTCCCATAAAAGTGAAAGCAAGCACTCCAGTTCTGATTACATTGTCCACAATGACAACATTCCACACATAATAAATCAACCAGAATTAAATAATCTTATAAGAGATTTACAGTTGTCCAAACCAAAAGCAGAATTGCTTGTTTCCAGGCTACAACAGTGGAAGTTGCTAAGTAGAAACACAAAAGTATGCATTTATCGTTCTAGCAGTGATCCTTATGCAAAATTTTTTACTAAAGAAACTAATATTTGTTACTGTCATGATGTTAATGGACAATTTGCCGAAATGATAAAAACTATATAACCCTGAAGAATGGCGTATTCTTATCGATTCTTCGAAAGCAAGTCTTAAAGCTGTCCTATTGCACAATGGAAATACAAAACCGTCCATTCCAATAGGATATGCAGTAAATTGCAAGGAAACCTTTGAAGTAACGAGTAAATTAACTGAACTAATTAAATATGAAGACCACAAGTGGTACATATGTGGTGATTTAAAAGTAATTCCCATACTTTTAGGTTTACAAAGCGGATATACCAAGCACTGTTGTTTTTTATGTGAGTGGGACTCAAGAGCAAGACAAGATCACTATATGTCCGGTGCACAGTGAAAATATACCAGGTAAAATGCACATTAAAAATGTAAGTTTGGTTGACCCACCAAAAATAGTTTTGCCGGCACTCCACATTAAATTAGGTTTAATGAAAAATTTGGTAAAAGCTTAAGATAAGACAAAACCAACATTTCAATATTTATGCATCGTGTTCCCGAGTCTTTCTGAAGCTACGTACACACGGTTGTTAGATTGTTAGAAATATGCTCAGAAAATGGTTAACACAACCATGAGAACTTATGTTGAAACATATGGTTGTTAACCATTTATTGAACATTTTCTGACAACATTGTAAGAATATGACAATCGTGTGTACGTAGCTTGAGGCTAAATAAAGCTACGTACACACGGTTGTCAGATTGTTAGAAACATGCTCAGAAAATGGTTAAAACAACCATGAGAACTTATATTGAAACATATGGTTGTTAACCATTTATTGAACATTTTCTGACAACATTGTAAGAATATGACAATCGTGTGTACGTAGCTTGAGGCTAAATAAGAAACATTTTGGGTGATACCAAATTTAAGTGTCTATTAACCGATGTTGAAAAAGCAGCATGAAATTCTTTTAAACTCGTTCTTCAAGAATTTTTGGGCAATAAGAAAAGTCAAAATTACAGAGATATTGTTGCGAATTTATTACATAATTAACTTTTTACATTCTGATGTGGATTTTTTCCAGGAAAACCTCGGACATCAAGATTTGAAGTTTTTCGAGAGAAATTATCAAGGTTTTTGGGATCAGAATATGCTAGGAGACTACTGTTGGAGTGTCGAGAGGGAGACAAATGTAAATAATTATAAAAAGAGGACTAAAACACTTCACTTTTAATTTGTTTGTCCTAATTTAATGAACACTTTTATATGCTTCGTTTTTAATAAATATCTCAAAAGTTTGACGTCCAGGATTTTTTTTAGAAGACCTAAATACACAAATCCCCATATGTTTCAATTCATGAGCAAAAACCTTGTGAACTAGTGTAATTTTCCAAAATAATAATTAAGAGTCCATAAAAACTTAACAAAAACCATTAGGTTTTTGCTCCATCAGCTGGTTTACTTTACCTTTAAAATATTTATGCTGAAATTTCGTTTAGCACAGTGTATGCAGTTTTTTGTACAAGAAGATGGTACAAATGTTACTTCACTAGTAAATAATACGCATTTTTTTAATTTAAAAATACAGTTATATAATTTATTTAACACTTAACATTAATATTCACACAAGTATACTTTTGAACTTCTTTACAAAATTACAACATTATAGATTGTTTTAGAAATCTTTAACCATAGAATCCACCAAAACCACCACGTCTAAATCCATAACCACCATATCTATAACTGCCACCATAACCGCCACCAAATCCGCCTAAGCCGCCAAATCCACCGTAGCGTCGGTATCCTCCAAATCCACCATAACCGCCATAGCCTCCACCAAATCCTCCTAGGCCATATCCAAATTGACGTTTCGCACGCACATTGCTCTCATCATGTTCATTATCAGCCAGAGTCATAAAGACCAAGCAGGTGCAGATGATGGCCAAAACTAAAATTGAACGCATTTTGGTGTTTTATATTTGATTTTTGTCTGGTTATTAAAATGATTGAAGTTTAAACAACTACTGATGCCGTAAACAAAATTTCTTGGATTTTTATATTGAGAAATATTCACGGAAGATTTTGGCCAAAATAAACAAAACTTTAGAATAGAATTTTAAATTAAAAAACAATCAACAGAAACTTGTTTAAACCATAAGAAAACTGCTATACTTTTATTATTATTTTGTTTTTTTTAATTTATTCAATTCATAAAAAACACAAAAAAATATTTATCATATTAATGAATAAGCAAAAATATATAACTATTTTGACAAACCACAAGATTTTATTAGAAAAATCCCCTTAGGAGACTAAAAAATCCCAAAAATAAGCTCTGAACAATGTCGAAAATTTATACATTCGCAGTTCAGAGTTCATTTTACTTTAAACTACCATAGTAGGGAGAGTATATTGGGTTAGTGCTGATATATGTAACATGGACAAATATTGGCATCATAAAGTATTCTGTATACGTCCGTCCATGTAAACTTTGTAATCAAACTAAAGGTTGCGCTTTCAAAGATAATTCGACAAAAATTGTCACAAACTGTTCTATTGGCCCTATCTGAAAATAACTAAGATCTCATAGATAACCAAACTAAATTCAGCACAAATTTGTTTTATATAATAGACAGTTATTGTCAGTACTGTCTGACCACTTGGGTGAGTCTAATATATTAATTTTGGCTCATTTGACATATATGTGCTCTTTGTAGTGCCAAGATAAGTCAATTGGTTATTTTATACATCCCATTTAATATACCATGAATATAATTGTCACATATGTGTCTCTAAATAATCTAGAGAGTAGTCACTTTAAGCATTAATTTTGTACTGCATTTTAGAAAGCAGTTATTTTGACCACCACACAGTGCTCCAAATGGTCAATCTAGCCAGAAAAAAAGTAATTTTTTTAAATGTTTTAAAAGTAAATTGTTTGTATAGTAATATGTTGACAAGTCCATAGTACATAACGGCATATTTTTTCTTTAAATAGCTACACTAGCATTGATACATTGCTTCAAAAACAAGTAATTGCTTCTTTGTTAAAAAATTATTATCTCAAGTGACATTTAACAGTGCAAGTGAAATTGTCGTCAAAAAATAATAAGAACAATAAAAAAAAATTTTTTTGATGCAATTAATATAACAAAGGTAAGAGTAAAAATTACTGTTTAAATTTTTTCAGAAAATATGTTTTGTTTAGAAAAAATGCAATTATATACATATGTGTTTTAAATGTCAAATTTATGTTCAATGTCCAAATTTAATTTTAAATTGTAATTTAACATAGTTAAGCTTTAGTTTTTATGTTGTAGCTTTCTAATTTTTAAAAAATTAGCTGCCACTTTTTGCCTCAACGACTTTTACTTCATTTAGAGTTTAACATGTCCATTAAAAGGAAGGAGCTGTATTTTTATTTTTGAGGTTGGCATGGCATTTCGCCCACTTAACATTTTTTAAAGAAAGATAGCATTTAATTCCTTCCACACATACAGATAGGCAGTGTGAAAATTTCAAGACACCGGAAAGAAAAAATGTACATACAAAAACACACGAGTTATGACTTTTTTCCGGTTAGATTGAGCATTTGGACCACTGTGCACCAGAAGTAATCTATTGGAGATTTGTCGGAGGAATGTTTGTATACAAGCAATCGGTTATTGTACTGTCTATTACATGTTTTTAACTGAATGTTTGAGCATGTTAAAATATCTAGTTACATATGTAGCTAATCAAGTAACCAGTTACCTTACTAGCTACCTAGTAAGGTAACTAAATATTTTGGTAGCTCTCAGATAGTCTCATTGTAATCCAATATGGTAAATTAGGACAAGCACGTATTAAAATATTTACTCACGTACCTATTTATTTGACTAGTTATCACCCAAAGTGATAGTGACAGACGGACATGGCTAAATTCACTCAGAACTGTTTTCTGGGTATCATCTTTAAACGTAACCATTCAATATATAGTGTCATATGACTGGCGACTAAAAGATTGTAAATTCTGAATTTTGTATAAATAAAGGGTCTTCAAATATGGACATCCAAACTTTTACAGTTGATAGCTGCCATATTGTTGAAGCTTCATCTGTCAAATTTATATTATAGAGCTCAGCAACACGTTCTAATGACAAAATTTGTGTTTATAAAAATGTGTGTTATGTTTTGAAAATGCTCCGCGCGCTTCGGCCTTTTTACGATGAGGACCATTTCAGGACAAATGGGAACGTCAACGAACAAAATTGTCGAATTTGAGATAAAAATCCAAGACCATCCAATGCATGCTGAAAAAGTCACTGTTTGGTGTAGATTTTGGGCTGGCGGCGTCATCGGTAAATATTTCTTTGAGAATGACATTGTCCAAGCCATCACCGTCAACGGCGAACGCTATAGGTTGATGATTGCCTACTTATTTTGACCTCAATTGGATGATATGAACACCAGCGACATGTGGTTTCAACAGTACAATGATACGTGACACATAGCTCATGCCACATTGGACATTCTGCACGAGCGATTTGATGACATGGTCATCTAACATGGAGGTGATGTGAACTGAAATAAACCATAATACATTAATTAATAAACAAATAAATTATTTGGTATAAGGACTGAGATCGAAATATTCTTAACATACATATATGTTAATAAAAAAGAAACCTCTAAAATTACAGTTTTGATTTTTTATTTGATTTGAATTATTACTACAACTTAAAAAAAATTATACAATTATAGTTCTAATCAATAGTGATGAATTTATGAACCTTTTCCGGAAACCCCTCCATTATGATTTTTATAATGTTTCTGTCAATTTATTCAAACAGTTTGTCCATCTCCTTTTAAAATCTACCACACTTTTGGACACCTTTTTTGTGCTCTTCAATTCTCTTTTAACAAGAGCCCAATATCTCTCCACTACCCTTAGCTCCAGGCTGTTTGGAGGATTTGCCTCTCTTGGTACAAATACAACATTATTGTTCTTGTACCACTCAAGACCTTCCTTACCACAGTGACAGGATGCCAAATCATGCCAAAAATAAGTGGATAAATTAAGAAGTCTTATGATTGGAAGCATCCTTTTTTGTAAACATTCCTTGATGTAAATTTCTGTATTTATAAAGCCATTTGTAACAAATGTTTGGCTTTTTTGCAGCAACTGCATATTGCTTGACATACCGAGAACTTTTTGTGAAATTTTGTCTGCTTTTTGGTCCTAAACTTTTCTTCAACATTCCCTCGAGCATCAGCAACATACAAATTTTGACCCGAAAGCTGCGAAATATCTGCCAGAATATACGTTTCGTCATCCATTATGCAGCCGGATTATTTTTATATAAAACTTGACTTCAATTTTCGTGCTCTGCTTTTGGCCTCTAAATTTTTAGCGGCATTCCTCTCAGGAACTTTTTAGCCTTGTATGTTTTTAAACCTGCATTGGCTTTAACTTTTCGTACCAAATAGTCCGAGCACTGTACTAACCGGGCTGGTTTTATTGAAAATATTTAATAATTTGAGTACGCACTTTTTTCTCCTCACTCATTTTAATCAGATTAACAACAAATGAACATAATTGACATTAAACATAATAACTCACATGTTTTTCAGAGGTAACTTGAACAAAAAAAAAATCAATAAAACTTGGGTTAAAAGTTTTAATGAAAAACGTGTGTTAAGAATTTTTCGATCTCAGTCCTTAATCAACCAGTACATCAGTAATCCACAGTATAAACATTTTTTCATAAACTACTAAACTTAAAAGTGTTTCTAATAAAAACATGACAACTGATGAATTATATAAGAAAAATAAAAATCGGAAAGCCTACAAAATATAATAGAAAAATTGGTAAACCGTCAAGAAAAAGCGAAATACAATAAGACAAAAAATAGTTCTAAGTAAAAATTAAATTATAAAAATATAAATTTGTGGTTTGTTTTATTAAAAAGAGCGTAGTTTTATGAAATTCCAAAATTGTTATGCCACATATTTTTTTAGGCAATTGCGTCCAGTTTTGAAGCGCATGAAGTACGTGGTTTATTGCGTTGAAAAGAGCACATCTTCTCCGACAAAGTGAAAATAGTTTTTTTGACCTAAGGTCCCTTTTAACTTACCAGCTCACATATATTAACATATTTTAAAAGTCTGCACTGAACATCTTGGTACCAGACCTTCGAATTAATTTATTTAATTTGTGCTTAAGTCACTAAACTCTTAATTAAAAAATGTCAAATATTCATTCCGGAAATTCCACAAATCCATTCCTAACATATACATAATTCCTTAACGTGATTTAAAAGCTTTTATTTAAATATAATTCATTCATTCAACCTTTAAATTATTACATTTTTGTTACTTCAAAACTAATACAAATTGAACAGTAACAGTGTTATATAGTATATATAGTTTTGGCCTTCTATTGAATCAGTTATGGTCCGAACTGTACAGAATTTAATATTTTCTATAGAAAATATTGTGTATAAAATATTTGTAACGTCCAATAATAATAGTCTAACACCCACCTTAGTATACGGATCGAATAGGAATCACTTTCTGAGAGGATTAAACAATGTCCGTCCGTCCGTCTGGCTGGCTGTCCATGTAAACCTTGTGCGCAAAGTACAGTTTGCAAATTTGAATATATTTCGATAACATTTGGTACACATAATTTTTTCGGCCCAAGGACAAAGCCTATTGAAACTGGCTGAAATCGCTCCATTATTTCACCTAGCCCCCATATAAGATCCGCTTCCGAAAATCACTTCAACGTGTATAAATCTCCTAAAAATTTTGGTATACACATAAAATTTAACATAAATAACCTTCATATAGACATAAATCACACCACCTAATTTCATGGTGATCGGTACTTAGTTGGTTATAGCTCCCACATCCGAAAATCACTCACGAATATAAATTGTTTAAAATTTAAAAGAGAAATATTTTTGTTCAATTACTTAGTGTAGGGTATTCTATGGTCTTGCTTGACCGACCATACTTTCCTACTTATTTCTATATTGATATAAACGTGCGCTCTATTTCAGACAATTGTCGAAAAAAGGGATTTTTAACAAAATTCTAAGATTATATATAAGATTGTGATAAGAATGAAAATAATGTCACATAGAGTTTTTCAAATTTCTTCACAAATTATAATAAACATATCGAGTCATAATCGCCAAAAGATGTAAGCGCCAAAAACCAAATTTTACAGGGGAAGGTTTTATTTAAATGTCCTCGGTTGAAGTCTAAGTATTACCGTGAAATTGAGTATGTATGGACTTTTACTTCTTGACTATATATTGCATTGCATTCTCTTTCGCTGTCATGATGACACCCTTACGATTTTATTAAAAAACAACCTAACGTTCAAATTATTTTCGTGTGAAAAATTCAAATTAACATTTTTAATCATAAAATACTAATATTATTAATTAATTTGTTAAAACGAATAAAGACGTAAGCGCCACTTCATGTTCCCAAAATATAAAAAAAAAAAACAATAAATTGTACATACGTCTAAATTGGTTTTGCTGTAAAATCATTATACAGCGATGATCTTTTGTGAGATGATGCGAGAACTATCGATGTTTATCAAAAAAACAAAAATCGATAGTCATGGCAGTACGTCTTTTTGGCGGTTATAGCTCGATATTTCAAAAACCTGGAAAGTGGAGCAGATTTTGTTATAATAGGTTATAATTCATGTATCAGAAAATGTTTTAGGTCTTGGGAGCATTGAAAATCCAAAAAAATATTTGCCTGATTTACCTGTTGCAGAATTTAAAAAACAATAGTAATTCGCTTATGACATTTTTAATATAAAAAAAACAACTTTATCATTGTTTAAAAAAATCTGATTAGTTAGTTGTTTCCAGCACTTTCTTTTAACAATATATTATTTAATAATTATTGTTTGTATTTAAAAACCGGTTCCTATTGAACTACTAACTGAATAGGTAATAAATCGTTTTAGCTAAATGTGGTTTAAGACATAATCTGTCTCTTAGCATGAGTAGTAAACCAGTTGTGGGAACCCCAAAACAAAAAGTGGTTATCATTGTTTATGAATTTAACATCTCATTAATAAAATGCCTATTAAAATATATATTAAAAAAACAAACAAACTAACAAAATTATAAATTAAATTGACGTCAAAATATTGCTTATTGGATATTAAGGAGCTATAAAAAAATGTAATATCAAAGCTTATTTTAGCAGCTTTTAGAAAAGTTTACCCCCAGAAAAAGATTTTGAATACCAAATATGTATCGCTAATACAACATATAACAAACTTTACAGATATCGCTTTCGAGGCGTGATATTTTCGATCTACAGTAAAATGAATGAAAAACGTTTATCAAATCATAGTATGGAATCGCATGGAACTATTTACTTATTTCAAGAAATTCGTAATACCTTAATGTGTAGGGAATAAATGTAATAAATAATTATATTACAAATTATATTTTTAAGACTTTATTCATAATAAAAATGTTTTTTTTAAAACATAGGGTTAAAATGTTTTAATAAAACTTTTTGTTTATTCAGTTCTTCACAATAACGAAAGAAATTTTGTTTTCGACTTTATTAAAAGAATTTTATTAATTTCAAACAAAAAAACAAAACTAAAAAATATATGAAATAATAAACAAATTTTCGTGACTTATAAAAACCAAATTTGTGACGCATTTGTATGCAGACGTTTAGAAATTTATTACAAGTTTATAAAACAAAGATTGTATGGATATTTTGTTTTATAAATGTAGAGCTACTTGGCCTAGCAAAAAAGCAGAAGAGCTTATTGACAAACATTTCTATTTCTAATGTATTTTGTTATTAGTTTGTGCGAATGTACTATTTTACTACATTACCAGGCCAAGTGGTCTACATTGTGAATATATTTTTATGTTACAAAAAGCTTATAAAACAAAATGTCCACTTATTTATTAAACATGTAATAATATACAATTTGTAAGAACAATGTTGTTAGCAAACTAAAATTTTGTAATTTATCGAAAGTAATTGCTTTAAATTAAGATGATCAATTAAGTCTAACTTTATACTCAAAATGTTAAATGTCAATAATTCAGAAATTAACTGGGTATTGCACTACTAATGATTTATTTAGTTAAATTATTTCTTCCTCGTTAATACGTGGTAGGTATTGTATAAAAAAGTTAACATAAAAATCGGTGAATAACAAATGACTGGAGAATTCAAATATTTTGAAAATAAATCAGCTACTTATTTCCAAATAGGATGTTTGCTATTTAAGATGTTCATTTGGGTTTTAAATAAAAACCTATCAAATTCAAAATATCTGAAATAAGCAGAACAAGTTTAAATATGCACAAACAAATTTAAAATAAGCAAGCAAAAAAGCTCAATAAAACGGAAAAATATGCGCACAAATAAGCATAAGAAAAATCAGAAATAAAAGTTTAAATTAATTTTATTCGTAATAATTTGATTCTCACATGAACAATAATTGTTTTTCCACTTTTAAAATTAAATTATCTTTACTTGTTACATAAAAAAAAAAAACAAAATACAAGAGAGCTATATTTGGCTGTGCCGAGTCTTATATACTCTTCACCAAATTATACTTTAAAATAAAAATTTTAAATATTTTTAGGTAAACAAAAATATTTGTGGTAAAAAAAAACTCGGGTTAAAAAATATTTTTCCCGATTTTGACCGATTTTAGGTCCAAATTACTATAGCCTGATATAGATCGTTGCAATGGACTTTGAAATATCTATCATTAGATATCCATATTGTTTAAATTAATGACTTAGTAATCCAGATATAGATCAAAAATAAGGCAAAAATCTAGGTTGGCCCGGTTTTTTCATTATATCTCAGCCATTTGTGGGCCGATTTTCTCGATTTTAAATACCAACCGAGCGGGAAGAATTCCCAATATATTAATGTATGAATCAAGTTTGTAAGTTATTTGGGGTCATCAGAAAATTAATTTCATAAGACAGACAGACGGACATGGCTTAAGGATCCGGAATATATATACTTTACAGGGTCGGAAAATTATATTGTTGAAATTACAAACGGAATGACAGAACGGAATGATTAAAAAAAATTCAAGACATATACTTTCTTTAAAGAAAATCATATTATTTATGACATTATTTATAAATGTTATGAATTGAAAATCAATGAAATCATATCATACTATTTATGTTGAAACTTTGTTCTGTTTATTACGATATTGACAGTGCAATGGGAACACAGGTTTAATTTTTACAAAAATTGTATTTTAGCGGCTCAGTATTTTGTTGGATATTCCTTGTGTTTTATTACTGCTTCACAGCCACGATGCATTGAACCATTCGAAGTTTCCCATAGGTTTTGTATGGGATTGATATCTGGCGATTGAGCAGGCCACTTCAAAACACGTACCTCATTGGATTGCTGTCACTACTCGGTTGTAACCCTAGAGAATGTCTAAACTAGGGGCATATTTTCTTCGGCGTATGAAAACATAACATTCTTTAACCCTTTGACGACCACGGGGACACAAAAATATTGAATAACTAAATAACGAAAAAAATAATGGGTTCCATTTTAATTTAAATTAGATCGTAAACTCTTATTAATGTGTTTAGATTAAAACAAGTTCGGTTACAGCTTGTATTATACCCTACACCACCATAGTGGGGAGGGTATATTGGATTTGTGCAGATGTTTGTAACGCCCAAAAATATTAGTCTAACACCCACCTTAAAGTATACCGATCGACTCAGAATCAATTTCGATTATAAATGTTTAATCTATGTAGGTATCTACACAAATTTTTCTCCAAATAAGCTTTATATATGCGAAACTCGTGTTACCAAATTTTATTATGATCGGTCCATAATTAGTCATAGCTCCCATATAACCCCTGCATCCTATAATCACTTTAACGAGCATAAATCTCCTTAAAATGTTGGTTTACAAATAAAATGCAACATAAATAACTTTCATATAGACATTAATCACATGACCAAATTTCATGGTGATCGGTCCATAATTTGTCATAGCTCCCATATAAGGCCCACTTCCGAAAATCACTCACGAATATAAATTATTGAAATTTTGAAAGAAAAATGTTTTGCTCATTTACTTAGTATAGGGTATTATATGGTCGGGCTTGACCGACCATACTTTCTTACTTGTTTTTTACTGTCTTTGAAAATCGACAGTTTTATTGGTACTGTGTTCAAGAATTGTTCAAAAATTAGTCTTATGGTCGTGAAAGGGTTCAAATATATCTGCATCTGATTTCAGCTATAGTACACAGAGAAAACAAATTCATGATAGCAACCGAATTTGTAGCCAATCGAATGATTCGGTTGCACACATTTAATTTTTCGGTTCTATCAACAGAAAGTCAGTTGCTAAAGAAGAATGTCGGTTGAAATAAACAAACTTTTGTTAACCCTTTTAAAATTTGATAGCTACAACTGTAAAATTCGGTTACTAAGGTAGAATCATTCGATTGGCAACAAATTCGGTTGCAATCACGAATCTGTTTTCTCTGTGTATATTTTACGATATGAATTGGGCCTGAAAAACACCACCATACCATAATATTGACAGTCTTAGTTGTGTACTTTGCGTCCAGTCGCTTCAATCACTGCCTCTTAAATTGTATTTGGATTCGTCCGAAAAGAAAACAGAATTACATTTCTGTCTCGACCAGTTTAAATTTTGTTTAGCAAATTGTCGTATACAAGTGCGTATTTTTTTAGAAAAAATATGTTTTTTGCGAGGCGTTTGGAACCCAGACCAGCCTCATTTGTCCTACTCTTAACAGTTCGAGAAACTATTTCTAATTTTAGATTATTGATAACCACCCGTGGAGCAATTTTTTTGAAATTTCTTAAACTCTCTGGGAAAGTTTCTTACAATTTTTGACTGCTGATTTTTTAATTTAAATCGTTTATTCAAACTGAAAAAAAAAAAAAAATGCAGAAAAATTATGTGAAAATGGGAAAATCACAACTTTATATTTCAAATGGCACTAAAATGACTAACCCCCATTAACACGATGCCTGGTTAGGCGTTAACTAATAGTTCTACTGTCGGTTAAAATTATTTTTGTATGAAAACTCTCAGTATAACTATTAGTTATCACATAACCAGACTTCGTGTTACTGGGGTTTAAGGGTTTTTCTTCATTCCGCTTGACGATAGAATGTTTTGTTCGGACACAAATTGAAAAAATCTAAAAAAAAACTGAAAAAATCAAAATTCTTAGTTTTTTTTGACATTTCGCTATGAATATCTCAGAAACTAAGCATTGTTAAGTAGAACGGAGAAATTTTAGATATTGAAGTTCTTGCCCAGTGTGCAAAGTTTTGAACAAAACTCTTAAGCTGTTTTTGTGCCATTGAAAAAACAAGTGAACCAATTTGTGGCATTTTTCGCTTTTTCACATGGTGAAATGATATTGTATATGATAGCACTGTGAATAGATCATATCAATTGAAAATCTTTAAAAGGTTCTGAGGGTCATTGACCTTAAGTATCTCATTCTAGTATTTATCCACCAGATCTCTGTTCCTACCAATCTAATGTATCACGGTAATGTCAGAAAATTAAAGCTCGCAAGAGAAAAAAAATTGGTTTTCTCGAGACAAAAACATTGATATATCATATATTGAGATATAAAGATACAACGAAAAATTTTAAAAGGCGACCCCTACTTAGGCACGATTTACTATACCTAAGTATATGAGGGATTTAACGGAAAGTGAAAAAATTTTTTAAAACCGATGTCTTCCGATCGGGATGAATTTGCAAGGTTAGTCCTATTGGATAGTAGTTTATACATAATTTTCCAACAGGATTGGTCAAGAACTCTCTGAGTTATAGAGGGTCAAAATTTGACATTTTCGATAAACAGTTGTTTTTTCTCATCCATCTAACTTATTACCTATTGCTCTTAGCTAAATTTGTTCGAAATAGTTTTTATGCTGATATTTCTTCAATCTTTCGAAAAAAATTAAAAATAAAATATGTTTGATTTTTTTTTTTTTCAAATTGAAGAAAAAGTCAAACAAGTTTTTGATTTTGCAAAAAAAGTCAAATATTTTTTATTTTTAATTTTTTTTTCCGAAAGATTGAAGAAATAGATATCTAAACTATTTGTGACAAATGTTGCTACATAAAAAATTCAATAAAGTTCAATAAACTCGTTTGACATTAATAAACTTAATTATAGAGAAGAACATATTCGGTGTACTATTAATTATTTTATGTCTAGTTTCTTCATTTTTTGTTAGAATTTTATCACAGACACCTCTTTTGATAGGTTTTGAAATTATTTATTTTTCTGTTTCAACAGTTGTTGCAAAAAATACCTTTTATTTGGATTTGTTCGATGTTGGTACATTCAGAAAAAATGTAGATCTGATACTTTTGGATAATGTTGCGGAACATTGTCAAACCAAATGTTTTTGCTTTAAGGTTCAAAATGCCGATTTCGGGGGTAAGATAAAAAAACGGTACCTTTTCTAAAACTTCAGAAATAAAAAAGTCGAAGAACAAACTTTGTTTCTGATGTCAACAATAAAAAAGTCCTTTTTCGCAATTTTGATATGTTGCTAACTATATTATAATAGAAAATTTAAATAAACATTTGATAAAAGTTCTGTAAATATAGTTTTCAAAAAAAGTTTCCATTGTATTGTATTGTCTGTCATTATATATGTGGACTGGTAGAATATTATTTAATTTTGTTCAAATATTAACATTGAATGCATGAAAATTTACACTTTTTTAGTTCGTAGTTCAATAATACATTCGATTCAAATATATTTATACTCTACATCATCATAGTGGGGAGGTTATTATGCGTTTGTGTTGATGAATGATTCCATTACCGATATCCGTCCGTCCGTCTGGATAGACGCAACCGCTTTTCTTGTATACTGATATACCCAGAATCTCCGGTGGGAATCGAAACCGCAATCGAAATACTCCAGCACACTACCACCTAGTCTATAGGGGCACTGTAAACCTTGAGCCCAAGAACGATGAACAAAACTAATAGAATTATTCATTATTTCACATATCAGTCATAAATACTTGATGTATATAGATATCCTTACAAATTTTTCTACAAATCAGATTTACATACAAATAAATCACACCTAAAAATGTTGTGGCGAACGATTCATAATTGACAATAACTCCGAAAAATCACTCACGAAATAAAATTATTGAAATTTTAAAAGAAAGATGTTTTTGATCAGTGTAGGGAATTATATGGTAGAGCTTGACCGACCTTACTTATTATTTATTTTTTTTTTTTAATTATTTAATTTAATAGTTCTAAATTTTAAACTCAAATCTCAAAAACATCCGTATAATAAAACTTAGTATTTAAACCTGTCTAAATAAATCATATAAAAAATATTTTTAGCTGTTAATCATAATAAAATGAGTACCGATTGAAATCTCAAAACAATAAGTAAAGTATATAAAAGTGAATGTTGAACAGCCGAAAAAACCAGTTAGAAAATAAACAAAGTACTCAGAAATTCGTAAAATTTTATTTCCAATTTATCAGAAGCAATCCAACTAATTTTATTAAAATCCACTTTATTTTATTTATAGCCAAATTATGCAATCGCTTTACGTACAAGTCAAAACTATATACATAATATCCATAACAAAAAAGTAACTGTATAACTAATGCACTTAAATCTTGATGACATATTCCATATGTACCATACTTATCTACATATGTTTGTTTGCAAATGGCATTACAAATCAACTGAAATATTATCTTTCCCATATAAGAAAGAATGAATGGCAAAAAAACTGTTAAATGGACAAATTCTGACATTCCTGTTGCTGTCGTAGGCAGACAAAAAGTCAATTCATATAAATTAAAAGTGACCATTGTTCGTCTTTAATGGTGTCCCTTTTAGCTGCAGCTACAAACTCTCAACTAGCAAAGATAAAAAACGGTCATAACACCTGAAGTCCAGAACATTTGATGTTCTTTTCCTTGTGTTTTTTCAAAAAGGAAATAATAACTACAATTGACAATGTGAGGACAAAAACCAAACTACTAGTGTTTTTTTATACAATGGCCATCAATAAATTTTCTTTATTTTATTATTTTTTTTTCGAACACTATTTGTAACGGAAATTGATTAAGGACTTAGTACATTGAGTAGACACTAACACTAGGTAGTTTATTAAACCTCATACTTACTATGTATTATCAATATCTATACTTTACACATTACTCCTGTTTAACGCATAAACGTATATGTATAAGTTTCAGATATGATGAAATAGGTTATGGCTTAAGAAAATAACATCTCATTGGGCTTGAACAACCGAGATGTGTTTAGGAACTATATTCCGTAATCTTAATTTTCAAATTTCTAAGATAATATCAAATTAACTAGGGTTTATATTAAAATATAGTAAACTTCAGCGTTTTAAGCTTTAATGTAATTATTATCTGAGAAGTTTTCCAATATGTCTTAAAAACTACTAGTTTAAAGATCACATTAAATTAGGACAATATGACATGATAGGACCCTTGTGAATCGACCAAATACATTTATTGCCACATTCGGTAGGTTTTTAATTATAGCTGGTGTGATTTGATAACTTTATGTATGTCATCTGAGATTATAGCTTGTATATCCACATTAGATAATGCAGAAACAAGTGTCTCCTCAAGTTCAAAATCATTTGTTGGGGAGTTTGGTTGAAAGATTGAATCTGTTTTATCTGTGTAGAAAATAATAATGTAACATTGAGCAGAAAAACTATAAAGAAATTCACGACAAACATTCTAAAAAAATATTCTCGATAGCAATGCTGAAAAGAGTCGCATTTCGCGAATTACCAGTTGAAATGAATCACTCCATATAGGCGGTTTATTTAAGTCGAAATTCAATTTAATAACGAAATTTATAAGAGATTTATACGTAGTTATGGATTTCTGGAAGTGGATCTTATATGTAGGCTATGGTAATATCTGGACACATTCACGAAAAATATGTTCTTATGATTTCTTTTAGCATGAAACTGTTGTTTGCTGAATTATGTATGTAAAACCCTTCCTCCTGAGGAACTTCGGTTTTTCAATCCCATCCAATATGGAAATTGTCGATGGTCTCCCTGCTGATGAGATGAGGCTATCCATCTATACGGATCTAAAAAGGGGGACAGAGTGGGCGGTGGTGTATACATCCCTTTTAGACTTCCAGATGGATGCAGCATTCTTCAGGCCGAAGTATCGGCTATTAAAAGAACGGCCAACTGGCTCAGATATTACAGTGTATCTGGTAGGGATATCCATATATATGCTGACAGTATAGACTCCTTCTGCGGAATTCCGCTATCAACTTGCAAGAAACGTATACATGACATATATTACGAACTTGCCCAAACGAGGTGGGGTAATGAATCCACCTGTGCTATCACGAGGATGATATGGCCTGCGCTGGACTGCACACGCACGTCATATCTACTTCGACTACAACGAATACGACTAAGCAATATGGTGGCCATGCTGCAAGACTTGGGTTACTTTATAACGACTTCTGTAGAAGTTGTCAGAATGAGAAAGAGGAAGAAACTATTCTACACTTATTTTGTAATTGTCCGGCACTTGGTGATCTACGGGCCAGACTTTGCAAATTGCACCTAATGGCGACCCGACAACTGTCCCATGATGGTCTGTGTTACTTGAATCTCAACACCTTCTCCTCTTACTCCTCCAATTTCTCCTTTTGCTTAATAAATCTATAGAATTCCTTTCATCTACTTTTATTTCTTTCCTCTCTGTGTTTTTCATCTTCTTTCAGGTACCACAAAGGGAACGTTTATTGGACCCAAGTGAGCTGTACAAACGAAGATTTTGGATGGCTGCCTGATAACCTAACCTATACAATAATAGGAATAATGTGTGCAAAATTGAATTTGAAAAAAAAGAAAAAGAATATTTAAAATTCCATGATCTTAAATCCTTCCCTCTAGGCCTTATCGTGTGCATACAGAAGGACAAACATAGCTTGATCGTCTTAGAATTGCCTAAGGACCAGAATATATATGTATAGGTATACTTTTGTCAGTCTACGAAGAATACATCAATTTTAAATATATAAACTAATTTAAAAATATAAACTTTTTTGGAGGTTGTCTCACATTTGGGCAATTCCATGTCATCGTACGTGACATTTGTACGCCTATAGAGTGAAATAGACTTTGCACAAATTAGAGTATCTGAAAAACAATTTGGTCTTTATGTTCCATTCAGAGGGTACTACATTTTAAAAAAATAATAAGTCCTTTTGAAATATTGTTGTCTAAAATATCGAGCGAAATAAGGGTATATCGTACGTGACATAAAACGGAAGTAATTTTGAGGTACATGTAGAAATATGCGATAATTTGCGAATCGTGAGAGGCGTTATGCTTTCTTTTAATTTCTTACACTAAACCAAATATTCTTCCTTTACAATCCGTTATATTTAAATAAAAATAATCTTTGGATGATTTTATAATAAATCAAATTTAATATCGTACGTGACAGATTTTTCTCTCATAGTAAAACAATATATATTCTGTAAATATATGTATACAAAAACAAAAAAAAAAAATAGAAAATATATATTCGGTATCAATAAACAATTTGATGATAGCAAAAAAAAAATCAGAGTCAAATTCATTTCATACTACATGCTAATTGGGAGCTTAGTTTTCGCCGCAATCTTAGCCTAAAACATATCAATTAAATTAAAAAATTAAATATAGTCACTTTAAACTATTATTTTTGCATTAAAAATGTTGTAATAAGCTCTAAATACTTTCAGATAGTAACATTTTAGTGTTTTCTCCTATTCAAATCATCTTAAAAAAAAGGTTCAAGAGGTTTTGTTTTTTCAGTCGTGGTAGTCATTCTCGTGGAATTGCCCATTTTGCATTGACAATCTGATTCTGCTACACTGATTTTTCTGAGTTTCAATACCAATTCCATACACTGATAAAGATTTTGGTGTAAACATTTTTAATTTTCGTTATTTATTTTGGACGAAATAGGCTTGGAATTGCATAACGACTAAGGACCAAATTATATACATTATTGGGTCTTATATTATCATTATTTTTTAAAAGGGTTTTGCGTAAATGACCTCATTTTTCTGTAAAACGGTTAAATATATTGCAAATCTGATTTCATCAGTCGAAAAAAGTTCCAAGAACCCACAACATGTGCCGCAAATATCATAAAAACGGAGTGAAAATTTTACAAAAAAAGGACGCCATTATTTTTATTTACGCAAAAACCTTCAAAAATATTATGATACCCGAAATACAAATGAAGTTACCTGTTCACAAACGAACTCTAATGTAGATATCGGTAAGAAATCTCTGGTTTTGATTCAAATTTTTTTTCTTTAACCAGCGTCACACGAGTTGCAAGTGTTTATGGGAAATCTACTCTAACAGAATTACAACTATTGACGGCCATTCAATTGGACACACTTATAGTAAAAAGCTTAATAAAAAAAACCAAAATAAAATTTATGATTTGTAAGATAAATGAGAGCCATAAAAAACAATTTTGTTAAAATACACACAGAAAGTGAAATTGACCGAAGGGTAGATAATCTTGGATAATTTAGAAAACATTTTTATACAGAAAATAAAAATTGGAATACACAGATATCTTCCAGATTAATATAAGAAAAATCTTTTATTCTAAAACAATATTTGTGTTTTGGAAACAAGCGTCCTAAAGAAAAATGTTTTAATACTCCTACTTAAAAATTACAGCACATACAGAAATGGGAATAATATTAAAATTCTACAATTCTCCCATCACTGAATACAATAAAAATTGTACTAAGTATATTCCACTTAAGCTTATATTAACATAGAAAACTTACTAGTACTATTTACATCTTTTGTTTTTAATTAGTTGTGCGATAAAATGGGAATGCAAATGTGAATAAGTCCGGCTGAAGGGAGCAAGACTTAAGTACAGATCGGGAACGAGTTCTCTAATCTCAACACAATGCATATCATTAAATTATAGTTAAAATTTTATTATAAAAGCTTTCCGTAAAATATTAACAATATTTTGCACCCTATTCTCATACAAATTTTAACGATCAAAACATTTCTTATCCACCGCCAAGTCTTAAAAACTTCTTATCTTCTAACTATGTATTTGATATAACACAATAACATTTACTTTGGCAAATGTAAACTCTAAATAAAACATTGAATCAACGTTTAACACTTATCGCAAATGCAAAGAATTAACTAAACAAAGAGGGTGCATATTTAATTCCCAATATACTCGTTCCAACATATTTCTTACAACTCAAACCCATTAAATTCTTAAATGATTTGCTACACGTAAATCCACTAATATATGCCAAACATACGCAAACAGAACAGACAATCAAAAAAATATACTACTTACAAATGTCAAATACGGCGGAAATAAAAATCACAATTCAAATGTTGACGACGATGAGCCAAAAAAAAAAAAACACCACAAGTAGGTGGTAATTTGTTAAATTTTCCTTTAAGCACTCTCGAGGGCAAATCACTACCAAATAAAAATACCACAAAAAAATAAATACCAACAAATGCAAAAAAAGCAAGAAAATGAAATAAATACATTTAAGTGTGTAATGTGTTAGGATTTAGAAAATTTAAGTACATGCCATATTTACAAGCATTCGTTTTACTGTTCTGTTTGTAAGGGGAGACTTTTTTACCTCTGTAATTCGAAAAATATTAAAAAAGTCGAAAAAAAATGTGCAAATGTAATTTTAGCATGTAGCCGTAGTAGTACGTGCTACTAACTGCAAATGAAATTGACAAGCCTTGTCAAAGTGTTTGGGGAACATGGATTGTATTTGTTTCTTTCTTTTTTTTATGGAGTTTTAAATACGGCCTCTTTGGGGAGTATTTGTCAAAGACTAAAGCTGTCATATGTATTTTTTAAGCAAATTTTTTTAAAAAATGTGACATATTTACTGGCTTATTTTGCATACCTTTTGGAGAGGAACATTTATGATAAATGTATGCAAACCAACATAAACTTTTAAAGCTGGTTACATATAATTTTAGTGAGCTTACCTATATTTTAAAAAATTAGGTAGCTACTAACGGATAAATGTTAAAAAATATAAAGCTAAATTAGATTTTCCAAATAATATCTATATAGATAGGGAATTTCATGTATTTAGTTTGGTGTAAATATAAATTTGTATATTCTTCATCATGAGTGGCAAGTGAATATATAAGGATGTCTATCATTCCGTTTGTAATTGCCACATTTATCATTTGCGACCCCATAAACTATATACATTCTGGATCGTTATATATAGCGGAGTAGATATAGCATATCTGTATGTATGTGGAAATCAACTTCACGTAGCCCTCATATATTGGGTGTATGACTGAAAATGTCGAATTTTTTTCAAATTGTATAGCTTTTATTTTGAAAAATTTGTAATTTTGGATACTTTATTCGAAAGCGCGTTCTGCATCGATCGAAACAAATTGAATTCGGACGGGCCAAAATGTGGACTATAAGGCGGGTGAGGCAAAACTTCCCAACCACTTCACTATAAATACTTTTTCACAGGTATTGCATATATGCTCACACACTTTATAATGTACAAGCTTAAATGTACATGACAGTTGATGTTAACTCAAACAGCGTCTATGATAAGCTCATTCACGACTACAACCTCTGCCACTATTTATACACGCGCCATCCTTCGTTAATCTTCTACAATGCTCTTTACGACAAACTAGTATGTTCGAATTCTAGAGCTTTCGATGTCAATGTTAGCAGCATAAACATCTAGTGTTGCCATACGTAGTAGATGCTTCTACTGATGGACATGATAACTGCTGCAGGCAGTCGTTACAGACTGTTAAATTCAAATCGTTATTGCAAATTCGTAACAATATTTCCACAGTAATTCGAAAAAATTAAATCTGGAAAAATATTTGCTAACCCAAGTTTTTTTCCACACTAACAAATATTTTCAAACTTTATCTTAAAGATTCTGCACAGAAGAATATAGCTCTCGTAATTGTTATTTTTCAAATGGGGAAAAGTGGGTTAATTTATTTATTAGGTGATTTTTAAAATTTTTATAAAATATAAATAAATAGAGCTATGAGAATTATGTACTCTACTATGATATCTTTACTCTGAATGTATATTTTAGAATAAGTTTCAATAAAATAGTTTATATAAACACAAATTTATACAAAATAATATTAATGAAACAAGACCAATGGTTTGTAATTTAATTCGAAGTTGGTTACATTGAAAATTTTATTAGAAACTACTTTCTACACTCATGGATTAACGAACTAGAATCGACCGGTGGCCGAAATTCGACCACTTTTAAAACGCTTTTTACGACTTTTATGGAAAGAATTTTGAAATAATTTTTTATATTGTGCATCTTTAGAGAAAATAACCTTTTAAACCATATATGTTTCATCAATCTGAAAATCTTTCAATCAACAATTTATATAATTATAACTAGCTTGACCCGGTGCGCTTCGCTACCCCTGTCGATGTAAAAATCGGTTCAGCCATTTAGTAATTATTGTTTAAAAACTAAAGGTACCAATTTTACCCGTTTTTCCCCCTTTTTATCCCTTTATGGTCCAAGTATTGAAAAAATTTATAGCCTATTGACGCTTCCAAGTAAGGATCTATCTACGTTCCAAATTTCAATAAAATCGATTCAGCGGTTTAGGCGTGATGCTCAAACAAATAAACAAACAAACTTACAAAGACATTTATATATTTATATAGATTTATTATTTGTATACCCTTCACCTTCGTGAGAATGGTACTTATAAGCAGGGTTTAATATTTAGTTAAACGTTTTTTACATTTGACCACCGACTACGCAATAAATATGAATCGTTTTCATATTAATGTCCACATATACTGAAAATATACAAACTATAAACCAATGCCATATATGCACAAGCTTCATAGTAGAAATATTTGTCGCAGTTTTTCCAAAAATATTTTGCCTTACAAAATATTTTACGTTGCAGCTAGAAGACAAATTGAAAATTTTTCATTTCTAAAACATTTGCTGCTCAAATATATTTATATTTTTGGTTAGCAAAAACAAATATATTGCTTGTGTATAATATACAAAAAATTTACTACAAAAACATCAAACATGCAAACAAATTGCAGCGTGAAAACCATAAACTGCAAACGATATGCGCAGTAAAAAATTCAAACAATGGAAATATGGAAGATGCTAAATGTAGACTGCCAAACCATACGAAGTTGAAAAATGTAAAATCGAAATTGTGCGAAGTTAAAAATGTTTAAAACGAAAATGTGCATTTATAAAATATTTCAGCCACATATATGGAAATATTTAGCCGCATATAGTCACTGAGTAGAAAAATGTGAAAAAAACTATGAACAACAAGTGTGCGTTGATTTGGGTGTACAAAATAAAAATTTATATTGAATCGTGTGTTTAAGAATTTAAGTGCAATAAAATAGAAGCTTTATTTTTTGAGGTATGTAATTGTATTATGAAAGATAGGAATGCAGTGAAAATATATTAAATAAGATTCTGGGCAAAGGATAGCGGACGATATTATTTTATTGAATTTTTTGATTAAATGATTTTTGTAATACGAATTCAAATGTATTCCTGCTGCTTGTAATAGGAGTCCAGAAAAATTAGTAACATAAAATTTTGTATGTAAAGTGGCTAAAAAAGGATAGATAATGCAACAACAAAATGTAACAACAGACAAGCAAAACAGCCAATGAATACAATCTAATAAAAAATAACAGGATCTACAAAAAAAATATTATGTTGCATAAAAATGCAATGTAGATAGAGAGATTACTTTTTGTTTGTACACTCAAATGTATGTACACTCAAATGTATGTAAATAATTTGTAACAGGAGAACAAACAAATAAGCAGAATAGAAAATAATTGTGCAAGAACAATTTGATGTGTAAGATATAAATGCAAAAAGGCACAGGCATGAGTACAACAGGAGTAAAAGGAAATTAACTGTATAAAACTTGTGTTCTGTAACTGCATAATGCAACAACAATTTACGCAAAACCATAAAAACAAATACGCACAAATATCCTTTACAAAAAACAACAATTCAGTGCACATGACAAAAATTCCTCGAGCTAAAAATAAACCAAAATGCGTAATAAAAAATGATCTGTAACGGTACTCAACAAAAATCAGTTCTACACAAACAATGCAATAATAATATCATCCGCTATCCTTTGCCCATAACCTTCTTTAATGTACTTTTACAGCATTCCTATCGTTCACAATACAAGTAGGTACATACCACAGGTTCTTCATTGTATAATTATATTTTTTTCAGCATTCTATACTTTATTATTTTACTCCTGTAACAAACGCTCAGCCAATCATACTCATTTGCATTTGAGATTGCACAAGTTGTTGTTGATATTCTACATTAAGAGTAAAAAAACAACAAAATGCAATTAATTGCAACGATTCCTGCTCTACTCCTCCATATTTCTAGAAATTCCTTTACTATGCATTTGTTTCTTTTTTTGCACGAGTTGTTTTTGCTTTTTACAGCTAAAGGACACACATACAACAGTTGTATATCACAATTACTTGAGTGTATAAGTAGTTGTTCTTGTATTTCCTTTTTCTCCTGCTGCACTCGTGGCTATGTAAAAAATTATTGTGCCTTCGTTGCATAATTTGTTCTCTGTTGCTTATTTGTTTTTTTGTTCTCCTGTTACAAATATTACGAATGGATACATATGAATGTGCATTTAAAAACACAAAGTCGATCTTTCAGAATACAAGTCATACATAATTATGTATGTACATATAGTAAAATTTTCTTCATTGCATAATTATATATTCTGGACCTTACTTAAATTTCTATCTTTCCTCTTTATCCTTTTTTTCTCCTGCTACACTCACGATCATCATTGAACCTATTTATGTGTTTGTTTATGGTTTTTGCGTAAATTGTTGTTGCATTATGCAGTTACAGAACACATGTATACACATACAGCAGTTTTATACAGTTAATTTCCTTTTGGTCCTATTGTACTCATGCCTGTGCCTTTTCGCATTTATATCTTACACATCAAATTGTTCTTGCACAATTATTTTCTATGCTGCTTATTTATTTGTTTGTTCTCCTGTTACAAATTTTACGAAAGGATACATTTGAGTGTACAAACAAAAAGTAATCTATCTATCTACATTGCATTTTTATGCAACATACAATTTTTTTTGTAGATCCTGTTATTTTTTATTAGATTGTATTCATTGGCTGTTTTGCTTGTCTGTTGTTACATTTTGTTGTTGCATTATCTATCCTTTTTTAGCCACTTTACATACAAAATTTTATGTTACTAATTTTTCTGGACTCCTATTACAAGCAGCAGGAATACATTTGAATTCGTATTACAAAAATCATTTAATCAAAAAATTCAATAAAATAATATCGTCCGCTATCCTTTGCCCAGAATCTTATTTAATATATTTTCACTGCATTCCTATCTTTCATAATACAATTACATACCTCAAAAAATAAAGCTTCTATTTTATTGCACTTAAATTCTTAAACACACGATTCAATATAAATTTTTATTTTGTACACCCAAATCAACGCACACTTGTTGTTCATAGTTTTTTTCACATTTTTCTACTCAGTGACTATATGCGGCTAAATATTTCCATATATGTGGCTGAAATATTTTATAAATGCACATTTTCGTTTTAAACATTTTTAACTTCGCACAATTTCGTATTTTACATTTTTCAACTTCGTATGGTTTGGCAGTCTACATTTAGCATCTTCCATATTTCCATTGTTTGAATTTTTTACTGCGCATATCGTTTGCAGTTTATGGTTTTCACGCTGCAATTTGTTTGCATGTTTGATGTTTTTGTAGTAAATTTTTTGTATATTATACACAAGCAATATATTTGTTTTTGCTAACCAAAAATATACATATATTTGGGCAGCAAATGTTTTAGAAATGAAAAATTTTCGTTTTGTCTTCTAGCTGCAACGTAAAATATTTTGTAAGGCAAAATATTTTTGGAAAAACTGTGACAAATATTTCTACTATGAAGCTTGTGCATATATGGAATTCGTAAATAGTATTTATATTTTTAGTATGTATGTGAGGAAATATTATTTTGTTAAATATTTGTTGCAGTTTTCATTTAAAATTATGAAATATTTTGCAATTTTTTGACTAATATAGTAGTAATTTTAAACTCTGCTTATAAGTTTGTCATTCCGTTTGTAATTTCCACAATAAAACTTTCCTACCCTATAAAGTATATATATTCTTGATCCTTATAGATAGCGGAGTCGATTAAGCCATGTCCGTCTGTCTGTAAGTATGTTCGTCTGTTAAAATCAATTTTCAATAGACCCCAGATATCTTCGGGATCCAAATTTTCAATAATTCTGTCAGAATGCTTTCGAGAAGTGTCCTATTTAAAATCAGCAAAATTCGTCCATAAATAACTTAAATAACTGAAAATTTCATCAAAAAAAGACAATTTATTGCATGCTTTGACAAAAAAACAACAAAACGTATGTTTGGATGTGTGTTGGTTTCATTGCTTTGGGTTTTTTTTTTTTTTTTTTTGTGTGTTTGTTTCGCTTGGCGTTGTTTGTTTTTATACCCTTCACCTTCGTGAGATGGGTATATAGCAGTCATGGGCAAAACTGAAATTCTAATGCACGCGTGCATAGGCCAAGAAATTCTGCTGACGCTTTGTTGACACACCTACACTATAAGCTTGTGTGTATTAGTGTGTCTGTGTTTTACTAAAATGACCACTTGTTTGTTGCTTTGTTACGATCTCAGAGATCAAAATCAAATCAGTTGCTGTTCAGCTTTTGTAGAAGCAACCCTGCAGGAAATGTCAATAGTGAAACTGTACTGACTTACTATTGACGCAGTCACCAGTACTAGTGACTTATTATACGACATACAATGCTTTTTACTATAGACATTTAACATGTGCGTGTCATTGAAAATCTACTACTGACGTTAGTACTATTGACTAGGTACTTCTTTTGGGACCACATGTAGACATTGGAACCAGTAAATCAATAGTACTATTTAGCAGTTCTAGTCTACACTTTTGGTACTTTTCTGTAGTAAAAGTCGACAATAAAATTTAAAATTGGGCCAAACACAATTGGAAAATTTTCAACAAATAACTCAAGCAATTCGTTAGCTACTTTCACGTTACTGTAAACATGCCTTGGACTACTAAGTATCCGATAAGCACAATGTAAAACCAAAAACTCATAGTATATATCTTTGTGAACGTTATTGCAAAGAACAATGGGACCAGTATATGCAAGGAACTGATGAAATTCAGTGGCCTTCCAATGATGTATTTCATCAAGAGATCTAGGTTTTCGTGGAAACTCCTTTGAGAAACATTTTCTTAACTTTAACAGCTCGGATGATATTTTTACTAAGTTCTCTTTAGGGGTCTTCTCTTCAGTTTTGTTGTTGATGATTCGAACAAGAATCTTCCGCATAACTCCAAGATCGATAAGATGCATACTATCTAAAGGTACTTGCTTTATCATATTAAAACCTATTTCTTCAAGGGGAGTTTTTTGATTTAGGAATGTTTGGCTGTGGTGGTTTGGATACTTTCTTGAAGAAAAGTCCGTATCGGAGATCAAAGTTCCGCTAGATGTGCTGTATGTTAGGACATTACCAATTTTTTTAGATATTTGGGTACACTTAGTGCATCCATGGGATGCAGTATGTCCTGGAACACCACAAATGAAAGCCTTAGCTGGCGTGTCACATGACAAACAACGAAACGAAATTTTAATTTTCTTGTCATTTAAAAAAAATTCACCATTAAGAGAAAGGACATCTTCAACAAAATCTTTACAAAAATCTTTAACACATTTTGGTTTAGAAAGGCCTACATATATTCCTATCGGAAATGGTTTAACTTTCTCCTGCACATTAACGATTTTTAAAAGAATTGGCCACAACTGCACTCGCGAACTTTTAAACAATGGGATTCCATCAATGTTGATATCCAGTTCAATTTCGTCGTAATTTTTCAAAACTTGCTCAAATTGTCTTAGCTGACTTTCAATTCCAATGTGGCAATAATTTCCTCCAAAAACTTTTCTGATTGAAAGTTCTTTCCTTTTACCCATCAGCGCAGCAGCTGAGAGAGGCACATCTAGACCTTCCTCCTGTAATATAATGAGAAGCTTTTCCAAACATTTTCTGGAAGGGCCTGTCTCAATATACCAATTTTTAATCTTCTCGCGCAAACTATATTTTGGAAAATCTATTTGAGACGACACGGAACATTCAGGCTCCACAAAATTTTCACAATTCACACTTGGACTTATAAGTATCTCATTTTCACCACTTCTATTTTTATATAAAATTGACTGTTTTTTTAATAAACGTTTATAATTTCTTTTACTCATAATTGTTAAATTAACTTACAAAACACTATTATTCACTTTTTCTTGATTTATTTTTTTTTAAATTTTGATGACAGCCGCCTTTTTTTCCACAAAATAATAAAAACATTAAGAAGAAGCATAGTTTTATTACAGAGCATACATTTTGTAGCTAAAAGTCGACTGGGATTAGCCGTCGAACTTTTTTTTAAAAAAGCCGTCGTCGTTGAATACAAATTTTTTATTTTTTGAATGAATTTAAGAAATTAAAAATGGTTTGTGGTATTTTTATACTTCTGTAGTTTAGAAACATGAATTTTGTGAATAACTTCTATACCACAATTTAAAAAACATCCCATTGATAAAAATGATTATGCCGCCGATACATTATTAATCAGCTGCCGCCACTCACTTGTTCTTAACAATTTTTTTCTCATCAAAGGCAAATTAAAAAATTGTTGACGCTTCGATCACAACGTCACCATAAAGTCACCAATATAGTCGACAAAACTGGTGACTTGGAGACACTTGTCGACAGGTTTCCTTCAGGGAAGATCACGTTGCGGATTTTTTTATGCTTATGATTTTCTCTCTGCTGCTTAACGCACACAAATATACACATGGTGGTATGTGTTTGCCCATGACTGGTATATAGTCATGGGTAAGATAGTCATTTCGTTTGTAACTTCTGCAATATAATCTGTTCGTCAGCAATTAAATGTAAAATTTTTAAAAGTTTTCTTGATATATTTAGGATGCTATACGTTGAAAGTGGGCAATTAATGCATATATATTGCCAAATATAGTACTCTTACTTATTTGTAAATATAATCATAAATTATTCAAATAATATTTTTTACTAGTTGTTCGTTTGAAAAATTGAGGAAAATTAATCGAGCAATCGAATAATAAAAAACATATTAAAAACTCTTAGTCGATTAAAATAAAACTCGAATAATTGACAACCCACAAAAGTATATACATATATGTAATATGGGTACTTATAAACGATCTAGCTGTGTCCGTTTAAATTGGCCCTAAACGAAGATACCTAGAAAATTCAGCACCAATAGCTTGAAAAATAAGCGCTTGCATACCAGGGACCGGAACAATTATGAAATTTATAATAAAAATCACAACATAATTTTTATTTTCAGATTTTTAATTTTTTAGTCAGAAATATTTGTCAGACTTTGATTTTTATTTTTTTTTGTCAGAACTAATTGTTATTTTTTTGTCAGACATATTTGTCAGGCTAAGATTTTTATATTTTTGGCAGATATACAAATTAACTAATGAGTTTTATTTACATATATCTAAGAGTCTGACAAATATCTAATAAATAAAACTCATTAATTAATTTGTATCTGCCAAAAATATAAAAATCTTAGTCTGACAAATATGTATGTCTGACAAAAAAAAAAAAATAAAAACCAAAAATTTAAAAAGCATGTTATTTTATGAAAATATAGTTGAAAACAATCAAAATGGTATACATGACTTGACTCTCCGATATTTTCTTGTGATGGCTTTTTTCCTTTGAAATTTCAAGAATAATTATTATTTTCGGTCCCAGTTGCATACTTCACAAGTTTTTGAATCTTGCATAAATATGCATAATTTCTTTAAAGAAAATATTACTTTTGGAATTTGTATCAAACACAATAAATATTTCATGTAGATGCAATAACTAATAATGTCCATCGGTTTTTCAGTCAGCTGAAGGCAAAAATATTTGTTTTATGATACCTTTTGTTTTATTTTCTTAGAAAATCTTAATTGCTACACCATCATAGTGGGGAGGGTATTATGCGTTTGTGCAGATTTCTGTAACACCCAAAAATATTATTCTAACACCCACCTTAAAGTATGCCGATCGACACAGAATTACTCTTGTACATACAATTATTTTTTGCCCACAAAGCCTATTCCAACTGGTTGAAATCGGTTCATTATTTCTCCCGGACATTCACGAAAATAAATTATTGAAATTAGAAAAAAATGTTTTTTAAAATATGGTCGGGCTTGACCTTTCATACTTCTTTTACTATGCATATTTTCCTATGCTTTTTATACCTACATCACCATAGTAGAGAGGGTGTGATGCGTTTTTGCTGATGTTTGTAACGTGATTTTAGATTGTTCAGTCGTCTGTCAGTTCATGTAAAATGTCCAGTCAAACTATAAGTAGCAATTTTGAAGACGGTTCGTGGAAATTTGGCTACGTTTTTGTAAGGCTAAATCCTCAAAAATGTTATTGGTATAGATTCGAAAATTGTGGTCCTTGAAAAATTACGTTCTCTAATCAATTATAAATTCCATTGCTATCTATTATACGAAGAGGGCCCTTTCAGACTAACTTGAAAATAAAGTTATTAATTTAAAACGGATTTTTTACGTGCTTAAAACTTTTACCCATTTCTATAGCTAATTTGCGTAAAACTACAAAAGCGTAAACTATGTGCAAAATAACAAAACACTTCGTTATCTTTTACTCTAAAAACCAAAAAAAAAGAATGAAATACTTAAAATTCAAAACAAGATTTTTTACAAATGCAAGTTGTGTAGCTCGAAATTCTCATTGTAGAATATATTTTTTTTTTTTTTTTCAGCCAAAACAACAAATGTTGCATGTTATTTTTATTTCAACAGAATAATAGAACAACAACAAACTAACAAAACTAAACTAAACACACAATATGTTGAAACAAAATTTCATTTGTTTTCTATCACGACAACAACTACAAAAAGAAATGATGATGAAAAAAAAAAAGAAAACAATATTGAAACAAAATTATGCAAAAATCTTTAGATCCAAATTTGAAATAAAGAAATAAATTTTAAAGTTTATATACTACGAGGCTGTATTGAGCTTATTGTTAAGATACGCTCGAAAAAAGTATGTTGCCAGGAACAGTAAGTGGCTAAATTCAGGATAAAACTTCCGATATTTGGATACTTCTTTAACTACAAACACAATTTTTTAGTGTATTTCCTGTCTTCAACCACAAACAAAATATTTATTAAACACAGGGGGTGTGAATAGTATGAATTGAACATGTTCTAAAATCACATAATAATAAAAAAATAAAACCAAATATTCTTGCAAAAAATAAAAGGAATACAAGTCATACATACTCTCAATGTTTGATAACAATATTTTGGTTATTTAACATTCTTTTGGCGTAAACTAAAGTGGATATTGATATTTTGTCCTTTTTACATTTCCAAGTAATTTATGTGTTTTTCTAACTCCTAGTACATACATTTATTCATTCGTTCATCTGTATGTATTTTGGTTTACTGTTAAGAAAAGTCACCAGCAACAAGAAGGCAGGACCAAAAAGGACATTGCGTTAAATTTAGCAATTGTATGTAAAGAATGGTACCTCATACACACACATGCTAACCGATTCAGCAAACTTTTGCAAAATTTAAAACAACATTGTTGTTTTGTCATATTTTTTATTTTTTTTTATTCAGCCAACAAACAACGATGGACTTTTATGAAGGCGGTCTGGAGGGTATGTGTGGGTGGTGGGATTGTTTAGCGCAGTAAAAGATTATTGTTAAAGTTTTGAGCTCTTAGCACCCATTGACATGCAAGTCATGTGTCATGATATAGAGGATGTCGCTTAACATTGATAGACCCAAACAGGACAACAACAAGAGCAAATATGTTCTTGCATGTAACCCCACTCGACATATTTTATATTTTCAACTATAAATTTATTTAGTTACGGTTTTACACACAATCGTCGACAACGACAGTTTAAAGCCAAAACAACAAATTTTCAATTATTGTTTCTGTTGTTTGTTGCTGCTGCCGTTTTGTACAATAAAAAAATATATAAATTTCAAACAAAGCGTAAAATTTATGATTGAAAAATTGAATTTATCAAAATTGTTTTCTTTAAGAGTTGATTACATGGAACGTTTCGTTTTTTCGGGGATATGAAAATGTTGGTAAACTAAAATTTCACCAAATAATAAAACATTTTCTGATTCTGAAACTAATGTCATTTTCTTTTCTGGTCTCATGTTGGAAAAAGCGTATATTTTGTAAAGTGTCACAGTGCACAGTGAGGGAAATGAAAAAAAAGTGGACATAAATTTGTAACTTCTAAACTGATAGCCCGATTTTAATAAAATTTTCCACGACTAGAGAGGAGCTATAGCTGAGTTTAAGTTTTGAATTTGTACTATAAGCTCTAAGGTGCGAAAAAACTACTTTTTTAATTTAAATTCACATAACTTTTGGCTGAGTATTGATTTTGAAATAATTCTTAAATTAAAAAATATATATTTGAAAAACTCGGAAGAGATTTGGACCCGCTATTAGCAAAATTCCAGACTAAGGTAGGTAAAAAAATGACATTTTAATTTTCAACTGCTAATATCTCAAAGATAAAATATAGCTATGTTTTTTGTAGGTCTCTTCTTATAGGTTTTACGTATAGTCAGAGTCAAAATTTAGTATACAATATTTTCGTCAATGAAGCTAAATATTTCAGTTTTTAATATTTTATTATTTAAAAAAAATTTAAAAATTCAAATCTATTTTTTTTTACCAAAATCCGACAATAAAAAGTTAATACATTGTTGGGCCCCCATTCAGCTTAATTACGTCCTCTAGTCATCTTTTCATGGAGTTTACAGAAGGTTCAGTTACATCTTTAGAAATTCGGCCCACTCTTCCGTTAAAGCTGTTCGGAGTTCGGCCTCCGTTTCTAATATTCCTGTCAAAAATTTCCCAGATGTTCTCTATTGGGTTAAGGTCTGGAGATCGCGAAGGTGAATTAAACTGCTTTGGCACGTTATAAAATAGCCACTCCTTAACAATTCTGGCGGTGTTCTTTGGGTAATTGTTTTGCGAAAAGACCCATGTCCTTTAATATTTGTAAGTAGCAATTTGACAAAGTGTGCAAGTTTGTATATTTTTTGATTCAGAAACCATATGAAAAGTTATTATGATTTCTTTAAATTAAAACATTTAAATTTTACCGATATGAAGAAGTTTGCATTCTAAATTTTGAATTTTTCTACTGAAAATATATTTAAAGTAAAAACCGAAGAATAATTATCGGTTTCGGGTTTAGGTCTTAAAACCGCGGATTCGGTTTCGGTTAAAACCGAACTGTAAACTCTAGTTTATATCAGTATATTATACAAAATTTTACAAATGGAACACATACCCAACATAACTGATCCACATAATCAAAATACCCAAATTGTGTTTTATTATTATTTTGTGATAAAAACTAAATCACTCAAAATAACAGTTATATATTTATTTTTGTTTATTATTAATGATTTGGTCAGAGACTAACCATTTAAATGTTGGATGATCTAAATTAAAGTTTCCAAAAAACCGAAGAATTTCAAAACCGCGGTTTCGGTTTTAAAAAACCGATCGGTTTCGGTTCGGTTTTATGATAATTTATTGACTATTAAATCAGTTGATAATATACGAAATGCCATAGAAAAATAGAAGGTAGTTTCCATAGGGTAACATAGAGACGAGACGGAATTGTCAAAAACCTAAGTCTGTTGTCAAAAACCTATCTCTCGCAACAACAAAATACATGTTAGTCAATGTATTTTGTTGTTGTATCAGACATATAATTTGTTGTTTTATTTTTTGACAATACGGAGTGTCTCGTCTCTATGTATAATTCTCTATGGTAGTTTCATTCTCTCTTTATTTTTTCAAATTCTATATCTGACATGCTTAAGGATTTTGAAATATTCATAAAAATAGTAATGCCATATTAATTTTAAGTTTTCCCTTATAGTCTTTGGGAATACATAATTTTCATTAATTTGAAAAATATAAAAAAATATTTACTTTCAAATTGGGATCAAAGGATAGTTTTCAAATATTACAAAGCTAATTTGTGAACACTATTTTAAGAATTGATAAGCATGAGTTTCACTTTTTTGTGTATTTAAGTTATTTATGGAACTGAACTTAATATGGTCACATATGAACTGATGCACGAAAAATATCGTTTTGTGATTTAATTTTACATGAAACTTATTTGTGCAGAATACTAATATTCTAAATACATTTATATATGTATACAGCCGTATTTCGGGAAGCAAATTGGACCGAATCATCGACGGATTATTGCCATTTCCAATAAAGTTTGTCCTTTTATCATATGAATAACGTGTGCACAATTGCGTGGTAATACAATTTTGAGAAATACTATATTTTTTGTTGGTTGTACCACATTTAGGTCTAGAACTGTGCACAGTGGTTTAGAAACGTTTTTTTTTTTTTGGAAATAATTCGGTATCTCGGGAACTATTAAAGATATTGCTTTCACACGGTTAGAGCCGAGGTGTTTTTGAGTTAATCTGCATTTGTTTACTATTCTAGTACTAACAGGGGCCAGTGTGTTGTCCTTCAAATTTGATCACCAAAAATCCATTTATGATCCATATGAATGAGCTGAAATTGATTATTATTTTTTACGTTTTTTCCCAAAAAAACCCATATATTTTGTAGACAAAGTTTTTCTTCGAGACTATACACAAAATTTATATGATACGGAAAGAGAACTTAATGCTAAAGCATGTAAAGTAAAATTTGGCTCACTAAAGCGGACACAACACCCCCAGGCCTTTCCAAACTTCGCCAATTTTAAAAAAATTATTTTGAGTAACAAATTCTAAAAAGGCAAAGCACCGATCCAAGAAGATGTTCCATATTTGTATAACCCTATATGTTACTTAAACACCTACAAAGTTTTTTTGCTATCACACGGTAAATTACGTTAGAGTAGGGACTTTTCTAAAAAAAACTCAGTTTTTGGAACACATTTTTCCCGGTTTAGGAATTTTGGTATTTTAAAACAAAAAATGTCAAAAATTATAATACCGTTGATGTAAGGACATTTGGATCTATATTAGTTCCAAATTTATGTTATGATATCTTTAACCGTTAAAATTTTACATTAATTAAAATTTTATATTTTTCTCCATGGAAAATCACCATATTATAATTTTTTTAGTTTTTAAGGTAAATGAGGTCCCAAAAATTTATAGAATTATTTAATTTTACTAAAATATCAATCTTCAAGTCCTAACGTTTTCATCAATATCAAATACTTCTATAAAAAGTCTTTATTTACTTCTCAGAAGTTCCGCAAACCTTACCCCCTTCGGAAAATTTGTACATTTTTTCATATATTTTCATATATTTTTTCGAGCAAAATTAAAAAAAAATAAATGAATAAACCTAAATATCTCTTCAACTAATAGAGATAGCCTATATAAGTGTATTTTTAGTAGATCTTCTTAAGGACTATTCTAAATTTCAGCTCATTTGGATCATAAATGGATTTTTGGCATTTTTTTTTAAAATTTTGAGACCCGAGGTGACCAACTTTGAAGGGCCACACACTGGCCCTCATTTGCGCTAGGACGCAGAACATATGCAGATCAATCAGTTTCTAAACCACTGTGCTTTGTTTATAATAAACTGACATTGCACATTTGCATTGCCAAACATTAGTGATCAACAAATAATATTTGGGTAAAATAGTCCTTCCCTCTACCGTGCACAGATAAATCGTCTTAAATTTTTATATCGACCCAATATTTCGATTTGTTGCAAACGGAATGACAAAATTTTTGGTGGTGGGTGTAAAATTTACACAAAATAGTAAAGAATTTTTGATTGTGAATCTAATCGGGACCATACTCGATATATTTATGTATTATTCATATTCGTAAGTTATTTGGGGTCGTGAGGATGTTGATTTTAACACACAGACGGACATCGCTATATCGTCTCCGCTATCTATAAGGCTCGGGTAAAAATTTTTCGATTTGGCTAAACTATTCATTGTTGTAAATTCATACCAAGTTCCACATAATTCCCATTAGAAATATTTTAATTCAAAATAATAGCGAAAAAAACTTGTACATATAACTTATCACAAAAATTTAATTTTAATTTCTACAACAGAATTTCTGTTTTTTCATCTTAACCGCATTTATGTTTTACCACAGAAATGTCAAACTTTTACCAACTTTAATACTGTTTAATAAATAACTCAAATTAATTTTAAAGTACACTAACACGTGATGCTTCTTACACAGACAAAGGCTTTATATAACCAAACAAACAACTGTGTATTTTTCTTTAAAAAATTTCAAAATCCCATACATAAATTTTGTTAACATATGTAATTGTGACAGATTTTAATATGAAAATTAAAAATAATTAGAAAACTTAACAAATGAAGATATGTGTATATGTGTTTGGTAAAATTGATTTTATAATTCAACCTTTTATTTTAAAATACCAAGAGCTTTAAAATAAACATGCTTGAGAAATGAATGGTTGTAATTTACCACAAATTTCCAACCACTCACAACCTCAATTTAACTTTATATATACATTTTTTAAATTTGATGACTTTATGCTTTACTTACCCCCTAATAGGACAAAAAAAGGGAAGAATAGAAATGAGTGTGTGTATGGACATATATTTGATTGTATAGTATAGTAAGTCTGTAATTTTTATAATATGCATGACCTTAAATTAATCTAGCGAAACCTTATTCCTTTTCATATTTTACATACACACTTTTATTTTTTACAAGATGTTCTTTTTTTATACTCATATGTGTGGGCAATTAGACCTGCCCTTAAAATATATATTTTTCTTGGATGTGTCTTATTATGCTCTGCTAATTTAAAGTAACTGATGCTAAATTTGAGGCCAAACGATTAAACATTTAAAATAGATCATATCTGCCAGAGAAAATTATCTTTCCACCTTGTTGAAACATTAATGTCAAAGGAAAAACAAGTGAAAGAGCTATATTCGGCTGTGCCGAATCTTATATACCCTTCACCAAATTATACTTTAAAATACAAATTTTAAATATTTTTAGGTAAAAAAAAACTAATTTTTTTGGTCATTTGGTCATGTAGTGCAGAGATAAGACAATTGGTTACTTTATACGTCCCAGGTAATCTAGCGTGGAGACAATTGTGACTTAAGTGTCTCTAAGTTATCTGGAGTGTAGTCACTTTAAACGTGTTGTGTGATAATTCGTTCAAACTGGTTTTATACAAATTGTATTGATATAATTCCCATATAGTTAATTTTAATTTTTGCTTAAGTATACTGATATCCTATCTAACATAGCATGAAGTCAATAGTCACTTTAGTGTCTCTTAGTAACCTAAAGTGAAGTCACGTTAAACGTTCTATTTTGTACTGCACTTTAGAAAGTAGTTATTTTTCCCACCAGAAGCAATCCATTGGAGAGTTGTCGAAGAAAGGTCTGTTTACAAGCTATCGTTTATTGGACGGACTATGATATGTCTTTCTTTATTCTTTATTTATTTAGAATGTACAACAACAACAGAATTAAATAGTCACTCAATGTCTTTATACACGTATATCAATTCGCAGAAATGCACACAAACTTTATTACGTACAACCTTATATGCACAGTTGATGTTAACTCTAACAGCGCCAATGATACACTCAACTCACGTCTGCCAGCTCTGCCACTATTTATACACGCGCCATCTATCGGGAATCATCTACAATGTTCTTAACGGACATACTAGTACATTCGATTTCTAGAGCTTTTCGATGTCATTGCCAACAGCGCAAACATTTAGTGTTGCAATACTTACAAACAATGTCAATGATGGACGTGCCTTCAAACATGATGAATGGTGCAGGCAGTCGTTACAGACCGTTGAATTCAAATCGTCATTGCACATTCGTAACAATATTTTTAAGGGCAGGTCTACTAGGCATCCTTTTTGTGACAACCACATGTGTTAGCATGTTGGGATGTACTTATGTATTTATGTACATGAGTTGAAGTTTGCATATATGTGACTGTAAATTTTTGTATGATTTTTATCTTATTTATTTTGTTGAAAATGTCAATTCAACTATGACATGCCAAATGATTAAAATATACAAACAGACAAAAGAAGTCATTGAAATTTGAAAGACTCTTTTTTATTAAATGTGACTTGAAATACTTTTTTCTAACAACGAGTTATGAAACTTGATATATTTTAATAAATCGATAAATTAACTTTGTACTGATGGTGGAGTATAAGAAATGTTTCTACAAGTGGTTGAACGAAATTCATTTTAATTTTAAACTCAAGTGATTAATTTTTTCAAAAAATATAAAATATTTATTTTTGTTAATAAGTAGTATGATCTAAATAAGGTAATTTTACTACGGCAGTGATGGTTTACTGAAAACGAAAACTTTTTCAATTGGCAATAATTTGCTCAATAATCATTTTTACGCTGGCCCAATTTAAACAAAACAATTATAGAGTATTAAGACAAAGATGAGGGGTGAGATCGTAAAATTCTTAACACACGTTTTTCATTAAAAATTTTAACCCAAGTATTATTTGATTTTTTTTTATCAAGTTACTTTTGTAAAACATGTGAGTTATTATGTTTAATGTCAATTATATTCATTTGTTGTTAATCTGATTAAAATGAGTGGCAGGAAAAACGTGCGTACTAAAATTATTAAATATTTTCAACAAAACCCAACCTGGTCCTACAGAAAGTTGGCCAAGCATTCAAAGGTCTGCCGTCAAACTGTTTCCAATGTTATTAAACAGTACCGGGAGAACTTGTCCGTTGATAGAAAATCTGGTTCAGGTAAAAGGAATAGTCCACATGATGTTTCTAAAGCCAACAAAAATAGAAAGCATTTTCAAAAGAGCTCCCAAAACCATCCGGTAGGAAAGCAACCCGGTTAGCTCAGTGCTTGGACTATTTGGTACGAACTCAGGAACTCTGCTAAAAATTTGGAGGCCAAAGACCGAGCATGAAATTGAAGTCAAATTTTATACAAAAAATATACCTTCTGCAGCTTCTGGGTCAATTTTTGTATGTTGCAGGTACTCGAGGGAATGTTGAAGAAAAGTTTAGAACCCAAAATCAGATAAAATTTCCCAAAAAGTCCTTGGTATGGCAAGCAATATGCAGTTGCGGCAAAAAAAAACAAACATTTGTTACAAAGGGCTCTATAAATACCGAAATTTACATCAAGAAATGTTTACAAAAAAGGATGTTTCCATTCATAAGACTTCTTACTGTGTCCACTTATTTTTGGCCTGAATTGGCATCTGTCACTATGGTAAGAAAGGTTTTGAGTGGTACAAGATCAATAATGAGGTATTTGTACCAAGAGAGGCAAATTCTCCAAACTGTCTGAAGCTAAGGCCAGTGGAGAGATATTGGCCTCGTGTAAAAGAGAAATGAAGAGTACCAAAAAGATGTCCAAAAGTGTGGTAGATTTTAAACGGAGATAGACTACCTGTTCGAGCAAAGAGCCAGAAAGCACTATAAAAACGTTAATGGAAGGGTTTTCGAAAAAGGTTCAAAATTTCATCATTAGTGATTGGAACTATAAAAATATTTTTTTTTGTAAATTGTAACAATAATTTCAATCAAATAAAAAAAGATTCAAAACTGTAAGTTTAGTGGTATGATTTTTATTAACATATATGTATGTTAAAAATTTTTCGATCTCAGTCCTTATGTATAAAGAACAACAAAATAATTAATTTTCATATTTCTCTAGAATTTGTGAACTATTAAACTCACTATTATTTCTAGAATGTAAGCTTTGATTCTGTATTTTTGAAAACCTTAAGACTTTTGTAACATTTATAATTAAAAATTCTTAAGGCTAAACTGCTAAAAAACTGGGTATCCAATGAAAAACTAAGTAAAAGTTGAAATATCTCGAAAACCGGTTGTAAGATTTTATGGCCATCAAAATTATGTATTGCAAGATGTGGACTTTCCTAAAATTTCAACTCGTAGAGTAGGTTGTGTAATTTTTTGATTATTGACCAAAATTGTTAGCAAGATTTACATATTCCCAATATCTTAATATGTTCCTAAATAGCAGTCCTTTGCCTTTTTGAATTTGATTAATAAAATTTTAAAAAATTTCCCAAAATAAATATTTTTTGTATATCCTATTTCAACTGGTACATATTAATCTAGAGATTTTTTAATAAATCGAATATTTTCGACCCAATGCTTTCCGTATCTTTTTTGAAAAATAATTCAGTGTATATTATGATTATATTATAAGAAAGGGAATAATCAGTAACAAAATGTGTGCATAAGTCAAAATAAGGAAAAAAAAGTCTTATTGTACAACTTTGGAGTTGTTTCTTAACTTTATCTTTGGCCGATTTGGTTCACATTTTTCCGACAAACACTTCTTTCAGTTTCCAGAAGTTAAAAAAAACACCTGATACATGTTAAGCAAACCTCAATTTTAAATAATAAAAAACAACTCTGGTTGATTACTATAGTATATATTCTCCAAATACCACTCATTCAATGTTAAACCATGAATCTAAACAAATAACTCAAATACGCCTCTAACATTTAACTAAAATAAATTTCTTGTAAAATATTCGACTCCCCCTTATATGTATGTATGTTTGTAAGTATGAACGATGTAAGAAAAAGCTAAATCAATTCCATTATATTGAAATATTTCATGTATTTATAACGAACAACAATGAAAATGATTAATAGCTATAAAATAGTTTTCCTACATACTCGTACAAGTACTTACAATCACTCCTGCCAGTGGCAAAATGTAATACAAAAAAAATAAATCTACAAAAAGCGTAACTAATCGCAAGGGTAGTTGAATTCGTAATGACCGGTCATAAGGACTAATATCAACATATATGTATGTGTACATGTGTATAAGTATGTGTAAGTAATATATTTATATACATTAGGGTGGCCCCGTGAGTATGGAGGGAAAATAACAGGTTGATGTAGGAGGAGAAGAATTTCCAATACAGTATTTGGTGAGCTGGTTGAAAGAATAAAAACATATGAAATATTGATAACGTGTCAAAGGTCCTTCAATGACGTATCTGAATTCACGTACAATTCCCAAAATATCCGAAGTTTTGTAATTTTTGGCAATCATTTTAAGTTTTTTTTTTTTTTTAATTTTTACATGTATTTTTGCAAAAAAATTAAAAAAAGTTCGAATATTTTTAATTTTATTTTTTTTATTTAAATATTTCTCTGTAAAAATTCAAAAAACTTAATATTTGCAAATTCGCCTCAAGGAGGCGTCTTGTCACCACTCTTGTGGAACCTGGCCATAAATTGTCTGCTCAGAAAATTGGATCTCATGGGTTATAAAACTGTCGCCTACGCGGATGACGTTGCCGTGGCAGTCTCTGGGATCCATTTGGGCACGATATCACAACGTCTGGAATATGCACTCAATGTACTAAGTCGGTGGAGTACAAACAGTGGATTGAGTGTTAACCCAAGCAAAACCGAACTTGTACTATTCACAAGAAAGTACAAGATCCCTCATTTCTCGCTTCCCTGATTAAATGGTGTTGAACTAACACTATCGGATAATGCAAAATACTTAGGAGTTATTCTGGATAGTAAACTATTCTGGAAACCCAATACCCTTTCAAGGACGTCAAAAGTCTTGACGGCTATGTATGTCTGTAAGAAAGCGATAGGTACGCTAGGATAGGATGTGTGATACGGTTATCAAGCCGACACTATTCTATGGAGTTTCTGTCTGGTGGAAGGCATTGGACAAGGGCTCAATTTACACGCTATTCGAGAGGGTTATGAGAAGAATGGCAATCCTGATAACAGGAGCTCTAAGAACGACCGCAACAAAGTCGCTCTTTACTATATTGAACTGGATCCCCGTGGATCTAATGGCAAGAAAAATGGCATATACCTCTGCCTTTAGGCTAAACGCGATTGGGGCGTGGAAACATGCTCCATACGGTCACGCCAGCATAATAGGTAGCATCCAGACTCTTCCGGATAATATCGATTATTGCATTACTGGGCCCTTCTTGGCGAGAAACTTCGGTTTCTCAATTCCGTATAACACGGAAGCAATGGACGGACCTTTACTTGAGGCAACGGGTCTCTCAGTCTATACAGACGGTTCTATTAAAGGAGATCGAGTTGGCGCAGGTGTCTACAATCGGGAACTCGACATTAGGCTATCTTTTGGACTTCCAAATGAATGTAGCATAATTCAGGCTGAAGTATCAGCCATCAAAAGGGCGGCTAACTGGATCAGTTATAACAAGATATCAGGCAGGGATATTCGTATATATACTGACAGTCAGGCCGCAATTAAATCTCTAACAGGTGTATATACAACATCTAATTTGGTCCAGGAATGCCGGGCATCCTTAAACAGGATGGCGAGACATTCAACAGTCGTACTCGTATGGGTACGGGGACACGGAGATAATACAGGCAACTGCGTTGCTAATGATTTGGCGAAAAAAGGCGCCATGTTACCTGACGGACACATAGACTTCCTATGTGGAATTCCGCTATCCAAGTGCAAGCTACAAATTAGTAATTTCTACTATGAGCTTGCTTAGACAAGATGGGGTTGTGAACCCACATGCACTATAACCAGAATGATATGGCCCCAACTGAATCGTGGGCGAACAACATATCTTCTTGGCTTGTCACGCTCACAATTGCGTGGCGTAGTGGCGGTCATTACCGGACACTGCACTTTCAGCAACCATTCGAGGAGACTTGGCTTGCCCTACAACGACTTCTGTAGAAGTTGCCAAAACGAGGAGGAGGATGAAACCATCTTTCATCTTCTTTGTCACTGTCCGGCATTAGGTGATCTACGCTTACGGTTTCTGGGACACCGTTCCATAAATAGTCTTTCTGAGCTCTCGAATATGAGGCTTGAGGGCATCAACGCTTTTATAAGGAGTAGTAACTGGTTAATAGGACCAGATATGGGAAGCTCTCGAGTGTAACCCAATAACCGCTATCTTACTGATATGTAACTGCTTGCAAATCTCCTTCTCTCTTCCTTCTTCTTAACTACTCAATCTTCCACTTCTTTCTTTTTCATTTCTATCTGTCCCTCTTTCTTTCTAACTTCTAATTTCAGGTAACACAAAGGGATCATTTCTTGGACCCACGTGAGCTGTTCTTCTACTTTCCAACTTCGCGGCTGCCTGGAAACCTAACCTAACCTAATATTTGCAAAAAATTACGAAAGTTTCACCTTTAACATGATATCAATATTTCATATAATTCTTTTGAGAGACATATAAACAAAATCAGAAATTGACCTTTTTATCCTTTGATCCAGCTCACCAAATACTGAACTTTCACATATTTTCTTTTGGTGCCACCCTAATGTACATAAATGTAGTGGGTTGTCAAAAACATATAAAACTTTTAGTTAAAACAATGTTTTTGGCGATTTTTTTTTTTAGTTTTACTGGCCAAAAAATAAATATCATGTATTAAACACTTCATAAATAACGCATAATAAAGAAAAAAAGATTTATTTCCTTTGGTTTTTTCTTTTACAGAATTTAGATAAAAATATTTTCGTGTTTAATAAAAATCTTTGCTTTTTTGGAAATAGAATAGTTATGGTTCCTTTGGGAATATTTAAAAAATATCTTTATATTGTATATTATAGGTACGAGTATATATAAAATTAATGCTTTATTATAAAGCCATAAATTAATATACCTTTGATTTATAACAAGCTACCAGTTTCGTACTTAAGTTCGAAATGTTACCCAGAAGCAATTTCGCACTATATGCCATCATATTGTAAAAAATATTATTATGCATCGTTTGTTCCAATTTTGCAATCAAAAAAAGGTAACGCACATCATTTCATACCTATGAAATAAGTAAATACTTAGTCCGAAATATTCGTTATATAGAGTAATAACGGTTGAAGACTCAGTTTCCTCCATGTAACACCTTAGAGTCATACATATTACGAACATACTAAATAGTTTAAATATTAGTTACTAGCTGAAGCCGGTCCGCATTGCTGGCCCTTTGAAAACATCTGTTTTATATTGCATCTCGATCTCGATTTTCATATGTATACAGTGTCGGACAAAGTTGGTGATCAAACCTTCAATGTTAATACATGTGGTGGCAGTACGGCTGGTTCCAATGAATTCAAAAATTCAGTAGGATAATCGACGGCTTTTTCTTCGTTCATTACTGTGTCAATCGCTTTGTATTTTATTGTTTCGCCAGGCAGTTTCAATTGTATTTGCTTATTGAGCTTGTTAACATCATAATTTGTTGGTGCCAAAATAGCATGTTTAGGAACGAAATCTAATATGTGGCGGGATCAATTGGAATTTCTCCATTTCCGATGTCCATCAATTGTTTTGAGAATGTTTCGGCAGAAGGGAATTGCAGCAATTGCACACGCATGTTCGTTGATAGCGTTCGGCTTCTGTAGCTTCATTTCCAGTGAAATAAATTTGATGAAACTTCGCATCATCATTGAAATAAATTTGATGGAACTTCGCATCATCATTGGGAAGCGGGAGCAATGATTCAATTCTGCGTTTGGCCTTGAACTTTGGCGCAGGAAATGTAACTTAGAAGCAGCTCAGGCGGCTCCATAACTGGTGGCAGAATAACTTTACCGTTCGAATAGCATATTCCCGGGGATTCCTTAGGGAACTTCAAAACGTTGCAATATAAGCAATGTTTGTTCATTGCGACAATCAGTTCATCCTTGTGATTCCTGATGTCATAATACTTATTGTAATAAAACGCCGGCAACTTTAAATCGATTCTTTGTCATGATCGAGCCATTCGGGAGTGATTGGCTTCTAGTCTTTCTCTGCAGCACTCGATGAAGATGCACTGCGACGCATTTTCTGAAGCCGTGATTCTCGTTCTCTTTCCGTTTCTGCGGCCCTAGACGTAGATAGATGCCCTTTCGAAAACAAATTTTATTTGAATAAAACCGTTATTTTTTTTATTAAAAGTGGAATGCGGAGAGTTATTCAAAATATTATTTTTTTAATAGATTTCGTATGATAATTTCTTATAACGAAAAATGTAAAAGGCGACCCCTGCGTTCGGCAAATTTTGCAGATTCCCTGAACATATGTACATACAAACATCCATTTTTATATATATAGATTATGTGCAAAGTATTATCAGTCTAAATGCTGGCTACTGGCATAAATAGTGTTCTAAAGTTTATTTCTTATTCACTCAGTATGTTGGACAGACTAAATTAAAAATCCCTATGCGACTCAAGTTCAATATGAGAAGTGAGCACTTAGGGTTGCTGTATTCAATTTCAGAATATTAACCGATTTGTCTCTATCGAACCCATTCCCTAAGTTCCTTTTAGAACTTTTGGAAGAAGATATTAGTATTACTTATTAACCTTGACTGTACCTATAGTAGAGTTCATTTTGGAGAACTCATCAGCCTTTTTTTGATAGGAAGCCAACTGAATAGGGAAGAATAGCTAGACTTCTTATCGGGAAGATATTATAATTCCGTTCACGGTTTTAGCTCTGGAAATTTTCAAACTAATTGCATTTGCTTTTGGTAATAACTTCTCTCGATTTATATCGAGCATCTCATCAAACAAATTTAATTTTAATTCAGAGCACAAGGCTCCGTTCATTCTCCTATACTATACTATTTCTATGATTCGCTTAAACAAAATTTTGCTTAATCTGTATTTATGGATGATATAAATTTTAAAGATGCAAAAGCCTCTGATGTGTTGTGCATTAGACATCTAAAGTAATTATTCATGCTACTCGATCGCTCACAAGAGAGTTTGAAGGTGCTTATCGCTGCCAGTGTCTATCTATTGATTCGCTGGAGCACAGTTGCAATGTGGCTTGTGTTTCTGTTCCATCGATACAACAATGGAATGTGTTCTGATGAAAACAGGGAACTTGTTCCAGGTTTTTACGTAATACACATTTTCAAGTCGTAATATTATTTAGTAAAATGTACTTCCTACAGGAGGAGTCCTTCCTGTCATTTTCAAGTTAGAAAAGTTCAAATTTCAACACAATACACTGCACAAGGAGTATTAACAAGGTGGCCGCTTGAAATCAGCTGTTTCTTAATTCGCCGTCTGTCAAACTTTGTTTGTGACAATTGCTGATGAATAGAGGACGTAACTGGTTTAAATATACTAAAGAGTGAACTATTCATAGACGATTTCTTTAGAGTTGATTGTTTTTTATGTTGATTTTTGTTTTGTTTCCTTCATTTCAATATGATTCCAACATTTCACAAAATTCAAGCTGGTTTTAACTATTAAAAATTATTTCGTAACTAAAAGTATCAACTTGCAAATAGTCTAAAGGGAGTTAATTATCGTATAATAATAAAAACTGTATTTAAAATAACGTTCATACACTAAGGTCTCATCTGTTGTTTGTTGCTGGTTAAGTGCAATTTGTAATTAACGCATACGAGTACATAATAGTACTTATATAAACTTTTGAAGTTAAGTGATAAAAATGTTAAATATTTTTGGTTTAAAATTACAAAAATTTTATGTTGTTGACACCCTTAAGTTTGAAGAAACATAAAAAATTACATTAAGAATAAAAAATTTTGAATCTTTTAGCAAATAAATAAATAAAATATATAAACTGTATTTGTAAAAACAACTGTGACCCGAGTGAATGATGTCCTTTAATATATGTATGGCCATGAGTATGGATGGCCTTAACGGCAAACAGTCTGTACCAACTAGAAATCATTTAAATAAACATAAATAAATATGTACTCGTAAATAAATAGCTAAACTTGGCCACACAATATGTTTTAAACAATCATCATAATTTCGAACATTTGAAAAATGTTAAATATTTAAGCACAAGTGTGTCCAACCAATGTTACCATACTGCTGCCACTACAAAAAAAAATATTTACTATGTAGAACAATGAAATGTAATCGAACGGAAGTTTATACGCACCACAATAATACAATAGCACAAAAACATCATCAGGCATTTGTGTTATGAACCGTTAACACAGTCATTGTAGAATTCTTTTTTTGATAAATATATATTTTACTTTTTTTTTCTCTCTCATTTGAATTTGACATTTAGTTGACAGCTGTGGTCATGATGCTGTTATTTTTTCCTATTCAAATCTTTATATATGTGGTGTGGGGGTTTTTAAATGTGAATTTTTACTGCCGCTGTTGTTGCAGTAGTATTGTTCCATTTGACGTTTGGTTTATTAATCAGTTTGGCCTGGGGGTAAGCAGACATCTAAAAAAAGACTAACCAGCAATACGACCTTAGTGACAAAGAAACTGACTAGTGCTCTTAAGCAAAAATATAAAACGGTGAGTAGGATTATTATTTGGTGACTGTAGTATTGGTAGTGGAGATTTAGTGTGCACCTATAGAATTTCATATAAGGATGCTATTTGAAGCACTTTAAAAAATATTCCATTTATTAGAAAAATCAGGTTATATTTCATATTCATATCTACGCTATCTTAAAATTGTTAAATGAAATTGCCAAGCAAAAGCTTGACATGCAATTACAGAACAAGATAGTTCTGTAATTGCATGTCATTACTGTATTACTTAGATATAGTTTAGTAATGGCTTACACATAATTTGTTATATAAGTACTTGTTTAAAAAATTCAAAATTAATTCTTTATAAAATTCATTCAACCTTGAATTTCTGTTATTTCAAATCTAATCCAAATTTATTTAAAATATTTTTATTTCATTCAATTTGTTTTCTTAATCTCTTAGAAAATAAATGAATGATAACTTTTGAAAGATATATAGTAACAGATTTAATAGTAATATTTATATAAGTCTCTTTTTGTAAGCAACTGTAATGACTTATTTAACTCCCTATTGGTAAGCAAAAGTGGTAATGACGTATTAACTTTAAGCGAACCTACATATTTGCTTGTCTGCAGATACACCCAGAGCCTCTGACGGGAATCGAACCCGCAACACTCAGAATAGGAACTATGGATTTTAGACCATAGCGACCACATTTCGCCTGAGAATAATAAGAGGCTTACGTGGCATATTATAAACATAATAGGGCTTATAAAACTGTATTTCGTTGTGGATTCCTTATTTTGGGATTCTATAAGAAATGTTCTATAGCCGAGATTTTTGTCGACATAAAATGGGTTAAATGTAGAAGAACCTGTGAAGGACACCATTTTAAACTGTTGATATATGTGTTTGAGGTCAGTTTTATAAAATAACTAGCTGAACCCGGTCCGCGTTGCTGGCCCTTAGAAAACATCTGTCTTATATTGCATCTGGATCTCGATTTTAATATACAGTGTCGGGAAAAGTCGGTGATCCAATCTTCAATGTTAATACATGTGGTGGCAGTCCGGCTGATTCCAATGAATTCAAAAATTTAGCAGGATAATCGACGACTTGTTCTTCGTTCATTACTGTGTTAATCGACTTGTATTTTATTGTTTCGCCAGGCAGTTTCAATTGTATTTGTTTACTGAGCTTGCTAACATCATAATTTGTTGGTGCTAAAATTGTATGTTCCCACAGCCATCCAATCCAAAGCCGTAGTTGATTGTTACACTTGGGAATACCTTGTCGGCAACGGCTTGAATATTAATTTGCATTTGGCAGAACTTCGGGAACGAAATCTAATTTGTGGCAGGATCAATTGGAATTTTTCCCCATCCGATGTCCAACAATTGTTTTGATAATGTTTCGGCGGAAGAGTATTGCAACAAAAGCAATCGCATGTTCGTTGATAGCTTTCGGCTTCTGTAGCTTCATTTCCAGTGAAACAAATTTTTAAGAACTTCGCATCATTGGGAAGCGGGAGAAATGATCCAATTCTGTGGTACATTTGGCTTTGAACTTTAAAGGTGGGCATGAAGCCGACGTTATTTGAAAGCATGAGTTGCACTTTTGGATATTTTGAAAGAAGTGCTTGGAAATAGGATTGACGCCGGAAATGTAACTTAAAAGCAGCTCAGGCGGCTCAATAACTGGTGGCAGAATAACTTTACCTTTCGAACAGCACATTTCCGGGGATTCCTTAGGGTACTTCAAAACGCTGCAATGTAAGCAATGTTTGTTCATTGCGCCAATCAGTACGCCCTTGTGATTCTTGGTGTCATCGTACTTATTGTAATAAAATGCCGGCAACTTTAAATCGATTATTTCTCTTGATCAAGCCATTCGGGAGCGGTTGCCTTCTAGTCTTTCAATATGCTGTTGAGATGTCTCTACAGCACTCGCTGCAGATGCACTGCAACGCATTTGCTAAAGCCGCGATTCTTGTTCTCTTCCCGTTTCTGCGGCCCTAGGCGTTGATAGATGCCCTTTCGAAAACAAATTTTATTTGAATAAAACCGATATTTTTTATGAAAAGTGGAATTGCGGAGAGAGATTCAAAATAATATTTTTTTAATAGATTTCATATAGAAATTTATTATTCATGCACCTAATATTCAAGAGTAAACAAAATTGTTTATCATCGATTGATAATATAAAAGAACTTTTATAGTACCGGACATGTGTTGAAATATATTACTTTCTTCGCTTACACCAAATCATTCACTTCAGAGTACACAACTTTGAATTAAAATTTTTAGAATGATGTTAAGCAAAGAAATGAAAATTGTCATTGATTGAACGTTTGGAATAAAAAAGTATTTATTTCTCCAATTGGAGAAAAAAATGTTTGGTCGAAATAGCTTGGAAAACAATTTTTTTGCAAATTTTTTTTTTTCAACTCAATCACTGACCTTGTATAGGATACAAAATAAACACCTATAAGAATTCAAAAAAAGGTCGATCAACAATTATACAATAATCTTTTATTTTTATGATTTTATAGTATAAAAATTTGATTTTGCTACGCCTTTCAATGTTACCCGCTAGGCATTTCTGAAGATTCCGTGAAAATTTTATAAAAATCGGTCCAGCCGTTTTTGAGGCCATGCGGAGCATACATACACATATCTGTTTATATAAGGAGTGAGATCGTAAAATTCTTAACACACGTTTTTCATTAAAACACTTAACCCAAGTATTATTTGATTTATTTTTTTTTATCAATTTACCTTTGTAAATCATGTCAGTTATTATGTTTAATGTCAATTATATTCATTTGTTGTTAATCTGATTAAAATTAATGACCAGAAAAAATTGCGTACTAAAATGATTAAATATTTTCAACAAAACCCAACTTGGTCCTACAGAAAGTTGGCCAAGCATTCAAAGGTCTGCCGTCAAATTGTTTCCAATGTTATTAAACAGTACCGGGAGAACTTGTCCGTTGATAGAAAACCTGGTTCAGGTAAAGGGAATTGTCCACATGATGTTTCTAAAGCCAAAAAAATAGAAAGCATTTTCAAAAGAGCTCCCAACACATCCGGTAGGAAAGCAGTCCGGTTAGCTCAGTGCTCGGACTATTTGGTACGAAAAGTTAAAGCCAATTTAGGTTCAAAAACCTACAAGGCTCAAAAAGTTCATGACAGGAACGCTGCTAAAAATTTAGAGGCCAAAAACAGAGCATGGAAATTGAAGTTAAGAATTTTTCGATCTCACTCCTTAGATGGCTTAATGTAAAAATTTGATTTTTTTCACTCCCCTCCGCCCACAGAAATCTGACTATACAGTGTTACCCGCTAAGATATTCTGAAGATTCCCTGAACATTTCATCAAAATCGGTCCAGCAGTTTTGTCTTCATTCGGAACATACATACATACAAACATAAATTTTTTATATATAGATAGATATTTGTTTTTATTTCCAACAACTATTTAACAATTAATTTCCCTGAAGATGCTACACATAGGAGTAGCGAAACTAGGAAACTGAGCGGAAACAATAACTCTGAATATATGTTGTAGCTTCTGTGAGACTAAACTAATTAGTATAATCTTGTTATCGTTTGTAATCATCATAAGTTTACTCAGGGATTTTGTAGCAAATAGATTACTAGGGAACACGTTCATTCTGATAAACTCTAAGTTTATCAGGACATTATACACGAACTTATTGCCTTCTGTAGGGTGTTAATTCATAAAAGAAATATGACAAGTTACATTTTTTTTATTATTTTTTAATTTTCAAGTTCATTTTCTCTCTGTGAGTTCCTTTTTTTTTTTGTTTGCAATCTACCGAATACAATGCAACAAACAACATTTGGTCTTTAACCACCAAAACCCTGGAAATAAACCAACAAACACAGAAAAAAAGTCAAACAAATGTCAGACGCGTGTTAATCAAGTGTGAATAAATGGCGCAAAGATTAGAGCAAATGTAAAAAAGAAATGAACAAAAAAAACGAAAATTTTTCACAAAAATATTACGGTTAAAAAAATAATAAAAGAGGAAAAAAAGAAACTGATGATGACTGGATAACAGGTTGAGTTCACAAAGTTTAACATAAATACCGCAACCAAAAAGTAAAATAAAATAACATTTATGTTTAAAATACTCTTTAATGGATTTTTAAACGTTTTTTAAAAGTCTATCAAAATTATATAAAAACGGTATACCTTTTTCATACAAAAAAGGTATACTTTTAGGCTTTATAGAAAAAGAGGTATAATATTAGGGATTTATTACCAAAGATTATTTCCGTTACATGTTAAAGAAGATAAAAGTAAAAATTAAGCTTTAAAAACTGTTTAGCTGGTATTTATCAAAGTATAGTATATTTGTTTTGGTATTGTTACATAATCCTTAATTTTGTTTAGATTTCAAATAAAAAAATCAAAATTTATGTAAATTAACCAAATAAATTTTATTATCACAATATCTTGCCACATCTTAACCACAGACAGTCCAAGTTGAGCAAAAAAAAAAAACGTCGAAACAAAACGCCTCTAACAATAAGAATCCTTAAAAAATAAAGTAATTGTTCTTTTTGTTTCGAGCCTTCGTATGAATAACTGCCATTTGCTTGTAAACATCTTAACTTTAAACTTTTTCCCACTTTTTGGGTTTAACAACTTGGCAGGCAGGCCGGCCGACAGGCAACCACCCTCAGGCGGCTTTTGTTTTCTTGTTAAGTGTGTGTTGATGATACTATTATCTTAGATCACCATTTGTGGTCCTTTACTTGTTTTTATTTTTTCTAAGACTTTAAATATATTGGCTTCGCCACAAGCTGTCAACAATGTCTTGTCATCTTCAACATCAAGTTGGTGGCATTTTTGAAAAATGTACTTTTACTGCTCTTAACGCAATAGAATCACAAGATGACTGTCACAAATGAAATTATTTTATTGGCTTTAAATTCAACGCATTGTTTTCTTTGAATGAAAAATCAGCATTTTTTTAAATAAAAAAAAAACAAATCTCTTTTTAATATAACAACACAATAATCTTAACATTATAACACCCATTCACACATTCTGACAAGAGGTCTCTGTTTAGAATTTCAAATAATTTGTAATGTTTTGTTTCCAAAGAAGTACTTTTTGGCTTCAACATTTCTATTACACAGTGGGACAGAATACACATATTTTGGAAATAAATCTGCCATTTCTAAATGGCTGATCCGATTGAAATAAAATTTCACATAGGCGTAACAGAGGAGTATTCAAGTATAAGTTTTAACGACGACCCTTCAAAGGACGCTCATAGTAGGGCAATCGATTTCAATGATCCTTAGGGTTCTGCAAGTACTTACTAACTATTACCACAGTTGTATAACATATAATGAATAAGTCTTTATGCGACTACTTCTAAGTATTGCACAGCATTGTAGAAGCCATTGAAAAGTAATTGGAAATCATTGCAAAGTTTTTGCTGAGTAGTTTCGTCGGTTGAGAGTGGTTGTATGAAATCATCAAGCACATCATAAAATAAATTTCAACGGACGATATCTCCGCAAGAAAAAAAAAAATTATGTGAAGAAGTATGACTTTCAGTTGTGGCTTATTTATAAGTTTGCCGTAAAATAAAGGCGAAAAAACTGTTTTTTTTTTAAATTTTAGGTTATGATATCTCAAAGAGGGAACAAGCTATAACGGCGATTAACGTTCATTTTGAAGAGAATTGGTAGAACTTTCAGATGGCATACGAAATTTTATATTATTTAATTTATAAAGTAAACTCGCTCTGAGGTCAAATTCGGATTAAGAGCAATCTCACGATGAACAATTTGTTTGTATTACTTTTCCCACGATACCAAATACAAGTACTCCCGGTCAATAACTTAATTACAGATTATCAGCAAATATAACCATTGACCCATAATCATAATCAAATATAAAGTATATTTTAAGAGAAATAAAGTCGTCTTTACTTAAGAGTGGACTTTAGGTCTACCATAGACAAATTAAAGTATACTTTAGACGTTAAAGTCGACTGTAAATATAAGACTAGCTGAAGCTGTTTTTAACTCATTAAGCAACAGCTGTCCTTCGCCATGAAAAAAGTTCGATAAAAAGTCAAAAATGTTTAAGTTGCAAGATATTGGCAGAGATTTTGCAATTACTGAACTAATAAAATTACTACCAATATAGCAATTCAACTTCAAATTGAATTATGACTGTCACAAAATATCAAACTAAAAAATATCATTTGTCAAATAATGATTATTAAATGTTATCAACGTTTTTTATAGCTTTTTTTATATTATGAAATGATTCATGATTTCACCTAGGCCCCATACAAATGTTTCCCTTGCATACTGTCTGAATATGTCGATTATGCGGCAATCCTGCTTAAACTTTCACAAATTAGTTCTAAGTACTCAGAAATTATTTTGGCAAAAATCAGGCAACATTTGTCCCCATACAAGGTCCCCCTCAGAAAATGACTTGAACATTCATAATTGTCTTATAGTAATTAATATCGTTTTGAAATTGGACAAAAACAAGTTTTATATGAACCTAAATATTTCTACCAACTTTTGTTACGATTGGTCCATAATCAAACCTGCCCCTTATATAACCCCTATATCAGAAAAATACAAGATTTGGCACAGCCGAATATTACGCTATTACTTGTAAATTTTTTGTAACCGTAAACGTGGTTAAGAATTTTTTGGGTTTTTGGTAACGAACAAAATTCTCATAAAAAAACCTCATCTACAAATTAAAAAAATGTGTCTTTAAAAACAGAACTTATTTCATATTTTTCCCCTTACTTAACTTTCAAAAAATATTAATCATCAATCATTTGTCAACCATAAAAATAAATTTCGTTACGCTTAAATTATATAAAAACATATTAGAGTTTTTCTCAAAACACACAAAAACTTTATAACTTTCTGGTATTTATACCCTACACCACCATAGTGGGGAGGGTATATTGGATTTGTGCAGATGTTTGTAACGCCCAAAAATATTAGTCTAACACCCACCTTAAAGTATACCCATCGACTTAGAATCACTTTCTGAGTCGATTAAACGATGTCCGTCCGTCCGTCCGTCCGTCCGTCTGGCTGGCTGGCTGGTTGTCCATGTAAACCTTGTGCGCAGAGTACAGGTCGCAATCTTGAAGATATTTCTATAAAATTTGGTACATCTCATTTTTTCTGCCCAAGGACCAAGCCTATTGAAACTGGCTGAAATCGGTCCATTATTTCACCTAGCCCCCATACAAATGTCCTCCCGAAATTGGACTTTATCGGTCATAAATGTTTAATTTATATATGTATTTTCACAAGTTTTTCTCCAAATAAGTTTTATATATACAGAATTCATGTCACCAAATTTTATTACGATCGGTTCATAATTAGTCATAGCTCCCATAGAAGGCCTGCTTCCGATAATCACTTTAACGAGCATAAGTCTATTAAAAATGTTGGTATACACATAAAATGCAACATAAATAACTTTCATATAGACATTAATCACACCACTTAATTTCATGGTGATCGGTCCATAATTGGTCATAGCTCCCATATAAGGCCCACTTCCGAAAATCGCTCACGAATATAAATTATTGAAATTTTGAAAGAAAAATGGTTTTGGTCACTTACTTAGTGTAGGGTATTATATGGTCGGGCTTGACCGACCATACTTTCTTACTTGTTTTAAAATGACCTTGTTGCTGTTGTTAAGTCAAAGTGAAATGGTGGCTAGAAAAATTTCATAATGATTATTTCATATGTCCTTTTTTTATAAGGACTTTCTTCAATAACGGTTATAAAGATCATCAATGGTCATTTCTTTTTTTTCTGAGAAAAAAAAACTGTAATAACTTTTAGTACCCATCATACAGCTGGGTTGATGATGATGATGATGTCGCCGCATCTTTCCATATAAAAACAGGAGTGAACCCCCACAGTTTGTACATAGAAAAACCCAGACACTCGTAAATATATTTTAGGCTGGTTTCGTTGAAGCATTCATATGTGAACATTTATTGGCAAAATATTATTATTTATGACATTGTTGTTCACTTGAACTTTTCACCAAAATAATAAAACGACATTTTTAAATTGCAATAAACAATTTTTTTACTCGAGCTTAAATGATTTATGATGATATTGAAAAAATTAAGTAAATTTTTATTGAAGGTAAACCTTAAATTTTAAAACCTATTTCCTTAAATAAGTTTAATTTTTTTACCGTATAAATAAATTATTTTAGTGAGAAGGGTATTATGCATTTGTGCTGGCCTAGAATCAATTTGCGAGTCGATTTAACGATGTTGGTTAAATGGTTTCACCTAGCCCACAAACAAATTTCCTCCCTGAATAAGTGTTTAGACCTGATAAATGTCTTAAATATGTCGCAACATTTTGTGAAAATCGGCCCATAATTGATATTGTTTCTGCCTTTAATGTCTAAGCCTTAAAATACGTAATTAAATCTTATAACTAAAACAATTATTGTTCTCTCAGTGGAGAATCATATTTGACAAATTAGCCTCAAATCCGATGAGTTCACGTACCCTTCATCTGTTCTGAGTTACTGCAAGTAGCCTTAGGATAGGGTGCGGTTGATGATGTAATTTCGACAAATAAGCTTCACGAGTTTTTCTAAATTCATCCCTCACCTAAGTCATATCTAAGTCTCTGTTGATGTTCTCATTTCTTATGTACCATGGTTCAAAGAATTTTGGATTGTGCCCTCTGTATGAGATCTATACTGGTATTGCTTGCTGTTCCCCATAATTGGTTTCCGTATGTCCAAATTGGATTTAAAACTTAGTTTCATATGGAGTCTATGTACCAATGAGATAAGGTAATGATATAATTGGTATGTAGGATGATGCCAATATCAAATCCTTACCTGACTTCATTATCATTATAATTTGGAAGATTTTCAAATAATTCGGAATAACTCCTAGAGACAAGATCGCATTGAATAATACTATGAGCACAATAATTGCCACAGATGGTAGGTTTCTAATCATGGAATGCGTAATTAAATCATAACCTGTAGATTTTTTAGACTAACATACCATCAGATTTTCTTATCGGACTTTGATCCACTACCGGTGGCTTTATGTTCTTAGCTGCCTTCCAAAGGGAGAAATTTCTGTACTGGTTACACTTTCCGTTTCGATTTCTGCGATCCTCTTCCGAATGAAGTGCTCTTTTTAGTTTCTTACTTGCAGTGGAAAACATCTGCTTATCAGCAGGAGATCTGTTATGTTGCCAATCCTTTTTACATATCCTCTTTTCTAGTAGGAGTTTATTAGTTTCTGTATTAGAAATATACATTTTAAGTTAAGAAGGAATTCGGAAGTTAGAGCGTTCCAAGTTTTCTAAAATCAGAAGACCAATATGTAGACTGATATAAAATCCAAGCAGATTTTTCAATCAACTAGATCAACTAGAGTCCTGTACCGTTGTGTGTCTTTGGGATTAATTAATCTGGAACCACAATATGTATGATTAGGGATGTAGTCGCCACAAGCCAGAAAACTATCTCCTAGTGTGTTAAAAAATTCTTAGAAATGTTCACAGAAAATCGTGGGGAGCAATATATTGAGCTTAGAGTTAAATCTCCAACTCCGCATTCTAAGCGAATGGTTGCTGCTTGCACATATTCTTTGGATAATTTCTAGGGTATAATATTTTATCCTATTACTAATTAAAATGCCAGTACCACCATGTGCCTTATTCGACTCAAATATTTTTTATAAATACCTATATCATTCGAATCGGTCTATAATTGGTCTTATAAAAATATAGCTAAGAAAATTATTTTAAAATTTGTTGGAATTATGCATTACTAGGTATAATATAATTAAAAATTACACTACAAATTGTATGACGATCGCACCATAATTAGTCATGGCTTCCATATAAGTCGCACTCTACAATTGCTCTATTTTACTGCTTAATACTCTTCTCTTAATAGAGCTTTCACTATTCCTTATCCTTATAAATTATAATAGAAATATTTATACTAAGAATTCATTCGATGTAGGGTATTATATGGTTTGAATTGACCGACTATACTTTCTTACTTGTTTGTCATACACATTTGATTGAGTGTATTTAGAAAAGATTTTGAACATTTTTATTATCACATCAAATAATTTAAATAATCTTGTCTTGATTGTATTCATATTTTTGATATAAGGACTGAGATCGAAAAATTCTTAACATACATATATGTTAATAAAAATGAAACCACAAAGCTTACAGTTTTGATTTTTTCTTTATTTGACTGAAATTATTATTAAAATTTACAAAAAATATTATTTTTATCGTTCTAGTTACTAGTGATGAATTTATGTACCTTTTCCGGAAACCCTTCCATTATGGTTTTTATTGTGCTTTCTGTAACTTGGTTCGAACAGGTAGTCCATTTCCGTTTAAAATCTACCACACTTTTGGGCACCTATTTTAACAAGAGCCCAATATATCTCCACTGGCCTTAGCTCCAGGCAGTTTGGAGGATTTGCCTCTCTTGGTATAAATACCACATTATTCTTCTCAAGACCTTGCTTATCATAGTGACAGGATGGCAAATCAGGCCAAAAATATGTGGACACATTAAGAAGACTTATGAGTGGAATCATCCTCTTTTGTAAACATACCTTGATGTTTGGCTTCTTTTGCCGCAACTTTTTAGGAACATTTTCTGCTTTTGGGTCTTAGACTTTTCTACAACATTCCCTCGAGCATCAGCTACATACAAATATTGACCCGGAAGCTGCGAAAAATGTTCCAGAACATACCATTCGTCATCCATTATGCAGCAGGCATACTTTTTTTATAAAAGTTGACTTCAATTTTCCGTGCTCTGTCTCTGGCCTCAAAATTTTTAGCAGAGTTCCTGTCAGGAACTTTTGGAGCCTTGTATGTGTTTAAACCTACAGCTTTAAATTTTCGTATTAAATAATCCGAGTACTGAGCTAACCGCACTGATTTCCTACCGAATGTACTGGGAGCTCTTTTGAAAATGCTTTCTATTTATTGGCTTTAGAAACATCATGTGGACCATTCCTTCTACCTGAACCAGGTTTTCTATTAACGGACAAGTTCTCCCGATACTGTTTAATAACATTGCAATCAGTTTGACGGTAGACCTTTGACTGTTTGGCCAACTTTTTGTAGGACCAAGTTGGGTTTTGTTGAAAATATTTAATAATTTTAGTACGCACTTTTTTCTGGTCACTCATTTTAATCAGATTAACAACAAATGAACATAACATAGTAACTGAAATACTTTACAAAGGTAAATTGATCAAAAAAAAAAAAAAAAATCAAATAATACTTGTGTTAAAAGTTTTAATGAAATACGTGTGTGTTAAGGTTTTTTTTTTTTTTTGATCTCAGTCCTTAGTCATTATTATTTTTTTTTTTTGGGTTTATATTAAAGAACTTGTTATTTAAACTTATTTATGAACAGTTAAATATACATAATTAATATTCAAATTATATCAATATGTTAATAAGTATGTATGTGTCTATGTATACATTTGCTATTTTGTTTATTTTAATTTGTTAATTTTTTATAAAGAAATTCCCATAATCACGGGATTTACCGCAAAGTATGTGCATTCTCTTTATGTTACGTGATTTTGAAGATCAATAGCACAAGTTTATAAAAAAAAATATTTTTTGTTCATTGAATAAAACATACGATATGCAGGACCTGAAGTAAGGCGGACGTTTATATGTTTAGAATATATTATTAGTAATACTTAAAGCTTGTTCTTATCAATATTATATTTTTTTAAATCAAAGAAAAGTTTAAAAATTAAGCTTAATTTTTGTCAAAATGTATGCATTTTTAATACTTTTTTTTTTTTGAATTTAGTGATTCTGAAAAAAGGTTTTTTAATTTTGGAATTTAAATGTATTTCAATATATATGTTTACGCACCCCATTGCTATATTCAGTCATTGGAGCATCTATTAGGGGATATATGTTGTCGTTATAAGAATATTATAATTTTTACACTAATAATGTGGAGGAACAAATGAATATATTATACCAACTTCTTAATTCTTTGCATGAAGAAGTTTCAATGAAGAAAGTACGAAGATTTAATAATTAAAATTTTTGTAATATTTTGGAAGTGAAAGTGGCTAGAAACATGCGGGATTTGGCGTTTAAAGCATTCAAGAAGAATATGAGTCGTGTCAATTGGGTAGTCTATTGCAAGTATCGTAATAAGGTTAAACGTTTATTGAGAAAGAAGAAAATGCTCTATTGGAGATCGAGATTTGAGAATTGTAGTAATAATAATTTGTGGACAATTGTCAATAGAAACCATAATTATACAGCATGACCCTGATACTCACTCTGATGATGTTCAACCGAATTTTGCTGATTTGCCTCAATTAGGGTTTGGGTTCAGGAGTATTGATAAGACTGAGCTTTTCCATGCAATTTCTAAAATTAGATCCAATGCTATAGGATTTGATGAGCTACCGCATAAATTCATTAAAGCCATATACCCGCATATTAAAAATTACCTCCTCCATATATTTAATACCATTATTGTTACCTCCACCTTCCCTAGTGTATGGATGACGTCAAGACTATTGCCTATAAGAAAGAAAGGAAAGAGTGTTTGTCTCGATAACTATAAGTATTTTAAGCAGTTTGTCTAAACATTGTAAATAATTTAAAAGGATCAAATGTTGGGGCATATTAATTCAAGGAGTTTGCTAAGTAGCTCACATTTCGGATTTATATCTGGGGGTAGTACTGCTTCTTTGCTTCTGAATCTTACCGAAAATATACGTCAAAACATCAATTCTAATAAAATGTCTAATATGATATTACTCGATTTAAGTAAAGCATTTGACACAGTTAATTATTGTGTTTTAATTGAGAAATTGATCTCTAAATTTAATTATTATTTTCCTACATAGGTAACCGTAAACAGTTTGTTAGCACTGAGTGTCGAAGTGGCGTTCCTTAAGGATCAATCCTTAGCCCTTTGCTCTTTTTAATCTATATTAACGACTTCAAGGATTTTATTGGTTCTCACTGCACAAGTTACTTATTCGCTGATGATATAAACTTACTTTTTTCTACTGAAATTCAATTTCTCGATTGCCATGAAGTCACTATAAATTATACTTTATTACGGCTGCAGAATGGGCATTTTATAATAGGCTGAAGTTTAATCCTTCTAAAACGAAGACAATATGTTTAACTTAATTAACTCTATGAATATTATATTTGGCGGTGTGTGAATACCTTTTGTTGACTCAATAATCTGTCTAGGTTTAACACTCGATAGAAGCCTGACTTTTGAGAAACATATATCCAATGTAAGTGCTAAAGTAAGTCTATTGTTAAGATCAATATACACTTCAGATTATTACTTATCTATAAACATAAAAAAACAACTAACTCATGCTCTTCTCATGTTCCATATACGCTACTGTCTAGATATTTACAGTTGTACTTCAATATTAAATTTCAAACGTATAAAACTAATTTTCAACCGGATTATACGATATATTTATGGCCTTAGAATCTCTGAGAATGTGTCTGATTATTCTTTAAATTTCTTAAACAGTTCTTTCATGTCATTCCCCAAATTGGTATATTATTTACTTTTTATCTAAGTTTTGTTACTCAATCATCTCCATATCTATTAAATCTCTTTAATTTTTCTCGATCTGCTCGGAATCCGACATTATTGTTGCCAAGAATTACTAACTCCAGATTTGAAAAATCATTTTTGGTAAGAGTGTGTAGGCCTCCTAATTTAACGAGGTTTAATTTTTAAAAGAGTACATTCAAACGGAATCTACTAGATTTTTTTGAGAGCTAAACTATATTACTACAATACTATTGAGTAATGGTTTTTGAGTACACGCATATTTTGTTAAATACTTAATATCATTAAAGGCTTTTATATACGACAATACTGAGTATTAATATATGTCAAAAACTTATGTATCATAATACAATTTCATAGTCTAAAGAAAAATTGTATTCGATTTTCAAATAATACAAATGATTTTTTTGATTTACGGTCGATATTTATAAACTTTTAAACCAAAGTATAACAAGTAGTCCGACTCTTTGACAACAGTACCTAACTCTATGCATGTGTTAGTAAAAAAGTACCTAACTCTAAACATGTGTTAGTAACAAAATTACACATGTGTTGGTACCTTTTAAATTTTCTCCAGGCAACAGAGTTCTATAAAAATGTTTTAAATTTTAATTTGTATGAATTTTCAGTACCAAAAATTAGAACTCTGTCCTATAATTTAAATTCTACAATAACAAAAAATTACATGTCAGAAATTCCGAAAATATTTTTTCTTGATTTGTGCGAAATAGAAACATTTTAACAATGAAAGTTTTCTAAAAGTGTATAAAAAAATATATGGAATAATATGTGTTAGTGTAATAATGTGTTAAAAATCGTTATTTTATCGAAAACTAAAAATTAAAATTTCAAGCCGTTACATTTGTTTACATCTCTCTTAACTCACACGGTACCCGTATATGTGAGAGAGTAATTTTAAAAAATTGAGAGTCGGACTACTTGCTATACTTTGTTTTAAACTATTTGGCAAATAACTCGAAGTTGTACAATATTTTTCATATGTTTTTCGTATTAAAAAATTATACAAATGTTCGTAACTTGAATGTTGAACACCTATTTGATTTTACTTAAACTAAAGATTTATTTTTGTAGATTAGCGTGATCATAATATATCTCCGATTTTTTTCTATAAATGATAAGACAAAACTACTTGTTCTTAAACAATCAATAAATTTGCTTTAATTTCCTGCTTTTTTTATAAATATAATTCATCTTATATTATTTCATTATGACTAGTAAGATGAGATGCTGTAATAAAGATCCTAATATGTTTTTTTACATTTGTGGCGTAAAGTAAAGTAGTGTTTTAGATAAAAATGTTAATAAATTTTCACCAAAAACGCTGTAGATCACGTAAAGTTCGCGATATTTTAAAAACGTCAAATGAAGTATTTCTATTGCTGTAGTTGGATTTAAATGTGTATTAAGAAATAAGACTAATAACTACCTAAACATTTATTTATAAAAAAAAAAAAATACTTTTTTAGGAAGTAAAAGTTCGGAGTATTATCTAAATATTTCATTAAATTTTTACTATTTTTAATTTTAATTAAAAACTTGAATGTGCAATGTTAAATTTATATTTAGAATTTTCAGAATACAATATTTTATTAAGGATAAAGCTGAAAGAGTCAAATTTCAACTTTCCTGAAAGATCAGACAAATATGCCAAAACATCCACCAGAATTATTATACTCAAAAGAAACATATCTTTAAGTAGACCAGTCTCGTCTTTTAAAATATTTCACATTCTAAGCTGCATTACAAACAATTTTGAATAAAAAACACCAAAAAATAGGGTATTCAATGAAAATACAAAAACTGCGATATTCGAAAACGCGAGGTGATTGGAAAAAAACAAGTATAACATAGGAATAAGGATTCATCAACTTTTACAAAACGTAGTTCAAATCTCGGGCACCAAAATGTCTGTGTCGCAGTGTTATTTAATTGTATTACGATTTATTATTTAAATAAAAAATAAATAAAAATAAAATTTGTTACATAAAAGAGTGTTTTTAGAAAACATTTTTGACAACTACTACAAAATATATTTTTGCGAAAACCCAAATAAAGTCAAGGTAAATATTTAAACTTAAATATTTTTTAAAGCGATAGGATGATCTCAAATTTAATTATCTGAATGAAAACGTACGACCTCCTGTACGATTTGTTTGTATATATGATATAAAAGCTTGTCACAACATTTTCCTGATGCTGGGCTTGTCGGGACAAGCCCAATTATAAATTGTATGATGTATTAGTTTGATTAAAATTAAAGTTTATTTTCTTCTTTTAAGATCTTTAAATAAAAGATTTTTTTATTAATATTTTCTTTTCGTTTTAGAGCTCTTTGAATATATCGAATTTCTCCAGCATATTTTAAAAAGCGCATATGCAGTTTTAAAAAATGTTCGAACATAAATTCGAATTTTCTAAAATAATATTGCATTACGCACAACAGATCATGTTGCTCCATCTGTTTTTATGGTTGGTGTAAATATTAAGGAACTAGCTGACCCGACAGACGTTGTCCTGTCCATATATTAGAAAAAATGTTTGTGTTCGATTTGTGAATTTGTGAGAAGCTGTTTGAATTATGAAAAAATAGTAAAAAGAGACAAACAACGTACTTTTAAATGATAATTTTTATCTATGTAGGTTTGAGGTGTGTTTAAATTACATTTGATTTGAAAATATGTACAATATATGGTGTTATATTTACATTTTGATTGAAAGATCGATGTTCAGGAACCAATTAAAATAAAGAAATACTTTTTTCTGTTGCTTTGCAGTGATATCGTAGTTTCCTTCATTGCAATGCTTTATGATACACGACATTTTTAGTTTTGTTGCCTGGCGCGTAAATAAATAATGCTGATGGTGTTCCGACACGGGAACAGGCGACATACAATTGACCATGCGAGAAGCATGGATTTTCAAGGTTAATGCCGCAAACACGCAATGACTGCCCTTGAGATTTATTAATTGTCATAGCGAATGCAAGCCGTACCGGAAACTGCAATCGTTTAAAATCGAATGGCATGTCGGTCAGAGCCATTGGGATCCGTGGTATCAAAACGTCTTCTCCTTTGTACTTTCCTTTAAGTATTGTTGCTTCGATGACGTTGTTCATCAGGTTTTTTACCGCAAGTCGGGTGCCATTACAAAGACGTGGTTGGTTTATGTTTCGTAACATTATGATTACCGATCCGACTTTCAGTTGGAGATTGTGAGGCGGTAATCCGGGTAATTCCAGCGAGTTTAAAAACTCGGTTGGATAGTTGACAACATCATTTTGGGAAGTAACGGAATCCACCGATTTGTACGTCATCAATTCGACAGCAATTTCACCTTGAATCTTAAAATTCAATTCGTCGACATCAATGTTTTTCGCAGCCAATATAGCACGTTCGCTCAACCAATCATGATTTTTGTAATTTTGTGCAATGTTTGGAAATACCTTTCGGATTAGCTCGGATTTTGATTCGGTGAACTGACAGAAACCGGGGGGAAATTGAATGCAACCGGTCGAAATGTCAACCGGGATTTTGCCGTTGCCAATGTCCAGCAATTGTTTGGAAAATGCTTCTCCAGATTGATCGTTCTGCAGCTCGACACGCATGTTCACAGTCAATTTGAGTTTCTTGAAGTGTTTCCACAAAACGGACGACTTCAAACATGCATTAAGTTCATCGGCTGGCGTTGACCGTGGAATCACTGGCAATGTTTGCCGAAAATCCCCTGCCAACAGAATCATTGCACCACCAAAACGGCTTTGATTGTTTCGTAAATCTTGCAAAGTTTTATCTAATGCCTCCAAAGACTTTTTATGCGCCATTGTACACTCATCCCAAACGATTAGTTTGCTTTGCTGCAAAACTTTGGCCATTGCACTGTTCTTGGAAATGTTGCATGTTGGATTTTCATTGATGTGCAACTTCAATGGCAACTTGAGTGCTGAATGGGCAGTACGACCGCCTTCCAACAACGTAGCTGCAATTCCTGATGAAGCAAGTGCAAGTGCAATATCATTCTGCGAGCGTATCGTGGCCAAAATCAACGCAATCAAAAAAGTTTTTCCAGTTCCATCTTTCACAACTTTCATAAGAGTGTCGTATGCATATTTTTGTTGTCGATTCAACAGTGGAACGTTTGTTCGTACTAATTCCTTCAAGGCATCGCAATCATATTGTATTTCGCGTCGCAACTCTTGATTAAATACGTCGTGCATCGGTCGATTGGTAGCTGCCATGCCTAACTCAGACAATACCTTGTTCGCCATCATCAAGCACATGTCCTCAATTAAAATCAAAGCCTCGTTGTAAATTTCCTCATTCAGTTGCAAATTTGGATTTGATGTTCTAATACGCACCTGATGCAAAATATCATCACACATGGCATCTTTGTATTTGCTCCATAAATCAGTCGGTTTGGATGGGCAGCATGTTGAAACAATTATCGAAAACAGTGTTCGTATTTGATGAGCATTTGATGAAAGCACAGCATCTTCGAGGGTGCATTCCCAATGAGCGTCATTCTCCAACAATCGCAAGCGTTGACATGCTTCTCTATACGTGTCACACAATTCACCATTTATAGTTCTCAAATCTTGGAATGATGTTGGGCCACGAACGTTGACTAATAGCAAACGCAAATAGAAACACTCATCGTTTCTTGGATGAACTGTTTAAATACGACCTAATGCGTTGGTGGAAAATAAATTGGGGAAACCTGGAACAGGATTTCCTTGTTTCCGTCGTTGAAATTTCTTTGTCGATTGATTCCAAGTATAATATCTTGGCATTTCGGAGTATAGTAACGTTCGGGCAAATTCATCGTTCCTGCACATTTCAAAAAATCTGGTCAATGTTGTAGGTGGCGGTCGATCAACTCGTTGTAATACATTCTCCTCAGTAAAGTACACTCTTTGACCATTTTCCAAATGTACGGCTAAATGAATAACAGAAGGATGTCTTTCATGAATGCTAAATGAAAAAATGCGCCAAATTGCTTCGTTACTACTAACATAGCGGCCCATTTGAAATTGAGTGACTTCATCGATGGAATTCTCCGCACTAACTCCAATCACAGCCATGTCACTACCTTTGGTCACATATTTGCAGATGTATTTGATGGATTTCACGGAATGGCAAGATTCGACGTTGATATGTGCTTTGAATGTTTTGGAGAGTAGTGGCGAATACGGAACAATCCAACGGTTATCAATTTGAATGTCCTGCTGATTCACTTTCACCATTGTTGATCTTCCATTGTCAGCAATTGAACGGCGACGATACAGTGGGTAACCATCATTTCCGGTAATTGTTTCAGCTACTAATGGCCTTGGATAACGCTTCGAACATTTGCCGTCGACCATACACGGAGAAAGGATATTTAATGATCCACAGGGACCATGAATCATGTTTTTAGTAACAACCTCGTGCAAGCCTGGATCTTCTACTTCATCAGGAATTTCAGCTGATATCACATCATCGATTTCATTCGGTCTTATCTTCTCAATCAACCAAATGAGGATATGCGCGTGTGGTAGTCCGCGTTTTTGCCACTCTACTGAATACATCCAGCAGCGCGTCTCGCCGAACACGCGATACTTCACAATGAAATCCATCAGTGATTTTAATTTTTGTTTGAAGACTCTCGCGGTGACGTCATGGCGATCGATGGGTGATTGGCCAGGGAATAATTCTTGCCGAATTTCTATCCACTGTGGATTGCAAGTGAAAGTTATGAATAAATCTGCTGTACCGTAGTGTCGAACGTAGGTTATAGCATCCTGAGCATATTCATGCATATGGCGAGGACTTCCGACGTACGTTGCTGGGAGAATCGTCATCCGGCCGATATTGTGTGCGTTCCCGTCCACATTTATGGCATCTCGAAGGTGTATGTACTCTTCGGAACGCAGTTTTTTCTGGTTCAATCTAATGAATGTCAATCTTTCTGTTTCTATTTTTACATACATATTGACAGCATATTGGTGGAAAAGACGACGACATTTCAATATGTGATTGTCCTCATTTTCACGAACCATCAGTCGAAATGCATAATAGTTCATTGAACTTACTTTTTTGTTTGTTTCAGCGCCTGTACATTAATTTTCGCGTCAATAAAATTAATTGATCTTATAATAGAAAAAATATAGATTTGATATTCACCTGTAAGCGGATTTATCATTTTGATCGAGAAATGATAACCGTCTTCACCTTGCCAAAATATGATTGGATATTGTAACGCATCATATGATCGGTGAGTTTCGTACACACGCTGCTGCTGATTATTTCGTCGATGTAGAACGATATCACGTGATTCCAAATTTTCACCAACGACGACAATGGCGACATCATCAATTGTTGGTGCATTGAAACGTCTTGCGTGTTCTCCCGTAGGAGTCTTATCGGCTCTGATAACAATTTTGTGATTATCAGAGGGCATGCGGTCTAGTGCGGTTTTGAACAATGCAATCAATTGATTGTGTTGATGGAAAAAAGTTTGCAGTTGCTCAACAATTGGTCTTTTTACCGAACTGTTGTATGCACAACGCTGTTCTACTTCTTGTGGAGCATTGCCCATGAAGTAAATCTGCAGAAATTTATAGTCAGCACCCGGAACTGGCAAAAGCGAACCTGCTCGATGATATATTTGACCTTGAATCTGTAATGTTTAATTTACATAAGAAAACAAAATAAAATGCTGTAAGTGGTGAAATTACCTTGAAAGTAGGCATGAAATTATCCCGAATCACATTTGTTGCGCCAAATGAAGTCATTTGGAAACAATTGTTGTAGTTCTGGATTTGTGTTAGGAAATGCTTGGAATGAGCTCCTGTTCCAGAAACCAATGAGAGCAATGGCTCTGGTGGTGGAATCAACGGTGTCAATTTCACTTTGCCACTTGCGCAACACAATCCAGGAGTTTCATTTTTATATTTCAATGCCTTACAATGTGGGCACACAACGCTCATCGAACCAATAGCAATGGAATGGTCTGCACTGTAATCGACTGTCCTGTTGTAATGAAATGCAGCTCGATGAGTATTTAACGCAACATTTGTTTCTCTTCTTGCACGTACATTTGAATTAATTATCACTCGGTTGGATTCTATAGAACGATTGTGTATCATTCGATGCATATCTACTTCGTTTGCATATTCTCTTTCTTCTTGTGTACGTGCAGAACGTGTTTGTGATAATCGATTTCGTTCAATTTCATTTCGCTCTTCGAGTTGTTCCGCAGTTTGATTAGATCGAAAATACGCTTGATTTGAAGCATTGCGAGTTCTGCGACCTAAATTGCTCCTTCTTATTGGCGGCATTACAATGCGATAGAATTTATTGACTTTGCTCTTACCTTTTAACCGTTTATAACTTCAAAACCCACAGTCTATAGTAGGTTAATCTATAAATTTGTTTGAGGTAACACGATTTAACTTATTTCAATTAATGAATTGATTGCAATGTACTTACAATGGAATCTTAATTCAAAAAAAAACTTATCACCGTTAGTTAACTTTTTTAGAAACACTTTAAACTTTTTTTAATTCACAATTAACAATTGCACTTATTTTATTTTTCGTCCACCGATTAATTTGATCAACAATTTGACAATAAGCAGTCAATCAACATTTGCACAAATAAATTGGAATGTAAATAAAAAAGTAACGGTATTTTCGGACAAATCGCGAAACAATACAAAAGTAATAACAAATGAGTTATTTACAACATAAGAATATCCCAGCAAAAACTTTACTTACAAATAAGACGAAAAATAAGGAGAATTTGACAAATCGGTGCAGCCGTTTTCCGATTTTAGATAAATCGAAAAAAGTGGGCGTAAAAGTGGGCGTGGTAAATTTTTCTTTCAGTAAAAACTTAAATTAGATTACTACGATCATTTAAATAAAAGATTAGCCATATCGGTGCAGCCGTTTTCCGATTTTAGATAAATGGAAAAAAGTGGGCGTAAAAGTGGGCGTGGTCAATTTTTCTTTCCGTAAAAACCTAAGTTGGACTATGACGAACATTTCAGTAAAAAAATTGTCCAAATCGGTCTAGCCGTTCTCAACTGATGCAATTACCAACGAACGACAATTGATTTTTATTTATATAGAGATAGATAAGAAGTTCTTGACGTTGTTGGCATGAGTATTCAGTGCGATGTCCGCTGGACAAAACACATTTTCCGGTTGTCGAAAGAAGCACTCAAATACCTTGGTTTTCTAAAACGGTGTAAAACATACATACTTCACTCCATCTGATCTCCTTACTATTTACACCACTTATATCCGACCGAAAATGAAATACAACTCTCATGTGTGGGCCGCTGCTTCAAAATCTATTTTGGAGTTAATCGACCGCGTACAGGAGAGGGCAAAGGTGCTTATCGGTGACAGTAGGATATCCAGCTCTATTGACTCATTGGAACTTCGTCGCAACGTGTAGTTTTTTACGCACCCGTAGTTTTTTACGCAACCCGTATTTTTTTTTACCCGTAGTTTTTTACGCAACACATGTTCTTCGGCAAGAGCTCATCAATTCATTACAAGGAAAATTCGTTATTTAGCAGTACTGTCCGTATGTGGAATAAGCTTCCTCCTGAAGTCTTTCCTGTAACTTTCAATAATGAAAATTCAAATCAAATGTCCACAAACACTACTCCCTCTATCCTCCCACCCATAACCTATTTTCCTAGTTCCAACACAATGCTTTGCATGAGTAGGGGTCATCCACTGAGTGCTGGTCCAAGAAAAAAAAAATTTTTATTGTATTTCTTTTTAACCCAAAACTTAAAATTTTAAACTTATGGACTATCAAAAACGTTCAATGTAAAGTAAGAGTATCCTAAATGCCGGACAATATGTTTAAAAAATAGTGTGTATATTTGGTAATTTTGTTCGAAGACCGCATAGTTTTAAATTAGCGATCACGATTATTGTAAAAAAAAGACGACAATTTTCCGTGTTACATATTTTCTACTTTAACAAAACAGAATGTAAATTTATCACCTAACGTTCCAGTTAATCAATGGTATGAAATGAAAACCCATTCCAACGTCGGTTATAAAATTCCAAATTATTATAAAACCACATAGCTTATTTGTTTGGATGTATCATAATTTATTTCGAAGAGCGTAGAACTTAAGAGGGTACCTATAAACAAATTTGGAAAAAAGCTTTTATTTACTTTCTATATTTATTAATTGTTTGTTTTTATCTTTTCTCTCTAAAAGATGTCAGTGATATCGTTCACTGATTGCTTTCTGTAAAAATCCCCTTAAAAAAACAAACAAAAATACTGGTCATGCCAAAAAAGTTATTCGGCAGAGTAGAATTATATTTTTGCTACATAAATATTTTTTCGCAACGTATGTATATTACATACATTGGTAAGCATATAAAGATGCAATATATTTTAAAATACAAAATTTCCAAAAATGAAAAAGCCTGGTTATTTGCATAATTTGAGTTATAAACTTTTTCCTAGTTGCCATAAAAGTTCATATTAAAATTACTCATACTTAGTGCTCTCATAGTCTGAATCATAGAAAAATAGACATAGAGCGGAAACCTAAAAAAAACTCAAACAATAATATTACTCAAAATAATCACACATACGGTAATTGTTTTTGTTTTCACACACTTTTATTTACTAATACATTCTGACTACTTAGGTTTTTGACAACTGAGTTAGGTCTTTGACAGCAGAGTTTCCACTCTATGTATATTACTCTATGGTTTGAATGAAGATTGTAAACAGTTAATCTAAATAAATATTTATATATTAAGTATATGTATAAATAAATGTAGTTTGCTACCAACGAGTTCATGAAACGTCTATGATACTTTATATTTGTACTGATAACACTCATAAAGATTTAAATTCATATAAATATATACAACCTGTTAAGATTTGTGTCAGTTGATATTTAAAATTCTAACAAAACGTTCAATATATTAATATCTAATAGCTAGTGATTAAGATGCGCAAATTATTTATTGTAATATTTATGTGTGTTTATTTGGTAGTTGCCACTTACTGTGCAACTAACGTTGAGCTGGATGATGAAAATTATAATTTGAATGGAAATCAAATACTCGTACGTGAAAAGCGACAATTTGGTTATGGTGGCTATGGAGGATATGGTGGAAGACCTGGAGGCTATGGTGGATTTGGCGGAAGACCTGGTGGTTATGGTGGATATGGCGGAAGACCTGGTGGTTATGGTGGCTATGGGGGCTTTGGTGGTAGACCTGCTGGATGGTACCCCGGTTTAGGTGCTCGGGGTTAAAAATGTAATTGTAATAATATTGAAATTATTTTGTACTTTAACTTATTTTATTCAAATACATACACCAATTCTAATTTAAGAAATTTTTTTTTTATTTGTAAAAATCAAAATAAGATAGAATTCTCTAAATATGGCGAAAACGTAAATATAAATCGGATATGCTACCAAGGTTTAAAATTGTCATCTAAAAACCAAATGCTGAAAATTTTAGCAAAATCAGATAACGTTTAAAGGTTGCACATTTTTTTTTGAAGTTTCGAGTTTTAAACAATTTTATAATGAAAAACAATTTCAAAAAATGTTCTCACATCGAGAAACTATTAAAAAATCGAACGATTTCATTCATATCTCAAATTCCAAATTTCTTATTTTTGCCACATATAGTTTTTGGTCACAAATTAGTTTCTCTTTATTTTTTAAATCATTTCGTCTAATATGACTTTCTAATATTTTTTTGGCTTGCTTATTTAAAGTTTTGCAATTTTAAATTTTTAGAACACTATTAACCGTTTCAGACATTTATGAGAAGCAGTTGAGTTAAAAATATGAAAATTTAAGTGTAGGCTAATTTGAGGCTGCTAATAGAATTTTAAGTCAAATTACAGGTAAATCGTCTCACCTGGCTGTCAGGTGATGTCCAATACATTGAACATAGTTACTTAGTGGACATGTTTCTTATAAATAAATTTTTATAGAATGAATGTAATTAAATGAGACCAATGTAATAAAAAAATGTATATTGTGTGATAATTTACGAAGCAATTACTTCCGCGTTTTACACAGAGATAAACGTAACATTTTTTGCAAACTACAAACGCTTCATTTCGAACAACAGTCCATTTTGCAGCGACATGGGTTTGTATTATACTAAAATGCTGGTAAATGGTTGTGACTAGCGAGTCGAACTTCTTTAGCACACGAAGAAAAAAAATATAGTTGTGCATGTTTACGGTAAATATTTCAACATTTTTATAAGTTTTTTATCAATATTATAGTCACAGTAACTATTTATTTGATTGTGGTAACTATAATATGGTAAATTTACGATTCACATGATTGTATCAATCATATATATGGTTACAGTAAACATGTATATGTTTGTGACAATCATTTATATGATGAAGGACTTACCATATTATGTTACTCTCGGCTTATGGATATCATAATCTGAGAACAACATATTATGATAAAATTATTCATCATAAAAATGGTTGTCACAAACATATACATGTTAACTGTATCCATATATATGGTTGATACAATTATGTGAATCGTAAATAAACTATATTATTGTTACCACAATCATATAAATAGTTACTGTGACTATAACATTGTTAAAAATGTTGAAATGGTTACAGTAAACATGCACAACTATATTTTTTTTCTGCGTGCAATAGCACTTTGATTTGTTCTTTTTTGCGTTTGAGTGCATTTTGTAATAACACGCTTCTTTCTTGTGTAGATTTAGAATTTCGAGATGGTCTGCCTTTACGAGGTATATCAATATCACTATCTGTTTTCTGCGATTTAATTAAAATATTTTCTACCTCAGCACGAAAATTCAGAGAATGCAATATATTTTTTTGGACACGAGGAAATTTTAAACAACTCATCATAATATGAAGACCAAAAAATATACCCATTTAATTTGGGTTGGATTGTTTGAATGATGACCTGTATTGCTGAACGTCATATAAATTTAATAAAAAATTCATAATCGAAATATTTTTGGAAATATTGAAATGGTGTTTCTAAAATATGATTATCTTTAGGCGGAACAAATGCAACAAGTTCTTGATATCGCACAAGCCTATTCCTCCATACAATTATTATTATTTTTTTTTTTTTGAGTAAATTGGATTGTGGAGCGCTCAGAATCTTCGCAAGAGTTTTATGGAACAAAATCTAGCAAGATCGGTCCATAATTGGTTATAGCTCCCATATAAGGACCACTTCCAAAAAACACATTAATTTTCATAAATATCTGAAAAATATCGTTATCGAATTAAAATTTTACAGAGATCGGTAGTATTAATTCACGAATGATATTACTAGATTGTGTGAATATCGATTCATATTTGACCATAGCTCCCATATAAGGTCCATTTCCGAAAATTACTTAAATACTAATAAATCTGTTATAAAAGCTTCTATCTGGTTAAAACTTCAAATAAATATTTCGCATATATGCGAAAATCGATGTGTTGAATTTTATGAAGATCGGCCGATAATTGGTCAAAGCTCCCATATAAGGACCACTTCCGAAAAACACATTAACCTCTAGAAATATTCTAAATATATTGATATCGAACTAAAATTGTATACAAATCAATATATTGTATCCAAACATTATACTACTGGGTTTTGTTAATATCGGTCCATATTTGACCATAGCACCCATATTAGCTCCATTTCCGATAATTACAATAATACCCATAAAACTCTTGTAAATAATGTTATGGGGAAAAATATCAAGCAAAATAGGCCTCAAATACATAGTTAAAAATATATTAACGCATATATACACTCATATCGGTAAAAAATGTAACAGATATAAGTTTCAAGTAGATTTGCTGACTATGGGTTCATAATTATATATAGAAGGCTCACATCCGGAAAACTCATTAGAACAGAACAAACATATACTACTGTATTACATTAACATTCTACCAATCTTCATAATCGGAGCTAAGTCCCAATAACAAACACTGAATATGTTTATTAGAGTGTTTATACCAATGTAATTTCTATAATTTTCATCTAATTTAGGTGGAGGGTATTTAAGATTCGGCATAGCCGAATATAGCTCTCTTACTTGTTTTTTATATCATGGTTGTATCCATGGCAGAACTAACAAGGTAGAATTATTAGAAAGTATGTTCTCAATTATAATTTCCCTAAAATGTCAAATACATACAAACTAAAGAAAACTGAAAAAACTATTAAAGCAAACGTCAATAATATAATAATTTTCATATATTTTCAATGTAAACAATATTAAAACTTTTCATATTCAAATTTAATTTAAAAATAGTGTTTGTAAATGTTCTTTTGAAAGTAAGTATGTGAATTTTGTGAAATGTCCAGCAGAAAAAATAACAGATTTGAGTAATAGAAGTGATGTAAATCTAAAGAAACAGTCTAATATTTTGTTTTGCTTCGTTTCTGTAATTTGGCATAACAAGGTAACTAATTGACAACTCTCCCTAATAATTCTACCTAGTTGATTGTACCATGGTTGTATCTATGATTTACGTTATTATCATGTCATTACATTTATCATTGAATTTATACATTTTAATCGTTTGGCAATTATGTTTTTTTATGAAATTTGACATATATAAAAATAATTTTTAGTAAATAAAAAATTGTTCTTCAACAATCTGAGGATCATATTTCTGATGTTCCCACTTTTATTGTCAGAGTCTATCTCTTTTTCCTTTCGCTTATGAGGATCAACTCCGTTTTATGCTCAGCCAATTGTAGGTTTATAGATTTTAGCCAACTCTTTATCTCTCTGACTATTCTGTTGGCGTATATTTCGACCTCTTTCACGTGCCTCACTTGAACTATAACCGCAATGTCGTCTGCAAAACCAACAATGGTTGCTTCTTCAGGAATCTTCAATTTTAAAATGCCATTGTACATGATGTTCCACAACAATGGTCCTAAGACTGATCACTGCAGTTTTGTAATATTAAATGTTTCCATGTCTATCTATATTTCTAATAGTTCCAATGGATTAGTTTTATCGCGCAATTGTTTTCTTTCAACTCGAAGAATGTCCGTTGTTGAAACAAACCCAACAAAAGAAAATATTTTCAAAATACTCTACAAGACTACAAAATTGTTTTCGTCTGTTTTGATATCTAAAAACGTCCACTGAATCAAATATTTTACGTTATTAAGTGTCATAATCACAGACAACAACCATTTTTGTTTTATAGAATACAAAACTAATAACTCAAATATGAAAAGAAGAAAATTCGTCCTAAATCGTCTAACAGAATTGGGGCACAAATTAAAGTAACAATTTTTTGTGTACGACAACAATATATTGTTGCAAAGAACACAGTGTAGTTGTCGTAACCATGCCGAACCATGTTTTTCTCTGCTTGAATTGGCAAATCAATTATACCATTAATAATGTCTAATTGAATGTTTAAACCAACGGTTCTCAAATGGTGGTCCATGAAGAACTCAGGAAATCATTAAGCATCAGATGACTGAGAACAACATAAAGCCTTGATAGCATCATAAATTGAGAACGTACAAAATCAGACTTCCCAAATCTACATATCGATGGCTTAATATAGAATGGTCGTATCTTAACTTTTAGTTACTTTACAGGATAAGGAAAAAACTGAATAAAATCTGAAAGTGAAAGTGAAAAATTACCAACTAAAAATTTGTAATATATCGAAATATACTTTTAGAAAACTTGTTTGTTTTAATATAAACCAAAAAATATGCATTCAACATTAAATGAGTTAGCGCTTTTTCTTTCAAACTATTATTGAAATGTGTTTTTTTAATTACTGCAAATATGTTATTCATCAACACAAGAAACTGAATTTTTTAGGAGAGGTGTATTTGAGTTTTGTCTTCCAGAATATGTGAAAAACTCGATTTTGAAATAAACGAAATACGACCTTTCTGTATTAAACCATCGATATATGTATTAGCATGTTTTTTTTCTATTTCTGCATCTAACCAACCTCACTTACATTTTCCCATTTTATATAATATTTCATGCTCTTGATAATGTTTTTTGTATATTTATTTAATCTTCTAATTTATTTAAATTCCTTTAACTCTTTCCCAAAACTATTTCCAAACCAAAAAAGTATTAAATATCCTTAAATAAATCCTAAGACATATGCATGCCACTATTAACATCTTAACTGATATTCGAAATATATCTTCTTCTAGGATATGAGAGCAAAAAAAAATATAAATTTAATCGTATAAGAAGAAAACTTACTTACAATGCTCACACTCCGCATTTCTAGCAGGAACAACTTTCACCACTATTTCTGACAGTCTAAACAATGTTTGTTTAAGAACCAGAGTAGTAGTAACCGAAGAAAACAATGGTTAGCAATTACTTAAAAATAATCCTTTTACTACGTCTTACAAATATACAAGTATTTATGTTCAAGTATTTGAGATAATATCAACTAAATAATATATTGTGTGTATTTAAAGGATGATTTTTAAAAAGCAACTATGTTAGAAGCTGTCGGCAAATGTGACTTTCGTTGACCTTCATGAAAATATGACTCCAGCTGCCATTTAAGTCATATGCATAATTTAATGTTCACAAAAACAAAAATATTGAAATTTAATTTTTCTATTCCGGTTAAGTGTCGATTACCTTTCCTATAGCGAATTATTTAATTAAATGTGATTGGTATCAAATATTCTTAGTAGGTGTAGAGTATTATCTGTTCGGATTTGTTCTACTTACTTCACTCCATGTTTTCCTACAAAGCAGGTTACAAAAATCTTTGAAGATAAAACCCCTTTTATACTCAATGTAAGTACACTTTAAGAAGTTTAAATTTAACTTTAAATTGTAAACCAAAGAAAGGACATTTTGTTACAGGATATACCAGAGAATAAACAAAGATATTTGTAACTAAATGCAAAAGTTAAAGAAATAGAACGAGTGTTCTAAGTATAAATGTTTGCTGATTTTACAACATTGATAAACTGGCGAAAACAAATTTCAACACTTTCTGTTTTTATTTTTGGTCAAAGGGATGATGGTGGGTGATTTTTCTACATGATGTTGCTACTGATGGCGGAATGGCAAACTTTATTGTTGTTGATGTTGACTATTATCTATTATTGTGGTTAAGACCATTGTGCGTGTTAAATTATGGAGAAGTGTTAAGGTTTTTTTTTTTATTGTTGAAGTACAATTGTTGGTTATAAATTTTGCCACTGATAAGATTGAACAAGTTGAAGTTAAGATTTGTAAACATAACACAAGTAACAAAAAATTAGGATATACACATAAATTAGAAATCTTTTAGGTTTAGAGTAGAATTAACTCTAATTTAGAGAAAGTTTTTGTTAATTTGTTAAATATGATAGCAATCTATCAAAACTAGTTCTTCAGTATTTTATTGGTAAATAAATTTCTTAAAGAACGATATTGCGAAGAAATAAAATTAAAAATAATTGTAATTTAAGAGAATGTGTTTTATTCACGGTTATTAGAACTTCAACGAAAACAAAATTTAATTATACAGAGTTTGTATTCAAATTTATACAAGGTTTCTTCAAGTTAGCCAACACTTTTTATTCACAAATATATTCTAGTTTTTTTGCGGGCTTTCTCATGAAGCTGTTCTGTTTTGTCGGAGTTCATAGACTTCGAAAATACTTTTAGTTTTTCTTCGTCACTTTCCAAGAACACTGTGCTAGACTCAAATAATAACTTGGCAAATGACCTAGTGCAGGTTGTAGGTCTAACTGAGTTTAAGATTAGTGCTGTTGCAAAAGAAGATCTGAAAAAAACATTGGTAATATTTAGTTGAAAAAGTTAAAAAAAAACAAGTTAGAGTGCTATATTCGGCTATGCCGAATCTTAAATACCCTCCACCTAAATTAGATGAAAATTATAGAAATTACATTGGTATAAACACTCTAATATCCATATTCTGCATTTGTTATTGGGACTTAGTTCCGATTATGATGATTGGTAGAATGTTAATGTAATACAGTAGTTTTCGCTTATAGTCTACAAATACAGTTGCTACATTTTTGTGGACTATTAGCGAATTAGGACTATAACCGAATTTCTTTTTAAGCCACTTTATGAATTATAGATGAATCCTGATATAATACACATTTTGGACTATATACAAATTATGTACTTTCTTCAATAAAACAAATTTTTTTAAACAAAATAAAAGTTTATTTAAAGTTTAGTAGTACAGTAGTATTTTATATATTGTTAGAAAAACTACTTAACGCAGAAGATATTTTATTTCAAATGTATAAATTCATCAATTTATAATTGAAATAACTACATATTCCTACCATTTCCAACAGAGTCTATAATTTTATAATAGGAATAAAATGCACTATTTAACAATTTATATACTTAATAATTGGTTAACATTACCGATTGGCTCAATATTTTCTTTATTCACCACAAGTGAAGTAAAAGAGTATAAAAAAGGGTAAACAAATATATTTAGTCAAACTTCAAAAGTATATTTTTGTTCTGTTCTAATGAATTTTCGGGATGTGAGCCTTATATAATTATGAACACATAGTCACCAAATCTACTTGAAACTTATATCTGATACATTTTAATGTATTTTTCGGATGTGCGACTTATTTGGGAGATATAATTAAATATTTTAACGTGATTTCTATGTATTTGAGGCCTATTTTGCTTGATATTTTTCGCTATAACATTATTTACAAGAGTTTTATGGATATTATTGTGATTATCGGAAATGGAGCTAATATGGGTGCTATGGTCAAATATGGACCGATATTCACAATACCCAGTAGTATAATGTTTGGATACAATATATTGATCTGTATACAATTTTAGTTCGATATCGATATATTTAAAATATTTATAGAGGTTAATGTGTTTTTCGGAAGTGGTCCTTATATGGAAGCTATGACCAATTATCGGCCGATCTTCGTACAATTCAGCACATCGATTTTCGTATATATGGGAAATAATTATTTGTAATTTTAACCAGATAGAAGCTTTTATAAGAGATTTATACTATTTAAGTAATTTTTGGAAATGGACCTTATATGGGAGCTATGGTCAAATATGAACCAATATTCACACAATCTATTAGTATCATTTGTGGATTAATACTACCGATCTCTGTAAAATTTTAATTCGATAACAATATTTTTCAGATATTTATGAAAATTATGGGCCGATCTTCATGAAATTCCCTACAGCGATTTTCATGTGCATGGGGATTATGTAAGTTGAATTTCAACCTGATACCGATATATATAAGATATTTAAATAATTTTCGGAAGTAAACTTTATATGGGGGCTATGGTCAAATAGTGCCCGATCCGAAAAAAATTGGTCTCGCGATTTCTGTTTGCACGAAACTTAGTTGTGCTGAATTTTTTATGGATACTGCAATTCTATGGGCATTTATATACCATAGCACCATATTTCGGGAAGAAATTTGTATGGGGGCTACAAGAAATTATGGACCGATTCTTTCCATTTTCAACAGAATTCGTCCTTTTATCATATAAATAATGAGTGCAATATTTCATGGTATTCTCTACAATGAATTTACCAAAAGTCACAAAAATCATGTGAAAATTATCAACATTTTTGGAGGTTGTCTTACATTTTGATCCATAATCCTCGTTCTACCAATTCTATTTTGCTGATTTTCAATACCAAACTGCTTTGAAAAATTATAAATATTTTGGTATACATTTCATTCATTTTGCTTATGTATTTTGGCCGTAAGAGTGTTTTATACAGACAGACGGACAGACAGACAGACAGACGGACAGACAGACAGACGGACATAGCTCAATCAACTTAGAATTTCATAAGGATCAATAATATATATACTTTGTTGGGTCTCAGATGAATATTTCTCAATGTTACACACGGAATGACAAACTTATATATACCCTCTTTCACCAATTGTGGTGGTGGAGGGTATAATTAATAATCTTGATATTATTGGAAAAATGCTACTGGGTTGTTTCTATAGTTTGAAAGATACTAGTTCTACATTTTAAACAGAAAAAGATTTGTAAAAACCGGTTGGAAAATGGCTGAGTTACAGTAGTTTAAAGTCAGGATGCTCCAAAATTAAAGCAAAACATGATTTTTTTAAGAACTCACAAGCATTTGTATGAAAAAACTGAAAAAGTCATAAAACATGTTGTCACCAAAATTATTATAATTTTTTAATTGATTTTTCACTAAAATAAGAAACACATATTTTACTGCTCCCCGATCAGATTAGAGAGTGAAGAAAGTGGAAATTTGTTGACTCATTTTCTAACCGATTTAAATGAAACAAATTTATAATCAACTTCAAAACAACATACTTTTGAATTTTTGAAGTTTGTTATTTCACTACATTTGCTTATAAAAAATGTACTAAACGAAGTGATTGTTAAAATTATTTCTTAAATATAAATTTTGTAGCCTATTTTCTAATATTTAATTTCAGATTGTTTTATTAAGTTGCTTATTTACGTGTCCTAGAGTTTTAAATTTTATTTTTTTAATGTATCAAAATTCAATTGAAGAATCTTTTTAAATATGTATGCAATAAAAAAGCAATATTATTCAAACTTCAATCAATAACACTGCGGAACAGACATTTTGGTGCCCGAGATTTGAACTACGTTTTGTGCAAGTTAATGAACCCTCATTACTTTGTTATACTTATTTTTTTCCAGTCAGTGTTGGTACATAAAAAAATTCAACATAAATAATTTTCATATAGACATAAATCATACGACCTAATTTCATGGTGATTGGTCCATAATTGGTCAAAGCTCCCATATAAGGCCCACTTCCGAAAATCACTCACGAACAGGGACCGTAACGGTTATAAGAGATATCAAAAAAGTTATTTTATAACAGTTATTTTGTGACTTTAAAAATAAAATAGCCGTCATAAAAAAAACTCATTTGAGGAGTTTTATTTTTTCCGTCAGAAAAAAAACTCAATTGAGGAGTTTTATTTTTTCCGTCATAAAATAAAAGTCATTTGAGGAGTGTTATTTTTCCCGTCAGAAAATAAAACTCATTTTATGAAAATTGACATCTAAACCTTGCCGCTGGTCAAATCCTTACAATTTGTAAAGCACCTTGCATTGCAATTGAATAAATTTTCATTAAAATCAAATCAAGTGGGATTTTAATTTGTTATTTTTCGATTCCAGATAGATTCAATAAAGAAAGATACTGAAAAAAGTGGAAAATAAACGAAAAGAGTTTTATTTTCTGACGGGAAAATTAAAACTCCTCAAATGAGTTGGGAGTTGAGATCATTTTTTAATATCATCATAGATTCTGAAAGAGCACGTCAATACAAATCTATTGGTATATAACAATATAGGTCTCTGTTGACTCTAACATAGAGATTTTTTGATTTAAAATTTTCTGGATAACGTTATTTACGGTCCCTGCTCACGAATATAAATTATTGAAATTTTAAAAGAAACAAGTTTTTGGTCATTGTTTTTGTATGAATCTGGTTTAATAATTTTAAATAAAATTAATTTTCCCGTTTTTGCCCCCTTTTAGGTACCTTTTTTATCCCCATTGCGGTGGTAAAATATTATTCAAATAAATTTATATATCATCTCATAACAAAATATTCGTATGCATATTTCAAGTTATAGAAAAATATATTTTATGAAAAAAGTTCCAAAAGTGAACACAATTTTTATCCCTTAAGTGTTCGAGTGTCTAAAAAGTACCAAATTAATATTTTTATTTTTTGATAAGAATGCGATTTAAAATTTAGAACTTAAATATAATTGATATTTAAATATGAAGTCAAAAATTAGCCCTTAGTGTATTGTTTTGGGGAGGGAGGAATCCACAGTTAAAATTTCACGCTTCTAGCTTTAGTCAGTAACGTTACTCTTTTGCATAAATAATAATATTGATATAGATAATATTTATAAGATCTTAACTATTTTCAGATAGGGCAGTTGCATATGGACTAGGATAATTAATGGACCGATTCTAACCAAAATCAATAGTGGCAATAGAACAAATTTGTGCCAAATTTGGTCGAATTATCTTTGAAAGTGCGACCTGTAGTTTGATTACAAAGTTTATATGGACTGACGTATACGTTGACTCAGAAAGTGAGCCTGAAAAGATTGGTATACTTTGTGGTGGGTGTTATGATAATTTTTTTGCACGTTACATACATCAGGACTTCTCCAAAAAAATTTGACACTGGTTGTTCAGAGTTTATTTTTTATTATCAATAAAGGGATTTTTAGTCTTATAAGGGGATTTTCCCAATTAAATATTGTGATTTGTCAAATTAGTTATATATATTTTTTTTTATTAATATGCTAAATATTTTGTTGTGGTTGTTCTAATTTTATTAAATTAAAAAAATAAATAATAATAATAAAAGTATAGTATTTTTCTTATGGTTAAAACAAGTTCTTGTTGATTGTTTTTAATATAAAATTCTATTCTAAACTTTTGTTTATTTTGGCCAAAATCTTCCATAAATATTTTTCAATATAAAAATCCAAGAATTTTGTTTACGGCATCAGTAGTTGTTTAAACTTTAATCATTTTAATAACTAGACAAAAATCAAATATAAAACACCAAAATGCGTTCAATTTTAGTTTTGACCATCATCTGCACCTGCAGACCGTGGGTCAATTAGCCAGTGCAATTGAACTGACTTCAATTTTATGTGTGTAGCCTTGGCTTCAATATGGTGGGTCCATGTTAAACGGCGATCAAGATGGATAGCGAGATATCTCACACGGCTCTAACAACTTTCTCGTCTTAGAGTAAATGTAACGTGAGTACATTTTGTTGCATTGACTTTTATTTTCCATTTGTTCTGCCATTTTTCTAAATCGCCGATGTGAGACTGCAGTTGTTCAGAAGCTATTGAGGAGTTTCCATGTGTACTTAAAAAAGCAGTATCATCCGCAAATGCTTGTAGGCATATTAGCAGTATATAAAATATATAGGAACGGCCCTAAAATACTTTCCTGTGGTACACCAGCGGATATTTTTCGACGTGAAGAGATCACATCTTTTGATCTGATTTGAAAAGATCTTTCTAGTATGTAATTTTTAAGCAGTTTATGTACATTCGCAGGTAGTAATCTAATGATTTTTTGTATTAGTCCACCCTGGCAAACTTTATCGAAGGCTTGAGATATGTCAATAAATAATGCAGAGCAATACTCCTTGCTCTCGAAGGTTTTCCGAATAAGAGTAGTTATCCGATGTACTTGTTCGATAGTACTATGCTTCCTTCTGAAACCAAATTGATGGTCAAGAATAATGCAATTTTCGTCAAGGTCTACTATAAGGCTCTCAAGTAACAACTTTTCAAAAAGTCTTGAGAGTATTGACAACAGACTAATGGGACGGTATGATGTCACTTGAGTGACATCTTTTCCCGGTTTTGGTATCATAACTATCTCAGATATTTCCCATGAGGATGGGAAATATCCAATACGTAGTATTGAGTTAAATATGAACAAAGTTTGAGTTTGGAAGATTACTTATCATCGTGGTAGTAATTTTATCTATACCAGGTGATTTTCCAGCCTTAAGACCTTTGATTGTCGTCCTCACGGTAGAGAACTGGAATTTTATTGGGGGTGGCACCACATTATTTATGACATTATCACTAATATATGAATTTGTATTATTTGGGGTACTTAAATACATTCTCCAAGTGATTGGCAAATGTTTCGATTTTTTCTGAAGTATTTTTTACCCATTCTCCGTTCTAAAGGCGTATGGCGACTCATACATAATAGGGCATTGCATATTTTTCACAGCTTTTCAGATACTATATTCTGTTTCTTAGTAGGGTCTAAGTTTTTAAGATAATTTCTCAGATTAGATTCCTTATTAATCTTTAAGGCAACGTGAAGTCTTCTTTGGCACTGATTAAGTTTAACATTTACGCTCGGAGATCGCGACTGTTGCCATTGACGTCTGAGTGTTCTCTTTTCTTTGATAAGAGGCTCAATGTTTCTAGGGCATTTTGAATGTCTGTAATTCCCCAAGGTGACTGGTGGCGTAGACACTTTAACAGTGTTTGTTAAAATATCTGTAAATATATCGACCGCGGATTGTATTTGATATTCATTTTTCAATGAGATGTTCTGTGGCAAGTGTGAGCTAATGTACATTTTATACTTTAACCAGTTCGACTTCTTGTTAGGGAAACAAGAGCAATAGTTTTCCAATTTGTTTGGAACTTCTAATAACGTTAAAACTGTAGGATAATGGTCTGATGAGAGGTCCAGCGATGGGATCACTGAAATAAATTCTCGTTTTATGTTTTTGATTACAGCGAAGTCAAGTATATCGGGAATCTTATTGGGGTCTGTAGGCTAATAAGTAGGTTGGACACTAGATATGGCATCTAGTCTGTTAGACGACATTGCTTCTAACAGTTGCCTCCCTCTAGGAGTAATAAGGCGAAAGCCCCAAAATGTATGTTTTGCATTGTAATCACCAGCTGCTATAAATCTTGCACCTAGAGTTTTAAAATATTCGAGAAACTGCTCTCGATTAAAATTATACCTAGGAGGACAATATATTGAAGATATTGTAACTCTGCCATCAGGCATAATTATTGATGTGGCCTGGATGTGGTCCTTTTTATATTCTGGCATTGGAAAATGCCTTATATCTTTTCTCACTAATATAGGTGTTCCGCCACATGCGCTACCACTTGGATGTTTTGTATCATAAATGTAGTATCCGTTAATTCTGAAACAGTTCTTTAGGGTAAAGTGTGTTTCAGAGACGAGTAGTACATTAATTTCCTGAAGTTGGAGAAATTGTTGTACTTCATTCTTATGTTGGCTAAGGCCGTTAGCATTCCAAAAACAAATTATTAGAGAATTAATTTTTTATTTAGCAGGATCTGCATGAGCATACTTTGATTCTGCATCAATTGTTGAAACATATTTTGCATGTTCGCCATGGAACTGTTCATGGTTTGAATTAGATTCTCAAAAGAGCTTTGAGAGTTAGTGTCGGGTACTGGTACACCCTCTTTTAATGCATGTGCATATGAAAATAATGGGGCATTATTTCCATTGTTTCTTTTCATTTGGGTAACTGGACCCTCCTTTGTCGTATGGGCATACGATTTGTTTTGATAATTGTTTTTTATGATACTTCTATATTGAGCACTAAAAGCATCAGGAAGGCTTGGAAAGCCTTATATTGAGAATATAAAGATGTTCTTGACTTCGTTGATTCCTGAATGCGTAGGAATACTGGGCATCACAGGTATTTGCGGTATGATTTTGACCACAGTTATTACATTTTCTTATATTATCATTTGTTTTCGAGTGGGGACATTCTTCACTTTTATGAATATCTCCACATCTTACACAGACAGAAGGTAATCTGCAGAATGTTCTGGTGTGACCGAACTCTTGGCAATTCAGGCACTGAGGTGGACCTTTGCGCTTAATAGGTTCTTCTACAACTATTTTACGATTGAGGAGATATCTTAAACCATATATAGGATGAGTATCACCCTTTTTCTTTAATTGAGAAGAGCTGAAAGTAATCTCAACTCTAAAAGGTGGTTGAGGAATTTTATTCTTATTAATTATATTGTGAATGGACTTCCCTTCATAGCCTTCAGACTATAGCGCCTTTTTATATCTTCAGTTGGCTCAGAACTATCTATACCGTCGATGACTACTGTCAAACCATTTGCACTTTTTAGTTGATATGTATAGTAATTTCTTTTCTCGGAATAGAAATTATCGACTATTATTCTGAAACTTTTTTCCGAGTATGTTTGTATCTTTGTTTCGTGTATATTTCCTTTACGCAGAGAGACTACGTGGAAATTCTCCTTACGTACAAGTTGGGACAATTTATTCACCAAAACATTTGTAGAAGGCTCTCGTAAATATAGGGGAGGTTTATAGTCTTTTACAGGCTTTGCGGGAATTTGTTCATTTTCTTGATTGTCAAGAATTGGGAAACGATTTTGACTTACCGGATTTTTTCTCAATTGTTTTGGATTTGGTTCCAATTTTGAGGTCCTAGGACTGGACTTGCGTTTAGTAATAGTGACATAACGATCCATACCTGTTAGGATTATTCCCATGTTTCCCACTATACTTTGAGTATTTTTCGGTATGGCACCAGTATCCTTTAACATTGAACCTGATTGGTTTCCCTTATCAACACCGGTTCTTAAAGTGTTATTATTATCATTGCTACTATTTGTGACATTGAACACAGTAGCATTACTATTTTCATCAATCATTGGATAAGTTGTTTGTTTACTTATATTTTGCTTATATGTATTTTTATTGTTGTATGGAGAGCTCACAACAACCCAGCAGTTCTAGGAGACAGTCCCGAACTAGTGATTTTACCCATCATTTAGAGTGGGAACTAGTTACTTCAATAGCTACGTGACTAGTTATTTTAACACGTGCTTGTCCTAAGCAGGGGGCCAATTGACCCTTATTGACTACAATGAGACTGTCTAATAGCTGGTCCAAGGGAGTCAACGCGTTGGATTCACATACTGGTTAAAAAACGTCAGTTACATGTACGAGTGCTAATTGGCCTCAAATAGTCAGTTAAAAGACATATCATAGGCAGTCCAATAAACAATTGCTTGTAAACAAACCTTTCTTCGACAACTCTCCAATGGATTGCTTCTGGTGGGTAAAATAACTACTTTCTAAAGTGCAGTACCAAATAAACGTTTAAAGTGACATCATTATAGGTTACTAAAAGACACTAAAGTGACTATTGACTTCATGCTTGTTACGTGGGATATCAGTATACTTAAGCAAAAATATAAATTAACTGTATGAGAATTATATCAACACAATTTGTATAAAACCAGTTTGAACGAATTACTTACAAAACGTTTGAAGTGACTACACTCTAGATCACTTAGAGACACTTAAGTGACTACTGTCTTCACGCTACATTACCTGGGATGAATAAAGTAACCAATTGTCTTCTATCTGCACCACAAAGAGCACATACGTGTCAAATGACCAAAATATATAAATTGGAGTCAACCAAGTGATAAGACATTTGTGACGATTACTGTCTATAAGGGATACATTGACTACTTGCTTAACTGCTGGGAATGTATGCATTTTTTCCATTGCTGCTGAGCCTCCTTTCACTTGTTGGAGAGTAAGAGAAACTCATACACAAAAACACTACACTCTTTATTTAAGATTTTATTTATGTTGTTGTTGTTTTTTTTAATATAACGTGCAAAACATCGCGGAAACAAAATAAAAAGTGATGAGAGTAAATGCGTTATTTGACGTTGTAGGGGTAAATATAGACAACTCTCCCTAATAATTGTACCTGGTGGATTCTGCCGCGGTTTTCGCAAAAAATGTCATTAATTTACTTATTTCAGTTTGACTTTTAAAATACAAATTTTTGACTTTTAAAATACAAAATACATTCATACAATATACACTGGGTGTTCAAACAAATAAACAAAAAGTGTATTTAATATGGTTAAAACAAGTTCTTATTGATTGTTTTTAAGTTAAAATTATATTTAAAACAATATAAAAATTCAAGAAATTTAGTTTACGGCATCAGTAGTTGTTTAAACTTCAATAATTTTAATAACTAGACAAAAATCAAATATAAGTAAGACACCAAAATGCAGTCAATTTTATTTTTGGCCATCATCTCTACCCACTTGGTCTTTATGACTTGGCTGACAATAAACATGATGAGAGCATTGTACGTGCAAAACGTCAATTTGGATATGGTGGCCTAGGAGGATTTGGTGGAGGCTATGGTGGATATGGCGGATACCGTGGTGGTTACGGAAGATTTGGCGGATTTGGTTGCTTAGGCGGAGACGGTTATGGTGGCAGTTATAGTGGATTCTATGGTTGAAAATGTATAAAACAATCTAAAATGTTCTCATTTTGTAAAGAAGTTCAAAACTATTGCACATACTTGTGTGAATGTTAATATTAAGTGTTAAATAAATTATAAAACTGTGTTTTTTAATCTGTACCATTTTCTGCAAAAACTGGATACACTGTGCAATACGTAATTTCAGCATCAATCATTAATAGGTAATCAGTCCAATTATGAATAAAAATTCCCCGGGAGTTTTTTTCTTTTTCCCATTTTCCCTATTCAAATTTAATGTTCATAATTAGGTTGTATGTAAACCAGCTGATTAACGAAACACCTAATGGTTTTTGTTAAGTTTTTATGGACTCTTAATTACTATTTTGGACCATTTCTTTCTCTATGAATGAAAATTTAAAAATATTTTATTTTGAATTTCAAAATATACTTCTTTTTTTAAAAATATCGTACACAATTTATGACCGATTTCATATAAATTTCTGTTAGTTAAACAATAAAGGCCTTATTCATAAACAATTTTTAAATTTAAACAACGTTTTAAAATCAAATTTTGTATAGAAATTTAGCTGTAAAACATTGTTTAAATTTAATTTTTTTACGAATATTGGGGTAAATATATAAATCACTAGCTTGACCCGGTGCGCTTCGCTACCCCTGTCGTAGTAAAAATCGGTTCAGCCGTTTAGTAATTATTGTTTAAGAACTAAAGGTACAAATTTTACCAGTTTTTCCCCCTGTTTATCCCTTTCTGGTAAAAGTATTGAAAAAAGTTATAGCCTATTGACGCTTCCAAGTAAGGATCTATATAGGTTCCAAATTTCAATAAAATCGATTTAGCCGTTTAGGCGTGATGCTCAAACAAACCAACAAATAAACAAACAAACTTACAAAGACATTTATATATTTACTAGCTTGACCCGGTGCGCTTTGCTACCCCCGTCGTAGTAAGAAAAATATGTAAGGATTTTATTTAAAAAAATCGGGTTTTCCCCTGTTTATTCCTTTATGGTCCAAGTATTGAAAAAAAGTCATAGCCTATTGACGCTTTCAAGTAAGGATCTATCTACTTTCCAAATTTCAATAAAATCAGTTCAGCCGTTTAGGCGTGATGCTCAAACAAACAAACTTACAAAGGCATTTATATATTTATATAGATATGGATATAAAAAAAAGTTTCAAAGCAACATCTTTTACAAGATCAAAAAAAACGATTTTAAATTTGGAAACACCGCTATTACTCTTTGTTTCCTAGAAATAACGTTTCTTAACGAACTTATAATGTGTTTTATGTTTAGTTTAAAGGTACTTGAAAAGGAATAGTTTCAGAATATTTTCTTATAGATATTACTCCAACACAAAAAAGTGTGTAAATTTTTTGCCAAAGTTTTGGATTTAGCCTATTTCTTCTAATATCCATTGAGGGGTATTCCCAACGGAATATAGTTGTATATACCCCTACATGTCTTGAACAGTAAGCAAAAATCTTAAAATTAATATTTTCGGTATTTTTTTATAATTTTTTGTTTGCGGAATTGTATTGTATAGTTAATTACATTTCTAACGATACCAAACACAGATAGAATTCATTTTCTAATTCAGTGAATAAATTTTCAGAATCAGATAAAAAATATTTTCTAATTTGGATCATTCACAAAATGTTTAAATTCAAACAACAATTTTGGAAAAATTTAATTGAAAACAAGTAAGAAAGTATAATACCCTACACTGAGTAAATGAGCAAACAAATTTTTTGGAATTTGAATAATATATTTTCGTGAATGATTTTCCGAAGTTGACCTTATATGGGAGCTATGAACAATTATGGACCGATAGGCATGAAATAAGATCGTGTGATTTATGTATATATGAAACTTATGTTGAATTTTATGTGAATATCATAATTTTTTAAAGTTATTTTCGGAAGCGGCCTTATGTGGGAGCTATAAAGTATACCGATCGATTCTGAGTCATCGTTATACTCTAAAGTTGGTGTTAGACCCACTAAAACTATAATTTTTTTTCAACCAAAAAAATATGGTATTGAATAAAAAAGTTATTTGAATTTACAATATAAAAATGTTTTTTTTTTAATAAACAAAAATTTTACTGAATTAATTTTTGTTAGTTTTCATGATTCATTAATATTTTTGTCTGTTTTAAAACATATGGGCAATTCCATATCATCGTACGTGACATTTGTACGCCTATATAGCAGAATAGATTTTGCAAAAATAAGAGTATCTGAAAAATAATTTGGTCTTTATGTTCCATTCAGAGTGTACTATATTTTAAAATAATAATAAGTTCTTCCGAAACATTGTTGTGCAAAATATAGAGCGAAATAATGGCATTTCGTACGTGACATAAAATGGAAGTAATTTTGAGGTACATATAGAAATATGCGAAAATTTGCGAATCGTATGAGGAGTTATGTTTTCTTTTAATTTCTTACACTAAACCAAATATTTTTCCTTTACAATCCGCCATATTTAAATAAAAATAATCTTTGGATGATTTTATAAATACAATTTAATATAGTACGTGACAGATTCTGTAAGTATATGTATTAGACCGGGTCGATTTGTATGGACGATCAAAAAGTAAAAACTCATATAGCAGAAACGCAATCTACGGAAAGTTCTAAGAAATTTTTACCAAGAAACCATAGGTCTAAAATCAAATCCTATCTTGCGTATTTCGTCTTTTATCCAATAAAAAAAACTATTAAAAAAAATAATACTGAAATATCATTGGTTGAAATATGAAATGCGCAAGATAGGATTTGATTTTAGTCCGGGTTTCTTGGAAAACTTGCTAAATATAACAGATAAATAGCGCACGTAAGCATGTTTTTATATTAAGTCATTAACTTAGACAATATGGATATCTAATGATACATATTTCTTATCTAACACAGGCCTATCTAATTTTTTTTAACTTTATATTTATTTATTTATTGAATCTGCCTTATATCATTAGACCTAACAATAAGTATTTAAATCTTATAACTAAATGTAAAACTAATTGCTCTATAACGAGAGTATTGATTGACAGATGTACCTCATTTTAGCGGGTTGGTAGATCGGCTCTACGAAGCCTTGATCTTGTTTGGCTCTGAGCGAGAAGTCGACCAATTAGATTCGGTTGGCATTGAAGTTAATAAAATTTATTTTGCTTTACTATAAAGCGTTACATAAAACAACGCTTTATAGTAAGGCTTTAATTAAGTTCTCTTTACTATATATTTTTCTACGTTTTCATACATATAGTAAACTCAGCAACAACAACAAATCGAGGTAATCGTGAATTTTTGCTTATAGCTCAGTCATTTGTTAGGTTTTCTAAATTTTAAATAGATACCGAGCCGTGACTAATCCCGATATATTGATGTATCAATCATGTTTGTAGGCTATTTGGGGGCTTCGGAAAATAGATTTAAACATACAGACGGACAGCTACATCGACTCCGCTATCTATGACGATCCCGAATATGTGAAAATTACAAACGAAATGACAAACTTATATAACTTGTCACTCATGGTGAAGGGTATACAAATTAAACATACATTTTAAAGAAATATTTGGTTAATATGGATTAATTCTAATTTATACATTTTGTTAAACATTATTAGATTTAATGTATGATGAATTTGACATATTGTGCACTTATATGTGCCAGTTTTTATTAAACCTAGACTAAATACATTAATTAATTTACTTTTTCACAAATTTTTTATATACAAACATATGGGTTAATACATAAATACAAACATATATAAATATATTTCTCTATATAAGCATATTCTTATATAGGTATGTATATAACATTATATATATATAATATCTTGCACTCGTATATAACATTAGTAAAATGTATACCTTGCTAAGCGCATGACCCATTCTTGAACTTTTGAACATAAATTTAAGACTGATACCCCCTCTTACAAGTACCACAAAACACTGATAGACAAACAACAAAGTATCCTACCCAACCGGAACACCTTACATTCACTTTACTTTGCTCACACACATTAACACCATCCCTAAATACAAACAGGTACGAGCAACTCTACATTCCACATACATCTTCCTCTGAAACCTTCCTTAACTACAAACTCAAATTCTAAAGTCCTTAAAACAGACAAAAAGGTTCCCTGCACACACGTACTACATTTACAAGTCTTAGGTGGAGCAGAAGCCATGACTGGTAACCATAACCATCAATGGCAATGAAGGTAAGTTAATGTAAGAAATTATTATTTTTCGTTTCATTTTATCTTGTCTTTAAGGGAGGTTCTTTCTTCTACTTTAAAAAGGAAATGAAGGAAGCAAAGTTTTTTGTAAGTTTGTTGTTTTCTTTTAACTTTGGTGTATACGATAAAGTAGGATTTTTTTACGTTGTTTAAAAATAATGAAAATATATACTTTGTAATGTTAAGTTTCAGTTCTTTCTAGACTTGAAGCCTTATAAGGACAAGTGTTTGTATGGAGAAAAAAAACGTGCTGCTTACCTTTAATTGTTGTCACGTCATTTCATTTCTTTAACATTTCAGATTTATGTATGCGAGTGTTCTGTTTTTGTCTAAATAAAAGTCCCCAAGGTAAAATCTGGAAATGAAGAAATGTCAAAAATTTGATAGGTCTTTTATATGTAAAAATATATGTATATAAATGTTTATATAAATTAAAAGTATATAGTAATTTAAAATGTGTTTTCTTAACATTAACACAAATATGTACATATCGTCACCTAAAATGCAAAATAACGTAACATCACTTTTAATAAGTTTATAGGAGAAGAAAACCAGTAAGAGTACTATATTCGGCCGTGCCGAATCTTAAATTCCCTCCACCTAAATTGTGGAACTAATATGGAAGCTATGACCTATTATAAGTCAATTGTCATAAAATATTTTAACGTGGTTTCTATGTATTTTATTTGAATTTCATCTTTACAAGAGTTTTATGGGTATTATAGTTATTATCGCAAGTCGAACTTATATGGGAGCTGTTGCCAATTATGATTTTTAGATTCAAATTACTGATCTGTGTATTATTTTGGTTCAATATATGGGAGCTGACCTATTATGGGACTATCGCCATATAATATTGTAACGTAATTTCAAAGTATTTGAAAAATTTTAAATAAAAAAATTAATAAAACTTAGTTTAAACAACGCTATTAACAAAAGTGGAGCTTATATGACAACTATATCGAATTATGGACCGATTTTTCAAAAATCTTGTAATATGATTCTTGGATACAAACAACTGATCGGTGTACAATTTTTATTCAGTACAAATATGTTTTGGATATTTGGGTAGGTTAATGTGTTTTCCGAAAGTGCTACTTATATGGAGGCTATGACCAATTATGGCCCGATCATCATAAAATTTTGTACAATGATTTTTACATATATTATAATTTTTGTTTCGAATTTCATATGAATTTTTTTTAGAAATATTAATTTGAAGAGATTTCCTTGCTACTTTTAGATGTACTCTGGTTTAATAAGTATAAGGATGAGGTTTTATTTTTTGGCGAAATATTTTCAATCTCCTTGCTTTTCCTTTCGATGACGTATTGAAGTGATACGTGTTTGGTGCTGCTGTTTTGTCTGCTGCAGAGGAAATATTAAGAATTTAAAATAGAAGACTTTAACTCTAATGCTGATGTAACAAATAAACGGTAAAAATCAATGTTCTACAATTTCTGGACCCACCGCCAATTTTAAAAATCAATCATTGTATTTTATGTTAATTGTCTTTTGAAAATAAAATAAACAAAAATCATTCTGTAATCATTTTTATGGTAAACATATATTCGATACTTGCAATCGTTTTATGGATTGGTATGGTAACCGATTGCATGTAAAAAATTCGGCTGTCATTACAAATTTATTTTCTCTGTATACCAACAAACTGGCATTAGGACATCAAAAATTCGGTTATTGCAACTGATTTGTTTGATAGTAGACATACCCGACTAAATTCGATTGGCGACAAATTCGGTTGCCATAACGAATCTGTTTTCTCTGTGTATATTGTAATTTTTTGTATCGAATTTCAACTTGATAATTATATTTGTATGAAATTTATGAGGATTTTATTGATTTTCGGGAGTGGAGCTTATATGGGAGCTATGGTCAAATATGGACCGATATTCACAAAATACTGTAGTATGACTTCCATATATAAATTACGAATCTGTGTAAAATTGTGGTTTGATATTGATATTTTTTAGATATTCCTTATATGAGAGCTATAAACAAATATGAACCGATCTTCATAGTATTCGGCGTAGCGACTTTTGTATATATGGGAATTATTTTTGTCGAATTTCAAATATGGGCCGATTTATAACTTTGGGCCTACTGTACCGATTTTTCTGATTTTCAATACCAAACAGCTTCGAACAATAATAAACATTTTCTTTGAGAGCTTACTAAGTTTGTTTGTGTATTTTGGACGTGAGCGTGTTTTACACAGACGGACATAGCTCAATCGACTTAGAATTTCATAAGGATCAATAGTATATATACTTTGTTGGTTCTTAGATGATAATTTCTCAATGTTACACAAGGAATGACAAACTTATATGTAAACTCATTCACCACTTATGGTGGTGGAGGGTATAAAAATGATATAAAATGAGAACTGCTTGATACATTGACACAAAAATTTTTAAATCTGAATTTCAATGAAATTAGAAATATATTTTATAATATAAATTAGTATGAAACATAAAAATTTTAATATAAAAGCAGTTATAGACATTTTTATGATTTTTTTTTTATTTTAATTACTAGAAACTACTTATTTAAACTAAAAAAGGTAAAGACTGCAAACATTTCAATTGCGGCGAATTTATTAAGAAAATCGTGCACTTAATGATACGTTGTTTTAAATTTTGGTTATAAATTGGTTATTTAGTAAAAGTATAAAATTTTGCTCACATGTGTAATATAATGTAGTGAATCGTAATGAATAATAAAATCAATTTCGAATTTTTTGATGATATCTTGTTTTGCATTTTTTGTGACGATATGTGTATATCCTGAAAAATGTGTCACTAGAAGAAACAGATTTGAATTAAGAATTATAATAATTGTAACATCATTCACCATGAGTGGTAGGGGTATATAATAAAGCTGGGTTGATATAGTGAAGTCCGTCTGTCTATTGACATCAACTTTCCGGAGCCCCCATATAATTAACAAACATGATTGATACATCAATGTATAAGCAATATTCCTAGTTCGGTTGCTATTTATAATCTGCCCACAAATGCCTGAGATATAGGCTATAGTTTTGCGTCGAAATAGCAATATTTTGACAAAAAATTCATGCTTCTCTTACGAAATTTTTAATTTTTTCAAAGCGAAATAAATGCTTAATGAGGATTAAAAATGCAAATTTTAATGGTTGTATCTATTATGGATTAGCGTGGCACTGTGGGAAAAATGACCAATCTAGCTAATATAAAATATTTTTTTTTTTAATTTGTAAACCTATAGTATACAATAATTCTATGATAGTTGGTATTAAAAAATGCATTCAACATTTTTGGATTGATGTGTTAATTAAGAAAATACAGGGGGGTTACTCCCTAATTCGATTCGAAAGGAAATCGTTTCGAACTGCAATGCATTTAACACACATTTTCGAACATTTCCGTTTTCGGATTGAGTTACGCGGTAACCCCCCAGGGGCGTAAATGAATGCAATGAATAAATAAATATTACGTTCATGAGCCATTTTGGTTTCACATTTCACCCAATATATTATGAAAAGTTTAATTGCGCAATTGAACCTACATTTTTATTTGTTGATAAAACAAGTCCTAAAGATTACAAGGATTTGTTATAATGAAAACTATTTTATTAATACCCCTTGCAATAAAGTACATAAAAGTATATTTTTGTCAAAATTTCTTAATGTGTAAAGGAATTAGAAAAATAATTTCAAACTAATTTCTGAATTTGAAACTAGACCTAATGAAGTAAGGCTGGACAACAAATTGGCTGCCACAAAGTATAATTTTAAGCAATATTTTAACCCTAGCTCTGGCACCAATATTTTTCTACGATTCCTGGCACTAAGGACTGAGATCGTAAAATTCTTAACACACGTTTTTCATTAAAACTTGTATCCCAAGTAGTATTTGATTTTTTTTTTTTTTTTTGATCAAGTTACCTTTGTAAAGCATGTCAGTTATTATGTTTAATGTCAATTATGTTCATTTGTTGTTAATCTGATTAAAATGAGTGACCAGAAAAAAGTGCGTACTAAAATTATTAAATATTTTCAACAAAACCCAACTTGGTCCTACAAAAAGTTGGCCAAGCATTCAGAGGTCTGCCGTCAAAATGTTTTCAATGTTATTAAACAGTACCGGGAGAACTTGTCCGTTGATAGAAAAACTGGTTCAGATAGAAGGAATGGTCCACATGATGTTTCTAAAGCCAAAAAATAGAAAGCATTTTCAAAAGAGCTCCCAACACATCCGGTAGGAAAGCAACCCGGTTAGCTCAGTACTCGGGCTATTTGGTACGAAAAGTTAAAGCTAATGCAGGTTTTAAAACATACAAGGCTCAAAAAGTTCCAAGGCTCAAAAAGTTCGCTACTAAAAATTTAGAGGCCAAAAACAGAGCACGGTAATTGAAGTTAAGAATTTTTCGATCTCACTCCTTATAATCACATTGTTAGGTATTTTTTATGTACCGTTAGGGATACTATGGTTTGTGCTTACGCAATTAACACCGATTCCTTTAAAGAAATTATTGAAAGGACATCAAAATTGTACGTGGATTTATGCCTCTGGTACAACATGCCATCAAGCGTCCATTAAATTTTAATACATGGATCTGATATTATAAAATACGAGTGTTTGTCAATAGGAATGCTCTCAGAATAAGCAATGCATAGTAGGGCAGAATCAAAATTTTTTGAAAATATATCTGGCATTTCTAAACGGCTGGTCCGATCGGGATGCTTCCTATCAGATTTCAAGGATTTTTATATTCTTGGAAAGCGCTCGGCTAGGTCTTGAAAAAAAACATGGATCCGTAATTGATATTGCTCTCAAATCTTTTGAATATTATTGGTAATTAAGTTGTCTAACTAACGAAAAAAATTTAAGTTCATTCGGTTCAAAAGTAGGCCGTATATTTAAAAAAAAGCGGATAGCACACGCAAGCATGTTTTTTTAAAACCTAGTAAAAAAAAAATCTTTGAAATCGGATAGGAAACAAAAAAATGGCACGTGTTTAAACATTTTACATGTCAAAGGTACCCATAGAGCCGAGCCTGGAGCAATTGTATGGTCCATTTTAATAACTTAAACTTAGAAATGCCAGATTTAAAAATGTTGATTCTGCCCCACTGTGCAATGGAATACAGAAATAAAGATTTCCGTAATTACCGGGAATTACTTAACATATTACTTTATTCATCGGACTCCAATATATCCAAAATTTAAATTTCCACTAAAACCTTCCTTTTGGTGCACCCTGTAATGAAACAGGGTATTCACAAACACAATATATTTAAAGGTCACTCAAATAGCAACAATCGCTTCATACATTTCTTACTCCTCAGGTCAATAGTTTAAAAGATACGATTTTTTATAAGCTAGATTGGTGGTTTTTACCACTGTGCGTGGGACCGATTTGAAATTGGAGATTTTTGAGGAAATTTAGTTTCTGGTAAATAATTTGTTAAAATTATTTCATAATAAGTAGGAAAGTCAAGCCCGATCATATAATACTCTACACTGAGTAAATGAGGAAAAACTTTTTTCTTTTAAACATTCAATAATTTATATTCGTGAGTGAAAATGAAAAAGCTCACCCAAAATATTTTGGGAAATATTTTGCGTTTCTAAATATGAACTCAATAGCAACATGCTCTTAAGGTTTTAATTTGATTCGATTTCTGCTGGTTGTACCTGACAACGGTTTTTAACGACTGAGAGAGTCAGATATCACTCTTGTCCACGGCGAAGACGCTGGAGGCTCTTCTTCTCCGCAAGCTGACCTAACAGCACAACAACAATATTCACAGCCATTTTAACAGGACTTAAACCAAGAGAGGCCTTGTGAAAGATTTGATTTCATATGCGAACGACTGCACCATTATGGCGACGGCCTACAACATTGATGACCTCTGCGCTCTTGTGAATTGGTATCTCGGAGAAATACACCTATATTTGCTGTAACTAATTTACGATCAACATATGTTTTTCTACACACTTACATTAAATAATCCAACTATTTTTATAGCTTATAAATATTCGATTTATAGTTGAAGAACATTAACTTATTTTACTATTTTTTATGGACAGTTTTATCTCTTCTTAATGACATCATATCATCAACAGCTTAAACATTAGATAAAAAATATACATTGAATATATATGTACTCCAAGCATCCAAAAACACTGAATACTCCCCAAAGACCATAAATGTTACCAGAAGAAAAACACTTGTTTTAATGGGAAAATTTTTTCCCGTTTATTTTCTATTTTTTGTTTAAGTAAAATCTTAAGTATCCTCTGATATGTATGAGGAAAATGTTATTTTTTATGACATTTATGCTTATGAAATGCGATAACTAAGTGAAGGAGGGTTGATTTACACACGCACTCATAAGATAATAAGCGGGGTGTATTCACCAAATATTGACCACAATCATAAGGACGACCACATAAACACCCTTATAGAATAGAACGAAGTATCCAACAAACTTTTGATAAAAAACAGAAACTAACATTTGATTTGTTATGTTTAGGTCACATTTGTTTAGTTTTTAATTTTTTTCTTTCTTGGAATATCTTATAGTTTTATAGTATTATCCATAAGAAAACATTAACATTAAGTAGATGAGTATTGAGTGTGAAGAAATCAAATTAAATGTATTGATGTAAATGATAGTGACATATCACTGCTAGTGATTGAAGTGACACTGACGGCTGCTGTCTATGAAATATTTGATTTTTCTCTAAGGGTTTTATATGGTTAGTATAGCATAACTATAAATATGATCCATAAGTTGGCAATGTGCAGATCCTTAGAGACTTTGGATAAATGTCAAATGTTGTTTGCAGGAAATAAATTGCTTTAACTTATTGTAACTCAAGTGCAAATATCACATAGTGGTGCATATGTATAAGAAAAACTGTCAATGTGATTTTTTTTTAAATAAAAGGTCATTTCTGTGTTTAATAATAAAATTTTAATTTATCTAACACATTAGTGGGATAAAATTTTGATTTTCAGTTTTAAATTTTACAAAAATATTAAAATTATTATTGAACTGTGCTTTACTATATTGTAGATTATACTGGAAGGACCATATTGAGTAGAAAAAGCGCAATATATAGATTTTCTGCAGAACTATTTTGATGGCAACAGGAGTTAATAACCATACAGTTAGACACCAAAGAATATTATTGCTGGTGAAAGATATGACTGATTTCCAAACGAATAACTGCATCACCATAAAACCAGAGAGGGAAGAATGAGTCGAAGTATCAAAAGTGAGGAATAACAAAGGAAACAACATACATACATATACGCATATGTTCAAAAATATGTTAACGAAAGGAAATCGGCTTCTACGAACTAAGCAAATCTGTCAAATCTGTCAAACTACATTATACAAATTTACTTTGAAAATCAATCAACGATTCGCGCAATTTATATACGACTGTTTTATAGAAAAATTTTGTTCAGCGAAGAGGCTCACGAAGGTGAAGGGTATATATAAGTTTGACCTTCGGTTTTTAATTTCCACAATATAATTTTCCGACCCTATAAAGTATATATATTCTGGATCCTTATAGATAGCGGAGTCGATTAAGCCAATATCCGTCTGTTGAAATCAATTTTCTGAAGACCCCAGATATCTTCGGGATCCAAATCTTCAATAATTCTTTCAGACATGCTTTCGAGAAGTTTCCTATTTAAAATCAGCAAAATCCGTCCAAAAATAATGAGTATACTGGCAAAGAGGGAGCCTAAATTATTAATGTCTTATTCTTTTAGGTGCGGTGATGTCACTGTTGTGAGCGGACGCTGACATTGGCTTCGGTGTATATGCCGTATGAGATAGCAGATCCACCTGGCAATGAGGTGCTGGAGCTGACGGAATATGCAAAAAGGAGAGGTGCTATGCTGTTGATGGTCTGTGATGCAAATGCTCATCACAGCCAGTGGGGCAGTGCTGACATAAACAAAAGAGGTAAGTGCGTCTTTGACTACCAATAATCTCGTTAACTACCAATAATCTCGTTATTCACAGACTGCTCATTTTCGGATCACAGTCGGATTACCTTCACTTTGGATTTTGAATCATCTGCAAGGGCACCTTTAAATTCACTCGTGTTCTCAATGAGAGCTACGAATCATCATGGTGGATAAAGGAACTTCGTGTTCAAAGGTCTACGGTTAGGAAAGCTTTTAATAGGGCAAAGCTCACTGGATTACAAGGAGACTGGAGCAATTACAAATTGTGTTTCAGTAAGTATAAGGGTGATTTAAAAAGAGAAAAACGGAGTTCATGAAGGAATTACTGTGAATATGTTGATAGCGTCAATGAATTATCAAGGTTTCGGAGAATTCTATCCAAAGACCCAAAGGTCAGAGGGTATATTCAAAGAGATGATAATACATGGACAGAATCCAGCTCGGAAACACTCTCTTTGCTCATGGAAACACACTTTCCTGGGAAATTGAGGAAATAGTCACTAGGAAGAAATTAGCCTGGACGGTGAACACTTTCGACCCGTATAAATCACCGGGTCCGAACGAAGTATTTCCGGCGATGCTATGTAATATCCCGGATACAGCGCTATTTCTTTTGGCAGACATCTTCAAGACCTGTCTCAGCAGAAGATATTTGCCTAGGAGGGAGGTTAAGGTGGTCTTCATACCTAAGGCCGGCAAGGCCAGCCACTCGAAGCCAAAGGATTTCAGACCTATTAGCCTATCGTCTTTTATTTTGAAGATATTAGAATGACTGATAAATCTACATCTTAGGAGCAATATAGATACTCAACTCATTAGCAACGCTCAGCATGCATACCTTAAGGGTAAGTGTGTGGAGAGTGCGCTCCATGAGGTGGTCGGTTGTATAGAGCACAGCTTGAAGTATAGGGAATATACCTTAGCTGCGTTTCTGGACATAGAAGGCGCCTTTAATAACATAAAGATAGAGACAAGCGATTCGTTAGTGAAACTTGGGGTTAACGACTTCCTGGTAAGTTGGATAGTCTTAATGCTGGAAAGCAGGATTATTAACACAACCCTAGGGGACGATATGATCAGAAGACCAGGGGAGCACCTGTGGTTACTAGCGGTAAACTCTATTCTTAAAATCTTTGAATCTAAGGGTAGGAAGATAGTCGCCTATGCGGATGACGTGGTGATACTGATCAGGGAAAAGTTTCTGTCCACTATCAGTGACATCATGCAGGTATCGCTTGGCGACCTCTCGTCCTGTCCAAAAACTAACGGGTTGGGGGTAAACCTATCAAAAACGGAAATGGTGTTATTTACCAAGAGATATAAGGTGTCTGCCGAAAGGGGGAAAGGGATCAGGGGGAGCCAAGTATTTAGGAACCTTCCTTGACAGTAAATTGACTTGGAAAATAAATACTCAGGAAATATTAAAGAAGGGCATCAATTCCCACTATACATGCAGGAACTCAATTGGAAAAAATTGGGGTCTGCGACCAAGTATGGTTAATTGGATCTACACATCGTATGTTAGACCTATTATTACTTATGGTTGCACGGTGTGGTTGGAGGCAATGAGGAAACGTAGCTATAAGGTTATACTCAACAAAGCTCAAAGGTGTGCATGTCCGGGGATCACAGGTGCCATTGGCAGTACCCCGCAGGCGGCATTAGATATAATGTTAAACCTACTACCCATTGAGAAGTATGTTGAGAGTGTGGCAGCAAGGAACTTACTTAGACTACTCTAGCCTTCTTTAGTAAAACCTTTGCTAAGATATTGTATTCCATCTGAAATCTCTGACTATATGGTCGCGACCTTCAATTTCGGGGCATCACCCCCAGAGTTCCCCAGTAGGGTTGGATCCGCTCAACTGTTCGATGGGTGTGCAGTTTTCACTGAAGGATCCAAGATGGACTCTGGTACGGGTGCCGGAGTTTATCTGATCGACACTGATATCAAGCTCATATAGACTCTCTAACGATTGCAGCGTCTTCCAGTAGAGATCTTCACGATCTGGAAAGCCACAGATATATACATGGACAGTCAGGCGGCACTAAAGGCTCTGGAATGTAATTTAATTCATTCCAGCCTAGTGGAGGAGTTATTGGTGCACTACTCAATAATATTGTGTTGTGTTCCGGTGCACTGTGATATACAGGGAAATGAGGTAGCAGATGAACTGGCTAGACACGGTTCTGATCTAGATCATGATACCTGGAAAAGGTGGGTAAAACCACCTATTTGTCACTACTACAGGTCAATTTGTGAAAGATTCCGGGACTATACCAACCCATCCTGGAGCAGTAGGACGGCTTGTAAAGTGCCCAGGGCCCCTTTTCCAAAACTGAATGCTAAAGCAACCAGAGCACTGATAGGGTTGGATAGATATAATCTAAGGATTCTAGTAGGAGTGATAACCGGCCATTGCGCAATTGGGGCCTTCAAAGGCAAATGGGATAACGACACACAGGATTTTTGTAGGGTATGTGGGGATATAGAGGAGCTAGAGACAGTGGAACATATCATGTGCAACTGCCCTAAGTTACAGAGTCTTAGACTAAAATGGCTAAGAAACAGATTTCTGGACGAACTCAGTAATGTTGCTGGCTGTGAACTGAGCAACATACTGGGTTTCATTAGGGGAATAGAGAGGCTATTTAAGGCACGATCTACGGCCATTCCGAACCCACAATAAAAATCTTACTCTCTTTCTTTCTCTTTCTTTTTCCCTTACTAGGAGGTTTTCGGACTCTTCTCTATCGCATATAAAAATCTACTTAATGAAGGGAATCGCAATAGACCTCATGGTATCGGAGTGGAAGTACACAGAGTGTACACCCCTTCCTAACCTAAGCTATATCGTAATCAAGCTTTTCAATTGATTTAAAAATACTTCTGATCTTTCGACTTAGAATTTCTTGCCTCACATGCCTTGTGAATCTTCTCCGGAATCTTAGTAACTCGTTGATACGAAGGAGTTTTTTATTTTTAGATCTTATTTATATACACTAGTTCACACTTTATATAACAATACTAATATATTCCAGTCTTCAGTTATATTGTCTGTGTTAAACAACCTAATTTGATCTCACTAATTCAGTTCGGTTGTTTCCTTCCATCTGGGAATGTTACCTGAATGGCTATGCAGTTTAGTTTGAAGGTGATACTACCGTCGTCTGAAGAACAATCCGTTGTCACTCTTGAACCCACTACAATTATCTCTATCATCAAGTATTGACCTAACACTTTCCTATTTTTATTATCTCAAGGATATATAATACAACTGTAAAGAGCCAGCCTTAAATTTTTAATTTATTTAACATTTTCTATAATTTTATATTGGTATTAAAAAAAGGCTATACAAAATATTGTTAGGTAATACATGGGAATGGATGAACGAGTCAAATTGTCTGTGCTATTTTATTTCCAACTGTTTTGATATGCAAATGGTTGAGTACAGTTTAAATAACTCAAATATTTTCCTATATGTTTCGAAATAGAATTCAATATAGATTCTGATTCCGCTATATTTTAAACAGCAAAAAACCCAATAATTAACTTATAAACGCATTTTCAAACTCCGGAAAATGCGTTAAAGATTCTCAGTGTCATATTATTCCGAACCGCTCCCATTTGATTAAAAAAAAACACTAAACAATTTTTCTACGTACAAATTTTTTTAATTTAGAAAACCAGTTTTATAACAATATTTTTTTATAACTTTTAAGAAAAACTTTTACTTTAAATAAATATGGATTGTGTCTTCTTTAAAATAATTTAAAAAAATTTTTTTAAACACATTTAATCTTAATTGTTCACCCTAGGTTTTTTACACTTCAGTTCGTCAGACATAAATTCATCATATTTCTGTTCCAAATATTTGAAAACAGATTCAAAGGCCGAATAAGATGTCCATTCATGCTTGGAATGACCTAGAAAAAATAAAAGCAAACAAAACAAATTGTATTTAACAAAAAAAAAAAAAAAAAACATCATTATCTTAACCCACCTGCTGAAACCATTTTGATATCATCTTTTGGTGTTTTAATTTCCGCATCTAAAGGTTTGCTACTTGAAACCCAATTACAACTTTTATGTCCTATGATTCTGCGTAACTCCTCAGGCACAAACGAATGGGCAGAATCAGTGAAAGCAATAGCAAATACATGGTTTTGGAAAAACTCAGGAAAACGTCTGGCCTACGGACATATGTATTTTAAAAATATCAATGAAAGTATTATGTTTGGTTAATTTATTAAATACATACCAAATCTACTGTTACTCCACCACCCGCACTGTGTGCCACAATTGCTACACTTTCTGGCTCACAAGCCATTACATACTTTTGCCATACATAACTGGCATGCGATGTGGCGGAATTTAAACCTTGTATGGGTTTTCGTTTACCATCGATAATGCGATAATTATCATTGGTATTTGTTACGACTATATCGTAGCCAAGATCTCGGGCTCGCTTAATGTATGGTATTTGTGTACCATGGTCTAAGGAATTGTTGATTATTAAACTGTAAATATAATTAGTGCAACATAATATGGCATTTATAAACGATATATGTACATTAGGGTGGCCCCGTTTGTATGGAGAAAAAATAAGGTATCGATGTTCCCGCCTAAAATGAAAATTTGATTCATTCTAAGACTACTCTTTGAAATTTTTTCGTCCTGGAGTCAATATTTGGCGAGCTGGATCAAAGGATAAAAAGGTCCTTTTTTGAGGTTTTTTAAATTTTTCCATATTTCTTCCAAAGGAAGTATATGTAAATTTGATATCATATAAAAGGTCTTTAAAAGACGCATTCAATAGCTTATTAGAAACTTTAAAAAAAATTAAAATTCAAAAATTTTAAAAATTTTCGACAAAATTTTAGTTTTTTTTTAATTTTTTCATAGAATTTATTCAAATAAATATATGAAATTTCTTGATCAGAAACATCATGTAATTTCACCGAAATGGTGAAAGCTTATAAAATTTGAGTTATTTTGATGCCCATTACATATACTAAGAATTGAGTATACAGAGATTGTCAGATAGGGATGAAATTAGGTTTAAACAAATTTGAATAAACATTGAACTCGACTGAATTTTAAAAAACAAGAAAAACCGTTTCGGTGAAATTACATTATGTTTATGATCAAGAAATTTCATCTATATATTTGAATAAATTCTATGAACAAATTAAAAAAAACTAAAATTTTGTCGAAAATTTTTAAAATTTTTAAATAAAATTTCTTTTTTTTTAAATTTCTAATAACCAATTGAATGCGTCTCTCAAAGACCTTTCACATGGTACCAAATTTACATATACTTCCTTTGGAAGAAATATGGAGAAAATGTAAAAAACCTCAAAAAAGGACCTTTTTATCCTTTGATCCAGCTCGCCAACTATTGATCCCAGGACGAAAAAGTTTCAAAACGTAGTCTTAGAATGAGTCAAATTTTAATTTTAGTCGGGAACATCCGCAACTTTAATTTTGGGGCCACCCTAATGTACATATGTGAATAATAAAGGATATATTGAAGAATGAAATGGTTTTCAATTTAAATTTGTAGATTTTCGTCATATGTAATAAAATTAAGAGGACTAATTATATTGTATGAAAGTAAAAAATAAAAAAACTAATAACGAAAAACGTATTTTATATAAAAAAAATTAATTGGTTATCCACTTTAGCCTTAAAAACCATTGATAAAAGTATTGTAGTCATAAACGTTTGTTAAAGGCTATAATTAATATACCGTTTTTTGTACAAGCTGGCAATGTCTCTCAGTTTTTATCCGCTTTTTCGTAGTTAGTGTTGCAATTAGTATAAAATATTCGTTAATTCTTTTTTTTATTGCTTATTTTTAGTAATTATAAAATTTTTGATTATATATATTTGATTAAGTGGTATATTTTATTCTACATCATTTTTAATTGTAATTGACATTATACTTGAGAAAATTCCAATTGAAATAAAGCACCATAGAGAAATATACATAGATAGAAATATAGTACATAGAGCGGAAACTCTCCTGTCAAACACCTAAGTGGTGAGAATGTATTAGTAAATAAAAGTATGTGAAAACAAAAACAACACTTGTAAGTGTAACTTTTTTGAATAAAATTTTGGTTTGATTTGTTTCTAGTTTCCATTCTTGTTGTTTCTCTATGTAAAGAACTTCAATGTGAAATTGAGAAAAATCCAAATGATATTCAGAATTTCTATTTAAAATTGAGAAAGTTTCAATTAAAATTGAGAAAAATCTAAATATAATTGAGAATTACCATATGAAACATAGATGACAACTAGATAGGTAACTGAGAGCCAAAAACCTGAGTCTGTTGTCAAAAAGTTATTTCATGAAAATATATTGCATGTATTTTTTTATTGTATCAACTGTATGTGATATTTCTCTCTCCTTCCGTTCTATGCGTTTATTCTATGATATGAAATTGAAAAAATTCCAAATGAAATTGAGAAAATGTAATATGGTATTGAGAAATTTGCAATTTGAATTACTTCCTCAATTGGAATTTTCTCAATTCAAAATTTAAATTCTTAATTAAATTTAGAATTTTCTCAATTTGAAATTCTAAAATATAGAGAAAATATACATAGAGCGGAAACTAGAAAAAAAACCCAAAATAATCACACAAACGAGTGTTGTTTTTGTTTTCACATAGTATTTTTTACTAAGGTTTTTGACAAATGAGTTATGTCTTTGACAGTACAGTTTCCGCTCTATTTATATTTTCTCTATGTTCTAAAATTCATTTGAAATTTAAAATTCTCAATTTCATATGGAATTTTCTCAATTTCAACGAAAACTGGTTAGAAAGTTTACAGAAAAAAAAATTAGTTGTGCATGGTTACTAGACTGTCCACAAAAAATCGATTTTGGAATCTTGTTGGTCTTAACCCCACAAAACGATTCCCCTTTCCAGATATTGAGATAGCCGAAATTTGAGCTCGATTAAACGACGTTAACCCGTGCCGCTCGTCGCTCAAAGTTTGAAAAAATCAACATTTTTGGCCAAAAAGCTAACATAAGAAGCTATAACTCCAGAACGGTAAATAATAGAAACACGATTAGTATCTCAAAACAAAGCTAATATTGTTCTTCAAAATTTATTTTATATACATTATTCTTGTTACTTTAAGCCAAACAGAGTTACAACAGCTTTTGTCTCCAAAAACGTGACCTAGTCGCGGTAGGAGCATACTTCGTATATTTTGATATTATGTGAAAAATGTTGCTAGTAAGTAAATATTTTTATATTTTATTGTTATTGAATCATAATGTACATCGATTTAGTATTTCAAAAAGATATAAAACACAAAAATTGGTTGAGAAATGTAAAAGTTATTAAAAATTCCCCAGGCCATTAATGTGTCTCAGAGCACTTGATTATGATATGTGGAAAAAAATTTAACTTATTTTAAAACTATACGAATAAAACTATTTTATTACATAAAATATACCTATTTTTGCTCAAATATAAGTTTTTCTCCTTAAAATATAACGTGAATATGTTCTCAGCTATGATCAAAAAAATTTTTTTTTTTTTGACGACAGTTTGAAAACACCATTTTCAGTTTTTTTTAAACTTTGTTAAACATATTTTTAAATTTTTTAAATATCACCGGGGGGTTTATGATCAATAGATTAGGGAACAAAACAGTGAAAAAATTAGGTCAATACCTCTTATAGTTTAAGTGTACCTGCGGTTTGAATTCTGCGGATTTCGCGAAAAACTCATTTTTTTGGAATATTTTAGAAAATATGTCATAATTTTTTATTGTTATACATTTTAACCAAAATATTAACAGAATATTATTTCTCAGATATTAAAAAATATGTCCCTGAAGTTATATATAAATCGGGAAATCTTAAGGCGTAAACTTTGGAGGTCAAAGGTCAAATTTCGCAATATTTGGAAATTCACATTGAAACATATGGAAATAATCTTTATTTGTCGACCATATTTACTAAAATTACTGGATTTTATGGTATATGGTCCGATATTTAGAATAACATAAAAAAAATCAAATTAACCCTTTAAAGCATTATTATTTTTTTTTTTTCTGAATATAAATTATATTCATTTTTTATTTTTAAATTTATTAAAATTGATTTTATTAACTTTGGGGACATATTTGACTCAAATGCTTTAAAGGGTTAATTTGATTTTTTTTTTATGTTATTCTAAATATATTTTATATATTAAAATAGTTTTATTCGTATAGTTTTCAAAATAAGTTAAATTTTTTTCCACATATCATAATCAAGTGCTCCGAGACACGTTAATGGCCTGGGGAATTTTTAATAACTTTTACATTTTTCAACCAATTTTTGTGTTTTATATCTTTTTGAAATACTAAATCTATGTACATTATGATTCAATAACAATAAAATGTAAAAATATGTACTTACTAGCAACATTTTTCACATAATATCAAAATATACGAAGTATGCTCCTACCACGACTAGGTCACGTTTTTGGAGACAAAAGCTGTTGTAACTCTGTTTGGCTTAAAGTAACAAGAATAATGTATATAAAATAAATTTTGAAGAACAATATTAGCTTTGTTTTGAGATACTAATCGTGTTTATATTATTTACCGTTCTGGAGTTATAGCTTCTTATGTTAGCTTTTTGGCCAAAAATGTTGATTTTTTCAAACTTTGAGCGACGAGCGGCACGGGTTAACGTCGTTTAATCGAGCTCAAATTTCGGCTATCTCAATATCTGGAAAGGGGAATCATTTTGTGGGGTTAAGACCAACAAGATTCCGACATTTTTTTCCCCCATACAAATAGTGGACAGTCTAATGGTTACAGTAACCATTTCAACATTTGTGCATGTTTACTGTAACCATTTCAACATTTTTGACAATATTATAGTCACAGTAACTATATATATATGATTATGATAACAATAATATTGTTAATTTACGATTCACATGATTGTATCAATCATATATATGGTTACAGTAAAAATGTATATGTTTGTGACAACCATTTATATGTATAATTTTCTTGTTTTGGACATTATTTTCGAAACTTTTGAATTTAGTACTTTAAATTCATTCATGCCACGTATGTTTCTATTAAACAATAGTGTGACTTATTTGAAATTTATTACCACCTAGGTCTATATCATTTTGAGACAGACTCTTTAAATGCGACTGATTTTAGTAATGTACTTTTGAGCTGGCTAATATCCAATTTCGTTCATTTGGAAGACTTCGTCAGATAGAACAAATGTTATGGCTGGATCACATTACTCTGCTTTTATACATTAAAAGAAGTCTGTGGAAAATATCGTATGTAATTAATGTAGCTGTCATTTCATACACCTAGTGGCATTAAAATCATGGTAGAAGTTAGAAAAATTCAATTGAGGACATGATTTCGCGGTATATTTTTGTTGAAAAGGTTATATAAATTTTAAAATACATACCAACATTTCTTTTAATTAGACCACCTTTAAATTTTAAGTCAAACAGTAACAAAATAGCTTTCATTTAAATCATGTGTAGACGGAATCTAGAGCAACACATAGCTTCAAAGGAATGTTTTCGTTTAGAAATTTTGAATCCCCTACATAAATATTATTGATGTAACTTTTTATGAAAAAATTTAACTTTTTATGAAAAAATTTAACACCACCTGCACGAGTTCCTTCTGGGATGTCACCGGAGGAGTCAACATCACACAGTTGGAGTCTTCCTCAGACTAAATATTGTACAATTGTTCGGGCTGCTACAACTACGACAATGATTGATAGATTTGTAGTAAAATATCAATTACGAACGTATACGAAGGTTTCATCAGCAGTAGTATGTGTCTATGGGCCCCTTAATAATAGAAAACTTATTTGTGAACTGAAGTTCTTTTATTTCTAAATGTTAATGTTTATGGTTGTTCTTAATAAGTAATTAAATCGAATTTATTATATATAAAAAAAAAAAAAACAGTTTATGGTATTTTTGTACATATGTATGTAAACGCTATAAGAAAAAATTCCCGTTCAAAGCTGCCCCAGCCTAGTTCAATGCTGCCCCGTATGAGGGGCACATTTCAACACAATGACTTTATCCATTAAAAAAAAATTGAAATCGAACTAACAATAAGTTACTTGTAGACTTAAATTAAGGTTTTTTTTTCAATTCATATTATTTAAATTATGTATGTAAAAAGTCAATAATTCAAAAACATAAATTTTTATGACACTTCTCTACCCTATATATTTCTTAGATAAATTAAAATAACTCCCGGGGAAGTTATCAATAACACATGACTTCAATGATTTTTGGTTTTCTAAGCTTTTTGACTGTGTATTCACCACAAATGTAACAAAACATATTTCGGTCCTTGCGACAACTTTTTCTCGACGAGGACATAATGTTAAAATCAATTTATTTATAGAAATGTACATATAAGATAACGAAACGGGCACACGAATATACTTATGACAGCCAATATTGAAAAATTAAGGTAAATCTAAAAATTAAAAACATTATTGGTGTTACCAATACACATCTAATACAAAACATGACTTTTTTATACAAACTTACAGTAGCGAGCACAAAAAATGCAACGTTGAGTAAAATTATCTTTAAGTGCGGTAATTTTAAAATAATGGTGGCCAATTCAAAATATTTCTTTGGTTTATTAATCCCTACAGTTATAGATACCTATTATCAATAACATTATGAAAATATTTTTAATTAATGATATATTTTTTTGTCATTTATTAAAAAGAGTGCGAATTTTCTGGGAGCAATAAAAATGCAACAGCATAAATTTCAATGTGTTTATTTAAATTAAATAGTATTTCTTACAAAAAAAATCTTAAAATCTCTTGCAACTTTTTAAAGCAGAATTTGGAACAAACTGTGGTTACTTTGAAAACTTATAATTAAAAGAATAAACAGCAAAAGAAAATAGATAAATTAGTTACCATTATTTTGAAACAGATGTTATTAAAGATCATATGGCCCAGTGTTGCATTTTTTGTGCTCGCTACTGTATATAGAATGAATTGATACAACAAATATAAATTACATGATAGTAAGTTGAACTTTGTTTACTATTGCATGAATTTGTAAGTTAAATCAGTAAAAATGTAACTTCCACAAAATATAATGTTTATGGAAACCTATTTAAAGTTTCCCGCGTTAAAATCCAAACCATTTTCCCTATTTTGTACTTAAAATCTCCTTTATTGTAAAATGCTTAATAAGGTTCACATAAAGTGAAAATGAAACTACCTTATAATTTTTTATAACATGCTAATTTCTGAAAATTTTGTGAGAGTATGTCGAATGCAGCTTTTTGTTCAGTGCAAGTTAAAATTTTACACTAATTGATTGTAGTGGTGGTGTTTGCACTAAATAGTGAAAAAAATAGCACTATCACCATTTTTTTAGTGCTAGTGAAGAATACAATTATCACTAAAGCAGGTGAAAAATAGTGCAAACTAAATTTATTGCAATTTTAATTAGTGATAGTGCTATGCTTATTTCAACCAACATGATATTTGATATTCTTATTAACTAATCACTGCTAAATTAATTTCTATATAATCATTGAATCAAATCCGCATTGAGCAAATAAAATAAAAACAGGATAGTTTGTTCCGGCTTATTTCGGTAAAGGTATTTTAATAATAAAGTAATTTTGGTCTGACTTAAATTAATTATGGAAAGCAAAAAAATGTGTTTTCATTATTTATAATCATTTACGTTATTTTTGATTTAGTAGCGGTAACGATTCAAGATTACATCTCAAATAAAAATGTAATTTTTCTATATCACCAAATGAGGATAAGTGGGAATTACATAATAACCCCCATATGCATAAACAGTTAATAAATTTATCAAAGGTTTATCAAACAATATTTCCATACAAAATTTGTTTTATAAACCTTTGATAAATTTATAAACTGTTTATGCATATGGGGGTTTATTTATAAATAATTTATTATAGGTTTATAAAACAAAATTTCAATACAAATTTTGATAAATTTAAAAATTAATTATGAATTAGGCCTTCCAAATTACCCACTCTAATACTTTTCACTTACCTCCTTGCCCACTGACCAGCTCGTACAAAACCACTACCATGTATGATAACAATCAGTTTCTTAGGCTTATTTAACTTTTCCGGATACGTAAAGAAAAATGTAGACTCTTCCATGGGTGCCTCTTCGGGAATATAAGTACGAGATAAACCATTTTGTTCCAACAAATCATAAACAATTTCAGGAATTTGCTATAAATTTCAAAAAAAAGTAATAATTTTTTACAAAAAACAATAAAAGTATGATTGACCGCCTACATCAGCTAACTTTTCATAATGAGCTTGGTTTTTGGCATGATCCTTGGTTACTTCAAATTGAAATGGCTCATCGCCAGCTTCCCCAGTAGTTTTGTCGATTTTACGTAATTCACCATCTTTTATAAAACAAATATTAAAAAATTAATTTAAACTGTAATTAATATTTATGTTTGTAATTTTACCGGCATTAAAAGCATAGCCAAATTCTTTTAATTTCTGTATAGCCTGACCGCTTTTTGAGGTGACTGTTTCCGGAGTTAAGCTCATTTCTTTGTCCGTAATTGACTTTGCAGTAATTGCTGTTGTGCTATGAAACTATGATTTGTTATTAAGTAAAAATAAATATTAATTTGTAAAAATTGTTTATTTATTCATTTGTATTACCCTTTCTAAAGAAAAACTTTTTACTTTTGTCCATATACTTCTGATATGTTTTGACATGTCTGTTCGCTTTTTGCGTTTTTTTCCAGAATCGCAAATCAAAAGAAAAGGAAGAAACAACAAAAAACAGCTGAGCTGGTAAGAGTGATGCCAGATATGTTCGAATTCTTTGCGTTGAATTAGCCAATACTACAACCATTTAAACTGAACTATGTGATTACAGAGGTCGCTAATATTCGAGATTTCTTCCTAAATCTTTTGTTTTCTTCAAATCTAAAATCTTTTGTTTTCTTTTATTTTTTTACATTTATTGAGACCTACAAAATAGATTAGGGTATTACATAGTTTAAAATAAATCACTTGACGGATTTCTCGGATTTGCTTCACCATAATAGGGGGCATTACTTGTTTTGTTCTGCATTAATCGATTCATTTATATTTACAAAACAGTAAGCGCCCAATAACCCAATTTTGGATTTTTTGTTGCTTGACTGGTTTAAGTTTTTAATGACAAAATACATTCATAGAATGTGGTCTAACCACTACGAAAAAAACACTTATTAAAAAAAAGTACTGTATAAAATTTGCCAAAGAACATTTAAACTGGTCGTGACCAAGGTTGTCAGATTATTGTTCACCTGCATCTTCAAAATATATGTTCAAAATCGACAAAAATAGCCAATTTTCAATTGGTTTGAATTCTGTAAACATCTTAATATTGTAACGATTTTACCTTTTAAAAACAGTGGTTTATTTTCTTTAAGTTAGCCGAATACTTTTGATTGCAAATAGCAGCAGTTTAGTATTTTAAAATTGTAACAACTCTTTATTTATTCAAATCTACAACAACAATTTAAATATTCACTATTTAAATACACAATTATAATATCAGCTTAACACTCTGTTAAGTTAAACATGAATCAAATTTAGTCTAGCTATAATCAATGTTTGTGTTTCTCACTAATGGATTACGAACTGTCAATTTTGTCAGTCAAATCACAATGTGCATTCCTTAAAATTTTTCATATAGAAATGCAATACTTTAAATTTTATAAAAAAAGCAACCACCAACCAACATATTTTGTTTTTTTTTTAATTTTGACTTGTAAGTGAAATTATATTAAATAAATAATAAATGTATATTGATGTTAATAAAACATCTGATGTTCAGAATTGTTTATTTTTCAGCTGTTCTTAGACCCCTTTCATATTAGCAATTTTATTTATCAGGTATAGTCTTCATTTGTTAGTATCAGACAGCTCAGACAACTTTGTCTTGACAACAAACGTCATTAATTGTTATGATAAATATTTGTCAAGTATATACAGGGGGTAACATTCGACATTATCGAATATAAACTCTTAAGCTGAAAAAAGTTTCAGAAAAATATGGGTGAATTCAGATTTACTTGTTATTACTGAATAAAAATGATAATTTCTATCACTTGTATAAGGGGACAAGTTATTTTCGGTCTTTACTAAAAAGTGATTTATAAAGCTTTTGTTGACAAAATTATCTATACATTTTATTCTATACAAGTGACAATAAATATGGAAATATATTATCACTTGTCCAATCATGTTCTTTCTCAAAACTACTGTGTTTAAATTAATCACTCACTTATTCATCAAATAACTTCGAATTTAGCCAAATATGCTAAGAATTCATTGTATATTTAATACAATTTTAACTTGCACTTTATAGTGGAATTCTACGTGTTTTATTATCTATAAAATTATAAAAAAATAATCATGTTTTTCTACGCTTTATTTTTTAACGTTTTGCTCGTAAATATTACTCTATGTACTCTATGTATGTAAATGTACGCATGTTGAATTTTAATTTCGCCTTAAAAATTTGTTTAATTTCGTATTCGTTCTTACATATTTGATATTACTAGCCTACTGGTCAGTTTTAATTTGTAATTTGGTTTGAACGGTTTATTTTAGAAAAAAACAAAAGAAAAAATATTAAATAATTTTTTTTTTTAATTCAATATTAAATTTTTGCTTTTAGTTCATTTCAATGTTTATTAAATGACCTCTAACATGTTAAGAATAATTTGGTGCTTCTCGTTATTGATAGTGCTAAACGTAAGTGCTGTATGTGATTGATAATAATTAGCTATTGCTTAGAAGTAGGCATAAATGATAATGAAAAAATATTAAAAAAATGTCTTTATTGTGAAATGAAATATATCCCTTCAAGGATATATGAAATTCTTAAACAATGTGTCGATAGAAAAAAATAAAATTCCAATTCATTTACAAAATTGCTTAAATCAATTAAAATTGTGTTTGATTTTGCTACAATCAGGAAAATTGTAGTAGTAATAAAATTGAAATAATAAAAACTAATAGTAAATGTTTTATTAAATCTATAAAGGTATTTACAGACGACAATACTGTCAATAAGTTAAGTATCATAATACAATTTCATCGTCTAAACAAAAATTTTATTAGATTTTCAAACGATTTTCTTGATTTATGGTCGGTGTTCATAAATGATTTAAAAACTATCAAAATTTTTTTATTTTTATATAAGAAAATATAAAAAATAAATAAAATTTGCAGAAAAACATCAATAATCAACAAACAAATATTTTAAATACTACAGTGTAAACATAAAATGTATTTTTCAAAATTATTTCTTGACAAACTGGATAATGGACTTGAACGAGAATTAAGATACGGCTTTAAAAACGCCTTTCCAATATTTTTCACGTGATACCATTATTTTATATGTATCCTTCGCGATATATGTATATGTAACAAATCAAAAAACTTAAAAAAGGACCCTTTATCGTTTGATCCAACTCACCATTTAAAAACCAAGTGCTGAATATTTTAGAAAAAAAAAAAATTTATTAGAATTTTCGGGTTTTGGATCAAAATTTTCAAAAAAATAATTACATTTTGAAAAAATCCAATTAAAACTGTTTTTATTTCCACTACCAAAAAGATGAAGCATATATTGATTTTGTCATTCCGTTTTTATAATATTGGAATGTTGATCGTAGAACCAAAATATATATACGTATATATTTTCTGGGACCTTAAGATCTATCTATGAGCGTCCGTCTGTTATAGAGAAGAAAATAGGACAATAAAATTTATGCAATATATTTGGTCAATTCATGTCATATTGTCATAATGTCCTAATATTTCACAATGGGTTTTATTGCTTTTCAAGCCAAAAATGTCCTAAAATAATACTACTTTCTATGCTATGTTTATTGTGTTATCGTAACGAACCAGCAGAGACCAACGCCGAATGCCTAAGTGTCGGTTAAGCTGAGCCGCCGAGTAGTAATATATTAGGACATTATGACAATATGGCTGATAAGAGACCTTGTGAATTGACCAATCCATATAAATATATTAATGTCTTTGTATGTTTATTTGTTGGTTTGTTTGAGCATCACGCCTAAACGGCTAAATCGATTTTATTGAAATTTGGAATCCTTACTTGGAAGCGTCAATAGCCTATAACTTTTATACAGAAATACTTTTACCAGAAAGGGATAAACCGGGGTAAAAACTGGTAAAATTGGTACCTTAGTTCTTAAACAATAATTACTAAACGGCTGAACCGATTTTTAATACAACAGGGGTAGCGAACTGTACCGGGTCAAGCTAGTTATATATATATTCTTTGTTGATCTGAAATATTTGGTATTGAAAATGAGCAAAATTGGTTTATTTTAACCAGAGTTAAGAGATCAAATGAATATTTTGCAATTCATTTTGCTATTTTCATTAAATATTTAACAGATAATTTTTAAAAAATTTTATGATAAAAGGGCAAACTATGTTTAAAATAGTAAATCCATGGTTTCTACTAGCTTTATGGTACATAAATCCCCATAGAATAGCAGTATACATAACAAATTCAGCAAAAATAAGTTTCATGTAAGAAGAAATCGCAACATTTTTCGAATATCGGTCCATATTTAATTATTATAAAGACCACTTTCAAAAATCATTTAAATACGCATACATATATATAGACATATTTCATTATATAGCACAGTGGTTAAGAAACGGTTTTTTTTTTTTTTTTTTTTGTTGGAAAAATTCGGTATCTCAGGAACTATTCGAGATATTGTTACACAATTTTACATCAACTTCCTAGCACCAATGGAAGCAGTGCATAGCCCCTCAAAGTTGGTCACCTCGGATCTCAAATTTAAAAAAAAAATCGCCAGAAATCCACTACGATTGTAGTCCTTGAGAAGATCTACAAAAACTACGCTTACATGTGTAGGTTATCTCCATTAGTTGAAGAGATATTCAGGTTTATTGATTTATTTTTTTTTTAATTTTTCTCGATTTTTTATTAAAATATCAGCCATATTGGCTATATAATTCAAAATAAAACAAAAGCAACTTTCTAACAAGGCACAGTGGTTTAGAAACGTTTTTTTTTAATAATTCGGTATCTCGGGAACTATTGGGCCCTCAAAGTTGGTCACCTCGGGTCTCAAAATTTTTAAAAAATTGTCAAAAAATTATCTTTGAGAAAAATACACGATTTCGTTACATCAATACAGGATTTCGTTAGATACATCCGACGGTAAATGCAAACTGTTCTGCAGGTATTATCGAATTACTTTGTTAGCAAAAGTTTAATAATTTCTTGCGAGGTTCAATTTTCTAACATTAGGGTGGTATATTAGGGTGGTACGAACAAAGATCTGGTGGATAAATACTAGAACGGGATACTTGAGGTCAATGGCCCTTAGAGCCAAACATCGGCCTTCCCGAGACAAAAACATTGATATATCATATTTTAAGATCCGGCTGTAAATGCCAAAGATATAACGAAAAATGTAAAAAGGCGACCCCTACGTTCGGCAAAAAAAAAATAACTACATTATATTAGGGGGTGTACGGGAAAATTTATTTTTGAGGTACGGTCTACTGTGCGTGGACCCTCTCATACAAATGAAATATTTATTATCTAATATCTGCAAAACTATATTTAAAATTATGAAAAAACCTTTGTTGCAGATACCGGGATAGAAACAGTTGGACATATATTTCCGGTATTAATATGTATTAATTTTTTAAAAAATCTATATGAGATTTTTTTATTTTTTCATATTCAGAAAATTTCCTTTCTAATGAAACCTGTTAATCGGTTGGATAGTTTCAGAGACTATAACGGACATAGGTAGAAACATTTTTTGTGTTTTATATATATAGATATAAGGACTGAGATCGAAAAATTCTTAACATACGATTTCCGTGCTCTGTATTTGGCCTCTAAATTTTTAGCAGCGTTCCTGTCAGGAACTTTTTGAGCCTTATATGTTTTTAAACCTGCATTCGCTTTAACTTTTCGTACCAAATAGTCCGAGCACTGAGCTAACCGGGCTGCTTTCCTAGCGGATGTGTTGGGAGCTCTTTTGAAAATGCTTTCTATTTTTTTGGCTTTAGAAACATTCCTTCTACCTGAATCAGGTATTCAATCAACAGACAAGTTCTCCCGGAACTGTTTAATAACATTGGAAACAGTTTGACGGCAGACCTTGATTGTTTGGCCAACTTTTTGTAGGACCAAGTTGGATTTTGTTGAAAATATTTAATAATTTTAGTACGCACTTTTTCCTGGTCACTCATTTTAATCAGATTAACAACAAATGAACATAATTGACATTAAACATAATAACTGACATGCTTTACAAAGGTAACTTGTACAAAAAAAAAATCAAATAATACTTGGGTTAAAAGTTTTAATGGAAACGTGTGTTAAGAATTTTTCGATCTCAGTCCTTATATTCAAAATTGGGAAAATTCGAAAATCGGCTTTACGAATGGACCGCATGTATCTAATGTAGCACTTTAGGTGTCTAAAACCATCCTCAGAAAATTTCCTTTCCAATGATACCAGTTTGGAGGTAATCGGTTGGATAGTTTCAGAGTCTATAACGGACATATGTAGAAGTAGAAACATTTTTTGTGTTTTATATATATAGATTTAGTAGTCAACAGCATTTTTAAGTATAAAAAATATTTAAATTTGATTGCAAAATATATTCATTAAACAGTAATTAATGCCAATTCAATTTTAAAACGGAAATACGTTTATCATTCTCAATATTAAAAGTCCATTTTCATATTAAATTAAAGCCTAATAACTGACATATATATTCAATAGGTAACATTTAGCTGGGATATTTTTCCAATAAAAACAATAATAAATAAAATACTAAAACCAAAGTGCATTTTGTTTGCACCAGAAGAATATTAATTGAAACCTTTGTAGAATTGTTAATTTTATTTCAAAAGATTGCACAGTTTTTTATAAACATACATACATAGATATTTTATTTATTTGTTTATTTAATTATTTATTGTATTTCAGTTTCTATCATTGCAATGCGAATCCTATCCAACAACTTCAACTGATGCCACAACCCACATCGTTAGCTATGTACATCAACGCAAACTACAGCAACAGCAAAATGGGCCAAAACACAATGAATTTGAAGAATTTGATTTTGAGAATTTTCGTTCAAACTTAACCACCAAGGATATGCCCGAAATGCGGGGAGCTTTACAACAACTCTTTGGACGGTTTGTTGAGAATTTCGAAACAAATTTAGAACAATTGGGCAATGTTGTACCCAGAAATGAAAATTATGAAGAGAATATAAAAGATAATGAAATTGCTTATGATCAAGCTAGCGATGATTTAATGGATGATCAAATGAACACTTTGGAAAATGGTTTTGGGGACAATGAACAACACGAGTCTCCTAAGAATGAGACCATGTGGCAACGTTCTAAACAGAGTATACCCGTTTTAGAATCTGTTCGTCATTTAGTTAACAGTGTACGTGACGGCCATCTCAATCATACCGAGCATGTTCAACGTCATCGTACTCTACTGAGTGAAATGCAACCCATGAACGAGCAGAACACTTCGATGGCCATTGAAACTGAAGAGGAACGTGAGATGATTAATGGAAGTTCAGATTTACAATTTCTGGAAGTTTTAGGTTCTATAGGCAGCAAAGTATGGGGCTTTCTATCAACTATAAGACAAGTGTTTGCAGCCAGCGCGGGCAGTGCTAGTGCTGCTCTATCGGGTTCAAGTTCATCAAGTAGTTCTTAATTTTCAAAAATGGAAATTTTGATTCATATTCATGTTAAATTTAAAGTGTTCTTAAATGGTTTGAGAATGCTTAAAAACTGTGATTAACCATTTTAAAATATTAATGTAATTATTAAGTGATATTCGATACATTTCTAAATATGATAAAATTAATTAAATACGAATAAAAGAAGTAATATAAATTAATTTGATTGTATTTATATGTATATTGAGATATCAAATTTGTTATTCATTCCGCTACGACTTTATATTTTTATTGGATACCTGTGATGGCCAGAAAAATGGCATTCACTACTAGACTTGGGTATTTCATGAACGAACTAGTTCAATTGAACAATTCAATTATTTGAACTAAATGAACTAGTTCAAATCGTTTGCAAACTTAGTTGAGTATTGAAATATGAACTAAAATGGTTCATATGTACGCTCTTAACAAATGCGTGTTTTCGTTGTTTTTCCAGCTTCTTTTTATACGAATTCTAACATATGCCAAAAAAAAAAAGGTTATAATGGATAGAATCCGTTCTCAGAATTATACGGCAACTGATAGCTAATTAAAAACCTAAGGAGCTCTAGTATCATATCTGTTGTTTTAGTTCAGAACAGAGAGACAATTTTATTATTTTATTATAAGAAATTTATCACTCGTTTCTTGTTCTTTTATAAATATGTAGTTCAACAAAAAGAACGATTGAACTAGAAGAGCTACCTAGTTAATTTTTTAACTATGAACTAAAATTAACTATTAACCACAAGTCTATTCACTACGGCCTTCAGGCTAAATACGATTGGTGAATGGAAACATGCTCCATACGGTCTCGCCAATATACAGAATCATCCAGATAATATTGATTATTGCATCTCCAGGCCCTTCCTATCGAGGAACTTCGTTTTCTTAATTCCGTACAAGACGAAATAAATGGACGGACCTTTACATAACACAACGTGTCTTTCAGTCTACACGGACGGTTCTAGGAAAGACATAGAGTTGGCGTAGCTGTCTATATTCAGGAATTCAAAACTAGGCTATCTTTTAGAATTCCGTATGAATGTAGCACTATTCAAGCTGAAATATCGACCATTAACTTAGCTAACTGGCTAAGTTATAACAAGATATCAGGCGGGGATATTTGATATCTGAAATATCGACCATTAACTTAGCTAACTGGCTAAGTTATAACAAAATATCAGGCGGGGATATTTGTATATATGCTGACAGTCAGGCCGCAATAAAATCTCTGACAGTTGTGTACACAACATCTAACTTAGTCCAGGAATGTCGGGCATCCTTCAATAGGATGGGGATTCCGTTATCTAATTACAAGTTACAAATTAGTAACGGACCGCTATGGCAACCAAACGAGGAGACTTGGTCTGCCTTATAACGACTTCTGTAGATGTTGTCAAAATGAGTGGAGGATGAGACCATTTTTCATGTTGTTTATCATTGTCCGGCATAAGGATATCTACGCTCAAGGTTTATGGGACATCGTTCCTTAAATAGTCTTTCTGAGCTTTCGGTCATGAAGTTAGAATGTATAAATGCCTTTATTAAAAGTAGCAATTGGCTAATCAAGCCATAGATGGGAATCTACACGAAGAGACCTATTATCCGTCAATTGACTTCTTCTGACCTCCTTCCTCTTCACTTCTTCTACTTCTTTATACCATCTGACTGTCCCCTATTCTTTTCATTTCTATTTGTCCCTCTTTTTGTATCATTACTTTCAGGTAACACAAAGGGACCTATTGCTTGGACCCAAGTGAGCTGCTTTCTTTCCAATCTCCACCATGAGGCTGCCTGTTAATCTAACCTTATCTTTTTCACATTTTTAAACATATTTTCAGTAAGTTAATTTCTCCATTAAATTTAAAGTTTGTTCTTTAAAGAATAGAAATGAAAACAAGTTAGAGTGCTATATTCGGCTATGCCGAATCTTAAATACCCTCCACCTAAATTAGATGAACATTATAGAAATTACATTGGTATAAACACTCTAATATCCATATTCAGTGTTTGTTATTGGGACTTAGCTCCGATTATGAAGAATGGTAGAATGGTAATGTAATACAGTAGTTTTCGCTTATAGTCTACAAATACAGTTGCACAATTTTTGTGGACTATGAGCGAATTAGGACTATAACCGAATTTCTTTTTAAGCCACTTTATGGATTATATATGAATACTGATATAATACTCATTTTGGACTATATACAAATTATGTACTTTCTTCAATAAAAACACTTTTTTTTAAACAAAATAAAAGTTTATTTAAAACATAGTTGTATAGTAGTATCAAAGCTGTGAAAGAATGAATTCAATTGAGAATTAATTCACTTATATTTTTAATTCAGCTTGAACTTTTTGAATGTATCATTCAAATTATATAATTCGGCTTAAATTATTAGAATTTTCCATTCGTTAAAACCATTCACCGTAAATAATTCCTTAGCTTCATTCATAAGGCTGTACATTGAATAGAATTAATTCACAACAGAATTCATTCTTATAAGGAATGAATTCACTTGAATGATCATTCTATTTTTTTAATTCCTTCTATTACAAATTGAATGGTTGTAAAAAGTTTTAATTCAATTTGTAATAGTTTAATATTAAAATCAATATACATTCGGCAAACACGAAATATATATATACTTTTCAAAATTGAATATTTAAATTTTTGTAATTAGGGAGGAAATCATAAAATATTCATAATAAAAATTTAAACCCATTTGTTAGGATATATATATTAACATATTTATTTGTCATAATATGGTCATATCTTATCATTTGTAAACTTTTACTAATTTAAGTTGGTACGGTGCAAATCTATTTCTTTCATTATATAACAAAACTGCCAAGAAATTATTAAATAAAAAATATTGTTCAATAATTTCTATTTAAATAAGAAAAAATAAATAAAATGAGCGAATGTGATTTTTCCTACGACGCTCAATTGAAGATGTAAATTATGACCCCCCTAAAGAAAAACAACAAATAAATCGTGAAAATTGCTGATCCTTATTTCGGCAATTTTCACGATTTATTTTCATATTAACAAATTCCCACAAGTTCGCAATAGGAATAAAATCAGGAGATTGAGCAGGCCAATGAAGAACTTGAATCTTATTGCTCTGTATCCAAGTCTTACAAATTTTGAAGATCGTTGTCCTGTTGGAACCTCCGTATAAGTGGCATCTCTTCACTGGAATAAGACAACAATACATCTTTCAACATACCACGGTACATGAACTGATCCATAATCCCATTAACTTTATGAATTGACCCAATTCCTTGACCAGAAAAGCAACCCCTGGCCATTACATTACCCCCTTCCATGTTTAATTGTTCCTATGCAATACTTAGAATTCAGTATTTCTCCTTTTCATCTGCGTACACGCCTTATTCCATCAGAACTTTTTAATTTGTATTTTGATTCGTCAGAGAACAGTACTGTCTTCCATTTTTGAACTCTCCAGTTAATGTGGGCTTTGGCAAGCTCCAGTCTAGCTTTCTTGTTCTTATCTGATATAAACGGTTTTTTTTGGTGGTTGTCGGCTGAATAATCCTACTTCTACTACTCTTCCACGGATTGTTCTTTCGATAATCTTAAACTTGTTCTTACTTGACTAGCTGATGCTGTAGGATCTTTTTGTATTGCTCCTTTGATCAAGGAATCATCATAACGTGTAGTTTTACAGGGGCGTCCTCCAGAATGAACCGGTGAAATACGACCATTCTGCAAAAACTTTGGAATCAGCCTGGAAATAACTGATCTGTTAATTGAATATTTTTTACTCAATTCATGCCGTGATAAGCCCGCCTTCCAGTCTTCAATAACTTTAATTTTAAATTCACTGGAGTATTTGTTCCTTGCCATCCACATTTTTTTCACAATAAACTGTATAAAACTTAAATTATACAGACTACGCCTTCCTTTATTTTTATCTTCTGGAATTTTTAAATGCATCCGTTGTGAGTCCCGTTAACTGACATTGCAAATATGTAGTATCATAGTCAAATATTTAAACATGTTATAAGGAGGTGCTTTTGTTTTGTCCGTCGCGTTTTATGGTTTTGTATGCTTTATTATTTTAAATTAATTGTTCATAAAATTATCCTTTTCTAAAAGAACACTATATGAACATTAACAATATATGTTATTAAAATATATACAAAATACATCCCAAAAATCCTCTTTTTATCAAAAAAAAAATCATGATATGAAAAAATCCATTGAGGGGGTGCTTTAGTTATGGCCAATAGTGTATTTAATTATTTTATAGTTTTATGTTCTTCTTAAAATAGTTGTTTATAAACTGGACCAATTAAGTAAATATTTGTTAGCCTTTTAACTGAACTAACAAGAACTTAACACTAAAATATTTTTGAATTAAAAATCAAAATGTTCATTCAATCTGTTACAAATTGAATGGTTAAAAAATTATTTAATTCAATTTGTAATAGATTGAATTTGAAAAAATTTTATCATTCATAGTGAATTTAACATTGATAAGAATTCATTCAGAAGGAATTTATCATTCCATGGGAATTAATTCAGCTAGGAATTGATTCAACAACATCAAAAGCTTTAAGATTTAATTATACGAATTATATCTTACAGAATGCTTTATAAGAATTGTTAATTCGTTAAAATATAATTCAATTTCTAAAATAGAATTAGAGAATGAATTCTTTTACAGCTTTGAGTAGTATTTTATATATTGTTAGAAAAACTAGTTTACGCAGAAGATATTTTATTTCAAATGTATAAAAATGTTATCTACTTCAGCAATTTATAATTGAAATAACTACATATTCCTACCGTTTCCAACAGAGTCTATACTTTTATAATAGGAATAAAATGTACTATTTAACAATTTATATACTTAATAATTGGTTAACATTACCGATTGGCTCAACATTTTTGTTATTCACCACAAGTGAATTAAAAGAGTATAAAAAAGGGTAAGCACACATATTTAGTCAAACTTCAAAAGTATATTTTTGTTCTGTTCTAATGAATTTTCCGGATGTGAGCCTTCTATATATAATCAAGAACCCATAGTCACCAAATCTACTTGAAACTTATATCTGTTACATTTTTTACCGATATGATTGTATATATGCGTTAATGTATTTTTCGTATGTGCGACTTATTTGGAAGATATAATTAAATATTTTAAAGCGATTTCTATGTATTTGAGGCCTATTTTGCTTGATAGTTTTGTCCATAACATTATTTATAAGAATTTTATGGGTATTATTGTGATTATCAGACATCGAGCTAATATGGGTGCTATGGTCAAATATGGACCGATATTCACAAAACCCAGTAGTATAATTTTTGGATACAATATATTGATCGGTATACAATTTTAGTTCGATATCCATATATTTAAAATATTTACAGAGGTTATTGTGTTTTTCGGAAGTGGTCCTTAATTATCGGCCGATCTTCACAAAATTCAACACATCGATTTTCGTATATAATGGAAATATTTGTTTGAAATTTAAACTAGATAGAAGCTTTTATAAAAGAGTTATTAGTATTTAAGTAATTTTCGGAAATGGACCTTATATGGGAGCTATGGTCAAATATGAACCGATATTCACACAATCTAGTAGTATCATTTGTGAATTAATACTACCGATCTGTGTAAAATTTTAATTCGATAACGATATTTTTCAGATATTTATGAAAATTAATGTGGTTTTTAGAAGTGGTCCTTATATGGGAGCTATAACCAATTATGGTCCGATCTTCATGGAATTCCCTACAGCGATTTTCATGTGCATGGGAATTATTCAAGTTGAATTTCAACCTGATACCGATATATATAAGATATTTAAGTGTATTTAAATGATTTTCGGAAGTAAACTTTATATGGGGGCTATGGTCAAATAGTGCCCGATCCAAAAAAAAATTGGTGTCGCAATTTCTGTTTTCACGAAACTTAGTTGTACTGAATTTTGTATGGATACTGCAATTCTATGGGCATGTACATACCATAGCACCATATTTCGGGAAGAAATTTGTATGGGGGCTACGAGAAACTATGGACCGATTCTTTCCATTTTCAACAGAATTTGTCCTTTTATCATATAAATAATGAGTGCAAAATTTCATGGTATTCTCTGCAATGGATTTACCAAAAGTCACAAAAATCATGTGAAAATTATCAAAAATTTTTGGAGGTTGTCTTACATTTTGATCCATAACCCTGGTTCTACCAATTCGATTTTGCTGATTTTCAATACCAAACTGCTTAGAAAAATTATAAACATTTTGGTATACATTTCATTAATTTCACTTATGTATTTTGGACGTGAGAGTGTTTTACACAGACAGACAGACAGACAGACGGACAGACAGACGGACATTGCTCAATCGACTTAGAATTTCATAAGGATCAATAATATATATACTATGTTGGGTCTCAGATGAATATTTCTCAATGTTACACACGGAATGACAAACGTATATATACCCTCTTTCACCACTTGTGGTGGTGGAGGGTATAAAATAAATAAGTCAACTTTCGGGAAAAATGAGCCTTAACTAAAAGTTTTCACTTAATAAACAAAACTTTCAAGAAAGTTTAATTGTGCAAACCCTAACCTAAAGCTATGAATGTATTTTTTATTTTTGGTAAACTTTAATGATTAAATAGAAAACCTAATGAATTTATCTGGTTATGAAATTACGGAATATTGTTTAAAAGAAATGTTCCATTGTATTCACTCAGTGTATATTTAGATTAGGATTCAGTTTGGACCGATCTTTACAAGACATATATTTAGAACACTAAATATAAATGTTTTGAAATACTTTTTAACCCTTAAATGCATGATTTTTACTTTACTTTTTCTATAAAGTATCAAATATTTATTTGATTTTTATTCATTATATTTCCTATAGCTTTAGTTTGATTTAGAATTTCTTTAGCTGGAACTTATAGTAATCCATTTGATTATGCTGAAGGAGAATCTGAATTAGTATCAAGCTTTTGTTCGTCTAAAATTAAGTGGAACTGGAATGTAGACAATTGGCAACAATATGCATTTAAGGGTTAAAAATGTGAATAACGTTTCATTTATATCCAAATATGTATCTACCCCATAGCCATCCTACCATATGTCTCTATGTCAACACTCTTTCTCTATCGACAATTGCACTAGTTAAAATGTCGACATCTTTCCTTTAAGCGTCAGTAGAGATAAGTTGCAGGCCTACCTAAATAAAAGCGTAAGGCGGAACGTTTTTTTCCGCTTAGCTTTAACGCTGAAATGTCATACCTAAATAAGAGTGGCAACGCTACGTCAAACAATAAAAACAAGGTTATCAAAAAAATAAATATAAAAACCCGGATTATTTAAACAATAAAGTACATTGCAGTATTGGTGTTTCTGATTTCTAAACTAAAATTTGATCAAAAAACTAAATATTAAAGTTTAAAAATGAGTTTCTTGCTTATTTTTTCTCTTTTTGTATGTATGTGTTTACATTTATTTTGTTTTGCAACTAACTTCACTATTAAACGCGCTGTCAAAATCGGATTTTATAATTGCAAAGCGTTTCCGCCGCGTTATTTCGGTATGCTGCATACAAATTGTATGGGCATGAGAATTTTTGACAAGTAAAAAACGCCTTCCGCTCCAATTTAGGTATGCGTGTTAGAGACAACAGTTCTACCCATAGAGAAACATAGAGCGGAAACTAGAAAAAAACTCAAACAAAAAAATTACTCAAAAATGTTACACATACGAGTGTTGTTTTTGCTTTCACATAGTTTTTTTTACTAATACATTCTCACCACTTAGGTTTTTGACAACTGAGTTAGGTCTTTGACAGGAGAGTTTCCGATCTATGTGTATTTATCTATGGTTCTACCCATGATGTAATAAGTAAGGTGAGAGCGTTTCGACAACAAACACAACAAACACAATATTTTTTGCTGACAAGAGCATAGGTTTTGTCAAAATTGAATTTGTCAAATAAAAAACAAACAAATTTTATTTTGGAATATTACTTAAAAACGGCCTTTAAATTTAAATTATATTCGAAAAAGAACAACGGTTTAATAGTGCTTTATCCAAATTTCATTATATGAAATCTTTTTATTCACATTTTCATTCATGTTTTTTGATTTAAAAATTTTTTTCTTTGAAAATAAAATTTATTATTTTTTCAAAATAAATTCAGTTTGACAAAACCCAAGCATTTTCAAAATAGATAAATAAAAATCAGCTGTGTTGTTGATTTCACCTTACTTAGTGCATCCTGGTTCTACCCCCATATACATACAAAATTTTTAAATTTATAAAAGGTTTATAAAACAAAATTTCCATACAAAATTTGTTTTATAAACCTTTGATAAATTTAAAAATTTTTTATGCATATGAGGGCTAGTGTATTTCTGGAGAATTGTCAACGATTGCGTCAATAGTTTGGTTTTTTTTTTGGATTATGCTGTGCAGTCAATAGGTGATACAGTCTATTGACATTCCCTGCAGGGTATATATAAAAAACTACTCTTTAAAAAATTGTCTCCAGAAAAAAGCAAACATTTTTTTAAATGCCAGGCAAAAAATTAAAACTTGTTAAAATAAAAAAATAATTGTGTAATAAAAGAAAATTATTAAAAATTTTTAAAAACCTTTTTTTTCGGTTTAACATACTAAATTTTTAGTAACATCTTAATTATAAATGAATTAAAATGTGCATTTTTGCAAAAATTTCACCATCTATTAAAGTAAGTTTCAATTTCAAATGCTAGTTTGTTCTTTTGTCACAACGTTAACTTACAGCTTACTGCACGACTGTCATGTAACACAAATATTCGACGTTACACATCTCTGGTGGAAGTACAGCAAAGGCTGCCTAATGATGGAAATTTATTAAGTAGCAATTTGGCAGTGAGCAGATTATATGGAACGAATGGATCGGATGTAACAAGTAAAGGATTTATGAAAGCAGTTAAAAATGACCTGCTTAATACAACTCCAGAAAATAGTTCCAGTTTTATTTTCCCAATAGCTTTGATAGATTTGAATCCCTTAAGTAATAATTCATCTAAAGTTTTATTGATACCTCTCAATTGGCAGGAGGCAGATGAACATTCTCTGAGAAATACTATAACATCGATATTTTCAAAACCTAAAAATCTACAACAAATTGAAGCATTCAGTCAAGCATTGAAAGAGGTTCCAGCTCAACAAGAGATTAAAGAAAATGTATCACAAGAACCGAAAGATTCTCGTCAGGTCACTAATACCCAAAAAGAACAATTAGATTTGAAAGACTCGCTATTATCCAACAGCAAAAATGTTAATAGTACTTCTATTGCGGATAATTTGGAAAATTTAGCCTATGCTCTGGAGAAATCTTTACAGCAATGTTGTTTACATTCTATGCAAATGTTTGTTGACGACAACTTATTTAGGGAGATAATTACAGGCCTCAAATTTCATTCCACGCCCTCGAAATCAGACGTTACGGAAGGTAATGATTTCAACCCACAAAATAAAGTAAACACGACTAAACCCAATAGCCCCTCATCTATCATGAAAATAAATGCCTCTAAATTCAATTTAAATGAAATTACTTGGAACGCAAAGATGCCTTCTCCTGAAATTCAAAGTTCCTCCTTAACAAATATAATGTTTCCTTTATCGTTTAGTAAGAAGCTTTACTCAACTAGATCAACAGCATTAGCTAAATATCTAGGCGAAAATTCCCAAATTAAAAGTCCAACTCAAAAAGTTGTAATCTTAACCATACGACGTACAGGGACCAACAGCATTAGTCGCCCCAAATGTAATCCTAATTATGATTTTCCTTATCTATCAAAATTGTTTGACACAAAGGAGTTACTAATGAGTTGTGATGCTTATAACCAGGCACTGATCGAGGCTGCTAAGCGCAGAGCTGCTCTTGCAGAATGCACAGCATTGAGCAAAAACTTTCAAAATTATAGAAATAGTAGACCGCAAGTGTTAAGCATTAAAGGCTGCAGTGCTCCTAGCCGCGAAATCCAGCATAAATTAGAAACTACAATAGAAAATTCCAATTCCTGTCCACCGCCTACGAAAACTAAAAAGCAAGCCAGTGAGGGTTGCAAAAAAGATGATCCTTGTAAGTCACCGGAATGCCCCAATCCATGTAAAGACGAAATGGAGAAATTAAAGCGACAATCTGATGAGGAAATGAAAAAGAAAAGAAATAAAATGCCCACCGGATGTGAGTCTCCTAAATGCAAAAAGGATGATAGTTGTACAAAACTACACAAAAGTCCCTGCAAAAAGGCCACAAATCAGCAAGCAAGTGATGAATTTAAATGCCCTTCGAAATCATCGGCAGATGTTAAACAAATGAAAGATAGTTGTAAAAAAGACGATCCTTGCAAACCTCCGCAATGTCCAAATCCTTGTAAAGATGAAATGGAAAAGTTAAAACGTCTAACAGAGGAGGATATGAAAAGAAAACGAAATAAGTCACCTACTGGATGTGTTTCTCCCAAGTGCAAAAAAGATGATGGTTGCACTAAGCTTAAGGAAAGCCCATGCAAAAAAGCAAGTGATCGCGGTAGCAAATGTTCTCAAGAACCTAAAGATTATTATGAATCCCTGGAGTGTAGTAAAAAAGATGGAGGAAGCAAAGGTAAAACTGATTCTTGCGGAAAAACTAAGGATAAGACACAAAGAAATCCCTGCTTGGATGAACATACAGAATATAAACCAAAATGTAATACAGATCCTTGCAAAAAAGATGGTGCTCCTTGTGGTGGTATCAAGAAAACTCCAGCAGGGTCGTCTGTCAATAAGAAAGCTGATTCTTGTGGCTGTGGCAAAAAAGAGGATCCCTGCAAAAAAGAAAAGAAAAACGAAGAGCCATGCAAGAAGAAAGATCCATGTGGAGGTAACAAACAAAAAGAAGATCCATGCAAGAAGAAAGACAAAGATCCATGTGGAAGCAAAAAGGAAGATCCTTGTAAGAAGAAAGATCCCTGTGGAGGTAATAAACAAAAACAAGATCCATGCAAGAAGGAAGACAAAATTCCATGTGGAAACAAAAAGGAAGATCCTTGCAAGAATAGAAAGTCAAGCCCATGTGGTAGTCGAAAAGAAGATCCTTGCAAAAAGCAAAAAGAAGATCCTTGTAAAAAGGAAAAGGACGGTCCATGTGGTGGCAAAAAGGAAGATCCGTGTAACAAAAGTAGAGATGATCCCTGTAAAAAGAAAAAGAGCAGTCCATGTGTAAGTAACAAGAAAAAAGATGATCCTTGCATGAAAAAATCCACAAGTCCTTGTAAACCTAAAAAGGATAATAAAACCAAATGCCAAGAAACATCTTCGACCGGCAGTCCAAAAAAACAAGCATGTGGAAAACCAAAAAAAGCAACCAAACCAAATTGTGGACAAAATAGAAAATGTTTTGGCACTTCGTCTTCCGGGCTAATTAAGCGTACTTTCACTAGTTTCACAGCCATGCCCTCATTAAAGAATAAACACTTTTACAGTTTTGGTTTTATGCGTAAAAATAGCTCAAAAAGTGGCGGAAATAAAAAGAAATCGGCAGACCTGGGCCGAGCCAGCCAATGTAAATCTGTGGAAACTAATGTGCCGCCTAAACGTAAACCCGCTTATAATCCCCACCCTAAAGATGGGCTACGAAAGTGTTATCCCACCTATGATATGGATTGTACAAAATTTTGCAAAGAAGCTCGTAAAACTGATTGTAAAAAATACGCATTCCTAAAGGATACCGATAACAATAAACGTAATGGTATGTTTATAGTTTGAGAATTTATTTATAATATTTTTCACATTTTTTCCATTATATTATTTTAAGGTAAAAAATAGGCATTCATCCCACTCATTAATTTAGAGAACATAACATACGTTTCAAAATTCCTGATCTTAAATCATCTTCTATGAAAAAATTGTTCATTTATTGTGATAAATGAATCAAATGAACCCAAACTGACGAAAATTACACAAATCATTATCAAAATTCAAAGTACTAAGAGAAATTGAAAGTGTACAAAATAAATTAAAGTTAAAATAAAAAATTGAGTATATTACCCTACAATATTTTCTAATTTTTGGTGTATTTTGTATTTAGATCGTCAATATATTATTGTGAAGATTTGTATAAATACATAAATTGTTCGCTAACATATTTAATAAAATATTCTCTTTTGCATTATTTTATGCACCCTGTAATATCAACAAATTGTAGACCTTCTCAAAACCGCACTTACGCTAGTAACTACCAGATGTCGCCTTTATCAACAATGTGGCAACATTTTACTCTCAGCTGTTGATTTGACATTTCATTTTATTTGTTTTCTTAGTAAATGAGAAAAAAGTTGATGCACGTGTTAAAAAATAAAATACAAAACGAAAATTAATTTAAAAATCGTGAAATTGTCCTTAAAATAATTCTGCAAAATGGGTAAATTAAATGTTACCATCCTACGTTATCTAACGAGAGAAGATTTTCGTGTTCTAACTGCGGTAAGTTTATTTGTTTATTAAACAAAGAGACGATTTACGAGAGCTCTTTTAATTGTAGGTTGAAATGGGTATGAAAAATCATGAACTTGTACCCGGTCCTTTGGTAGCCTCTATAGCTAATATTAAGTCTGGTGGAGTACATAAGCTGCTAAAAGAATTGTGCAAACACAAATTGTTGACCTATGAAAGAGGCAAAAAGTGTAAGTTACTTTTAATCCTAACAGATTTCTGAAGAACTTTCAATTTAATGAGTTAATTATATAAATTTCACTCTAGTTGATGGCTATCGCCTTACCAATACTGGATATGACTACTTGGCTTTGAAATCCTTAACTCTACGTGGTTCTGTATCCTCATTTGGCAATCAAATTGGTGTTGGCAAAGAATCGAATATCTATGTCGTGGCTGATGAAGATGGTAAACCCATTTGTTTAAAATTACATCGTTTGGGACGTACTTGTTTCCGTAACATTAAGTCGAAACGTGATTATCACGGACGCAAACATAAAGCCTCCTGGTTGTATTTGTCACGTATATCGGCCACTAGAGAATTTGCCTATATGTCTGCTTTGTATGAGAGAGGTTTTCCCGTGCCTAAACCAATTGATTTTAATCGTCATTGTGTTTTGATGGAATTGGTTAATGGTTGGCCTATGTAAGTGCAGTTAAATTTTGTATAACTATTACTTATATTAATAGTCTGTTTCTTATTTTAGGACACAAATTCATGAGCTCGGAGATCCTGATCAAGTTTACGATGATCTAATGAATTTAATTGTACGCTTAGGCAATTCGGGTGTTATACATGGCGATTTCAATGAATTCAATCTAATGTTAGGTGATGATGGTAAACCAGTGTTGATAGATTTCCCACAAATGATGTCAACGTCTCATGAAAATGCTGAATTGTAAGTATTGTTTTGTATTAATAAAATCTACTTTAAAGTATGTATGTTAAGATAGTAATTTCAATAGTAACCGAACCTGGAACATATCTGATATATTGATGTACCAATTATGTATGTTATTTTTGGGCTTCGGAAAGTTGATTTAAATAGAAAGACGCACATTCTACACCGATTCTGCAATCTTTATGATTTCAGAATATTGAGTGGTTGACAATACAATAGAAACGTTTTCAAATTACTAATTTGTCAAAATAAAAAAAAATAAAGTCCTATGAAATCAGAGTACCAAATATTCATTCATTTGTCACTCATGTTCATGAAAAGACAATTTTAATTTTTGTTGTGTTATGTTCACTTCATGTATGAAGAGACAGCAAATGTTTTTGCTTTATTCATTCATGTATGACAGGATTTGTATTGTTTTTTTATTTTCACTCAGAAATGAGAAAATAATAGAAACTTTTTTTCATACACATGAGCATTTTTGAGAAGTAAAATTTTTGTAAATTGTTCACAAATGAAGAGCATTAACTTTTATTTTGCACAACTGTTCAAAAATGAAAAGCAAACAAATGAAAAAATTTTGTTTATTTACGCTGCATACATAAAGATAATAAGAATGTGCGTAATTTTGTTTTGGATTGTTGAACAGAGGTTTAGAAAAGATTTTTTTGGAAATAATTCGGTATCTCGCAAACTAGTACATATATTGTTAAGAAATTTCATATGGTTGGAGCTGAGGTGTTTTCGGTTCGATTTTCAGTTGTTCAGCTTCCTAGGGATAATGGGGGAAAGTGCGTGGCCCCTCAAAGTTGGTCACCTCGTGTCTCACATTTTACAAAAAAAAATCGCCAAAAATCCATTTATGATCCAAATGAGCTGAAATTTAAAATATAGATAGACCTTGAGAAGATTTACAAAAAATACGCTTACACGTGTAGGTTATCTCTTTTAGTTAAGGAGATATTTGGGTTTATTTATTTATTTTTTAAGTTTTATTTATAGTTTTTTAGACATGGCGGGCCTACGGAGGGTCGAATTTTTATTTTTTAAAATCAGCTATATTGCCGGTAAAATTCTAAATAAAATAAAAACAACTTGCTAACAGTTATCTCGTCCCTTTAAAAAGTTACACGCATCCAAAGTTGGAACATGTAAAATGCGCAGTATTTTTAACATTTATTTATTTTTTTCATTGAATAGAAAAAAATAAAACAAACAACGCACACATGAATATAAAAGAAGACCAAACATCCATGATAAAAAAAACCAACAACATTAATGTGTATGAACATTAATGAGCGCGATGAGAAAGCCTCTCAATTTTGAGCATTGGAGATTTTTTATTTCTCACTATTCACATACGTATATGTTCTTTAAAGAAAAAAAACAGTGTATTCATTTATGTGTGCTTAAAATTCAAAAAATTCTTAGCAACTCATTTTCGAATGTGAGCATAAAAAAAAAAAATTTGCAAATTTCATTCATGACAATTTATCATGAATGAATAAATTTAAGTGTTCATACATGAATTTTTCTGAACCCTGTATGAAATATATATTTGTATACCCTTCACCAAGAGTTGGTAGAGTATATATAATTTGTCATTCCGTTTGTAATTTTTTCATCTGCAACCTCATAAAGTGTATCAGAGGACTATTGACAAAACAACGTAAGTGGAATTTTCGATAATTATTTTATTGAATTGATCGATAATTATTTTATTATTTGACCTTAAAGAATTTCGAAACCTTTATATAATTCTTTGAGACAAATAATAAAGTTTTTCAAGGACAAATAATAAAATAATTGACGATCAATTTAACAGCTCTCCTGAAAAATTTGAAAATTCCACTTAAGTTGTTTTGTCAAAAGTCCACAGATATATATTCTGGATCGTTATAGATAGCGAAGTCGACATAGACTTGTCCCACTGACTCTTGATATCAACTTTCAGAAGCCCCAAAATAACTTACAAACATCAATATATCAGGTAAAGTCCTGGTCCGCTTGCTATTTAAAAATGAAATTCGGTCCATAAATGGCTGGCTCTTTAGTGACTCAGTTTTTTGTGGGATATCCTTGCTTTATTATTACTGATTCGTAGCGATTACGCATTAAACCAACTAAATAAGTCGATCATTTCCTTTGAAGTATTTTGCCATTCCAATATCACCGCATTATAGTATCCAAAACCGAAAACCGCTTTTTTCATTGTTGTAAACTCAGACGGTTTGCATGCATTTTTTGGTTTTTCAACAAACTTGGTTTTCAGATGGTTAACCGATTTTAACGAAATGTCTTACTAAAGCATACAAATATTGACTTATTTTATATATATGTATGTAGATAGCATCTCACAATATTTCATAAAAGACTTTAAATAATTATAAAGACTCCATAAATATTACATAATTTCAAAAGCTCTTTCTCGATTAAACCGGAAAACCGTTTTTTATATTAGCCGATTTCTTGGATACTCTAAACCACATCTAATAAAGGAATCTTTATTTTATATTATGAGTCCGTAGTTTGCGATCTACAATTTCTCATAGGTTTTCTATGGAATTGAGATTGGGCGATTGGGCAAGACACTTCAAAACACGTACATCATTGAATTATAACCACTCGGTTACAACTAGGGTATTCAATTAATCGGGTTTCTGGATTAATCGGTTAATCGAGCAAATAATTAATAGGGGTTTAGATTTAATCGGTTAATATTCGGTTAATTTTAAATTATTCGATTAACCGAATAATTTTTATTTTAATTTTAAATTGAAAATGGAACCACAAATTTTGTATACTTATTTAAGCATTTTATAAATAAAAACAACAAAATCATAAAAAACAATGAAATCATAACAATTCAACAAAGAAATTAATAGCAACAAAAAATATATGGTATCTGAGATCCTTTTTTATACACATGTGAGTTTCTTTAGGATTTTATTGAGATCTTCTGAAATAAGAATATAATGAAAATGTTTTCCTTTTAAACGATTTTTTCATTAGATTTAATAAAACTTGAAAAATCAAAAGTAAAGAATATCCAATTTCTCATATAAAATTCTCAATTATACCATTGCACAGTGGAAAATTTTGTCATTTTCGGATCAAAAATCTGTAACTTTTGAATGGATGAGGATTTCTGTAAGATTTTTTTTGTTGAATTTGTGGGACTTTAAGCTTTAATTTGCTTTTTTAATCTTAAAAATCGAATCATAATAAAAAAAGTAATGAACGGTTAAAAATACATTTTTAATTTTTTTTAGTTTTTGTATAGAAGTGATATGTTAAGACAATTAAAAGAGGTGTTTTTATGTACTTTTTCATTAGTTTTAATAGTATTAACAACTGACATTTGTTAATAGCCATTTAGCTTAGTTTTTTTTTGGAAAAATACAACCTTCGACTTGGAAGCCCCAATATTTACAAAGCCCAAAGGTTGCATTTTTTTAAAAACATGTTCAGCTACAGTAGAGTTAAAATAAAACTCCATTGGTAGTAAATGTATGATACTTTAAAAAAATGCTTTCGAAGTTTAAAGTTTAAAACCGATTTCAAAGATTTTGAAACACCCTCAACATTTTGAGTTTTTTTTTTTTAAACTGTTATAGGGTAGGCCGTAGTACTTTAGTACCTCTAATTCACACATTTTTAGAGCGATTCAAATATTTTAAACAATTATGGAGATGCAAGGAATTAATCTTTCATAAAATGTAAAAATGTATATATCAAGAAATTATTTAAGTTTTTATAAAAAGTTTAGCATTTTCTTTATTTGTTTGTAATTTTTCAAATTCAACAATAGCTATTTTAATTTTTTCTATGAAAACATGGTGCATATTGTTTTAAAGACAAGTTTATAGCGAAAAAACTAGACATTACTTGTTAAAACCGGTTTATATTTGCAAAAGTTATTAAACTTTTTTGAAAAAAGTTCGAATAAATTAAAAACAGGCCAACATTTTTTTTTTATAGTTTTTTGTTTATAGGCAAGAAAAGGCAGCTAGTTTTGATATATCTTTTAGATATTAAAACTATTTAGACGTTAAAACTAGATCGGCGGCAAACGGCGCCAACAGTTAAAATCCTAGTCAAAGTTGCGTAGGTAAGCCAAAAAACATTATATATTTTACATGAATAAATTCCAAATCTGCTAACAATATATACAAAACTCATAATGAAAAAAGAATCTGTACAAGATACCCTTTCCAACAATGTAAAACAATCCTAAAACAAATAATTGTAAATATTAAAACTACGCCCTAAAATATGGTATAATTTTAACTCCCCAAATCTTTAAAGTAGAAAGTAGTGTGTTCTGTCGCCATTTTCGAATACTTCTGTTGACATAATAACTACAATTTCTGCAAATAATTATTGCTTGACATCTTAGCTTTACGATAGAATTTGTTTTATGGTTAATTTCAAACATTTGCCAAAATCAATTATGAGATGCATACACCTTATATTATCCACTGCCCATTCGAGTTTTTAGATTGGAAATACTTTTAGTAGTTTCCGATAAAAGTCTCGTTTCAGTTATGTTTTTAGTTTCATCTATTATCATGTCGTCCTCCGACTCATTAGGACAAACTTAATTATAGCGCATTCTAGAAAAAGGTTCATTTATAAATTCCTTGCTTTCAATTTTTGTACTATGCTTCTAGAAAACAACAAATTAAACAGTTCCAGTAATCTATATATATAAAAATGGATGTTTGTATGTATGTGGGTATGTATGTATGTATGTTTGTATGTTCCGAATGAACTCAAAAACGGCTGAACCGATTTTAATGAAATTTACAGGGAATCTTCAGAATAGCCCAGCGGGTAACACTGTAAGGTCAGATTTTTTATATTCGGTCTGTGGGCGGAGGGATGTGTAAAAATCAAATTTTTACATTATACCGTTAATGCCATATATACATATATAAAAACAGATTTGTGTATGTATGTTCCGCATGGACTCAAAAACGGCTGGACCGATTTTGATAAAGTGTTTAAGGAATCTTCACCAAAGCCTAGCGGGTAACACTTTAAAGTCAGATTTTTGATTTTCGGTCTATGGACGGAATGGCGTGGCAGAATCAAATTTTTGTACTATACCGCTAATGACATAAAAAAAAGATTATTGTATAATTGTTGATCGACCTTTTCTTCAATTCTTACAGATAGTTTATTTAGTTTCCTGTATACAGGCTTACAAAGTTAGTGATTGTTGTAAAAAAAAAAATTGGCAAAAAAAAAATTTTTTTAAAAAAAAAAATTAATTTATCGATCAAAAAATTGTTTTTCAATTGGAGAAATACATAAATACTTTTTTTATTTCCAACGTTCAAACAATGACAATTTTCATTTCGTTTCTTAACATCATTCTAAAAATTTTAATTCAATGTGGTGTACTCTGAAGCGAATTATTTGGTGTAAGCGAAGAAAGGAAAACATTTCAACACATATCCGGTACTATAAAAGTTCTTTTATATTATCAATCGATGATAAACAATTTTGTTTACTCTTGCATATTAGGTGCACGAATAAGAAATTTCCATATGAAATCTATGAATAAAAATAATATTTTGAATAACTCTCCGCATTCCACTTTTAATAAAAAATAACGGTTTTATTCAAATAAAATTTGTTTTAGAAAGGGCATCTACGTCTAGAGCCGCAGAAACGGGAAGTGAACGAGAATCACGGCTTCAGCAAATGCGTCGCATTGCATCTTCATCGAGTGCTGCGGAGACACCTCAACAGCATATCGATAGACTAGAAGCCAATCGCTCCCGAATCAGGAGAAAGAATCGATTTAAAGTTGCTGGCATTTTATTACAATAAGTATGATGACTACAGGAATCACAAGGACGTACTGATTGCCGCAATGGACAAACATTGCTTACATTGCCGCGTTTTGAAGTTCCCTAAGGAATCCCCGGGAATATGCTGTTCGAACGGTAAAGTTATTCTGCCACCAGTTATTGAGCCGTCTAAACTGCTTCTAAGTTACATTTCCGGCGACAATTCTATTTCCAAGCACTTCCTTCAAAATATCCAAAAGTGCAGCTCATTATTTCAAATGACGTCGGTTTCATGCCCACCTTTAAAGTTCAAGGCCAAATGTACCACAGAATTGGATCATTGCTCCCGCTTCCCGCTTGATGATGCGAAGTTCCTTCAAATTTATTTCATTGGAAATGAAGCTACCGAACGAATGAAGCTAACGAACATGTGTGTGCATTTGCTGCAATACCCTTCTGCCGAAACATTCTCAAAACAATTGTTGGACATCAGAAATGGAAAAATTTCAATTCGCCACAAATTAGATTTCGTTGTTGACAAGGTATTCCCAAGTCTTACAACCAACTACAAAAATTCGGATTGGCAGTGGGAACATGCAATTTTGGCACCAACAAATTATGATGTTAACAAGCTCAATAAACAAATACAAACTGAATGGCGAAACAATAAAATGCAAATCGATTGACACAGTAATGAACGAAGAACAAGCCGTCGATTATCCTACTGAATTTTTGAATTCATTGGAACCAGCCGGACTGCCACCACATGTATTAAAATTGAAGGTTGGATCACCGACTTTGTCCGACACTGTATATTAAAATCGAGATCGAGATGCAATATAAAACAGATGTTTTCTAAGGGCCAGCAACGCGGACCGGGGTCAGCTAGTATGGCAATAAAAAACAAACAAAAGAAAATGTCAAAATGGTTGTGGTTTAAAAAGAGGGACAAATATATATCACTCTTGTTGCCTATTGTAAATTGTATTTTTTCTTTCACTCTGAAAACCACTTTTCAAAGGTTCGATATTACTTTTTTGAGAACTGTCATTTGTTTCATATTATTACAGATATGAAATGTGTGAGTTAAGAAATGAAATGTGTGTGCATAAAACAATATTTCTATATCAAGGCGAATTCATACAAGGTGGTGGCAGTTCTACAAAAACAACAATTGGTCTTAACAAATGTCAAAAAACAAAAATTAAAAATTAAACAAATATGTATTAAAACTTAATATGGTGTAGATAATTGAATAGTGAGGGCTTTACTTATTTATGTAAAAAATAAATATTTTGTTAATAAGCTTAGGATATGTAGATATTTAAATACAAAAAAAAAGCTTTGACAACTGTTAGTACCAAAAAGCGAAAAAAAAAGTTATCAGCTGATTGACTGACTCCACCTTGTATAAATGCCTTGTTTCTATATAAAGTGAAAAAAAATATAAATTTCGGTTAATCGGTTAATCGACACAAATTAATCGGTTTATTTGTTATTTGAAAATCGGCAATTTGAAATTATTCGAACAGTTAACCGACCAAAATTAATCGGTTAACCGATTAACGGATAATCGATTGATTACCCTAGTTACAACCCTATGGGCTTATTTGTGTACTTTGGATTCAGTCTATATCCCTTCGCTGAAATTTGCTATATTTTAATAGAAAATCTAGTAAATTTTAATTTATATTTGGTAGAACGTCATGTTTTTGAAAACTGAAATTGCTGTATATCATGAATTCCACCAAAGAACACAGAAAAATCTCAAGTTTTTTACCTCGTGTCTTCGGTTTTTGAACATATTTGGTAAACACATAGTCTTTGGAGTCTTTGGGGATTTCAATTTTAATTCTTTAAAATTTGGAAAAACTTTCGATTTTATTCACGATTTAAATTTCTCTAAAAATCAAGAATATTTATATGGGCTGTTGTCGGATATTATTGATGTATGGTACATTTGAAAGATTATACACTTTAGACAACATAATTTAAACTAATATTTGTTCTTTAAAAATGCATTCATGGTGCAAATGCAATTTTCAGATACACTTTTGGAAATGTTCTCCCCCTTAAATGTTGAATTTGTATAAATAATATTAAAAGTGTTGAGTTGACTAAACAACGAAATATTTTTTTTTTGTGACGGATGTCCTTTTTTTAATATTGTTTACCGAATATGAGCAAAATTGGAAAATAAATTTGTTTGTGATGTCTTTATGGGGTCACAAATGACATAATCAAATTTCATCAAATAACTAAATTTGAATTTCCTTTTCAGTTTCTTCGACCGCGACGTTCAGTGCGTGAGAGAACTCTTCCGTCGAAAATATAATTATGAAAGTGGAGAATATCCCAAATTCACAGATATCACTAGAGATGATAATTTAGATACTGAAGTCCATTGTACCGGCTATGGTTTTACGAAAGAAATGGAAAACGATTTACTCAAGGTATGTTTAATAATGCAAACACATAGTCAACTGCTAATTAACAACATCAACATTTTGGATTTCAGGAATATGGTATGATTGAAGAATCTGATGAAGAGGCAGAAGAATTAAACGATGATGTTCCAGAATTGGTTGAACCCACTAAAGACGACATTAACGAATATCGCCAACAGCTAGAGAACGAAATCAGTTTCAGTGAATTAAAATCTTCAAAACCCGGCGATGATTCCATAAGACGTTATATTGAATCATGCTCACAGTACTTGGGTAATATTAAAATAGGTCCAGAAGTAGAAATACCAGCTGGTATTCCCAAGCCAGAAGAGGTTCAAGCTAAACTAACAGCTGAAAAATTGAATTCAAAACCCCAAGAAATCGTTAAAAATTTCAGTGAAAAATTACCAATAGTTGAAAATAATGAAGAAACTTCTTCTAATCACGCCAATAAAGATGACTCTGATGCTCAATCGTTAAGTTCAAACGATTTGGAAACTGATAACGTGCCCGAGTTGGCAAATGTTGATCCCAATTCTCGTATGTATCGTTTGAAAATGGTTGAAAAACTACTGAACGATGCCCGTTCCCAACGTTCTTATTCGACTACGGCCAGTACAATAGCACCATCCGTTGTAACAGATCGCATCAAACGCAATTTGGATAAGAAGGAGAAAATTGATATGCGCAAACGTTGTGTAGCCAAAGGTGAGGCGAGTGCTGTGCACCGTCATCGTAAAGAGAATAAGGATGTTGTTAAAGAATATGCCGGTTGGGATTTTTAAAATATTTAGTTTAAGCATATAAATTTAATCGAGAATTAAATATGTAATTAATTCTTTTGTATAATGTATTTGTAGTAATTTTTATTGTATTTTTTTTTTTTTTAACAGAAAAAAATTCTCTTTATGGATTTTGTTTTTACACTTAACAAAATGAAATAAATTTTTTAGCAAAAGTTAAAAAATTCTTCAAATTAATTACCGAAAATTAAAATAGGGTTAAAAATTAAGTCAAGTCAAATGCACTTTTGTGAATGAATTTAAAATGCTTCCTGCTAAATGTAGAGCGGCTGGTTTAACATACCTGGGGCGACATCAACTAAAATATACAATTGTATTCAAGAAACTCCTTAAAATTATTCAATGGGAAATCCTCGTAAATTATCAGCCCAATCATGAATAAAAAATCCGAAGGAGTTTTTTTCCCTTTTCCCATTTTTCCTATTCAATTTCAGTGTTAAAAATGGGAAATCTTAAATACCCTTCACCTAAATATGATGAGAATTGTATGAGTTACATTAGCATAAACCCTTTAATATCCATATTCAACATTTGTTATTAGAAGTGCGCTCCTATTATGAGGTTTAAGACAATGTTATTGAAATACTATTAAATAAATATATGAAATAATACGATTGTTAGAAAGACTAGTTTAAACAGAAAGACTTTAACTACAGATTCTTACCAATTTGAGAAGAGTTTGTCATTTATTTCTATTATAACGTATGATATTTAACAATTTGTATATGTACCCGATTGGATCAACATTATCCTTATTCACCACAAGTGAAGAAAAAGAGTATAAAAAAGGGTATACAAATATATTTATACAAAATTTGCATATGGAAATGAGTTATATCACAAAATTTTAATATATATTCGCGATTAATGAATTTTCCGGATATGTGTCTTACATATAATTATGAACCCATAGTCAAAAAATCCAGCGGTATGATTTCTGTCTACTTGTAACTAATATCTGTTGAATTTTTGATCGATATCAATGTTTATATGCGTTAATGTATTTTTGGGTTGTGGAACTAATATGGAAGCTATGACCTATTTTATTGGTCAATCGTCATAAAATATTTTATCGTGATTTCTATGTATTTTAATTAAATTTCATCATTACAAGTGTTTTATGTGAATTATAGTTATTATCGCAAGTGGAACTTATTCAGTAGTATGATTTTTGGATTCAAATGAAGTTCTAAGTCGATTGAGCAATGTCCGTCTGTCTGTCTGTGTAAAAGACTCTTACGTCAAAAATACATAAGCAAATTTAATGAAGTGTATACCAAAATGTTTATAATTTTTCTACGCAGTTTGGTATTGAAAATCGGCAAAATCGAATTGGTAGAACTAGGGTTATGAATCAAAATGTAAGACAACCTCCAAAAATGTTGATAATTTTCGCATGATTTTTGTGACTTTGGGTAAATGCAGAGAATACCATCCAATTTTGCACTCATTATTTATATGATAAAAGGACAAATTCTGTTGAAAATGGAAAGAATCGGTCCATAATTTCTCGTAGCCCCCCAACAAATTTCTTCCCGAAATATGGTGCTATGGTATAGAATAGTATTCATACAAAATTCAGCACAACTAAGTTTCGTGCAAACAGAAATCGCGAGACCAATTTTTTTTTTTGGATCGGGCACTATTTGACCATAGCCCCCATATAAAGTTTACTTCCGAAAATCACTTATATACAATTAAATATCTTATATATATCGCTATCAGGTTGAAATTCGACTTGCATAATCCCCATGGACATGAAAATCGCTGTAGGGAATTTAAGGAAGAGTGGACCTTATATCGAATTATGGACCGATATTTAAAAATCTTGTAATATGATTCTTGGATACAAATTACTGATGGGTGTACAATTTTGTTTCAGTACAAATATTTTTTTGGATATTTGTGTAGGTTAATGTGTTTTCCGGAAGTGGTACTTAAATGGAGGCTACGACCAATTATCCGATCATCATAACATTTTGTACAATTTTTACATATGTTATAATTGTTGGTTTCGAATTTCAACTTGATAAATATATTTGTAAGAAATTTATGAGGATTTTAGTGATTTTCGGGAGTGAACCTTATATGGGAGCTATGGTCAAATATGGACCGATATTCACAAAATCCTGTTGTATGACTTTCAAATATAAATTACGGATCTGTGTGTAATTAAATTTTGATATCGATATTTTTTTAGATATTTATGCAGGTTAATGTGTTTTTCAGAAGTGGACCTTATATGAGAGCTATAAACAAATATGAACCGATCTTCATAGAAATCGGCTCAGCATCTTTTGTATGTATGTATGGTGATTATTTGTGTCGAATTTGAACTCAATAGCGAAATTTATAAGATATTTATGCGTGTTTAAGTGATTTTCGGAAGTGAACTTTATATGAGGGCTATAGTCAAATATATGCCGATCCGCGAAAAATTTGGTGTTCTGATTTCTCTTCACGAAATTTATTTTTGCTGTATTTTATATGGATACTGCAATTGTGTAGTCATTTATATACTATAGCACCATATTTCGGGAAGAAATTTGTATGGGGACTAGGAGAAATCATGAACCGATTCTTTTAATTTTCAACAGAGTTAGTCCTTTTATCATAAAAATAACCAGTGTAAATTTTTATGGTATTATCTGCAATATATTTTTAGAAATAACCAAAAATATAAGAAAATTATAAATTTTTTTTTTTTTTGTAGGTGGTCTCACATTTTGATTTATAACTTTGGGCCTTCTGTACTGATTTTGCTGATTTTCAATACCAAACTGCTTAAGATAATAATAAACACTTTTTTGAGAGTCAACTAAGTTTGTTTGTGTATTTTGGACGTGAGCGTGTTTTACACAGACGGACATAGCTCAATCCACTTAGAATTTCATAAGGATCAATAATATATATACTTTGTTGGGTCTTATATGATTATTTCTCAATGTTACACACGGAATGACAAACTTATATAAAAAACTCATTCACCACTTCTGGTGGTGGAGGGTATTAAAAATCACATATCGCTCATTTGCTTCAACGTCGTTATTACTTAAAAAATGTAATTTTTCGGAAAAGCATTTTTTGTTTTTTTGTTTTTTAATTTTTTTAAGGAAAATAACAAACAACTAAAATAATACGTTATTGAAAGTTATGAATATGTTATGAAATTAGGACAAAAAGTATATATGGTGATATATTTACATTTCTTGTTCTAGTGGCCTGAGACACGTTAATGGCCTGGGGAATTTTTAATAACTTTAAAATTGTTTGACCAATTACTCTTTTTATGTCTTATTAGAACGACAAAAAAATTTACAAAAATCAAAACTTTTTTGACTTTTTTTCAAAATGGTCCCTTTTTGCTCAAAAGAAAGCTTAGGTCCATTCCTTTAAGACGTTTTCGATCGCTTAGTAGGATGCGTGTGGGATATCTATCAAAATAAATATTTTGTAACTAAAGTCATAAAATTTTTAAGTTTTTTTGCAAAATCGAATTTTTTTTCCGAAATGGCCCCTTTTTTTATTTTTTGCTCAAAAGAAAGCTTAGGGGTATTCCTTTCAAACCCGAACGAAAAGTCTGTCAAATGCTTAAGAAAATTCGAAGAAACTTTTAAGTGGCTACAATGTACGTAATTAAAAATATACGTATTTCTTATTATTTTAACAAAATAAATTAATTTTCTTTTTACTTTTAATTTTTCTTTATTTTCATTGAATAAAATAAATAAACAGCTGATTCCGTACGGAATGTGAGACCAGCTTCGCTCTTTGCTTATAAAACGAAACTTTCTTAAGTAAATTATAGTTTGTCACATACGTTTTATATGTATTCGCACAGTTGCTTAAGCTGACTTAAGCTAGTGTATGCATATTAGTTGGGCCTTTATAATTAACTAGCTTGACCCGGTGCGCTTCGCAACCCCATTCGTAGTCTATATTGGAAATTTCAATAAAATCGTTTCGGCCGTTTAGTATTTATTTGACCGGTTTTCCCCCTGTTTACCCCTTTCTGGTCCAAGTATTGAAAAAAGTTATAGCATATTGACGCTTCCAAGTAAGGATCTATCTACGTTCCAAATTTCAATAAAATCGATTCAGCCGTTTAGGCGTGATGCTCAAACAAACAAAAAAATAAACAAACAAACTTACAAAGACATTTATATAGATTAACCCCCATATGCATAAACATTTTATAAATTTACAAAAATTTGTTTTATAAACCTTTTATAAATTTATAAACTGTTTATGCATATGGGGGTAATTATTTCAAAAAAATTTATTAGATTTAATTTAATCAATAATATTATTTTGATGATTGAAGGAAATTCAATTTCGTAATTAAATATACATATTTGCTTTTTTTCAATAAATTAATTTTTTTTAAATTTGCAAATTCCATTTTTACTGTTGACAGTTTGGTGCGCTAAACCAATATAAATATCGATGTGTGCATACAGCTTGTATTTATACTAAAACTGTAAACCAAATTTGCAATAAAACGAATGCGCATGTCCAAAAATGAGGTGAGTTTTTGGTTGACAAAGCAGTACTTATGCACATACAAGATGGTTGTTGTTGACTAAAATTTTTTCTCAGGCATGCGCAGTAACGACTAAAATTCTATTATTTAAAAAGAACGCAAGTGTGTGTATCTGTTTGCAGACATATTACGCGTGTGCATCAGCTATTTATACTAAAACTTTAAACCGCAGCGCATGGGAATTTTTGTACAAAAGTGATGAACGAAAATATCTTCAAGTTTATTCAGTTAGAAGTAAAATCGATTAAATACTACACAGTGGTTATAGAACTTTTTATTTTTGTAAGTTCTGTAACTGTCGTATCATTTGAGGTATCTTAATGAAATTATGCATTTTTAGAGTAGAGGTGTTTTAGAGTTGACTTGAGTAGTGTAAATAAAATAAAAGTTTAATACATTCTAAGAAACTATGTTTTAGAAAAGAAAGTCGATGTCTATGGCGTATCTTAAATTATCTTGTAAGCCCTAAAATATTTCAAAGTTCATTTGTGTATGTATCGAATATAATCTAAACTAACATGTAAAAATTATTTTCCAAGATCTCTATCCGCCTAGTTGTGAAAAATAAGCAAATACATATTTATGAAATGATTATGGTTATTTTATACATATTGACTAAAATTAAACTTTTTTTAATTTTCTCCAAGATTTAAAAAAAAATATTATTAAGAACTAGCTTCAAAAATGACTTATAATAAATTTTTAAATTGTTATAAACGTCAAGAAATTGTATAATATAGTTATTTTTTTTAAACCAACATTCTAAAGGTAGGGTCAGACTACGCAAATTATTTGACACAAGATGTTTCATGTGTTTGATCAAAACAACATCAAATAATCCATTGGCTTGATTTTGTACACATTTATTTGCCATATTTGTTTACCTGATTAACCTAGCCTTTACACATGCAAGTAACAGTTCGAAAAACTCAACACATTCATACTTTTGCACAAACACAATCACACATGCATGTGTAAATTTACACACGCATGAGTGATTGTGTTAGTGCATAAGTATGAATGTGTTCCGTTTTTCGAACTGTTACTTGCATGTGTAAAGGGTAGGTTAATCAAACTACACCGAAATACTATCAAACACACGAAGGGAAAATATATTTGTCTTGTGGTCACATTTATGGTAATATTAAATTAAATTATAAAATTCAAATCGAGGTTTTCAAATCTTCACAAATTCACAAATAGAAATTATATATATTTATTGAAATAGATCAGGCATATAATTATTACCTGTACGCTTAAAATGTGGACAATTGAGCAGATTTTGTTAAAATAGTAAATTTTTAGTAGCAGTTTATTATTATTCAATTGCATACAAATTATACTAAAATTAATGTTTTCAAAATTATTTTTATTAAATACGTGGGAAATAAAAATACTTTATCAACTACGGCACCACGGGTAACATGGTTTCGATTTTAAGGCGAGAGAGGGAAAACTTTCTAACCACTTCATTCTAAATACATTTTAATACGTATTGCAGCATGCGGCCGAGTGTTGGCATAGTGGAATATTACAGTTTCATGTCTGGCAGCATATTCTGGGTGTTTTTCGACCAATGCTCATCTCAAACGAATCAATTGTGTTCGGTACAGGTTCACTGTGATGGTTTAGCCAGATTTCAGCAGTTACAGAGCATTACCATCAAAAATATTACACTTTTCATAATAAAAAATTTGTATAAATTTTCATGGTTCTGACATTTTATACTAAAATATGAAAAAGTGCAATATTTTGAAGGACAGAGATTTAAAGAGGCATATTTTTCAATCTAATTGAGATATTGACTTGAAATTTTTTTGTAAGGCCAAAAATTAACTTATCTAAACAAAAAAAATTAGTTCGGAATAAATGTGAATCAAATTGTTCCTAATATTTGCAATCTTATTAAAAATTTGATACAAATTTTAGTTTTAGAAAAAATCTTTATTTATTGACGAAACTCAATGAAATTTTCAAATTTACCAATCTAAATAATAAAGTATAAAAAAACTTAAATTTAAAAAGTTTAAATTTTGATAAAAAAAGGTCAAATTACGAAGAGCCTAGGGGCGACATATTCAAAAAACAGGACATGATTTTTATACCAAACTGTTCTCCGTAAAGATACCTTACAGAAAAACATAAAATTGTTATATGTTTTTAAGGAAAGTTTTTTTTTTTTAATCAAAAAAGATTTAAGTCACATTTTCGACCAAAAACAGCAAAAATCTACAATTATTAAATTTAAAATCGTTTATTTTTGGATCCATAAATGATATTACTCTGAAATCATTTGTATGTTATTGGTTATTTAATTGCTTAACTAACAAAAAAAAATTCGAGTCCATTCGGTCGAAAAGTACGACCTATATTTTTAAAAAAGCGCACGAAGGTATGGCAAAATTTTTAAATTTCAATTTTGAAATGCCTATAACATGGATATTATAAGAGATAAATAGCACAAGACCTATCTGATCGCTTTGGAAAAAATATAAAAATCTTTTAAATCGGATGGGAAACAAAAAATGGCACGTGTTTAAAAATTTTACATGTCGAAGGGACCATACTTTGAGACCCCATAGCGCCGCACCTAGAGCATTTGCAGGGCCCATTTTAATAACTTAAACTCGAATACTCCTTGGCTACTCCCACATAAAACTTTTCCTGATTGGACCAGTCGCCAGATTTATTTATAAAAAATTTTGATTTCAAAATTTGGATCACGGTTCGTAGATCATGCGATAAATATTGAAAGTTTAGCATACATCGTGATATCAACTCGCGACGCGTTGGTTTTCTAAGCAACGACCGACCCTCGCAGCACAGAAATAAGGAAATATTGACGCGATAAGTACTGAACACGTAGGATACGCGCAGGCTCCATCATTCCATTAAAAAAATGAACGTTTAAAAATAAAGAATACTTTGATTTTGAAGCAAGCTCAAACTAATGGTTTTATATATAGGGTAAGAAAGAAACTGCACGTAATTGTCAAAAACTCAAGTCTGTTGTCGAAAACCTAACTCTTGCAACAACAAAATACATGCCAATCAAAGTATTTTTATGTTGCATCAGAGATATGATATGCTGTATTTTTGTATGACAAATCGGTTTTTTATTTATTTATGCTTTTATACATAGATAAATACACATAGATCGGAAACTCTCCTGTCAAAGACCTAACTTAGCCTAGCAGTTAATCATGTAGTCAATTTATCCCTTATAGACAGTAATCGTCGCAAATGTCTTATCACTTGGCTGACTCCAATTTATATATTTTGGTCATTTGACACGTATGTGCTCTTTGTAGTGCAGAGATAAGACAATTGGTTACTTTATACATCCCAGGTAATCTAGCATGAAGACAATTGTCACTTAAGTGTCTCTAAGTAATCTGGAGTGTAGTCACTTTGAACGTGTTGTGTGATAATTCGATAAAACGTTTATTTTGTACTGCACTTTAGAAAGTAGTTATTTTACCCATCAGAAGCAATCCATTGGAGAGTTGTCGGAGAAAGGTTTGTTTACAAGCTATCGTTTATTGGACTGCCTATGATATGTCTTTTAGCTGACTATTTGAGGTCAATGTTAAAATAACTAGTTATGTAGCTGATCAAGTTACCACTTACGTAGCTAGTAAGGTAACTGACATTTTTTAACCAGTATGTGAATCAAATGCATTGATTATTTTGGACCAGCTATTAGACAGTCTCATTGTAGTCAATAAGGGTCAATTGACCCCATGCTTGGGACAAGCACATGTTAAAATAACTAGTCACGTAGCTATTGAAGTAAGTCCCACCCTAAATGATGGGTAAAATCACTAATTCGGGACTGTCTCCTAGAACTGCTGGGAGTTGTCAAAAACCTAAGTGGTGAGAATGTATTAGTAATAAAAACTATGCGAAAACAAAAACAACACTCGTATGTGTAATTATTTTGAGTAATTTTTTTGTTTGAGTTTTTTTCTAGTTTCCGCTCTATGTTTTTCTATGGTTTTATATTTATTTTATTATTTGAGATAAAGACAACTTTCAAATGTCAAATTTTTGTTACACATTTTTAATGTTAAGTCAACATTACGGTTACATTACATCAACAATCGGCTGACCCAGCCTTTAGAGTTGTGCGTTTTAGGCTAAGTGACACAATAACCAGCCCGAATATTCAAAATCAAAAAATTTATTTCAAATAAGTATTCAAAACCTGGAATTTTGTAACGGTTTATAAGAATGTGTAACGTTAACTTTTTATTAAAACAATTTAGAAAACAATTGACCAATTAAAGTTAAATAAGGTTCTTGAAGAAGATAGTTCAAAATTTGTATATAGAAATGTAAGTAGATATATTGATCACGAGTTAGTTTCGTGAAATCATAATGAAATGGTGTAATTTATAATAAAATAAAAAAAACGTAATACAGAGATATAAAATTTAAATAAATGGGAATAAATCTCTTTTATTACACTGAAATATAAAAGAATTATTCACTTCTGCCCGTGCACTTGACATGCAAATATAATGCAAGTAACTTATACGTAGATAATAACTAACAAATTTTGGTATACTGTGATATTTAGTAACCCTACCATATACAATGATCGGACAAAATGGTTGAATAAATCTATCGAATACAAAACTCATCACCGCTTTAAAGATAGGCTTATCAAATGGATACTCCTATTTTGAAGATGTTAATTTATCCTGGAATAATTCAGTTCAAATTAAATATTAAAATGTATAAATTTTTGTAAGTCTAATGACAGACTAAGCATGCCTCATTTTAACTTTACAACCATCATATATATTTCTAAAAACCGCGAAAAAAAATATAAAAGTAACAATAAATTTAAAAAAACTCAGTTTAAGTGAACATAGCGTCCTAAAATACTGAGTTAATTGCAGAAAAATGTCTATTCCCGAGTGGCTAACTAAAAATTATATCGAGGAAGTCTTGAAAGTTTATCACAAAGACCTAACATTAACAATAGAAAAATTCAATATAAAACCGGCATTTGGGAAAGGTGAAAATTATGGTGGTTATTTGACTAAAGCGCATGTGGTGTATAATTTGAAAAATGGACAAGAGCAGAAAGAAAATCATTTCATATGCAAGACTTCATATGAAGAAGATGAATTTGCCAAACAAAAAATGGAACCTTATGATATTTTTAATCGTGAAATGTTATTATATGAACAAGTTTTGCCCAAAATGAGTGATTTGCTAAAGGAAATCAATGATACAGATCGTCTATTTCCCACAGTATTTCATGTGGATTACAAGAGACAGGCTCTTATATTTGAGGATTTAACCGTGCAGGGTTTTGTTATGGCAGATCGTATACAAAGACTAGATATGGATCACACAAAGCTGGTTATACAAAAGTTGTCCAAAATGCATGCCACTTCGGCTGTATTAAATGAACGTGATGAAGGTTCTTTGGAAAAATATGATCGTGGATTTTTCAACAAATACACCGATACTTATAAAACATTTTTCGTCAATACTTTTAAGGCTTGTGCTCGCTATTTGCAACAATTAAATGACGAAGATTCTCGTAACTATGCCAAGAAAATATTTGCACTGGCGCCCTACTACATGGACATTGGCGGTCGTTGTTTTGCCCCAACGAATGGTCATGTGAATGTTTTGGCTCATGGTGATGTCTGGACTAACAATGTCATGTTTAAGTATTGTGCGAAAACTGGAAACCCCATAGATGTTTTACTTATTGATTTTCAATATTCATTCTGGGGTTCTCCCACATTGGATTTACATTACTTCTTTAATACCTCTATAAAAGAACATATGAGAATACATAATCAAGATGAATTGTTTCAATTGTATCATCAGTTCTTTACAGAAACATTGAGAAAATTAAATTACAAATCGCATCCCATACCCAGCTTGAAACAATTTCGATTGCATTCGGAACAAAAGAGATTTTTTGGTAAGTGTAATTGAATATTAATAAATTTTGAATAAATTAATAGTATTTGATATCTCTTTCATAGCTATGCACTCTTCTGTTGTCATACAACCGGTCATGTTGAATCAAGATTCTACAGATGCAGATTATAATGCCTTAATGGGTGAAGATGATCGTGCTATGAGTTTTAAAAATCGTCTATATGATAATCCCATAATTCAAGATAATTTAAAAAATCTTTTGCCGGTATTTGACAGAAGAGGTCTTTTAGAAGTGAATCAATAAAATCATAAATAAGAAAATAAATATATTTTTTTAACCGCTGTACCAATACATTTACGAATTATTTGTATATTAAATTTTACTTCTATCATATAATTCAGATAATAACAGTAATTTTCCAACTATTCAGCCTTATCGTGTAAGGCGTTGGTGTTTTATGCCATCAAATATTTCATACTATATTCCAGATAAAATACAACCCGTTTCTATAATCTAGTACGAAACTGTCGTAAATGGCGTAAAACGCCAACGACTTACACGCACACCTAAATTAGAGCGGAATGCGTTTTTTAGTTGTCAAAAATTCTCATGCCCAAACAATTTGTATGCAGCATACCGAAATAATGTGGCGGCAACGCTTTGCAATTGGAGAATCCGATTTTGATAGCGCGTTTAATACTGAAGTTAGTTGCAAACACAATAAATGTAAACACATACATACAAAAGGAGACAAATATACAACAAACTCATTTTCTAAACTTTAATATTTAGTTTTTTTGATAAAATTTTAGTTTACAAATCACAAAACAAAAATCAGAAACACCAATACTGCAATGTACTTTATTGTTTAAATAATCCGGGTTGTTATATTTATTATACCTTTCACCTTCGTGAGAAGGGTATATACAAATTTGTCATTCCGTTTGTAATTTCCACAATATAATTATCCGACCCTATAAAGTATATATATTCTGAATCCTTATAGATAGCGGGGTCGATTTATCCATACCCATCTGTCTGTCTGTTGAAATCAATTTTCTGAAGACCCCAGATATCTTCGGGATCCAAATCCTCAATAATTCTGTCAGACATGCTTTCGAAAAGTTTTCTATTTAAAATCAGCAAAATCCGTTCATAAATAACGGAGATATGAGCAAAAATCCGAGACAACCTCTATTTTTGGCCTTTTTTTTTATCTATATCTCGTTTACTAAGTCATAAATATAGACAATATGGATATACAATGATAGATATTTCAAAGTCCATTGCAACGATGTATATAATGCCATACAAAGTTGGACATACAATGGGTCAAAATCGGGAAAATATTTTTTAATCCGAAATTTTTTTCACAAAAAACATTCTTTTGTTATACATTTTTTTTACTAATAAATTAAAAAAAATTTTTTTTTAAAAATTGGAAAAAACTTTTAAAAAATCACTTTGAAAAAAATTAAAAAATTTTTTTTTTTTTTTAATTTTATTTTAAAGTATAATTTGGTGAAGGGTATATAAGATTCGGCACAGCCGAATATAGCTCTCTTACTTGTTTTTTTGATAACCTTGTTTTTATTGTTTGACGTAGCGTTGCCGCTCTTATTTAGGTATGACTTTTCAGTGTTAAAGCTAAGCGGAAAAAAACGTTCCGCCTTACGCTTTTATTTAGGTATACCTGTTACACGATAAGGCTGATTATTTTCTATTTTCGGGAAATGAAAGTAGACCATCTGACATAAAAACCCATAATGAGGTTTCAAAACTTTTTGAATTTAGTTTTTATGTGCTAGTAATTTTTTTGGGTAAAAATTAGAAAAATATTGACCACGGAATGATAATGAGTGCAATTATTGTTCTGTTAAATTCAATGTTATTTGATTTATTGTCTTCAATAAACTTCTATATATGTAGTTGGGATTAACTAAATTTCTTAAAAATTTCTCAAAAAATATTTGATGTTCAGCAATATTTTTGGTAAAACACGTACATACACAGAAAAAAGAAATTCATAATTGGAATGAATTTTGTAATAGATATTATTAATCGAACATGACTTTTTTTTCCCAAACTTTTTTCATTCAGAATAAGAACGTGTTCATAAATATTATGAAAGTGTACATGATGGAATTTTTTGCTTTTTTTGCATAAATTTCTAGATATTTTATAATAAATTGCATTACCTAATGGATTAGTTCAAATATGTTTGTAAAATAGCCCTATATTACCAATTATTCAAGATGAACCAAAAAAGTCTGAAATGTAAAAAAATATCATTAAACATCATTTAGCTTCCATTAATATTAAAGCATTTCATCTGCTTCATAAAATGCAGTCAATATCACACATATTTCCTCATTTTGTAGCTGAAAATCATAAAAAACATAAAAATTTTCCAAGGAAAATTTCAAACATTTTCAAACAACATAAAAATATAAATGAAAATTGAAATATTTTTTTCAAGCCTCCTAGATTTTATTTAAAAACAAAAAATATGAACAAAATCATACTATTTAAGAAATTCTTCATAAATTTTATGATTTGAAATCAATGAAATCAAATCATACTATTTATGTTGAAACTTTTTTCTGTGTATATTTATTTATTTTTTAAATATATTTTTTCATAATTCTAAGTACATTTATTTAACATATGTATATAAATAATTTTAGCTTGTTTATTCCAAGGGATCTAAAAGACCTAAATTATCATAAATAGGCAGTAAAAGTTCAACAGTCTTTTGCATCAGTTCATTATCAAAATATAATGAATCCTTAAATTTAATACCGACTTCTTCCTCATTTACTAAAGTACTGAATTCAGCATGTTCCGTATTTGTATTCAACATTAGGGCTTGGAAAACAAATGAGGCGTTAATGGCTGAAAAGATATGGAGAAAATAAATTATTGTTAGAAATTAAAAATTATTTATAAGATTTATATATGTATAAGTATGTATTTAATAATTGAAAAACAATCTCCCAGGCATAAATTGCATTTCTTCCTTGTGTGTACCAATATATCTGAAGTTAAAATTGTCCTAGACATCAGTATATTAAATAGATAAAGAAATTTTGTTCTTGGTCACAAATTTGATAAAATTATTTGTGTAAAATACATTTCATAGCCTATTTTGTAATATATAATTTCAGATTGCTTTTCTGAATTGCTAATTTACGATTTGGTAATTTTAAATTTCTAAGCCATTATGAACCATTTTATATCTAGGGTCAAAATTTTCCAAGACATTGAAATATTATGATAATTATATTAATTTTAATAAAATTTATATTACCTTAATGTGGAGAAAAAAGTACCAAAAAAGGGGTAAATCGGGAAAAATACTTTTTATAGGGAATTATGAAGCCAATTTAAATAAAATTCTAAGAATTGGTTCCTCCAGTCATACAAAAATTAATTAATAGGTTGTTATTTGGAACTCGAGTGCGAAGGGTTACATTGGCCCAAATCCGGAAAACAGTATGGTACTTTTTTAAAACATGATTTTCTTAAGAAAATGAATATAGACTTAAATCATTTGAGACATATCTGTGTCACTTTATCTACTAATGGTACTATTTTAATACATATTTTCAATTATTTAACATATCGACATAAAAGTTAACTGAGTGAAGTAAGAATTATGGATAGTGTGCTTAAAAGTATGATGTTCTAGTATCCCAAAGGGTCCCTATTGGGACAATTTTTGTTACTCTTCTTTATTATAATGGTACTTTTTGAATAATTTATAATAATGAAACTAGAATCATTAAATTAGATACACGTCAGCGGGAAATAGAAGCAGTAAAGAGGCCTTCCTAAATGCCTTATTTTGCAGACACAGGGACACCCAGCCGCATTGCAAAATCGTTTAAATTTTACACGGCGTGTCATTGCGAGCCAAGGCCTTGCATACTTGCTGCTGTTGGAGTGCTGAGAGAAGCCCTACTTAAGAAGGTATATTAGAAGGTGTTCCGTTAAAGGCCTGTAAGGAGATCTGCCGCGTAATGCCTCACAGAATGTCTACATATTGACATCTATTAAAAACTCTGACTATTAAACCCTAATTGAAAGACTGCTAAAGCAAGAAAATATTCTAAATGAATTCAAAATTCAAAGAATGGACTTTAAAATACCACATGTGTAGTTTTTTATATAAAAAACTCCTTCACGCGAACTTCACAACTTCAAATGTTATAAAATACTAAATTATTTAGAAGATTTTGCATCTTCTTCTGGTTTCATGTAACAGTTTATAATAAAGAGAGCAAAATATATAGGATTACAGAAAAACAATAATTGCAAAACCCATCATGTTTGAATATTAAATAAAGGTTTGTTAGACCTTATTTTGCAATGCAAGTTTGATTGTGTATGACATTTTTTAGAAGGAGAAGCATAGCACTTCTAGAACGTCTTCTGCGAGCAGGCAAAGTAAAATGAGTATCGCATCTTTAAGAATGTGTAAACAGGTCTTTTAGAAGGCCTTCAAAGTGAAGACCTAGAATTTTTTCCCGCTGGGACATAATCCTGAATGAGTTAGAATCCACAACAATTAGACTTATAGGTACTTTTTATCTAATAGAAGTATTTTTTGAATATTGTATAATAATGGTCCCAAAAACATGAAATTAAGCATATGTATATGGTATTGAGTGAATAATAATTAAAAACAGCTTTTTCTTTATTCTACTGGGAATTTTCGTTAATAGTGCTTCTAGGAATATAAACTTAAGCACACTCGAAGTGTGAACGCAAAAATGTTTACTATATTTGTCACTGGTACCTTTTGAATTTTCTATTATGATAAACCGAGAAATATGAAATTTGATGCATATGATTCTAAGTAAAATGGGAAGTTTTTAATATTCTTAATGACACTTCTTCAATTTTCTATATTTATGAATCTACAAACGTTAAATTAAGTACATAAGTACTTGTGAAACTAAGTAAAATGTTAACAATAAAAGTGGAACTTTATTCTAATATTACACTTTATTATATTTATTAATAAACTCAATTTTGATTACTATGTACACACTTATTGTCACATTTATGTTTTACTTAATTTTCATATAAAAACCCGAATTTTGTTTGAAATTATAGTGATCACAGTATATTCTCTTTTTCATTTGGACCACTATTTACCGACCTATAGCCACGTTAATGTTTCATTTAATTTTCATATGATTTATTTTGGTTGAAAATAAAATAATTACAGATAATCCATTTGGACCTCTATTTTTGTTTAAAAATACAGTGATCATAGATTTATCATACTTTTTCTATTCAGACCAATATTAATCGCCTTATGTTTATGTTTCAGTTAATTTTCATTTTACTACGATTGGGTCAAGTTATAATGGGCTATCAAACAATTTTTATATTTAAACATGTATAAAGGAAATACAAAAACTATTTTTAATTAGAATTTTTTTTCAATATTTACTTTTTGAAATTTTTTGGAAAATAAAATATGCAACCTCTAAACGTTATCCGATTTTGCATTTGAATTTTAGACGACTTAGAACTATTTAAAAAAATGTAATCATCAAAAATCGGAAAAGTGCATAATAAGGGCATTATACTATGTATAATTACTTTATTTGTAGAAATCATTATAAAACTAATGTATAGATTAAAATATATACTAGGAGTTTAATTATGATTTCTACAAATAAAGTAATTATACATACAATAATGAATTCACCCTTAACCAATATTTATAATAATCATTCATTAAACTGCGCCATTTTAATACCAACAATAAATCTGTTTGATATAGTTTTTTTTAGATTGATTGTTAACAAATGTTACATTCACTAATCACTTAAAAATATGTTTTGAACATAATTATTTTAATCACTTTAACTTTTATTCGTTAAATACTTACCCAAAAATTTACGAGATTGTACTTCCAAATTGAATTGGAACAATGTAGGCAAACGCCCTTTGAACTTCAAAGCTTTCAAGGTGCTCTCCAAAATATCATAATAGTATTTAATGAACTCCTGCTGATTGTTCAAGCGTAGATCCTCCTTCAAAGAGGTATTAAAGAAATAATGCAAATCAATGGCAGGATGACCCCAAACACAAAGCTGTAAATCCAAAGGACAAACATCCGATGGTTCATTATCGATACCATTGGGATACTGGAACATCATGTTATTTGTCCAATAATCGCCATGAGCAAATGTCATGAAATGTCTGTCATCGGGATCAAAACACTTGACAGTATCTTCCATGATACGATCTATTAAACCTTCACATTTCTTGCCATATTTGGCCTTAAGATCAGGACGGCTGTTAACATAATGAGAAAGACCGGTAATTATACCACACATCATGGGCTTAAAACCTTCAGTATGGCGATTGTAAAAACCGTGATCAAATTTGTGGACCTTAAAGAATTCTGGATCACGTTCGTTTAGCACAGCGCCACAGGCATGAATTTTAGCCAATTTACGCAAAGCCATGTGTACATGTTTAGTATCTAAACGTGCCACACGATTGGCAACAGCAAAATCTCTGGCTACCAAATCATCAAAAATAATCGCACCCTGTTTATCATCCACATACAAGGTTTTGGCAAAAATTTGATCATCATCACCCAGCTCCTGCATAAGAGCATCTAAGCGTGGCATCACATAACGATAAACATCAATTTCACACTGAATCACATTGTATTGACCAAGAACTTGACCCTCGATACCTTCTCCTTGGAATGTCATCTTGATGACAAACGAATCGGTTCTGGGTTCAACAATTGTATTGCTAACATATGTCACCTTTATGCGCAATATGGCACTAGTGTAATTTTCACCCTTTCCACTGGCAGACTTGCCACTGATTTTTGTCACCTTAATACTGTCATCGTTATGGCGCTTAATCAATTTATCTTGTATATAATCGATGGTTATCCATTCGGGTAGACCGGGATCGATTTCTGGTGTCATCTTATTTGTTGATACTCTGTGAAGTTTAACGTTGAAATTTCTAAACTATTATAAAATTTGAAGCTAATAAACCGGCTCTATTTATACTACAATAGATTTTAGATTCTAGCCACTAGTATTTGAAAGATTTATTTTCGTATACCGATTGATAAGATAATTGTGTTAAATATGAATTTATGTATATGCGCATATATATTTATTGCATATATACATAAGTATTTGCACACGTACATATACATACAAATATTAGATTGAGAGTGTGCTAATGGCACTTTTGTTTAATGAATATAAATTATAGTCAATTCGCAGTTGTTCAAATTTAACTGAATTTAATTAAGAGCGAGAGTTGTTGGTCTTGATCAGCTTAAAAGAACCTTACAGTTACCCAGAAAAAACTTGGTAATGACTTGCAAATAGTCAACAATTTACATTTGAATGACTACTACACACCGTCTGCATTACTTAGAAGTAGTCTTATAATAACTTATCAAATTGCTTACTTTGTAGTCATTTTCATGAATACATGAATGTATTATATAAGTCATTACTTGTAACTAGTTTTAGGGATATTAAAGTAATAAGATAATTATAAGCAGTTGACAAACCGTCTTAGTAAAGTGGCAGAATTAGGCATTTTAAGACAAGAAAAGTTTTTGGCTGGTAGTACCTATATTTAGAAATGTTTTCAAACGCTTTTAATCTCTCGCAACTTATTTAATAAAACAGTTATGATTTCTGATACGTTTTATTGATAATATTTATTGGCTTTGGAGTTTAGAGAAAAACCTATATTTCTTAGTCTACATACAGCAAGTTTACTTGAAGCAAGTCTCTTCGATTCCCTTTTAAACTTGCTCGTCTGTTCACACACAGCATGTCTGTGTTAAATTTTTGTGTCAAAACCTAATAGACGCCATAGTGAAAATGAGAAAACAAAAGAGAATTGAAGAGACTTGCCAGTACAAGCAAGTGTGAACCCCTCTTCTTTCTTCTTGCCTCTATCTCCTATAAACTCAGAGTAGCGGCAAGAAAACTTGCCGTGTGTAAAAGCAGACTTACAGTTTTCGCGAAAATTTTGGGTTTAAATATTTACAGTTATGTTAATTTCAATATTGCTCATATTAATCGTATACTGTTTCATTTAAAATGTGCAAAATTACAAATTATTGCCTAAATTGCATTTTTCTCAAAATCCACAGAATTAAAATCATACAATTTCTTCTGATATTGTTTTTATTATAAGATGGAATATTTGTTAGCTAGAAATGTTACTACTATATATGTTTACAAAAATGGAGAAAGAAAACTGATTAATTCACATAAATATGAAGTTAGGGGAGCAAAAATCACTTAGATTTCACGAAATCCTTCGTTCGGTAGTGTGAAACAGGCTATTAGGGTCTCTTGTATATTAAAGTCATGATTCCTTTGCAGAAAAGTTGATATTTAAACACTTTGTTTGCTATTTTCTTAAAATATTACAGATAATACTATTAAATTTTGCACACATTTGGTCAATTCACTAGGTCTCTTATCATGTCATAATATTTTACAATAGTTTTTATTGTTTAAAAGCAATAAATGTCCTAAAATAATACTACTTTCTATGCTATGTTTATTGTGTTATCGTAACAAACAAACGCCGTATGCCTAAGGGTCGGTTAAGCTCGGCCGAGTCGTGGTATATTAGGACATTATGACAGACTGATAAGATACTTTGTGAATTGACTAATTATTTTTATAATAAAAGGACAAATTTCTTTAAAAATGGTAAGAATGGGTCCATGATATTCCCATACAAATATCTTTCCATAATATGAATCCATAGAACATAAATGCTTATAGAAAATCAGCATTCATACAATTGTATAAAGATCGACCCATAACTGGATATAGTCCCATATAAAAACTACTTTCGAAAACCAAAAAAGCCTCAAATACATTGAAATTACGGTACAATATGATATGGTTATAGGTAGTTCCCATAAGGCCCACATCAAAAAAAGTAATGCAAATATGGGCGTGGCAGCTCCCATACATATTAATTAGTTATTAACGAATATCTTGCGAACTGTGAAAGTGAGAACTTTAAAACTTTGCACGAATATTGTTGTTTACCACTTTACGCAGTTCGACAGATTAGATATTGGATTAGTGTCGAATATTTGGAGAACTTTAAATCTTTAAACTTTGTACAAAACCATTTCCTATTACTGTTTGTTTAGAAATGGGCAGTAAATAGTTTTTTTAATATATGGTGAAATTGGCATAAGTTATTTTGTTACCATTGTATATATATCATATCAAAGTGATTTGGATCAGGTGTGCGTGGGACATCCCATCAAAATTGGCTGGTCGGAACAAGGTATCGAATGTTTTGGAAACTATTTTACACAAACTTTTCAAAATGTGTTTAACTTGTTGTCAGTATCCGTTGTAGAGCAACAATTAAAGTCATCTGAACAGTGTGTGTGGCTACTCCCATACATTTAAAATATGTATTGTTGAATAGTGAAATTCTAAAAATTTGTATGAGTTATTTTGATATTATTGTGGATGTAAATGGGTGGAATCAGAGTGGTGTGCATTTTTTCGAATATCTGGAGAACTATTATTGTTAGAGTCTTCAAACCATAGATAAATACACATAGATCGGAAACTCTCCTGTCAAAGACCTAACTCAGTTGTCAAAAACCTAAGTGGTGAGAATGTATTAGTAAAAAAACTATGTGAAAACAAAAACAACACTCGTATGTGTAATTATTTTGAGTAATTTTTTTGTTTGAGTTTTTTTCTAGTTTCCGCTCTGTTTCTCTATGCTTCAAACTTTGAATGAATTATTGCCCTATAATTTAATATTTGAGAATTATTATTGTGACAGTCTTCAAACTATATGTAAAATGGTTTGATGTTAATTTAGAATGAAAAAAATTGCAATATAATAAATATTATACCTGCAATAACACCGCTCATATGACAAACATCTATTTCGAATAATTTTTTCATATAAAAACTGAAATTTATCATGAACCCTAAAATACCATTTCAGATCAACTAACATTACCAACTTAGTATAACGGTATTTTACCATTACCGCTTAAATATCTTTACCGATATAATCGTAAATACCCAAGGCGTATTAAAAAAATCAGCTGATTCTTAATTCGCCGTGATTTAATTTAGATCTTCTGTCAAACTGTGCTTATGTTTACATTTGTTATTATAAACAACAATAACAATATTGTTACGTTTTTACCTTTTAAAAACGTGGTTTATTTCCTTTAAATAAACCGGGTGCTTTTGATTGCAAATAAAAGCAGTTTTAGTAGTTTAAAATTGTAACAACTCTTTATTTACTTAAAATGTACAACAACAACAATCTATTTACACGTTTATCAGTTCGCAGAAATGCACACACACTTTATAATGTACAAACTTAAATGTACAAGACAATTGATGTTAACTCTAACAGGGCCTATGATAAACTCAACTCACGACTGCCACTTTGGCCACTATTTATACACACGCCATCTTTCGTTAATCTTCTACAATGATCTTAACGGACAACTAGAACATTCGAATTCTAGAGCTTTCGATTTTAATGTTAGCAGCTTAAACATTTAGTGTTGCCGCACTTATAAACATGCTAGTAACCGCATGCTATCAACATTGTTGATGAATAGAAGCTTTTACTAATGGACGTGCTCATAAACATGATGAATGTTGCAGGCAGTCGTTACAGACCGTTAAATTCAAATCGCTATTGCACATTCGTAACAATATTTTAAATAGCTTTGATTTTGATATTTCTTCTAAATACATTTGAAGAAAAACAAACTGCGGTTTTTGTATTTTTGTATTTTTTTTTTATTTGCGTCGCACTTACCATGTAAAAACGCCTTGGTAAGTACTGTTACTGATATTCTAAAAATAATTTTAAATTATAAAAAACTATTTTATTTTACAGAAATTTACAGAATTTTAGATATAATAAATTAACAACTTTGATTTTTGTAAATTTTATAAACAATTTAATTCAATATGAAATTACCGTTATTATTAAAATACCGTTACCGTTTAAATCGGTAGCCAATCTTGCTTTTAACTTAATATGAAGCTAGCCTAAATATTAATATATTTCAAAATTAATAATGATGTACTTAAGGTAGGGTCACACATGGCAAATATTTACTTTAAAAAAGCGTAACCACTTCTTTTAATACAAATCTTTTTGACGTTGTTTACTCTCACAAGTTTTTGGTATGATCAAACAGCATGAAATAAAATAAAACTAAATATTTGTTTTGAACTATCCTAAATGATTAAAATATATTTTATTTTGTGGTTACGTCTTGTTCGTGAAATATTTGCTATGTGTGACACTACCTTTAGACCACTATTTTATTTACAGGGATATCTGAAGGTTTATAGAGGAGTAAACAAATGTGAAACTACAGCGGTATTATGCAAAACAATATGTATAATATCAAGATTTTTGAACATTTCAAGATAATATTTTTACACTTACTACGACTGATGTAGCGAAACTTAAGCTAGAGGGCTATACTAATGTCCAAAATCTAATGACTCTAATTAATGTTGGATTTAATTTTAGAATAGAGTAAGACTATTTTATCTCTTGTTTATAAAACCAAAAGTTGTGGACAGATTTTAATCATTTAGAGCTTGTTTTGTTTGGAACTTTGTTTTCAATGCGCCCAGAAAAAACTAACATTTTTATTTTTAATGCCGTTTTAAAAAAAACAAAAATTTCGGAATTTTGCCAAAACAATTTATATTTCTAAAACAGTCATAAAGATTATTTTATTTCAGAATTTCGTTTTTTTTTTTTAGTTTATCCAATAAGCTAAACCGTTTTTGAGTTACGCGAATAAATGTTGTGCAACTTCCTCCATTTTTGAAATAACGGTATATCTGGAAAACAAATGCTAACCTAAAATTCGAATTAAGTCAACCTGTCAGGTGTTCAGCTTGTCAGTTTTTTTTAACTAGCACAGTGTTATTATATAATTTGAATCTAACAATTTTCAACTGCAAAGTTCATTTAATTTCTAATTAATAAACCACTACAAATATTTTATTATACAAGTCAGCTCAAGAGCCGATTTTCTGTATATCTCTTGATATTTCTAGCTATGATTAGCAAAAACCAATCATCGCATAATACTAAAGTAGAGTACAAACGTAGTCCAAAAATTAACAAATCGAAATATTTATTGTGTTAGTATTTAATATGTTCAAATACAGATACACACTTGTGTTGGTATCGAAGAGGAGGCGTGTGCGACATGACTTTTAACTATAATAATAAAATTTTCCCTTCCACTTGTGTACCTGTTTATGTATCTACTTACGATGACACAGATAATGTTTGTTTTTATAATAATAAAAAAAAAATAATAAAACAAAACAAACAAATTAGTACCACTGATTAAAATACAGTTAAAATATAAATATATGTAGGTATATTTTGAAATTGATAACCATTACCTAAGTTAAGTTAATATTATCAAATAAGTACAATATTATTTGAAACAGCACTGATCGAAAAAAACCCTGGAAATTTTCCTAAAAAGTATAATTTAAGCATAATAAATAATCTAACTGGAAACTACTTAATAGAAATTAAAAAATTGGAACAAATTTCAAATAAATATTAAATTTAGGGGCTGGTGTTTCTATTGTATAAACATAAGTATTCTATGCCGCGGTATCAGTCTGATACGAGTATAAACAAATAAATACACACAATTTTTTGAGGGTTTTTAATTTGCTGTCACACACAAGTTCGTTAAAAAAAAAAAACTTAATTGTTGACAAAACAAGTTTTAAGAAATTAAATTTTTTGTCTAGTCATGTATTAAATTATTATATATAAAACTGAAACTTAAACATGATTTGTTTGTTTTTTTATTTATTTATTTTTGTTGACAACATCTATTAGCAGCAGGTTCTTCTTAAATGATAATGGCACATTGCCACATTAAGTAAATAATGCTGATATTCGTGATAATGTTCAACAAACAGCTCCAGATGTAGATTTATGATTGTAAATGTGTTCAAGATAAGCTTCGCAAAAGAATATGTTGTTTTGAAATTAAAGTTTGGGCCCCTTTTTAATAGTATTGTTTTGATATGCAATACACGTCATAAAATCAATTTTTTTTTTTTTTTTTTTGCCAAAAATTTGTCATTTGCATAATTTTGTTGTTAAACAAAATTCATAAACAAACTAAAATTAAAATACATATTTGGCAAAATGTATAGATATTCATATATGGTGTATATGATTTTGTTAATTCAGGTGCATATGTATGAGTGTCATTCCGAATTTGGTGTTTTAATTGATTCTTGATTCGAAAACATGCTAAGTCATTTTCATTCATTTTGTAAAATTAAATATATTTAATAAGTTTTGTATATTTAAAAAGAGATCCATTAAGGCTGTACCACTATAGATTTTTGCGTATTTTGTAGAAAAACATTTATATGGTTCATTTGGATTATGTTAAATTTTATATTACTACACAGAGAAAACAGATTCGTTATCACAACCGAATTTGGCGCCAATCGAATTTTGTCGGTTGTATGTACTACTTATCACATAATTCGATTCAGACTACTGTTTATATGGTATACACAACTGTTAATTAAAGAATAATTCGGTTGGAAAAACTTTATATATGGGGCATTTCATGTCAAATGAACCAACTTTTGAAATCGATGTCTTCCGATCGTGATGAAATTTGCACCAAGGTTAGTTCTATTGGATAGTAATTCAGTCTTGAGTTACAAAACATTTTTTTTTTATATATATTCCACTCTCATCCCACTATGCGACCAAAAACCTCTTAAAGGAATAGACCTAAGCTTTCTTTTGAGCAAAAAAATTTAAAAAACGACCCATTTTGAAAAAAATTTCGGAAAAAAAAAATCAAATTTGTTTTTATGTTTTAAATTTTTTTTTTCAAAAGATTGAAGAAATGTCTATCTAAACTATTTTTTTCTTGGACCAGCATTCAGGGGATGACCCCTACTCAAGCAAAGCATTATGTTGGAACTAGGAAAATAGGTTATGGGAGGGAGGATAGAGGAAGTTGTGTTTATGGACATTTGATTTGAATTTTCTTTTATTGAAAGTGACAGGAAAGACTTCAGGAGGAAGTTTATTCCACATACGGACAGTACGGTTAAAGAACGAATTTTCCCTGTAATGTGTTGTGCGATCCACTGTCCAGTCGACAACGAATTGGTGAGCCCTTACCGAAGAACGTGTGTTGCATAAAAAACTACGGGTTTCGGGAACAAGTTCCCTAATTTCAGCAGAACACATACCATTGTAGTATCGGTAGAACAGTGAAACACAACTCACATTGCGATGATGTTCCAGTGAGTCAATAGAGCTGGATACCCTACTGACACCGATAAGCACCTTCGCCCTCTCCTGTACGCGGTCGAGTTACTCCAAAATAGACTTCGAATCACCGTCCCACACATGAGAGTTGTATTCCATTTTCGATCGGATATAAGTGGTGTATGTAGATCAGATGGAGTGAAATATGTCTTACACAGTTTAAGAAAACCGTGACACTTGAATGCTTCTTTCGACACTCGAAAAATGTGTTTCTGAATACTCATGCCTAGAACATCAAGAGCTTCTGATTAATTAATATTTAAACCATCCATAAAAACAGATGGAGCAACATGATCTGTTGTGCGTTTGTGTGTTAACATACAACATTCAGTCTTGTGTGCATTGAAATCGACTCTATTCGCACAACCCCATTCAGAGATTGTCACAAGATCTTGGTTAAGCGTATCATTCATGTTTTGTCTCATTGCCCCAATCTCCAACAGGTTTGGTCTTTAATTGAACGCATATGAGTGGCAAATGTTGCTGTCATCTGCAAAAGAGTAGATAGGATTGGAAGTTTGACATAGAAGGTCGTTTATAAAGATAAGAAAGAGAGTAGGAGAAAGGACGGAGCCTTGCGGTACCCCTGAATTGATCTTGAACTCGTTTGATGAGATTCCATTTATAACAACTCGTATAGTGCGATCTCTGAGAAAGCTCGATATAAATCCAGAGAAGTTATTACCGACATCAAAAGCAATAAGGTTTGCTAAAAGCGCACCATGCCATTGTCTATCAAACGCTTTAGAAATATCTAGAGCCACCACTTTACTTTCGCCAAAACGGTGACGACATCATTTTTCCGATAGAAAGGCTAGCAAGTCTCCCGAATAGCGTCCTCTACGAAAGCCATACTGCCGGTCGCTGAGTAAATTGTTGAACTCCAAATGTTTCACAATATGGTGGTTAACCATACTTTCCATAACTTTGGAAAGTGCAGTACAAATTGCTACTGGGCGATAATTTTCAGGATTGTTAGCCTCTCCCTTTTTAGGAATTGGCGTTACACTAGCAACCTTCCAACATACTGGAAATTTGCCGGCACGGTATAAAGTGCTGAAAAGGTTAGCTAATGGATGAGTTAGCGTCGAAGAACACTGCTTCAAGACCAGTGCTGGTATACCATCAGGCCCTGGAGACTTATTTATTTATTTATTTGGGACACATTTTGCTAACAACAATAGCTAGAGTAACTTCGGGTATTGTGGAGTATGCGTCCAATGTTCAGCTACATAACTAGTTATTTTAACATGCACGAGTGCAAATTGACCTCAAATGGTCAGCTAAAAGACATATCATAGGCAGTCCAATAAACGATAGCTTGTAAACAAACCTTTCTTCGACAACTCATCAATGGATTGCTTCTGATGGGTAAAATGAATTCTTTCTAAAGTGCAGTATAAAATAAACGTTTAAAGTGACTTAACTATAGGTTACTAAGTAATCAATTGTCTTATCTCTGCACTACAAAGAGCACATACGTGTCAAATGACCAAAATATATAAATTGGAGTCAGCCAAGTGATAACACATTTGTGACGATTACTGTCTATAAGGGATACATTGACTGCGTGCTTAACTGCTGGGGTGGTCAACATTTTTTTCGGCCCAGTAAAAACCAAAATTTGGTACAGTTACACAGCAGAATTTAATGTTTGGTTGTTTTATATAGTTAAAATGTACACGTAGTTTTGCATATATTTAGTAAGTATTTATGCGAATTTAGATTAGTAGGTAAAAATAATTTTTTACCACTGTAACCATGTGAACCACTTTTTTTGTTATTCATTCTCTATTTATTATAAACTTTGAAATTATTTTACATTGTCTACTTTGTATTTTCTCTTAATTTGGTAACCCCGCGAAGCCTGGCTTGTCTGCGGGATGTAATGTAAATAAGTTCATTGTTTTCTACTGGTCCAAATTATCCGAAAAAATAACTATATACTTTGTAAGCCAACTATGTAAGCCAAGAACGCGTATTTTTGTTTGTATTATTAAAAAAATATTGAAAATTTATCTTTTTTTAAAAATGGCTTTAGCTGGTTCATGAATTTTATATTTAAATACTAGTACACATTACCCTCCACTTTTTTAAATGCTGGTTTTAGGGTTCCTTACAATATTTTCACATAATTTTTTTTCCTTTGACGTAAACAGTTTTCAACTACAAAAACAATTAGAGAATACATTTGCTAATTTATTGGTATACAACTTTTTTAATATTTGAAACCGATGTCTTCCGATTGGGAAAAAGGTCAAAAATTATATGTTACAAAATATTTATTTTGGTAGATCTCCCACTCGCATCCACTAAGCGACCAAATAGGTCTTCAAGAAAAATATCTAAGATTTCTTTTGAGAGAAAAAAGGGCACATTTTGAAAAAAAGTCAAAAAAAGATTTTGATTTTGAAAAAAAAAATACAAATATTTTTTTATTTTTTTTTTCCCGAAAGATTGAAAAAATAGTTATCTAAACTATTTGGGATAAACTTTGCTAAGAAAAATAGTTAATAAGTTACATGGATTAGAAAAAACACCTGCTTGGCCAAAATTTCAAATAACTCAGAAATTCTCAATCAATCTTGTTGAAAAATTGTGGCTACTGCTACTTCTAGTCTAGTTTTTTAAGCACTGCAAAAAACATAAATAATTCAAATTAATGACATGTGCATACCACAATTTTTAAAGTGATAAAAGTATGGATTTCCACAGTATAAACTTGTACAAAAATAAATGAACTGCAAAGTGCATCGAAAATGTTTTTTTTTTAGCTTTGTTGTGTTTCAGCTTAATATACATCCGGCTTTGTCTTATTTTAAAATGTTTAAAGGTGAGAGCCAAAAACCTAAGTCTTTTGTCATAAACCTAATTCTTGAGATTGCATTTCCATGTGTTTTGTTATTGTATCATCTACATATACAAAACACATGGAAAGTAATTTAGTTTAATTTTTATACCCTTCACCTTCGTGAGATGGGTACTCAGAGAAAACAGATTCGTAATCACAACCGAATTTGGCGCTAATCGAATTTTGTCGGTTGCATGTACTAGCACATAATTCGATTCAGATTACTGTTTATATGGTATTCACAACTGTTAATTAAAAAATAATTCGGTTGGCATAACTAGCTATTTATATATACTTACATTAGACTGGCCCAATGAAAAAAATATTTTTTTATTATTACTAAGTATAAGTTATAATTTATTTATTGCAATTTATGTAACATGCATTAATATACTATATTATATATATAACTTACTATACGTGAGAAAAGACGTTAAAAGTTTTCTGTCTTCTTTATGGCATAATTTATATAAAATTTGCTTTACTTGAATGCTCCGGTTCATTTATTATACATACCTCGTTTTAACATTGAATCTTGACGACGAATGGCGACGCACAGTGGTTTAGAAAAGTTTTATTTTGGAAATAATTCGGTATCTCGAGAACTATTTGAGATATTGTTACGAAATTCCACATGGTTGGAGCTGAGGTATTTTCGAGTTGATTTGGAGTTGTTCAGCTTCCTAGCGCTAATGGGGGCCAGTGCGTTGCCCCTCGTCAGTCTCATTTTTTTGAGCTGAAACTTAAAATATAAATAGTTCTTAAGAAGATCTACAAAAAATATGCTTACATATGTAGGTTATCTCTATTAGTTGAAGAGATATTTAGGTTTATTAATTTATTTTTTTTTAATTTTGCGCGATCTTTTATGTAGTGATAAAATTCTAAATAAAATAAAAAAAACTTCCTAACAGTTATCTTGTCCCTATAAAAAGTTAAACGCATCCAAAGTTGGAACATGTAAAAAGTGCCATATTTTTTAAGTTTTTTCCCAAAATGGCCCATATATTGTTTCTTTTGTAGAAAAAAATTTTCTTCGGGACTATATACAATTTTTATATGACTTGGAAAGAGAATTTAATGCAAAAGCGTGTAAAGTAAATTTTGGCTCACCTAAGCGGACACAACACCCCCGAGATCTGTCCAAACTTGGTCAACTTTTAACACAAATTTCAGATTTGAATAAAAAATTCTAAAAAGGCAAAGCACCGATCCTAGAAAAAACTTCACATTTGTATAACCCTATATGCTTCTTCAACATCTAAAAAGTTTTTTACTATCACACGGTAAATAACGTCACAGTAAGCACTTTTCTAAAAAAACTCGGTTTTTGGAACACATTTTCCTCGGTTTAGGAATTTCGGTATTCGAAAATAAAAAATGTCAAAAATTATAATGTCGCTTATTTAAGGATAATTGGGGGTATATAAGTTCCAAATTTTGTTATGATATCTTTAACCGTTTAAATTTTACATTGATTACAATTTTATAATTTTCTTCATGGAAAATCACCATATTATAATTTTTTAAGTTTTTAAAGTAAATGACGTCCCAAAAACTTAAAAAATAATTTTAATATTACCAAAATATCAATCTTCATGTCCTATGGTTTGAACAATATCAAATACTTATATAAAAAGCCGTTATTTACTCCTCAGAAGTTCCACAAACCTTGCCCCCTTTGGAAAATTTATAAAAAAATGTGTTCCAAAAACTGAGTTTTTTTTTTAGAAAAGTGCCTTCTGTGAGTTATTTACTGTGTGATAGTAAAAAAACTTTGTAGATATTTAAGAAGCATACAGGGTTATACAAATATGAAGGATCGGTGCTTTGCTTTTTTTGAATTTTTTTACTCAAATCTGATTTTTTTTTTAAATTGGCCAAGTTTAGATATGTCTGGCGGGTGTTGTGTATGCTTAAGTGAGCCAAAATTTACTTTACACGCTTTTGCATTAAACTCCCTTTCCGAATCATATAAAAATTGTATATAGTCCCGAAAAAATTTTTTCTACAAAAGAAAAAACATATGGGCTTTTTGGGAAAAGACTTAAAAAATATGGCACTTTTTACATGTTCCAATTTCGGATGCGTTTAACTTTTTATAGGTACAAGATAACTGTTAGCAAGCTTTTTTATTTTATTTAGAATTTCATCACCAATATAGGCTCAGCGTTCCTGTTAGGAACTTTTTGAGCCTTGTATGAGCTAACCGGGCTGCTTTCCTACCGGATGTGTTGGGAACTCTTTTGAAAATGCTTTCTATTTTTTTGGCTTTAGAAACATCATGTGGACCATTCCTTCTACTTGAACCAGGTTTTCTATGAACGGAGAAGTTTTCCCGGTACTGTTGAATAACATTGGAAACAGTTTGACGGCAGACCTTTGAATGCTTGGCCAACTTTTTGTACGACCAAGTTGGGTTTTGTTGAAAATATTTAATAATTTTAGTACGCACTTTTTTCTGGTCACTCATTTTAATCAGATTAACAACAAACGAACATAATAGACATTAAACATAATAACTGACATGTTTTACAAAGGCAACTTGATCAAAAAAAAAAAAAAAAAATAATTAAATAATACTTGGGTTGAAAGTTTTAATGAAAAACGTGTGTTAAGAATTTTTCGATCTCAGTCCTTATAAGGTATAGGTCATAAAAATGCATATACATATAACCTTATATATAACCTTAACAAATGGTGAAGGATACACAAAATTTAAATTTTAGTATAAAAATATTTGATAATTTTAATTATTTAACACATTTTACAACAATATTTATTAAAATATGTCTATTTTCTCTATTTTAATGTTAGTTTTTTTCTAATAAAGCCGACACATTTCATCAACAAATTAAGTATTTTTATTTGTTCCGACTTTAGAAGATTTCAAAAAATTTTGACGGATTTATACTAAAATTATCTGGCAACAATGCATCTGTCTACTCTTAATGATTTTTTGAGTATGAGTGACTAAAATTTATTTTTATTAATCATACGTACATACTAGGAATGTCAATCTCGAATAGTGAAAATTTTAATCCCGTGATATTATGAGATTTTTTATATATTGAAGATATCAAAATACCTAGAAAGCTAAATTTCAGCATACTTATATACTAATATTGTTTCAAATGCTAACTGAGTAAGATTTTTAAATTTCAATCACAGAGCAGCAGGTCTTTCTAGCAATGACAGTCTTATACACAAGTTTATTAATAATTTCTCGTTGAGTATGAACGACATTATTCGACAGCTCCATACATTGAATAATATGAATATAAAACAAGTAAGAGTGCTATATTCGGCTATGCCGAATCTTATATACCCTTCACTTTTGTTGTGGATGCATTAATTGCCATTTTCAGCGTATAGCATCCTAAATATATCAAGAAAACTTTTAAAAATTTTACATTTAATTGCTGACGAACAGATTATATTATATACGAAATAACAATCTTATATATACCCTTATCACGAAAGTGAAGAGTATAAAAACAACAACGCCAAACGGAAGGAAACACCAAAAAAAAAAAAAAGCAAAACGCAAAGCAATGAAGAATTTTTTGTTAAACACAAAAAAAAAAAAAAATGCAATGAAGCTAACACACATGCAAACATATGTACGTTCTGTTGCTTTTTTGTCAAACACCAAAAAAAAAAAAAACAAAATACGAAAAGCAACAAAGCCAACACACATCCAAACATATGTACGTTTTGTTGCTTTTTTGTTAAACACCAAAAAAAAAAACAAGTTAGAGTGCTATATTCGGCTATGCCGAATCTTAAATACCCTCCACCTAAATTATATGCAAATTATAGAAATTACATTGGTACATCTAATATCCATATTCAGTGTTTTTTATTGGGACTTAACACCGATTATGAAGATTGGTAGAATCTTAACGTACTACAGTAGTTTTCGCTTATAGCCTACAAATACAGTTGCACAATTTTTGTGGACTATAAGCGAATTAGGACTATAACCGAATTAATTTTAAAGCCACTTTATGGATTATATATGAATTCTGATATAATACACATTTTGGACTATATGCAAATTATGTACTTTCTTTAATAAAACCACTTTTTTTAAACAAAATAAAAGTTTGTTTAAAATATGTTAGTTAAGTAGTATTTTATATATTGTTAGAAAATCTAGTCCACGCTGAAGATGTTTTATTTCAAATATATAAAAATGTTATCTAATTCAGCAATTTGTAATTGAAATAACTACATATTCATACCATTTCCAACAGAGTCTATAATTTTATAATAGGAATAGAATGTACTATTTAACAATCATTACCCATTGGCTCAACATTTTCCTTATTCACCACAAGTGAAGTAAAAGAGTTTAAAACAGGGTAAACAAATACATTTAGTATAACTTCAAAAGTATATTTTTGTTCTGTTCTAATGAATTTTGCGGATGTGAGCCTTATATATATAATTATGAACCCATAGTCACCAAATCTAATTGAAACTAATTTCTGTCACTTTTTTTTACCGGTATGAGTGTATATATGCGTTAATGTATTTTTCGGATGTGCGACTTATTTGGGATATATAATTAAATATTTTAGCGTGATTTCTACGTATTTGAGGCCTATTTTGCTTGATATTTTTCTCCATAACATTATTTACAAAACTTTTATGGGTATTATTGTGATTATCGGAAATGGAGCTAATATAGGTGATATGGTCAAATATGGACCGATATTCACAAAACTCAGTAATATAATTTTTGGATACAATATATTGATCTGTATACAATTTTATTTCGATATCGATATATTTAAAATATTTATAGAGGTTAATGTGTTTTTCGGAAGTGGTCCTTATATCGGAACTATGACCAATTATCGGCCGATCTTTATAAAATTTAATACATCGATTTTCGTATATATGGGAAATATTTATTTGAAATTTTAACCAGATAGAAGCTTTTATAAGAGATTTATTAGTATTTAAGTAATTTTCGGAAATGGACCTTATATGGGAGCTATGGTCAAATATGAACCGATATAAACACAATCTAGTAGTATCATTTGTGAATTAATACTACCGATCTCTGTAAAATTATAATTCGATAATGATATTTTTCAAATATTAATAAAAATGAATGTGTTTTTTGGAAGTGGTCCTTATATGGGAGCTATAACCAATTATGGGCCGATCTTCATGAAATTCCCTACAGCGATTTTTATGTGCACGGGGATTATGCAAGTCGAATTTCTACCTAATACCAATATATGTAAGATATTTAAGTGTATTTAAGTGATTTTCGGAAACTTTATATGGGGGCTACGGCCAAATGGGGCCCGATTCAAAAAAAAATTGGTCTCGCGATTTCTGTTTGCACGAAACTTAGTTGTGCTGAATTTTGTATGGATACTGCAATTCTATGGGCATTTATATGCCAAAACACCATATTTCGGGAAGAAATTTGTATGGGGGCTACAAGAAATTATGGACCGATTCTTTCCATTTTCAACAGAATTTCTGCTTTTATCATATCAATAACGAGTGCAAAATTTCATGGTATTCTCTGAAATGAGTTTACCAAAAGACACAAAAATCATGTGAAAATTATCAAAAATTTTTGGAGGTTGTCTTACATTTTGATCCATAACCCTGGTTATACCAATTCGATTTTGCTGATTTTCAATACCAAATTGCTTAGAAAAATTATAAAAATTTTGGTATACATTTCATTAATTTTGCTTATGTATTTTGGACGTGAGTGTTTTACAGAGACAGACAGACAGACAGACAGACAGACAGACAGACAGACAGACAGACAGACAGACAGACAGACAGACAGACAGACAGACAGACAGACAGACAGACAGACAGACAGACAGACAGACAGACAGACAGACAGACAGACAGACAGACAGACAGACAGACAGACAGACAGACAGACAGACAGACAGACAGACAGACAGACAGAAAGACAGACAGACAGACAGACAGACAGACAGACAGACAGACAGACAGACAGACAGACAGACAGACAGACAGACAGACAGACAGACAGACAGACAGACAGACAGACAGACAGACAGACAGACAGACAGACAGACAGACAGACAGACAGACAGACAGACAGACAGACAGACAGACAGACAGACAGACAGACAGACAGACAGACAGACAGACAGACAGACAGACAGACAGACAGACAGACAGACAGACAGACAGACAGACAGACAGACAGACAGACAGACAGACAGACAGACAGACAGACAGACAGACAGACAGACAGACAGACAGACAGACAGACAGACAGACAGACAGACAGACAGACAGACAGACAGACAGACAGACAGACAGACAGACAGACAGACAGACAGACAGACAGACAGACAGACAGACAGACAGACAGACAGACAGACAGACAGACAGACAGACAGACAGACAGACAGACAGACAGACAGACAGACAGACAGACAGACAGACAGACAGACAGACAGACAGACAGACAGACAGACAGACAGACAGACAGACAGACAGACAGACAGACAGACAGACAGACAGACAGACAGACAGACAGACAGACAGACAGACAGACAGACAGACAGACAGACAGACAGACAGACAGACAGACAGACAGACAGACAGACAGACAGACAGACAGACAGACAGACAGACAGACAGACAGACAGACAGACAGACAGACAGACAGACAGACAGACAGACAGACAGACAGACAGACAGACAGACAGACAGACAGACAGACAGACAGACAGACAGACAGACAGACAGACAGACAGACGGACAGACAGACAGACGGACAGACGGACAGACGGACAGACGGACAGACAGACGGACATTGCTCAATCGACTTAAATTTTCATAAGGATCAATAATATATATACTTTGTTGGGTCTCAGATGAATATTTCTAAATGTTACACACGGAATGACAAACTTATATATACCCTCTTTCACCACTTGTGGTGGTGGAGGGTATAAAAACGGAAAATTATATTGTGGAAATTACAAACGGAATGACAAATTTATATATATCCTTCTCACGAAGGTGAAGGGTATAAATATATAACAATTTTCAATTTCATCAAGAAAACTTTTTATGTATTAGTTAAGAGTTTATTCGAGATAAGAGAATATTTTTAGAAAATGTTTGGGCAAGTATTACCGATGATATTTGCGAACAAATAAATTTAAGGTAATAAACCTTAACTTTATTTGAAAATTGAAACAAATATATTTTAAAGTATAAGATATAAAAGAGAAATAAATAGGATTATCTTTTTGGTATTTCCTCTATTGTAAAGTAATTGACATCATTGTAATCTGTATACATTTGTACAAGTTACGAGCTCAAGTGGAAATAAATCTGTAACTTCTAAACGAATAGCCCGCTATTCATCAAATTTCCCACGGCTATAGAGGAAGTGTTGATAAGTTTAAGTTTCGAATTTGGAATTTTGCCGAATATAACCAAGGGGGGACCGAGCCACAATGCCCCAAAGTGGCACCTCGGGTATATCGAAAATTACAGCCATGTCGGTCTGTATGTTGAAATCAACTTTCCGTAGCCCCCAAATAACTTACGAACATAATTGATACATCAATGTAATTCTTCCGGGTCGGTCGCTATTTAAAATCGAAAAATCGGCCCACCGATGGATGAGATATAAGGAAAAAACCGGGACAACCTAGATTTTTGATCTATATCTTGATTATTAAGTCATTAATATAGACAATATGGATATCTAATGATACATATTTCAAAGTCCATTGCAACGATGTATATAAGGATATAATAATTCAGACCTACAATGGGTCAAAATCGGGAAACACATTTTTTAACCCGATTTTTTTTTAAAAAACAAATTTTTTGTCATATTTTTTAAAAACTTTGGAAAAAAAATTTTGTTTACCTAAAAATATTTAAAATTTTGATTTTAAATATTTCAATCGGACCAGCAGTTTTCCAATCAGACCAGCAGTTTAGAAGAAACCATTTTCGCGCTGATCACTTACATTTTGTATGTAAAAAATCGATTAATACTTGACCACAATGCAGCTAAAATTGACAATATTTTATTTTTGTAGCGTTTTCTCTGATGATCTTATCAGTTTTCTCACGTTTTTGATTGTTATGTGTTTACTAATTATTGCACTACAGTGGGAGGGTTTTTGCATTTGTGTTAATGTTTTTGAAATTTATTAAGTTCATGTTTTTAGCTATCTATACAAATCTCCTTTCTTATATAACGTATGCGGAATGATTGTAATGAATGAATTGCAACAAAAAGTTTGACCTGACCAAAGAAAAAGTACATGAGCTCTTAGTGTTTTAGGTCTTATTTTGAATTACGTTATGTTTTGCCTTAATACTTTAAAACCCCATTTAAAAATCTGGCTTTTAGTTATTTCAAAATTTTAACAAAATAAGAACTATCTTGGAAAAATATTTGCAATTTTTCCATATTTGATCTATTTTCATCGGGAACAATTTGTTATATTTTACATCAAGTTAAATAAACCTATTATTGATAAGATGTGCAAAGTAGAACATAATCTTTTTTATAAAAAAATATATATGGATCTTAATCATGCAGATATAAATTGCAAATTTTGACTTTTTTGGGATTTGATTTGACCATCAATTGTAATAAATATATTGTAAAATGTGTACATAGAATTAATCATATAAGGCCGTCTTCTGAAGAAACCTTTAAAGGGAATCAATCTTATACAAAAGTTGCTAACGACATACAATTGAGCAAAAATGAATTGTTATCAGGTTTATATTATAGGGCCCTTACACGAAATAAATCCCTTATAGGTGTCGGTATCGCGATGAAATATTTAATAAATACGTTTTGTGCATACGGATATCACTCGTATCATAATTGATCGTTGTTACCACAAAATGTGTTACGACAAAATTAATTAAGATTTCATTAACACGCAATGAATATGCATTTATTTCAATTAACAAGTAATAACACAGTTTATATATTACCCATGTTATTCACGTATAAATATTTACTTTTATAGTAAGTACTTTTGGGGAGACAGTTTGCAATTACTTAAATCAAATATTTGTTTTGTCACTAGATAAGTAGATTTATGTTTTCTAATTATAGTTTAGAATAAACTAATTCTCTTTATTAAATAATAAAAATATATTTAATCAAAAAAATGTAGTTGTCAACAAAAAAAAATTTAATTTAATTTATTGGAATAATTTCTCTATGTAATGATCCTCTATTGTAAAATGCGCGACTTTATGTGAATTTTGTAATAAAAAATATACAAATATTGTATTATACATACGTGCAATTATTCTATTTTATTATTTAATTTAAATAAATGTAAACTTAATAAATAACAAGTGCCGACTTTGTTACACTCGTAGAATGAAATAAGATAAAATTTATTAAAAAAAAGTTACTGTGAATGAAATATGTCTTCTAAATTAACGATCGCCATAGGAAAGCAAAAACTGTGTAGTTGTAGGCATTTAATTTTCGATATCAACAAATTTATGGCATCATAATTTTCTCATATTTGAGGGAAAAAACATTGAGTTGAGTGGTCTGTAAGTGCAACTATTTTCTCAGTGTACGTATTGCTGAAATCTCTCTCCGACAACAGAAAATATCACAAGAAATGCAATTTCATTTCTAATTTAAAATTATAAATACAATAGACAAACTTAAGTACAATTTTATTTGATAAACGGACGGTTGAAATAAATATTACACAAACTTGCACGAGAAAATAATTTATTATAGTTAAGCAAATTGAAAAAAAAAAACACAAATGGCGACTAAAAATAATAACTCCACTCCACAGTTTTTAACCAAAGAATATGTGGAAAATATTTTAAAAAAATATCTTAAGGATACTACACTAAAAGTAATAAATATAGAGACGGCACCCGCTTCAGCAAAAGGTGAAAGTTATTGCAGTATAATGACCAGAATTAAAGTCAGCTACAAATTGGAGTGGGAAAACGTTGTAAATGAAATAAATTTTATAGTTAAATCTACCTATGAAGATAATCCCTATTTATCTGAAGTTTTACGACAATACGATGTCTACAATACGGAAATGCAAATGTATGAAAAGATTTTACCACAACTGGAACAAATGCTTCGTGATATTGGTGATACTGATGAATTGTGTGCTAGAACTATTCATGTGGATTATGAACGTGATGTTATTATATTTGAGGATTTAACGGTGCGTAAATTTACCATGGCCAATCGTTTAGAGGGCATGGACGAAGTTCATCTGAAACTATGTTTAAACAAATTGGCCAAAATGCATGCTACAGCAGCTGTTTTAAATGAACGCCAAAGTGGTTTATTGGAAGAGTATAGCCATGGCATCTACAATAGACATGTTAACATCTATGGTGAATTTCTTGAAAATGCTATGAAAGCAAGTGCCGAATTTGTGGAATCTTGTCCAGAATTAGGTAATTATTACAGTGAGAAACTTTCGCAATTAGTTCCTCATGCAGTCGAATATGCCACACGTTGTTATGATCCATGTCCCAAACATTTTCTAACGTTAAATCATGGTGATATATGGACTAATAATGTAATGGTTCAATATAATGATGTGAAGGGAAAAACCAACGTCAAAGATATTTTATTGATTGATTTTCAATATTGTAGTTGGACTTCTCCAGCTGTAGACCTGCATTATTTTCTGACTACCTCTTCGCAAGATGACTTGCTGTTGAATCATCAGCCGAAATTTATACAATACTATCATCAGGTGTTATCGCAGACTTTGTCGAAATTAAAATATAAACAACATATACCAACGCTGCATGAACTTAATGTTCAGTTGTTAGAGAGAGGATATTATGGTGAGTTTTGTGAAAAAATAAACAATTACATAAATTGTAGTAAATTAAACAAAAATAACACAAATCATATGTCTGATACAACAAAATAAGCATTGAATACAGTGAGGCCTTGATTATCTGTGATTCGATTAACCGGCAACATCAATTATCCGGGAAAGAAAAAGAAATTGTTTTTGGATCGATCTTAATTTGTTTGCATCGATTAACCGTAATTACCTTTATTATCCGGGTTTATATTTTTTTCGATTATTTTTGAACAATCAAACACAATGTAAATAAAACGAAAAAGTGGAATTCCCTCGATCGATTTGTAAGGCCAACATTTGTTGATATTGTGCCATCGATTTTTCGATAGCTTTTGGCATGAGGAGAGTTAGACATTATAAAAAACAAAGTGATTCTGTTATTGGTTTTGGAAACCGAAAAACTTTAAAAACTGCTGAAGAACCAAAAGTAGATTTTGCAGTTTATGAACGTTTCCGGAAGGAACGAATTAAAGGAACTCCAATTTCTGGATTAACAGTGAAGGAAAGTCTAAAATATTCCACTCAAAATTTAAGAAAAAAAAAACGACATTGTATTCACAAACTTAATGCTGCAGGAGAAAAATAATCAGGTGATTCGCTGCCACAATTTTTGTAGAAAAATTAAATAAATTCAAATCAATGAAGAAATTCATGAATGAGATAATGGAGAATAGAAAGTGCTTACTTGAGAGAAGTTTGGCTTGCAATAATGAAAATTTCATAGAATGATACAAGGTTTCAAAGGAGAGAAAAATCGTTCTAAAAGATTATAGTAAAATCATTCTGCCATTGGACTTCAATGCTGAAAATGTTATTGTGAAATTTTTTTCACCAAATTGAACGACTTTGATCCAGCCGATGGATCAGTGAGAAATATGGAGCTTTAACTGTCATTATTAAAAAACTACTAACAATTGGTACCGGGAAAACTGATTATCCAGAATGCTCCCGGTCTTGACCATTACGGATAATCGAGGTCTCACTATACATATATTTTGTTGTTGTTATAAATAATTAGGTTTTTGACAACTACGTATCTTGTGTATGTTAGCCTGTGATTTGCATTTCAATGTCACTTAAACCGTACACCCACAGAAAAAATATGGTTGTTATACCCTCCACCACCACAAGTGGTGAAAGAGGGTATATATAAGTTTGTCATTCCGTGTGTAACATTGAGAAATATTCATCTGAGACCCAGCAAAGTATATATATTATTGATCCTTATGAAATTCTAAGTCGATTGAGCAATGTCCGTCTGTCTGTCTGTCCGTCTGTCCGTCTGTCTGTCTGTCTGTCTGTGTAAAACACTCTCACGTCCAAAATACATAAGCAAAATTAATGAAATGTATACCAAAATGTTTATAATTTTTCTAAGCAGTTTGGTATTGAAAATCAGCAAAATCGAATTTGTAGAACCAGGGTTATGGATCAAAATGTAAGACAACCTCCAAAAATTTTTATAATTTTCACATGATTTTTGTGACTTTTGGTAAATTCATTGCAGAGAATACCATGAAATTATGCACTTATTATTTATATGATAAAGGGACAAATTTTGTTGAAAATGGAAAGAATCGGTCCATAATTTCTCGTAGCCCCCATACAAATTTCTTCCCGAAATATGGTGCTATAGTCTATAAATGCCTAAAGAATTGCAGTATCCATACAAAATTTAGCAAAAATAAGTTTCGTGCTAAGAGAAATCACAAGTCTGAATTTTTCGAGGATCGGCCCATATTTGATCATAGCCCCCATATAAAGTTCACTTCAGAAAATCACTTAAACATGCATAAATACCTTATAAATATAGCTATTGAGTTGAAATTCGACACAAATAATCTCCATATATACAAAAGTCGCTGCACCGAATTCTATGAAGATCGGTTCATATTTGTTTATAGCTCTCATATAAGGACCTCATCCGAACAACACATTAACCTGCATAAATATCTAAAAAATATCAATATCAAACCAAAATTTTAAACAGATCCGTAATTTATATATGGAAGTCATACTTCAGGATTTTGTGAATATCGGTCCATATTTGACCGTAGCTCCAATTTAAGGTCCATTTCCGAAAATCAGTTAAGTACTCACAAAACTCTTATAAATATCTTAATAATGCTAAAATTCGACATACATAAAATTTATATACATAGCAACAATTGTACCAAATTTTATGAAGTTTGGCCCATAATTGGTCATAGCTCCCATATAAGGACCACTTCCGAAAAACACATTAATCTGTATAAATATCTAAAACATATCGATATCAAAATAAAATTATACACAGATGAGTAATTTGTATGTAGTAATCATACTACTGTAGTTTGTGAATATCGGTCCATATTTGACCATAGCTCCATATAAGGTCCACTCCCGAAAATCACTAAAACCCTCATAAATTTCATACAAATATATTCATCAAGTTGAAATTCGAACCCATAAATTACAATATATGTAATAATCATTGTACGAAATTTTATGATGATCGGCCAATAATTGGTCATAGCCTCCATATAAGTACCACTTCTGGAAAACACATTAACCTACACAAATATCCAAAAAAAAATTTGTACACCGATCAGTAATTTGTATTCAAGAATCATATTACAAGATTTTTTAAATATCGGTCCATAATTCGATATATTTGTTAATAGCGTTGTTTAAATTAAGTTTTATTAATTTTTTTATTTATAAATTTACAAAAATAGCCCTCAAATACTTTGAAATCACGTTACAGTATTATATGGCGATAGTCCCATAATAGGTCAGCTCCAATATGTTGAACCAAAATTTGAGTCCAAAAATCATACTACTGAATTTTATGAATATCGGTCCATAATTGGCAACAGCCCTCATATAAGTTCCACTTTCGGTAATAACTATAATACCCATAAAACTCTTGTAAAGATGAAATTCAATTAAAATACATAGAAAATCACGTTAAACTATTTTATGATGATTGACTCATAATAGTTCATAGCTTCCAATTAGTTCCACAACCCAAAAATACATTAACGCATATAAACATTGATATCGATCAAAAATTCAATAGAAATTAGTTACAAGTAGACAGAAATCATACTGCTGTAATTTTTGACTATGAGTTCATAATTATATATAAGACACATATCCGGAAAATTCATTAGTCGCGAATATATATTAAAATTTTGTGATATAACTCATTTCCATATGCAAAATTTTGAATTTTGTCTAAATATATTTGTATACCCTTTTTTATATTCTTTTTCTTCACTTGTGGTGAATAAGGATAATGTTGATCCAATCAGATAATGATAACCAATTATTAGGTACATATATAAATTGTTAAATGTCATACGTTATAATATGAATAAATGACAAACTCTATTCAAAATGGTAGGAATCTGCAGTTAAAGTATCTTCTGCTTAAACTAGTCTTTTTAACAATTGTTATATTATTTCATATATTTATTTAATAGTGTTTCGATAACATTGTCTTAATCCTCATAATAACAAATATTGAATATGGATATTAAAGTGTTTATGCCAATGTAACTTCTACATCTCTCATCATATTTAGGTGGAGGGTATTTAAGATTCGGCACGGCCGAATATAGTACTCCTACTTGTTTTAAGATCATAAGTATTTTTTTTTTTTTTTGTTAAATAATTTATGTTTTCAATTCTATACAAATGCATGATGCAATCATTTCTTTTCTAAAGGTTTTTTAACGTATTATGTTGGTATAAAATTATAGTTTATGAATATTATAAACATAAATGTTTGTCGCATACAACTTTATGGATTAATGCATTTTATTTCAATAATAACTCGAGTAACGTTTTGGCTCATATTTTAAAATTACATGTTTGTCCATGGATGTAATGTATGTGAAAATTCTAACTAAATAAATAGTGTTGTATTTGTAATCATGGCATGATCACAAATGCTCAATAATATGGTCATGTCATTTAATAGGTTTAAATATAATCTAATTAGGATTGAGCTGCAATCATAATATGTTTGGTCTTAACCATAATATGATCATAATACGTAGTAATATTTTTACATCATAATATGGAATCATAGTGCTACTATTTTAATATCATCCTTGAATTATATTATTACACATTATTATTACGATTAAAAAATATTCAGGGCTATTCCAGTTCTCACTTTCACCATTCACCGTATTTTTGGAAGCATAATTACAACAATATTTATATTAAATAAAGTTTCTAAAATTATATAATTAAGGTTAAAAAAATAACGTGTAAAAATTTATAATTAGAAATGCTGAGGAAATTACAAAATATTGTTGTAATTATGCTTCCAAGAATACGGTGAATGGTGAAAGTAAGAACTGGAATAGCCCTAATTATAACAAGGTATGTTATTAGTAATATTAGAGTTTCCAAAAAACCGAAAAATTTCAAAACTGCGGTTTCGGTTTTAAAAAATTTAAAACCGATCGGTTACGGTTTCGGTTCTTCTTTTAATAGTACTTTTTAGTATATTAAATTATTTTACTTATATGTATACATAATAGTTGGCTGATATGCTTCTGAGTAAAGAAAGAATCAAGGATAGCGGTCATAATGATTTTGAGGTAACATAAACTATTATTGAAATTTCTATAATAATGAACCTATAAGCAGGGTATTAAACACACATAATACTGACTGAGTTAGAATATAAAAAGGGACTTGAATATTTTAGAACGATGGACCTTGAAACACGAAATTAAGCATTCATGGTTTAGTGAATGCGAATTCAAAAGGGATAGTTAATGTTACTACTTATTTCTTTATTATAAAGGTACTTTTTGAATATTTTATAATAACAAACCTTAAAATTGAAAATTAGGCACAAATGATTCTGAATGAGTTTGAATTCATAAAAGGTGATTATGCTGAGGAGGAATACAAAATGTGGTTCTTTTTGGTACTGTTTGTATTCCAATAATACGTTTAGAATGAGCTAGAATCCACATTATAATGAATCAATAATCATGAAACTACACCATTTCCAATTGTATTTCAGAATTTTCCAATTGTATTTCAGAAATTTACATTTGTATTTCAGAAAATTCTAATAGCAATACCAATCTAAATTTCTGAAATACAAATAGAAAATTCTGAAATACAAATAGGAATTTCTGAAATACAATTGGAAATTTCTGAAATACAATTAGAAACATGAAATTAAGCATATATGGTCCTAAGTGAGTGAGAATTCTAGGGGGACACTTTTTGGTACTTTTTCTTTACTCGAATGGTACTTTTTGTAAGGAATTAATAAACATGAAACTAGAGACATGTTTCCTGAATTATTATTAATTCACAAATGGAGACTTAATAGTACTATTTCTTTCTTCCAATTGGGGTGGCAAAGCGCAACGGGTCAGCTAGTAGTCCATAGTTCGATAATAACTAAGACTTTGTTACAAAAATTTTGCTTTTTGTCATTTGAAGTTTAATTGTCAGGAAATACTCGTAGATCAATATGTTGTGTCATGCTTTATTAACAGGTCTCCTTGCATCTGAAGCAATTATTGTAATACAATTTAAAAAATCTAAACAAATCTTAGGATATATTTTTAGAGATATTGGATAAATAATTGGATGAAAAAGGTTGTTTCTCATTTCTAAATTTTGAATTTTTCTACTGAAAATAGATTTAAAATAAAAACCGAAGAATAATTGTCGGTTTCGGTTTCGCTTTTAGGCCTTGAAAAACCGCGGTTTCGGTTAAAACCGAATTGGAAACTCTAAGTAACATTATGGTATTATACAAACCATAATATAATTTGACAGTAACCATTATGATCACTACAAACTTTTTTATACCCTACACCACCATAGTGGTGCGGGAATTATTATACCCTACACCACAGTAGATTTATTGAAATATATGAAAGTCTGTCGGAATTATGGCAGATAAGAAACGAATTTTATCATATGAATCATATTAAACAAAAGGCTTACGAATATCTTCTGGAAAAATTTGTTGAACCACAGGTAACAACTTCAGAGGCAAGGGTATATATAGGTTTGTCATTGCGTTTGTAATTTCTACATATATAATTTCCGATCCCATTATGTGTATCCCAGTTTTATTTTATGTTAATACAACTGAAATGAAATTGCTTTTTTCACCATCAGTGGCAAGGGTATGTTTAAGATTGTCATTCCGGTGGTAAATTCTACATTGTTCCTTTGCGACTCCACGAAGTATACATATTCTGGATGGTTATAGATAGCGGAGTCGATATAGCCATGTCCATCTTGCTGTGTGTATATTGAAATCAACTTCACAAATAACTTACATTCCTATCGGCAATAGACCCGGTTGCTATTTAAAATTAAGCAAATTGGCCAACAAATGGCTGAGATATAAGGAAAAAATAACGACAATCTCGATTTTAAACCTATTTTTTAAACAATATGGATGTCTAATGAAGACAAAGACAAAATTTTTTTCACCCAAAAATATTTTTAATTTTTATTCTAAAATATAATTTGGTGAAGGGTATGTAAGATCCGACACAGCCAAATATAGCTCTCTTACATGTTTTTTGAATAAAATAATCAAAATTCTTTACTGATTTTTGCAGTTGTAATTTATTGAAATATTTCATTCCCGTTTCCCGGGAAAAATATTACTGTAAACCCAAACTCTAGTTGCAACCTAAATAGTTTATATATCGTGACAAAAATTAGCATGATTGGATCACAACTAAATTTCACCAACAAAGTCAAAGTATTATTTTCCTCATAACTCAGTCAGTTATTGGGCGATTTATATAATATCCAACATATTAGTGTATCAAGTCCGTAAGTTTTTTAAAAGCTTCAGACAAACAAGGACCCAGTGAAACATTTTATATACATTTTGCAAACACTACAGTCTAATTTAATATTTGTATAATATTAAAAACATAAAAGATATACTATTAATTAATATTTTTTACATTTAGCTGTTTCCTGCTTATTGGTGAACTTTCCACTATTGATCAATGATAAAACTGAGGATGCTGACTTTGAAACTATATTAGGCAGTAGTGAGAAGGCCCAAAGACTTCATAAGATTTTATATACAAATAAAAGAGTGCAAAGAATTGTTAAAGTGATGTTGCCCAGATTTGATCAAATGGGCTTATTAGATGTTGTTAAATAGTACTCATTATTTGTATTTATTTTATATATTTTTTACAACTTATTTAAGATTTATTTATGTTAAATATAAAATTTAATTATTGTTATTACTACACATAATTTAAATAAAAATATATAACTGAACAAAATAAGTAAGCATTTTCTATACAAAAATAATCATGAGTGTATTCAGTAGTGTAAAAGCATGTGAAATCGAAAAAAACATCACATTCTGTCCTTATATTTATATTTTTCTTCATCGGATCAGATGTCCTATTAAATGGACTTTAAAATGTCAAAGGATAAACTGGTTAAAACAAATTAATAATTAAATAAATATATTTGATCCCAATTTTGGGATCAGATGACTGCGGATGGGGTGGTCATATGACAGAGCTGTAGCAGATATATGTATAGTGCCATGATATGCCTTAACCACTGCCTGCAACATTCATCATCTTTATAAACACGTCCATCAGTAGAAACTTCTAATTATCAACCATGCTGATAGCATGTAAGTATGGCAACACTAAATGTTTTAGCTGCTAACATTAACATCGAAAGCTCTAGAATTCGAACATACGAGTTTTGACCGCTAAGAACAATCTCGACTACTCGGATGAAGATGGCAGTGTGTATAAATAGTGGCAGAGGTGGCAGTAGTGAGTTGAGTTTATCATAGGCGCTGTTAGAGTTAACATTAACTGTCGTGTACATTTGAGTTTGTACATTAAAAAGTGTGTGTGCATTTCTGCTAATTGATAAACGTGTATAAAGACACTGAGTGACTATTTGAACTGTTGTTGTTGTACATTTTAAATAAATAAAGAGTTGTTACAAATTTTAAACTACTAAACGGCTTTTATTTGCAATCAAAAATATCCGGTTTATTTAAAGGAAATAAACCAACGTTTTAAAAAGGTTAAAACGTAATAATTTGTTTCAGATGTGGAATTGCAAAATAATAAGCATGAAGTTTGAAGAGCTAAAAGTGGAACAACTCAAGCAAGAATACAAGCGCCGTGATATTGACATCCGAACTTACGAATTCGAGTATAAAGAGGAAATTAAAGTTTCTACCCGTGCGACAACAAGCAGCTTGGATTTAAGCACAATGTTTGCTGCTATGATGGAAAAATTTGCTGAACTTATAAAGCCAACAATGAGAAACTTTTAGCATAAGTTAAAGCTGAAGTTCAAGAAACTTCTAAAGTAAATAATGAGAAATTATTAGTTGAAGTTCAAGTCAACAACAACAAACTCCTAGCTGAAATGGAAGCAAAATTTCAAGAATCATCTAGAGTCACAGGCGAGAAAATTTATGAAATGAATGAAGTTTTTAACAGCAGAGTGGATGGTTTCGACAAGAAGGTGTCAGATTTAGAGAATGGTGTTGATCAAAAACTTCATGATCTAGAAATAAAGGATAATAATCTTTAGTGCCAAGATGGACCGGTGCGAATTATTTCAGAAGCATCTAGCAGAATAAAGGCCCCTAGTTTTGATGGCAGCACAGTATTTAATATTTTCAAGTTCCAGTTTGATACAGTTGCGATGAGAAACTTATGGAACAATGAAGAAAAAGCTACAGAGGATTTGGTATGGGCCCGTGATGAAGAGGAGGATTGTGTAGACAATGGTTTATGGGTGTTGAAACCAGCAGATGTGAAAAGTGGCCATGTAACGATGGAGGCCCTCGTTGAACGGAACAATGACAAAGTGATTCCTGTTGGAGTGCTTGGTCTTTCCCGAGGTGAAGAGGTCGTCAGGCCGGGTTCCAGGTTGGATGAATGTGCTTCAGCAGATGCGGTAAAAAATTGTGAGGAAGATACTGCCAATGAATTTGCAAAGAAATGCATGAATTCGTTCGGAGACGAATTAAAATGACCAACGACCAAACGAAAACAAGATATAGCCTACAACGTAGTAAAGGTTTGTCTTCTAAACTACAGAGTCACTGGAAAGGACCACATAGGGTGGTTAAGAGGTTGGATGACATTGTCTATAGAATACGGAAATGTGGAAGACCGATATCCGGTATTAAGGTTGAACATCTAAAACGACTAGCTGCCCACTGGAAAGGTGAATCGGTGCCTATTGATACACTCAGAGACAAAATGACACAAAACTTGTGGATATTGATCGAAATTTGCTATATCAATAAACTCTGCTTTTGTTTGAAATAGTAAATATTTGTAACATATGTTCTCCATTTTTTTGTAGTTTGGTATTTCTATATGAAAGATATTAAAAGTTATCAAGCGATTGATTTAAAGATCTTTGAATCTATATAAATAAAAGCACTCGATTTTTTTTTGCATTAAATGTAATGTAGGGTACTTATAGGGTAATTTCATTTTATTTCGACCCAGGTTGGATTTTTACCATGTCAGCTTTAATTTAAATTCAAAGTATACATTCTACTCTTAGCAAGTTACTTTACCAGAAATCCACTACTTTTCATTGAAAATTGTGATAGTTGTTATTGACAAAATACCATAACTATTAGAATACCAAATTGTAATTTTACAAAATAATTATAACTTAGCTATTTGGTGTAAATAAATTGAGAAAATTCAAATACTACATTATGAAATATCCAAGTTAAAAGGATTTTGTCATTCTGTTTGTAACACATCGAAATATTGATCGTAGAACCAAACAGTATATATATTCTGGTTCCTCATAAGATTCAAAGACGATCTAGCTATGTCTGTCTGTTGAAAATACAATAGGGCCCAAACGAAAGGATATCTGTGTTGATAAGGTTTGTGTGGTATTGAAAATGGGATATTAAAAGAAAATTGTGAATTTATTATACGTATATGTATTATATTTCTATTGACAATATTGTCGCACTGTATTTTTTTCTGAGTGTATCCAATTGTAAATTTTATTTGCTTCTACTGCAATCACTCTCGGAGTCTTATAAAATGATAAAACATTTTTATTATAACACAAAAAATGCTCAAAGTAATGTAATTGTATTCCTAGTCTAAAACTATAAATACAATAGACAAACTGAAGTACAATTTCATTTGATAAACAGACGGTTGAAATAAATATTACACTAAATTGCACATAGAATAATTAATTAAAATAATAAAAACAATAATGGCATCGCCAACATATAACAATTCACCACAGTATTTAACTAAGGAATATGTGGGAAATATTTTAAAAACTTATTTTAAGGACAATACACTCAAAGTGTTAAATATAGAGACGGCACCTGCTTCAGCAAAAGGTGAAAGTTATTGCAGCATAATGACCAGAATTAAAGTCAGCTACAAATTGGAGCGTGAAAACATTGTAAATGAAATACATTTTATAGTTAAATCTACATATGAGGATAATCCCTATTTATTTAATGTTTTAAAACAATACGATGTCTACAATACGGAAATGCAAATGTATGAAACGGTTTTCCCACAACTACAACAATTGCTTTATGATATTGGAGATAAGGATCAATTGTGTGCCAAAACTATTCATGTGGATCATGAACGTGACGTCATTATATTTGAGGATCTATCGGTGCGGAAATTTATCATGGTCAATCGTTTAGAAGGCATGGATGAAGTTCACATAAAATTTTGTTTAAGGAAACTTGCTAAAATGCACGCTACAGCAGCTGTTTTAAATGAACGACAGAAATGTTTATTGGAAAAATATATTCATGGTATATTCAATAGAAATGTCAATTGTTATGGTGTGTTTTTTGAAAACGTTATACGAGTGTGTGCAAAATTTGCAGATTCCTGTCCTGAATTGGGTACCTACTATAGAGACAAGCTATTGCAATTGATTCCTCATGTTGCGGAATATGGTACACGTTGTTATGATCCAAAACCTAAACATTTTCTAACGTTAAATCATGGTGATATGTGGACGAATAATGTTATGGTGCAATATAATGAAGAGACGGGGAAAACAAATGTCAAAGATGTTTTACTAATAGATTTTCAATATTGTAATTGGACTTCTCCAGTTGTAGATCTTTATTATTTTCTATACACTTCTACGCAAGATGACTTACTTTTTAATCATCTTCCAAAATTAATACAATACTATCATCAGGTGTTATCACAGACTTTGGCGAAATTAAAATATAAGCAACATATACCAACGCTACATGAATTCAATGTACAACTGTTAGAGAGAGGATTTTATGGTGAGTTTCATATGAATATTCAATTAAATATAAATTTAATAGATGTTGTTTATAATTGGAAATATTAAATAAATAATATGGGGTGAAATAGTTTGTGAGTGCGATAAAATTGATAAAATGTTCCTTCATTGCAATTGTTTTGAATCGGTTTCACCTAAGTAGGATGTAGTACTAGGTATAAATACATCATATACATACACCGAAAATTACTTTAGAGGACATTAAACTTGTATAGATGCTGGTACAAACACATATTTTGTATACCCTCCACCACCATAAGTGGTGAATAGGAATATATATAAGTTTGTCATTCCGTGTGTAACATTGAGAAATAATCTTCTAAGACCCAACAAAGTATACATATTATTGATACTAATGAAATTCTAAGTCGATTGAGCCGTGTCCGGGTGTCTGTTCGTCTGTGTAAAATATAATTTTAATATATTGTTACGTTTTTACCTTTTAAAAACGGGGTTTATTTCCTTTAAATAAACCGGAAACTTCTGATTGCAAATAAAAGCAGTTTTAGTAGTTTGAAATTTGTAACAACTCTTTATTTATTTAAAATGTACAACAACAACAGTTCAAATATTCACTCAGTGTCTTTGTACACGTTTATCAATTCGCAGAAATGTACACACAATCTATAACGTACAACCTTAAATGTACAATTCAGTTGATGTTAACTCTAACAGCGCCTATGATCAACTCAACTCACGACTGCCAGCTCTGCCACTATTTATACACACACCATCTTTCGTGAAGCTTCTACAATGCTCTTAACGGACATACTAGTGTATTCGAATTCTAGAGCTTTCGATGTTAATGTTAGCAGCTTAAACATTTAGTGTTGCCATACTTACAAACAATGCTAATAACCGCATGCTATCAACATTGTTGATAAGTAGAAGCTTCTACTGATGGACGTGTTTATAAACATGATGAATGTTGCAGGCAGTCGTTACGGACCGTTAAATTCAAATCGCTATTGCACATTTGTAACAATATTTTTTGTTATATGTGTTAATATATCGCAGATAATTCCATAAAACTTTACCGAAATATGGTTCTATGTTCTATAAATGCCTACAAAATTGCAATATCCGTACAATATTCATCAGAAATAAGTTTCGTACTAAAAGAAATCACAATATTTCACCATAGCCCCCATATAAAGTTCACCTCCAAATATCACTTAAATAAGCATAAATATCTTATAAATATCGTTATTAAGTTGAAACTCGTCATAAATAATTCCCATATATGCTAAAATCGCTGTACCTAATTATATGAAAATCGGCCCATAATTGGTTATAGCTCCCATATAAGGACCACTTCCTAAAAAAACATTAACCTGCATAAATATCTAAAAAATATCATTATCAAATCAAAACTGGACTCAGCCTTCATATAAGAACCATTGTAAACCAAATTCGAGATTTTTCATGGCTTAAAACCGGAAATCAAAAACCAACAATAATTCTTTGATATATCCAGAGAATTAAACTTCAACTATCACAAATCTGACCTTTATGAGTTTTTAAAATTGAGCAACGTTTTTATAGCTTTTTTTATACTGTCAAATGATTCGTATTTCTACAATATGAATTTTTTTTAATAAACTAGTACAAAACCGAAGAAAACCGGAATCGATTTCAAGTTCCACAAAATGTTTTGCTTTCTTGGAAACTATTCTATAATATCAAGATTTTGGAAAATTTCAGGAACAAATTTTTACACTATTGATCGCAAAAATATAAAGCATAAAGGCTTAAAATCTAAAAAAATGTCCGGTATTAATTAAATTTATTTATTTTTATACCCTCCACCACCACAAGTGGTGAAAGAGGGTATATATACGTTTGTCATTCCGTGTGTAACATTAAGAAATATTCATCTGAGACCCAACAAAGTATATATAATATTGATCCTTATGAAATTCTAAGTCGATTGAGCAATGTCCGTCTGTCCGTCTGTCCGTCTGTCCGTCTGTCCGTCTGTCCGTCTGTCCGTCTGTCCGTCTGTCCGTCTGTTCGTCTGTTCGTCTGTCCGTCTGTCTGTCTGTCTGTGTAAAACACTCTCACGTCCAAAATACATAAGTAAAATTAAGGAAATGCATACCAAAATGTTTCTAATTTTTCTAAGCAGTTTGGTATTGAAAATCAGCAAAATCGAATTAGTAGAACCAGGGTTATGGATCAAAATGTAAGACAACCTCCAAAAATTTTGATAATTTTCACATGATTTTTTGTGACTTTGGGTAAATTCATTGTATAGAATACCATGAAATTTTGCACTCATTATTAATATGATAAAAGGAAAAATTCTGTTAAAAATGGAAAGAATCGGTCCATAATTTCTCGTAGCCCCCATACAAATTTCTTCCCGAAATATGGTGCTATGATATATAAATGCCCATAGAATTGCAGTATCCATACAAAATTCAGCACAACTATGTTTCGTGCAAACAGAAATCGTGAGAATATTTGACCCTAGCCCCCATATAAAGTTTACTTCCGAAAATCATTTAAATACACTTCAATATCTTATATATATCGGTATCAGCTTGAAATTCAAATTACATAATCCCCATGCACATGAAAATCGCTGTAGGAAATAATTGGTTATAGCTCCCATATAAGGACCCTATTCTAAAAACCACATTAATTTTCATAAATATCTGAAAAATATCGTTATCGAATTAAAATTTTACAGAGATCGGTAGTATTAATTCACAAATGATACTACTAGATTGTGTGAATATCGGTTCATATTTGACCATAGCTCCCACATAAGGACCATTTCCGAAAATTACTTAAATACTAATAAATCTCTTATAAAAGCTTCTGTCTGGTTAAAATTTCAAATAAATATTTACATTATATACGAAAATCGATGTGTTGAATTTTATGAAGATCGGCCGATAATTGGTCATAGCTCCCATATAAGGACCACTTCCGAAAACCACATTAACCTCTATAAATATTTTAAATATATGGATATCGAACTAAAATTGTATACAGATCAATAGATTGTATTCAAACATTATACTACTGGGTTTTGTGAATATCGGTCCATATTTGACCATAGCACCCATATTAGCTCCATTTTCGATAATCACAATAATTCCCATAAAACTTGTAAAATTGTGGAGAAAAATATCAATCAAAATAGGGCACAAATACATAGAAATCAAGTTAAAATATTTAATTATATCTTCCAAATAAGTCTTACATCCAAAAAATACATTAACGCATATACACACTCATATCGGTAACAAATGTAAAAGTTTCAACTAAACTTGGTGACTATGGGTTCATAATTATATATATAAGACTCACATCCGGAAAATTCATTAGAGCAGGACAAAAATATACTTTTGAAGTTTGACTAAATATATTTGTTTACCCTTTTTTATACTCATTTACTTCACTTGTGGTGAATAACAAAAATGTTGATCTAATCGGAATGTTAACCAATTATTAAGTATATAAATTGTTAAATAGTACATTTTATTCCTATTATAAAATTATAGACTCTGTAGGAAATGGTAGGAATATGTAGTTATTTCAATTATAAATTGCTGAACTAGATAACATTTTTATATATTTGAAATAAAATATCTTCTGCGTAAACTAGTTTTTCTAACAATATATAAAATACTACTATACTACTATATTTTAAATTAACTTTTATTTTGTTTAAAAAAAGTGTTTTTATTGAAGAAAGTACATAATTTGCATATAGTCCAAAATGTGTATTATATCATGATTCATATATAATCCATAAAATGGCTTAAAAAGAAATTCGGTTATAGTCCTAATTCGTTCATAGTCCACAAAAATTGTGCAACTGTATTTGTAGACTATAAGCGAAAACTACTATATTACATTAACATTCTACCAATCTTCATAATCGGAGCTAAGTCCCAATAACAAACACTGAATTTGGATATTAGAGTGTTTATGTTAATGTAATTTCTATAATTTTCATCTAACTTAGGTGGAGGGTATATAAGATTCGGCATAGCCGAATATAGCACTCTAACTTGTTTTTTTATAAAATCCTTTCACATTTTGTTATTTTACCACGATTGGTGTAGCAAAGTGCCTTAATATATTTTGATTAGCAAGTTTCACAATTTCGAATGAAAGCTTCGCTTTCTAAGCAAAAGAAAACTGATTCGTTCACATAAATCCCAAATCAGTTTTCTTTTGCCTTGAATGTGAATGAAATCTTTCATTCGATATTGTGAAACTTGCTAAAATACAATATATTTTAAATAATATAAAAAAAATATTTTTTTTTTATTTACAGCTGTTACTTCTTTACTGGTGAATTTACCACTCATGATCAACGACAAAACGGAGGATGCTGATTTCGAATGTCTCCTGGGCAATGACGAGAAGGCACAAAGATTTCATAATGTTTTATATACAAATGAAAGAGTACAAAGAATTATTAAAGTAATGCTACCCAGATTTGATCAAATGGGCCTTTTAGATGTTGTTGATTAATTTAGAAAATAATTTTATAATTAAATAAAGTATTTTGTTTTTGATGATTTTGATAAATCCATTTAATTTTAAACAAGTAAGAGAGCTACATTCGGCTGTACCAAATCTTATATACCCTTCACCAAATTATACTTTAAAATAAAAATTTTAAATATTTTTAGGTAAAAAAATTAAATTTTTTTTAAATTTTGAAAAACAAACTTTTTTTTTATTTTTTTCCAATTTTTTTTTTTAAATTTTTTTCCAAATTTTTAAAAATATTTTTTAAAATATATTAGTGAAAAAAAAAAAAATTTTGTGGTAAAAAAAAATATTCGGGTTAAAAGATAATTTTCCCGATTTTGACCCATTGTAGGTCCAAATTACTATAGCCTTATATACATCGTTGCAATGGACCAGATATCTAGATATAGATCAAAAATAGGCCAAAAATCGAGGTTGTCCCGGTTTTTTCCTTATATCTCAGCCATTTGTGGGCCGATTTTCTCGATTTTAAATAGCGACCGAGCCGGAAGAATTCCCGATATATTGATGTATCAATTATGTTTGTAAGTTATTTGGGGGCTATGGAAAGTTGATTTCAACATACAGACGGACAGACGGACATTGGCCTTATATACGTCGTTGCAAAGCTCTTTGAAATATCTATTATTGTCTATATTTATGACTTAGTAATCCAGATATAGATCAAAAATAGGTAAAAAAATCGAGGTTGTCCTGGTTTTTTCCTTATATCTCAGCCATTTGTGGGCCGATTATATTTGGGGGCTACGTTTTATTTGGGAACTACGGAAAGTTGATTTCAAGATACAGACGGACAGACGGACATGGCTATATCGACTTCGCTATATATAACGATCCAGAATATATATACTTTGTGGGGTCGCAAATGAAAAATGTAGAAATTACAAACGGATGACAAACTTGGGGTATAAAAACTTAAAACGATTAATTTTTAGTTCAAATGAACGAAATATTTCGTTTTTGTTCAAAACGAAATAAATATAATTTGGTTTTATTTAAATGAAAATGAAATCGTTACCATCTTCAGACATAATTCGGTTTCTCTATTTTCATCGCTTTCTAGGTCAAACGATAATTTTCGATACATAGGAATTAAATTTTAATCGACTTCGAGTGGGTTTCGTTCGTGGTCGAGGAATAGTCCATATGTGTATTAATTACACTATGCAACAAATGAAGAAAAAGACAATATCATGACAGTATAGGTTCGACTTTACTACCAATTTTTTTTTATGGGCCCCCAAAGTTTCTGAAAATCAGTGGGGCCTCTAAAAAAGGTGTCATCAGTTTTTGGCTAACAGCTAATTCAGACTTCGTGATACAGCTTAACTTTATATGACAATAATATAGCTAAGAGTCTGCCAAATAAATTTTGTTAAAATTTTTTCCCAAAAAACTGCTTTTTCGTGCACTTTTGTTGAAAAAATATAGGAAGAAAAAAAATTTTTTTTTACTTTTTTCAGAATAACTTCCAGGGACTCCTAATTTTTCACTAACAATATTTTGCAAAGTTGTAGCTACGGTAAATCTGAACATATCAATGCAATCTGAACGTGCCTAGGTACTCTAAATAGCTTATTAAAATCACTTTGTCCCTTATATATTTTCGTTTTTAACTAGATAGACTATACTTTTTAAGGTTTTATTGTTGTTTTGCCTGGTTTTAGTTACTGTTATTTCATTCAAATTAAATGCAAATGAATAAATTTAAAAATATATATTTTATTATCGTGCTTAGTTTTGTACTTGCTTAAATTCTACTTCTTTTAATTTATTAACTTTAATCAATGATGCATTGTTCTTATATGTTTGCGAAAATGCGAAATTTATTAAAAGTACTTTTATAAGAATACATCGTGTTGTGTAATTTCAATAGTTTGAACAATATAAAACAATAAAGACAAATTTGATAAAAATCTATTAAAACGAAAAACATTGTGGTTCTTAAAGAGTGAAAATGAGTAAGTGCAAATGTAATATAAATAATTTTTGTTATTGTTGTTGTTGTTGTACTTTTACATCAAAGAGGAGAAGACGCTACGTCTTCTCCTCTTTACTAAAGAATTTAAAAATGCCTACATAAAATGTTACAAAAAAACAAGTTATAGTGCTATATTCGGCTATGCCGAATCTTATATACCCTCCACCTAAATTATTGAAAATTATAGAAATTACATTAGCATAAACACTCTAATATCCAAATTCAGTGTTTGTTATTGGGACTTAGCTCCGATATGAAGATTGGTAGAATGTTAATGTAATACAGTAGTTTTCGCTTATAGTCTACAAATACAGTTGCACAATTTTTGTGGACTATGAGCGAATTAGGACTATAACCGAATTTCTTTTTAACCCATTTTATGGATTATATATGAATCATGATATAATCCACATTCTGAACTATATACAAATTATGTACTTTCTTCAATAAAACCACTTTTTTTAAACAAAATAAAAGTTTATTTAAAATATAGTAGTATTTTATATATTGTTAGAAAAACTAGTTTACGCAGAAGATATTTTATTTCAAATGTTCCGTTTCCAACAGAGTCTATAATTTTATAATAGGAATAAAATGTACTATTTAATAATTTATATACTTAATAATTGGTTAATATTACCGATTGGCTCAACATTTTTATTATTCACCACTTGTGGTGGTGGAGGGTACAAAAAGGGTAAACAAATATATTTAGTCAAACTTCAAAAGTATATTTTTGTTCTGTTCTAATGAATTTTCCGAATGTGAGCCTTCTATATATAATTAAGAACCCATAGTCACCAAATCTACTTGAAACTTATATCTGTTACCTTTTTTACCGATATGAGTGTATATATGCGTTAATGTATTTTTCGGATGTGTGACTTATTTGGAAGATATAATTAAATATTTTAACATGATTTCTATGTATTTGAGGCGTATTTTGCTTGATATTTTTCTCCATAACATTATTTACAAGAGTTTTATGGGTATTATTGTGATTATCGGAAATGGAGCTAATATAGGGTGCTATGGTCAAATATGAACCGATATTCACAAACCCAGTAGTATGATTTTTGGATATAATATATTGATCAGTATACAATTTTAGTTCGATATCCATATATTTAAAATATTTACAGAGGTTGATGTGTTTTTCGGAAGTGGTCCTTATATTTGAGCTATGACCAATTATCGACCGATCTTTATAAAATTCAACACATCGATTTTCGTATATAATGGAAATATTTGTTTGAAATTTAAACTAGATAGAAGCTTTTATAAGAGATTTATTAGTATTTAAGTAATTTTCGGAAATGGTCCTTATGTGGGAGCTATGGTCAAATATGAACCGATATTCACACAATCTAGTAGTATCATTTGTGAACTAATACTACCGATCTGTGTAAAATGTTAATTCGATAACGATATTTTTCAGATATTTATGAAAATTAATGTGGTTTTTAGAAGTGGGTCCTTATATGGGAGCTATACCCAATTATGGGCCGATCTTCTTGAAATTCCCTACAGCGATTTTCATGTGCATGGGGACTATGCATGTCGAATTTCAACCTAATACCGATATATATAAGATATTTAAGTGTATTTAAATGATTTTCGGAAGTAAACTTTATATGGGGGCTATGGTCAAATAGTGGCCGATCCAAAAAAAATTGGTCTCGCGATTTCTGTTTACACGGATCTTAGTTGTGCTGAATTTTGTATGGATACTGCAATTCTATGGGCATTTATATACCATAGCACCATATTTCGGTAAGAAATTTGTTTGGGACCTACTAGATTTTATGGACCGATTCTTTCCATTTTCAACAGAATTTGTCCTTTTATCATATAAATAATGTGTGCGAAATTTCATGGTATTCTCTGCAATGGATTTACCAAAAATCAGAAAAAAACATGTGAAAATGATCAAAATTTTTGGAGGTTGTCTTACATTTTAATCCATTACCCTGGTTCTACCAATTCGATTTTGCTGATTTTCAATACCAAAGTGCTTAGAAAAATTATAAACATTTTGGTATACATTTCATTAATTTTGCTTATGTGTTTTGGGCGTGAGAGTGTTTTACACAGACAGACAGACAGACAGACGGACAGACGGACAGACGGACAGACGGACAGACAGACGGACATTGCTCAATCGACTTAGAATTTCAAAGGGATCAATAATGTATATACTTTGTTGGGTCTCAGATGAATATTTCTCAATGTTACACACGGAATGACAAACTTATATATACCCTCTTTCACCACTTGTGGTGGTGGAGGGTATAAAAAGTAATTGGAAATAAGAAACTTGCACCCAATTCAGTATGCATATAATGTTATTCTGATCTCTTCAATTGGCAAAAAGGTAAGCGAGCGTTTCTCCGCTTTGACGCCCCTATGATTTGGACAAATTCGGGTAGGAAACATAATTCAGAGAATTGTTACGCATGTAAAAATACATTACAAGGGATGAATTCGAAAGAAACAAAAACTTTCCAATACCCCTCCGTTCCTAGCGTCCAACTAGCAAAACTTAGTTCAACTGACGTTCCACCCAAACACCTTGAGACTAGTAAAGAATTTACGTCAGTTTTTAGAGGCAATAGCGAAGAATGGTAGTATCAATATCATTATGATCCGGGACCATCTGGTTGCCCAATATTGATCATGCAAGACCGGCTTGATTTCATCGTTTCCAAATTGGAGCTATCGCAACGCAAATCTGAAGAGCTTGCCGTATTTAAAAAAAAACAAAATATGTTGGTGCCTGAATTTAAAGTCACCAGATATAGAAAACGACTGTCAGATCTTCAAAGATGTTTCACTATTAACGACACCAAAACGTTTGCATTCTGTAAGGACACAAAAATGCTTATGGAGCAAATGAAAATTGCATATGATCCCGATGATTGGCGATTGTTTATAGACAGTTCTAAGCAGAGTCTAAAACCTGTGCTTTTACATCGAACAAATAAACAACATTGTGTTCCAATAGCCTACAGCACCGATACAAAGGAAACATATGAAAAAATGGAGCACATTTTGAAAGTAATAAAATACGACGACCATAAGTGGCGTATTTGTTGCGATCTTAAAGCAGTGGCAATGCTATGCGGATTACAGGGTGGATACACAAGATATATGTGCTTCCTATGCCATTTGAATTCCCGATATAAAGGAAACCAGTACCAGAATCATACATGGGAAAATAGAGGAGATTCCAAGCTGGGAGAAATGAATGTTGTGCAAAAAGCACTAGCGCCAATTGAGCGCGTTTTAATGACGTTTCTTCACATCAAACTCGGAATTGTTAAAAATTCTATAAAAGCTATCGTACGTAATAAGGACGATCCTGAACATGCGGTTGCAGTTTCATTGAAGATGTTCGTAAATATATAGACTACTAGCTTGACCCGGTGCGCTTCGCTACCACTGTCGTAGTCTATGTTGGAAATTTCAATAAAATCGTTTCGGCCGTTTAGTATTTATTGTTTAAGAACTAAAGGTACCAATTTTACCGGGTTTCCCCATGTTTACCCCTCTCTGGTCCAAGTATTGAAAAAATTTATAGCCTATTGACGCTTCCAAGTAAGGATCTATCTATGTTCCAAATTTCAATAAAATCGATTCAGCCGTTTAGGCGTGATGCTCAAACAAACAAACAAACTTACAAAGACATTTATATATTTATATACTAACTAAGTTATTGAATAATTTCTCAGTGAATGTATTTACAGCTAGATGACAACTGCCTTTGGAAACAAATTTTTTTAATAATGATGAAAACATTTTTAATAATGCAATACAGAAATTTCAAACGAACAAAAAATTAAAAGAACAATAAGACTGAAACCCTTCACATTGTTCAATTTTACTTGTTCGTTCATGAACAACCCAACTCTAGAATAGTTATTTCTCTCAATAATATTTATTTTACATTTTATTCATTAGCATCTGAAAATTATTCAGAAGTTGCCAAAATATTACATGTTTTAAAAACTACATTTCATTACCTTTCCATTGATATATAAAACATTATATCTAATTCTTTATTATACTTTAAAATAATGAATGCAATTCACACACCTTGTAAACAATTCTCTACTATTTTGTTCAAATCAAAGACTGCTTAATATGCACTTCTCATTTTTTCATGTACCCTGTATTATATATGTTTCACTTTTGCTAATTGTTGATTGGTCAGTTGCATGTGCGAATATTTAAAGTGAGCTTAAGTAAACATGTATTAACCTAAGATTCACCTAATTTTCTGACCTTATGCGCGTTTATAAATTGCAAATGTTAGGTTCATAGAATCAATGGCATAGAATTTTCATTAAAAAAAAATTTTTTCACAAAAATTTTTTTTAACAAAATGTAATTTTTTACTAAAAAGTAAATTTTTACCAAAAAAGTAATTTTTTACTAAAAAAGTAATTTTTTACTAAAAAAAAGTAAATTTTTACTAAAAAAGTAATTTTTTACTAAAAAAGTATTTTTTTTACTAAAAAGTAATTTTTTACTAAAAAAGTAATTTTTTACTGAAAAAGTAATTTTTTACTAAAAAAGTAATTTTTTTACTAAAAAAAATTACTTTTTAAGTAAAAAATTACTTTTTAGTAAAAAAATTACTTTTTTAATAAAAAATTACTTTTTTTAGTAAAAAATTACTTTTTAAGTAAAAAATTACTTTTTTAGTAAAAAATTACTTTTTTAGTAAAAAATTACTTTTTTAGTAAAAAATTACTTTTTTTAGTAAAAAATTACTTTTAGTAGAAAATTACTTTTTTTTTTGTAAAAAATATCTTTTGAAGTAAAAAATTACATTTTTAGTAAAAAATAACTTTTTTAGTAAAAAATTAGTTTTTAGTAAAAAAAATTACTTTTCTATTAAAAAATTACTTTTGAGTAAAAAATTACTTTTTTAGTAAAAAATTACTTTTTTATTAAAAAATTACTTTTTTTGGAAAAAATTACATTATTAGTAAAATATAACTTTTTCAGTAAAAATTTACTTTTTTAGTAAAAAATAACTTTTTTTAGTAAAAATTTACTTTTTTAGTAAAAAAATTTTTTTTAGTAACAAAATAATTTTTTTAGTAAAAAAAATTTTTTTTTATTAAAAAAATAATTTTTTAGTAAAAAAAATTTTTTGTGAAAAATTATTTTTTTGTATATGAAAATTCTCTGCCATTGAGTCTATGAACCTAACAATTACATATAATGAACCCGCATATCGTCATTAAATTAGGTGAATGTTAGGTTAATACAAGTTTACTTAAGCTCACTTTAAATATTCGCACATGCAACTGACCAATCAACAATAAGCAAAAGTGAAACATATATAATACAGGGTACATGGAAAAATGAGAAGTGCATAGTAAGCTGTCTTTGATTTGAACAAAATAGTAGAGAATTGTTTACAAGGTGTGTGAATTGCATTCATTATTTTAAAGTATAATAAAGAATTAGATATAATGTTTTATATATCAATGGAAAGGTAATGAAATGTAGTTTTTAAAACTTGTAATATTTTGGCAACTTCTGAATAATTTTCAGATGCTAATGAATAAAATGTAAAATAAATATTTTTGAGAGAAATAACTATTCTAGAGTTGGGTTGTTCATGAACGAACAAGTTCAATTGAACAATTCAGTCAATTGAACAATGTGAAGGGTTTCAGTCTTATTGTTATTTTAATTTTTTGTTTGTTTGAAATTTCTGTATTGCATTATTAAAAATGTTTTCATCATTATTAAAATATTAACCTTTTTTCAACTTGTCAAAAGTGATTTTTTCTTTAAAGATTTGTTCTCGCAAAAAGTTAAAAACTGCAATCGCATGTTCAGGATCGTCCTTATTACGTACGATAGCTTTTATAAAATTTTTAACAATTCCGAGTTTGATGTGAAGAAACGTCATTAAAACGCGCTCAATTGGCGGTAACATTCATTTCTCCCAGCTTGGAATCTCCTCTATTTTCCCATGTATGATTCTGGTACTGGTTTCCTTTAGATCGGGAATTCCAATTCCATAGGAAGCACATATATCTTGTGTATCCACTCTGTAATCCGCATAACATTGCCACTACTTTAAGATCGCAACAAATACGCCACTTATGGTCGTCTTATTTTATTACTTTCAAAATGTGCTCCATTTTTTTATATGTTTCCTTTGTATCGGTGCTGTAGGCTATTGGAACACAATGTTGTTTATTTGTTCGATGTAAAAGTACAGCTTTTAGACTCTGCTTTGAACTGTCTATAAACAATCGCCAATCATCGGGATCATATGCAATTTTCATTTGTTCCATAAGCATTTTTGTGTCCTTAAAGAATGCAAACGTTTTGGTGTTGTTAATAGTGAAACATCTTTGGAGATCTGACAGTCGTTTTCTATATCTGGTGACTTTAAATTCAGGCACTTTAAATTCAGCTACGTCTTCTTCTCTTTGGTGTAAAAGTACAACAACAACAACAATAACAAAAATTATTTATATTACATTTGCACTTACTCATTTTCACTCTTTAAGAACCACAATGTTTTTCGTTTTAATAGATTTTTATCAAATTTGTCTTTATTGTTTTATATTGTTCAAACTATTGAAATTACACAACACGATGTATTTTTATAAAAGTACTTTTAATAAATTTCGCATTTTCGCAAACATATAAAAACAATGCATCATTGATTAAAGTTAATAAATTAAAACAAGTAGAATTTAAGCAAGAACAAAACTAAGCACGATAATAAAATATATATTTTTAAATTTATTCATTTGCATTTAATTTTAATGAAATAACAGTAACTAAAACCAGGCAAAACAACAATAAAACCTTAAAAAAGTATAGTCTATCTAGTTAAAAACGAAAATATATAAGGGACAAAGTGATTTTGATGCGCTATTTAGATTACCTAGACACATTCAGATTCCATTGATATGTTCACAAGAGTTGTTCAGATTTACCGTAGCTACAACTTTGCTAAATATTGTTAGTGAAAAATTAGGAGTCCCTGAAAGTTATTCTGAAAAAAGAAAAAAAAAATTTTTTTTCTTCCTATATTTTTTCAACAAAAGTCCACGAAAAAGCAGTTTTTTGGGAAAAAATTTTAACAAAATTTATTTGGCGGACTCTTAGCTATATTATTGCCATATAAAGTTAAGCCGTATCACAAAGTCTGAATTAGCTGTTAGCCAAAAACTGATGACACCTTTTTTAGAGGCCCCACTGATTTTCAGAAAATTAGGGGCCCTTAAAAAAAAAATTGGTCACCAAAATGGACAAACTGAGTATAGGGTTTTACTATCCTTTGGTAGTAAAGTCGAACCTATACAGTCATGATCTTGTGTTTTTTTCACTGTTGCACTGTGTTATTAAACAATTTATATATCTGAAGCTATAATTATTAAATACTAGCTTGACCCGGTGCGCTTCGCTACCCCTGTCGTAGTAAAAATCGGTTCAGCCGTTTAGTAGTTATTGTTTAAGAACTAAAGGTACCAATTTTACCGGTTTTTCCCCTATTTATCCCTTTATGGTCCAAGTAAGTTATAGCTTATTGACGCTTCCAAGTAAGGGTCTATCTACGTTCCAAATTTCAATAAAATCGGTTCAGCCGTTTAGGCGTGATGCTCAAACAAACAAACAAACAAACTTACAAAGACATTTATATATTTATATAGATTATCAAAAATTACATAATTCAAATTATGTTTTACTATTTTTGGAATCTTTTTAACAAATTAGGAACATTTATGCAAAAAAAGAAGATGTTTGGTCATTATAACCGCGTATATCTCATTTAGAGCAGGTGATTTCTGGGGACTATCAATATTTTGTTTTAAACATTGAAACGAGATTATCTCATACTAGCTTGACCCGGTGCGCTTCGCTACCCCTGTCGTAGTAAAAAAAAATATGTAAGGATTTTATTAAAAAAATAATTTAACCGGTTTTCCCCCTGTTTACCCCTTTCTGGTCCAAGTATTGAAAAAAGTTATAGCCTATTGACGCTTCCAAGTAAGGATCTATCTACGTTCCAAATTTCAATAAAATAGATTCAGCCGTTTAGGCGTGATGCTCAAACAAACAAACAAGTTTGTTTGTTTATTTGTTTGTTTGTTTGTTTGAGCATCACGCCTAAACGGCTGAATCTATTTTATTGAAATTTGGAACGTAGATAGATCCTTACTTGGAAGCGTCAATAGGCTATAACTTTTTTTTATATAGATGAATTCGTTTTAATGAATTGTTTTACATGTGACTATGACAAAAAGTATAAAATTTTTATGAATGAATTTTAGACAAATCTAATCAAAAAATATAATCAATTTATTTTCATAAAATCTTATATCCAAAGTAAAGCAGAACAGATCTGCGTCGATTCTTCTGGTTTAGTTCCGTGACCTGTTACATGGTCGTGAGTTGATCGCAAACTAATGAATACACTCGGAGGTCCTTAAGGCCCATTGTGATACCCTTAGAAATGTTCACATGTAATGTGAGTTATAATGAATAATCGCAATCCCGACGACTTTTAATCTTTTGTGTTCCTCGTGAGAATCAACCGGAACTTCTGATCAATTTGATCAAGATATTTCAGTCTATGCTCCTGTAGAACGGAACAGTCACATAGAAGGTATTGCTCTCCTAAGCCTAATCAAATTCTTCACAAGCATCAAGAGGATCTTGGACTTTTCTCTCGCCAGAGAATGCCAGAGCATTATAGATATTCTACAAGTGGCAATAGTAGGTCGCCTGAGTTTCTGCAAATTATCTCTTATTCCTCATTGAATTACGGTTATTCAAAAATTTTTTTGGATTTAAAAGATACAATTATTTTATGATAATAACATTTGAAATTTTAAAAGATTTATTTCTAATGTTTAATGCATATAGAATTATACATAGAGACGAGACACTCCGTTTTGTCAAACAAAAATAAAACAAATCACATGTTTGATACAACAACAAAATACATTGACTAGCATGTATTTTGTTGTTGCAAGAGTTAGGTTTTTGACAACAGACTTCGGTTTTTGACAATTACGTCTTGTCGATGGTTTAATATATATATCCTACCGTACGATGCGTTTGTACATAATTTTGCAAAATGACATGCAATTTAGAAGACACTGAATGAATTATTACCACTTTTTTCCGATGGACAAATACAAACTCGGCTAAACATTTTTATGATAAAAAAGCAGATCAAGAAGGACTTCAACTAATGATGAAGTGGTTCGATTTAGGTGATTCATGAATGATTTAACATTAGATTGTCATTTGATAACATGTGCTATAGGGATCTTTAAATGAATGAGTGCATTGCACCAATTTAAATAATAGTCGTAGTTTTCTATTTCCAATGTTGTATTTGGGAAGAATCGTAACTTTTTCCTGGTGTGGTATATTTTCGCAACTGCCGCAACTGGGTAGGCTTGTCCGCCTGTACATTGGTTTATATCAAAAGGTATTATACTATATTAAAGTGAGATCACTTTTAGTTAATAATTTAATTTCATAGTTTTTATACAATTAAACATTTTAAACATTAATTTATAACTTACAGCTATCATAGAATATATGTACATTATTAAAATGCTTAAAAACTACTTCTGAACATCCAACAAGCCAATTTGATCGAAATATGGTAATAATATTTTTAGATTATTTTGCAGACGTTTATTATCATAGAGAGTATTACGGAATTTTCTACCTCTTTCGTCGTCCTCTATTAAACTATGGAAGTCGGCATCATCACATTGATCGTTAATCATAATGGGCTGATTGCTAGTGGCAGCAGTAAAGGCTGAAAATATGATATACAAATTAATAAAGAAATTTAAAAATTATCATATTTTTCCATTTATTTTGACAATCAAAAGAACATTTAATCGATTTTCTAATAAAAAAACAAAATTTTGTTTCTTTCGATGGAGAAAATATTTAATTGCCATAATGAAAATGTTTTCTATGTATGTGTATTATTTATTTATATAGACATACCCAATATTTTGCCTTCCTCTAACTGAACATGCAACTGATGTAATGTTGGTATATAACCGTTATATTTTAGTTTTCTCAAAACATCAACTAAAACTCTATGATAATATTGCACCAACTTATTAAGAGCATGCATATCTAGTTGTAATTTTGGTTCCAAGGATGTATGTAAAAAATAATGCAAATCAACGGCCACTGAAGACCAATTACACAATTGGAAATCTATTAATAAAACATCTTTCAGAGTCTTCTCCTTTGTTGGTAGTGAATCGTACAGCATCATCATATTATTAATCCATAAATCACCATGATTTAGAGTGTAAAAATGTTTAGGATTACTGCTATAAGCGCGAGTGCCATACTCAACAATATGGGGTTTTAGTTTCATAATTTTATCATGGTAGTACGATCCCAGCTCTGGACACTTTTGAGCAAACTTGGCGCAAATTTCCGTCAAATATTCGAAAACACAACCGAAAGCCCGAGTATGCCTATTCAAAATACCACGCTGAAATTTCTTCAATTCACCGTTGAGACGTTCATTTAGAACGGCAGATGCTGCATGAAATTTGGCTAATTTCTTTAAAGTCAGACAGGCATGTGTTTCATCCATTCCTAGCAAACGATCGGCCAAAACATAATTCTCCACGGTTAAATCCTCAAATATAATGGCTGATTTATCGAAATCCACTTTTAAAGCTTTGGCGAACAGCTTTTCTGTGTCACCCACTTCCTCTAGAATATCAGCTAATTGTGGCAATATTTGTTCATACATTTTCATTTCCGTATTATAAACATCATAGCCAGACATTATATTTGCTATGAAAGGATCACTTTCGTAAGAATATTTCATTATAAAGGTTAATTCTTGAGGATTATTGTTGAGTTTTTCTTGCATAAATTTCACTTTAATACGACTCATAACACTGGCGTAATTTTCACCATTCGAAGTGGCGGGCTTTATATCAACATTTATTATTTTCAACTGATCATCTTTGAGGTACTTTTTTAAAACATCCTCCAAATAGCTGTCTGTTAACCACAAGGGTGCTTGCCAGCTATTGTTTTCACACATTTTCAAAATTTTATTTTAAGTTGTATTAATTAAATTATATTATTTTTTAGTTTTATTAAGAATAGCGTATGTTGCGCGTGAATTTACACTTTCTAAATGATACAAAATTTACCAACATTTTTAGTTTTATGATGAGAAAATTTCAATTGTTTGGACTAAAAGTGCTGAATAATATTAGTTTTATCTAACTGTTACATATTTTATTATTTTAGTTGTTATTTTACTTATATTACTATAATAAAGTTTATAAATTTATTATGCTACTTTAAATTTACACAGATGTTAACTAACATCTAAACTCAACAAATTTATTGCATATTTTGGGGCTGCAAACTTTAGAAGACAAACCACAGTGCGTCATGAATGTTGATAAAGTAATAAATCAGCTTTGTGTTAAGTTTGTTACTGATTACTGATTTTTACGTACGAGTATTATATATTAGACGCAAGTGAGAACAATAACTTTAATTACTTATATAGAGTCTATTAAATATGATCGTTTTAAGTCATTTCATGGAAAAAATATTTAATTATAAATAATTAAATTTTGTTATATAACAGTACACAGTGGACCATATCGCGAAATTTAATGTAATAACTATACCACTAGTCAGAAACACGTAACATCAGAACATGCATGAATTTTAAGCACAGGCGGCCCTGTAAACTTCGCATATACTTATGAAATGAAATTAAGAAATTCTTAAATTCGTTTCATATATGGGGCATAAGATTTTCTCATTTGAGCCCACTATAGTGCCTAAATTAAGACTATATTGTGAAAGTTTATCTCATCCTTTATTGGCGTTTCAAGTTTCAAAGAAATTTCCCACCATTGACCCCATAGTGCAATGTGTAAATACGTGCTTTTTAACAAAATAGAATAAAACCACAAAAATTACAATAATTTAATTTTAGGTTTGCGCAAAATGTTTGATTTAAGTTTCATTTAAGAAATTTATTTAATTTGCTAATAAGAATTTAGCAACAAAATATATTTATTAATTACTATTTTTCATAATTTATTAAATATTCTAAAAGGTTATTGTGTAATTCGACTCGAAAAGCGACAACAATTTTTTCGTCCAAAATATACATACATATGTATTTATGTTATTATTGGGTAATTCCATATTTAAATTCAAGGTATACATTCTACTCTTAAATGCGTATTTTATGGCGGATATGCGAGGGCGGATCAATAAGTTCGTGACTTTTTGAATGAAACACAGGATTTTTGATAAAAAATTATTTTATTTTTCAACATTGTCTCCTTTGAACTCTATGTACTTTGCCAAAAGTTTCTTAAATTTTTGTATCCCTTCCAAAAAATAAGACTTATCGAGGTTATCATAATAGGTATTTTTTGTGAGATGATTTCATCGTTGGATTCAAATCTCTTTAAGCCGCGACATTTCTTCAGGTTTGGAAACATGAAATAGGCACTCGGGGCTAAATCCGGAGAATAGAGCTGAAGAGTGAGCATTTCGCGGTCTAATTCATGGATTTTTTTCATGGAAACTACATATGTGTATACCCTTTTGTGTAGCCGATTGTGAGCAAACGCGGCTGCCATCTTGCGGAAAGCTTTCTCATACCCAAATTATCATTGAAACCACTGAACCATTTGTGATGCCCATTGCTTCCACAATCTCCGATCGAACAGTGGGGCAGAATCAAAATTTTTTGGAAATAAATCTGGCATTTCTAAACGGATGGCCCGATCGGGACAAAATTTGACGTGCCATATTTTTGAAGGACGGAGTTTTAAAGTGGCATATTTTTGAATATAATTGAGATATTGACTTGAAATAATATCAGAAATTAACTTATCTAAACCAAAAAAATTAGTTCGGAAAAAATGTGGACCAAATTGTTCCTAATATTTGCAATCCTATCAAAATTTTGATAAAAATTTTAGTTTTAGAGCTCAATAAATAGGTAATATGTTATAAAATCTTTATTTATTAACAAAACTAAACGAAATTTGCAGGGTTTTTTAAATTTCTCATTCTAAATAACAAAGTGTAAAAAAAACTTGTCAAAATATCAAAGGGAATCCCGCAATTCCTAAAAACTGGAGCGAAAATCCCAAAAATGGTATTTTTTTACAATTTTGCCCACAGGTTCTACATTTCCTTTGGGGCTGGGAAAATGCTTTAAAAATAAATAGGAACATCAAGGTTTCCAAAGCTGCTTTCCGTTTTCTGATTCCAGGTTTGGAATTTTAGAACATGTGGTCCAAAGTTAAAATTTTGATAAAAAATAGGTCAAAATCCAAAGGACGTAGGGGCGACATATTCGAAAAATATGACATGTTTTTTGTACCAAAATATTCTCCGTAAAAATATCTTATAGAAAAACTTAAAACTGTTATATGTTCTTAAAGAAAGTTTTATTTTAATAAAAAAAGAGTTAAGTCACCTTTTCGCCCAAAAAACAGCAAAAATCTAAAAATTTTTGAATTTTTAAATTGAAAATCATTTGTTTTCGGATCCGTAATTGATATTGCTCTGAAATTTTTTGCATATAATTGGTAATTTGAAAAAAATTCGAGTCGATTCGGTTCAAAAGTACGCCCTATATTTTTAAAAAAGCGGACCAAGGTATGGCGAAATTTAAAAATTTCAATTTTGAAATGCCTATAACTCGGAAATTATAAGAGATAAATAGCACACGCAAGCTAGCTGAGCGCTTCCCAAAAATTTAAAAGTCTTTGAAATCGGATGGGAAACAAAAAAATGGCACGTGTTTAAAAATTTTACATTTCGAAGGTACCCTACTTTGAGCCCCCATAGCGCCGCGCCTGGATACTACTTGGCTACCCCCACGTCAAATTTTGTTCCGATTGGGCCATCCCTTTAGAAATGCCAGATTTATTTCAAAAAAAATTTGATTCTGCCCCACTGTGGATCGGCCAACACCATATCATGATTGTTTTCAATTGTTTCGGGTATAGAGATCTCAATTGGGCGTCTAGAACGTTTGGCATATTCCGTGCTTGTACGGCCACAACGAAATTCAGTAAACCACATTTTTACCGTTGAAATCGTTGGTATGAGTGATGGATTTTTTTTTTTTTTAAATAATGTTTAATGAACAGACGAAATCCATTTTTTTTAAATTTCTCCTCAAGTCACGAGGTAGTCTGCTATCAATGGCTGTCAAATACAACCTAATGAAGCAGCTTGGTCAAAATTTGACAGAAATCAACTGACAGATTCCTGTTGACAGGAGCAGTATTGTCCTTTCATTTAAGAGGTGGGAACTGCTTACAGCATTTGTGAATTTAATCGCTGTGACTGGCTGCGCAAGCAGATATTTTTTATTTGTTGACTTTGCTGTTTGGCTTTGCTTGTTTATTTTCTCGTAGTTGTAGTTGAGCAAATAAGTAAAACTGAAACACAGTGAAGCAAAAACAAACTCTGGTTATTACAGAATTTGTCAATTGGACGTATACTTAATGTGAAATTGTACAATAATTATACGCAAGGATAACATCGATTCGATTTGTTATTTAAACTAATTAAATAAATGCTATCAAAGAAAATCACTTTAGCACCGAATCATTGGTTGGGAATTTTTGACTCACGCGCTTTATAGCCCAGACCGTCTTGATTCTTGGTCTCAAAATTCATATTTCGGCTCGGAATCTCTATGTTGCCAGAAACATTGGAAAAGGTCATAGCTAAAAGTAGCCAGTACTTTGAATAAATCCATATTACAACTGTTTCAAAATAAAAGTTAAAAATGTGTAAAACTGTGCAGTTTAAATTGTGTATAACTATAATATTAGTCTTATAAGTAGTAATTATAATTTCAAAATATTTCCCTAAAAGTCTTTTTGTTATGAACACAGGATATTTACTAGGGTTGTCAATTATTCGAGTCTTATTTTAATCGAATAAAAGTTTATATTTTTGTGTGTGATCTAATCGATTTTAAGATAAGTTTCATAATTTTCTAGTGTGTTAATCAAAAGCCAATTGGAAAATGATTAGAAAAAGTAATTTCTAATAAATTTTGCGAATTAACTAACTTGAAAATTATATTATAAACTTTTGATCTTGTTTCATAGAGATAGCTTTGTCCAATTTTTTGTTTATATAATATATATATTTTTTTTTAATTTTAACTTGTAAATTAATTCGGTCTATTTCATCGATTATTTTTATACCCTTCACCGTGAGTGGCAAGGGTATATATAAGTTTGTCATTCCGTTTGTAATTTCTACATTATATTTACGACCCCACAAAGTATATATATTCTGGATCGTTATATATAGCGAAGTCGATATAGTCATGCCCGCCTGTTCATCTGTATGTTGGAATCAACTTTCCGTAGCCCCCAAAAAACTTACAAACATAATTGATTCATCAATATATCGGGAATTCTTCCGGCTCGGTCGCTATTTAAAATCGAGAAAATCGAAAGGAAACAACCTCGATTTTTGGCCTATATATATACAATATGGATATCTAATGATAGATATTTCAAAGTCCATTGGAAATACGTATATACTTAATTAAACAAAATTTGGAAAAAAATTAAAAAAAAACAATTTCGAAAAAATTTTTTTTTTTTTTCTTACATTTTGAAAAATAATTTTGAAAAAAAAATTTTTCTTTTGTTTACCTAAAAATATTTAAGATTCGGAACTGCCAAATATAGTTCCCTTACTTGTTTTATTTTAAATGGATAAATGTTATTCATTCGAAGAAAAAATATATTATTACCACGATAATTCGAGTGGTACCATGAGGAGATCTCGAAATACTGAATTCGAAGTAAAAATTAGTAATATTTTGAGCAATAATTGAAAAATTTTGAAATACATTTTTGGGAATAACCCAGTAGTCTTGTATAAATCCTGTATCACTTTCTTAAGGAAGTTGTCTCAGTTTCATTTTAAGTGTCATACTAATCCGAACCGCACTTCTTGAAATTAAACATCCTAATAGACATATTAATTACTAAACATATTTTAAGTTAATCGATTACTGTTCAGTTTTAAGCAATGACGGGCTTAATATAGCAAAAAACCAATGGAAAGTTATTATTATATTTTACCAAAAATTATACGTAAAAATAGTTTATTTCTTAATTTAAATCTAAAATGATATTTGTTGTGCATATAATTCTTAAATTATTTTTGTAGATCTAACAAGCCATGTCGATCAAAATATGGTAGTAAAGCTTTAATATTATTCTGTACTCGTTTGTTCTTATAGGCACTTGCACGAAAATTTCGACTTCTTTCATCATCATCAACCAAACTGTGGAAGTCAGCATCATCACATTGGTCATTTATCATTATGGCTTGGCTGGCTAAGGTGGCAGTAACCGCTGCAAGAGAAAGCAAATATATGAAAATGTTTAATAATATTTGTCGTTTTTATTAAAAGTTTACCTAAAATCTTCCCTTCCTCTAATTGTACATGAAATTCATGCAAGGTGGGAACATAGCCATTATATTTCAAATTCTTTAAGGTTTCCGTCAAAATTGTATGATAGTATTGCACCAGCTTATCTAGGGCATGAATATCTAGTTGTAACTTGGGCTCTAAAGAAGTATGCAAGAAATAATGCAGATCCACAGCTGGCGATGACCAATTACTCAATTGAAAGTCTATTAGTAAAACATCTTTTAAGCATTTTCCCTCATCGTATTGCATCATCATGTTATTTATCCACAAATCTCCATGACATAAGGTAAAAAAATTATTAGCATTACTATTGTAGGCTCTAGTACCATATTCGACTATATGTGGTTTTAACTTCATGAGTTTATCATGATAATATGGACCCAATTCTGGACAAGTTTCCGCATATTTAGCACAATTTTCTGTCATATATTCGAACATACAGCCAAATTCCCGAGTATGCCTGTTGAAAATTCCACGTTGGAATTTTTCCAACTCACCATTAAGTCGTTGGTTAAGTACTACACCAGCAGCATGAAATTTGGCCAATTTCTTTAAAGTGAGACGAGCATGCTCTGCATTCATACCCGTCAAACGATCTGCTAAAACATAATTATTTACTGTCAAATCTTCAAATATAATGGCTGATTTTTCATAATCCACTTTTAGGGTGTCGGCAAAAAGTTTATCAGTATCCCCCACTTCTTTGAGCACTTCAGCTAATTGTGGTAAAATTTTTTCATACATTTTCATTTCGGTATTATAGAGATCATAACCACTCATAATATTTGCCACAAAAGGATCACTTTCATAAGAGTATTTCATTATAAAAGATAATTCTTGAGACGTTTTTTTGCTGCTGGAAATTTTCACTTTTATACGACTCATAACACTGGCATAATTTTCACCATTTGAGGTGGCGGGTTTTATGTCAACATTTGTAATTTTCACTTGTTCATCTTTGAGGTACTTTTGTAAAACTTCCTGCAAATAGGAGTCTGTTAACCACAAGGGTGCTTCCCAGCTGCTATTTTCACACATTTTAATTTTTTTTTTATTTTTGTTTCTAGAAGACTTCAAGTGAATGCGCGTGTCGCTCTACCTTTTAAATAATAAACTGTTGGCAGCCTATGTTTACTTTTATTGTTAGACAGATTTGATAAATTGTGTGAAACAAAGATTTTTTGCTGAAATGTTTTATTACTCAAGCTTATCTTAATTAGTGTATAAAAACGGTGGAAAGTACATTCGTAATTATAATTAGAATATGTTTAGTATGTAAATAAATAATAGAATTATTTAAATATACTTTATAAGTTATGGTTTCTGCTGTTAATGAAATCACATTTAGTCTTTCATATTCATCATATACATTTTATATCTTGCAGCAAACCGTGGTTAGTAATTTCATCTTTGTCATTGGTTGGTCGAATTACGAGCCATAGACCTCAAAAGGAATGTATAATCTTATTGTTATTACTATCATTGTCTCTAATATTTAATTTTAAATTGATTATTTGTATTGCTAATTTACGTGTTCGCCTGATGTCAAAAATACTGTTTAAAGCTATTTCAAATACATTAAAATTATACTATAAATATTGTAAAATTATATGATTAAATATGAGCAAATTAAATTCGATAGATACTTTTTAGTAAAAAGTTTTACACATATCGCTCATTTGCAGCAACAACGTAATAATTAAAAAAATCCTAAATTTCGAGTTGGTAGCACCATTGCATAGTAAATAAGTTGTTGTAATAACTAACAAAGTTGTGTGAACTAGCACCATTGCATAGTAAATAAGTTGTTGTAATAACTAACAAAGTTGTGTGAACTAGCTTCTAAAGTTACACGCACGATCGCCATGTCCTAATTTCATAACCTATTGTCTATTACTGTGATCAACACGTTAAGTTATCTAGAACAGATATGTGTTTGTTATTTTCCTTAAAAAATTAAAAAAATATATACATATATCGGTTTATAAACTAAATATGTGTCTCCCGAAAAATTAAATTTGTTGACGTTGCAGCAAAAGAGCGATATATAGGGTTTTAGAAAAATTTATATAAATGCTTCTTAGTAGAATGTGCGATTAATAAATTTTTCGATTAATCGCACATTTTGATTAGTCATACTCATAGAAATTTGTATAATTAAAAAAAATTATTTGAATTTTGAGTAGCTTTTTCTGAACAAAAATATTAAAATTTAACATTTTCGGAATTGGGCCTTATATGGGAGCTATGACCAATTTATCCATATAAAAGTTATTTGTTGAACAATTTGTGTGTTAGAGTTCGTTTGGTGACCAGATTTTTCAGGTATCATAATTTTTTTTAATATTTTTCGTAAATAAAAATAAGGTGGTTCACGAACCTAAAGAAGCGGATTTTGAGCTCATTCTGTAACAAAAAATGTTTAAAGCCATATAACTTTAGAAAGGAAATATTGGTACCATTTTGTTAAACTTAAAATGGATTTTTTTAATGGTTCAAACAACGTTAACTTTAATGTGGGTGTAAGAATAATATTTTTGGGCGTTAAACATATCAGCTAAAATGAATATTACCCCCTACTACGGTGTGGTAGGACATACATATAATACATTTTAAATATAAATTTTGTTGTCTTGGACAACAGATACAATATGTTAAATAATCAACCTAAATAAATAAAATGTTCTTTTAGAAATAATTTCAACAAATTTGTAACCAAAAACAAATTTTCCTCGAAATCCGCCAATTTCAAATCAGTACCCAAGCTAAACTATAAAAAAATTGTGTTCGATTTGTGAATTTATGAAGAAGCGTTACTGAGAGACAAAACATGTGAAATCAATGAATCTTGTTGCTGTGTCAGCCATAAAATTTGGGAGAGAGTAATTATTTTTCCTCTCAGCTTACTCTCAGTGGCGCTTCTTGTTCTAGCCATAGAGGAATACACATAGAGCGGAAACTAGAAAAAAATTCAAACAAAATACACACATACGAGTGTTGTTTTTGTTTTCACATATTTTTTTTTTACTAATACATTCTCACCACTTAGGTTTTTGACATTTGAGTTAGGTCTTAGACAGGAGAGTTTCCGCTCTATGTATATTTCTCTGTGGTTCTAACCTATGCTTATGGTGTTCTACTTACATGTTGATTGAAAGATCAATTTTCAGGTAATAAATTAAAATTAAGAAATTTCGTTCATTGCAATGCTCTATGATACACGACATTTTTTTTGTTGTTGTTTGGCGCATAAACAAATTATGCTAATTGTGTTCTGAAACGAGAACAGGCGACATACAATTGCCAATGTTCAGCAATTCTATGGAAAATAATTCTCCAGATTGATCGTTCTGCAGCTCGACATGCATGTTAACAGTCAATTTGAGTTTCTTGACGAGTTTCCACAAAACGGACGACTACAGACATGCATTAAGTTCATCGGCTGACGTTGACCGTAGAATCACTGGAAATGTTTTTCGAAAATCACCTGCCAACAGAATCGTCGCATCACCAAACCGGTTTTGATTGTTTCGTAAATCTTGCAAGGTTTTGTCTAATGCCACCAAAGTTTGTGCGCCATTGTACACTCATTCCAAATGCTCAGTTTGCTTTGTTGCAAAACTTTGGCTATCGAACTGTTCTTGGAAATGTTGCATGTTGGATTTTCATTGATTTGCTCAATAGGAATTTGCAGTTCGACCAACAGCGTACCTGCAATTCGTGATGAAGTAAGTGCAAGTGTAATATCATTTGCCAAAATCAAGCGATCAAAAAAGTTTTTCCAGTTCCACCGGGAGTCTAAAAAAATTATTCCAGTTCCATCTTTCACAACTTTCATAAGAGTGTACACATATTTTTGTTGTTTGTTTGTTCCATCACACATGGAATCTTTGTATTTGCTCCACAAATCAGTCGGTTTGGATAGGAAGCATGTTGATGAGTATTTGACGAAAGCATCTCCGAGGGTGTATTCCCACTGAGTGTAATTTTTTAACAATCGCAAGCTTTGACAAGCTTTTCTATACGTGTCACACAATTCACCATTTATAGTTCGCAAATCGTGATCGTTGACTAATAGCAAACGCAAATAGATATACACAGAGAAATCAGATTCGTGATAGCCACCGAATTTGTTGCCAATTTAATGATTCTACCCTAGTGAACGAATTTTACAGTTATGGCTATAAAATTTTAAAAGGGGTAACAAAAGTTTGGTTGCTTTGACCGAAATTCTTCTTTGTCAACCGACTTTCTGTTGATAGAACCGAAACATTCTACGTGTGCAACCGAATAATTCGATTAGCAAGAATTTCGGTTGCTATCACGAATCTGTTTTCTCTGTGCACTTATCGTTTCTTGGAAGGACTGGGTAAATGCGACCTAATGCGTCTCTGGAAAATAAATGGGGGAAACGTGGAACTGGATTTCCCTGTTTCCGCCGTTGAAATTTCTTTGATTGATTGCAAGTATAATATCTTGGCATTTCGGAGTATAGCAGCGTTCAAAAAATCAGGTTAATGTTGTAGATGGCGGTATATCAAATCGTTGTAATACATTATCCTCAGTAAATTACATTATTTGTTAAATTTTCAGATGTACGTTTAATGAACAACTGTTAACATAGCGGCGTGAACAATTTTTCTTTCAGTAAAAACTTAAATTGTATTACCACGAACATTTAAAAAAATTTCCCAAATCGGTGCCGTTTTTGGATTTTAGATAAATAAAAAGAAGTGTACGTAAAAGTAAAGATGGTAAATTTTTCTGTCAGTAAAAACTTACTACGAACATTGAAAAAACAATTAGCCATATCGATGCAGACGTTTTCCGATTTTAGATAAATCAAAAAAAGTGGGCGTGGTCAATTTTTCTTTTCGTTAAACCTAAGTTGGACTATGACGAACATTAAAAAAAATTCAAATCGGTCCAGCCGTTCTCAACTGAATCGAAACTATTTTTTTAATTTTTTGAAATTTTCTTAAAAAAAAAATTTGGAGAATGTAAAATCAGGGATTTGAGATATAGTACATTGAATTTTTTGAACTTTTTTGTTATCAAGATATGGTTTTTTTCAATATGCAATAGGGATTCAATATAAAGTTTATTAACACAGTTGTAACAATATAAATACCACTTCTTATAATTTTTAGTCAATTGTTCATTGATTGACTTCCAAAAGTCCTCTGCTGTCAAATAGTGGTAAAAGATTCCTCAGATTCTCTTGAATTGTGGGATTATTATATAAACGGCGTTTGAAATTCATGGCACGATCGTCTTCACCCATTAGAGAATTATAGTCAGCATCAGTGGGATCCTGATTCAGCATAACAGGTTGTATAACAACTGAAGAATGAACGGCTAGAAACAAATTTATTAAATAATTACAATTTCCTGAAAAACAATTCATATTGAGCTTTACTCACCAAAAAATCTCTTTTGTTCAACCTGTAATCTAAATTGTTTCAGGCTGGGTATTGGATTCGATTTATACTTTAGTTGTCTCAATGTATCTGTAAATTGCTGATGATACATTTGAAATAATTCATCCTGATGATGAAGTCTCAGTGGTTCTTTAATGGATGTATTGAAAAAGTGATGTAAATCCAAAGTAGGAGAACCCCAAAATGAGTACTGAAAATCAATCAGTAAAGCATCTATGGGTCTGCCACTTTTCGCACAATACTTAAACATGACATTATTTGTCCAGACATCGCCATGAGCCAAAACATTCACATGACCATTCGTTGGGGCAAAACAACGCTTGCCAATGTCCATGTAGTGGGGCTCCAGAGCAAACATTTTCTGGGCATATTTACGAGATTCCTCATCATTTAGTTGATGCAAATAACGAGCACACGATAGAAATGTGTTGACAAAATAGGTTTTATAAGTATCAGTATATTTGTTGAAAAATCCGCGATCATATTTTTCCAAAGAACCTCCATCACGTTCATTTAATACAGCTGAGCTGGCATGCATTTTAGATAATTTTTGTAATACCAGTTTTATGTGATCTATATCGAGTCTCTGTATGCGATCGGCCATAACAAAACCCTGCACGGTTAGATCTTCAAATATAAGAGCCTGTTTTTTGTAATCCACATGAAATACTGTGGGAAATAGACGATCTGAATCATTGATTTCCTTTAGCAAATCATTAATTTTAGGCAAAAATAGTTCATATAATGACATCTCACGATTAAAAATATCATAAGGTTCCATTTTTTCTTTGGCAAATTCATCTTCTTCATATGAGGTCTTGCATATGAAATGATTTTCTTTCTGCTCTTGTCCATTTTTTAAATTATACACCACATGCGCTTTAGTCAAATAACCACCATAATTTTCACCTTTACCAAATGCCGGTTTTATATTGAATTTTTCTATTTTTAACGTTAAGTCTTTGTGATATACTTTCAAGACTTCCTCGATATAATTTTTAGTAAGCCACTCGGGAATAGACATTTTAGTTTAATTATATGAGAATCTCTAATGCTTTGTTAAGTTAAACTGTCGCATTTTTTAATTTATTGTAACTTTTATAGCTTTTTTTCACAGTTTTTTAGAAATGTGCATGTGTTATACGAAAGCAAAGAGTTATACTAAATTTGTCAATAGATTTGCTACAAAACCTATAGCTTAATGTTGGTATGTTATTTTTATAATTTAATTTTATGGGCATTTATATTCTTTCGTGATCACACAATAGACAAATTAGCTGTATTAATAAAATCGTTTGTCAATTAGTTAAAATCATTAGAACACTTATTAGTCTAAATAAGATAGTAGGGTATGTGCCAGTCATGTTACATATAATTCATGGGTAGAATGTCGTTGCATTGTATTTTCATGTTAAACACACGCGCAGGACTGAAAAACTTATTCATATTTCATTGTAATAAAACAGATTTATTTTCATTTATTTATATAAATTTTAATAAACGTTTTATTTCAGTTTATTACTCGTTTATTATGATTATTTTAAAATACACTGTTTCCTTGTAGATTCTAAGATTAAAATCGAAAAAAAAAAACAGATAAGAAAGTGATTGGATTTCAAGTATTTTTACCTTGTAATTATTGTTCTAAAAATTTATAATTTAAGGATTGTTGAAATTGTAATTTCACATTTCAACAAATAAAGAAACAAATTGATGCCGAGATACAGTTAGTGATCTTGTATTAGGTGTGTATTGGTAGCACCAATAATATTTTTCCTACGATGGCTTTGGATCTGCTTTTATTTTTAAATACTAGCTGTCATAAGTGAATTCGTGTGCCCGTTTCGTCATATTATATCTACATTTATACAAATAAATTGATTTTGATATTATGTTTGTGGTGAAAACATCGTCCAAAAAGCTTAGAAAACCTATAACAGAGAAATACGTATTTCAATTATTTTAATATGGAGATTAAGGCCCTGTATAAGCCTTGGGCCCAAAACATTGTCCGTAAAGTGTGTAGTGAACATTTAAGACAGTGGGAAAGCGGTAAACATAGTCATTTGAAGTTTGGTGTACCTACATATGATTTGGACAGAATCGAGAAACCACATTAATGACTGCTATTTATGTGTTATTAAATTACATGGCATGAATGAGGGAAAACGTGACAGTTTGAAAACAAAATGTTTTGGCTTTGATTTCAAAAGATATGATCATTTTGCATTTATTACACATTAAATTGGGTCTTTTGAAGCTGACTGTGCAGAGATTAGATAAAACTGGTCCATGTTTTGCCTTTCTTTAAAGAAAGTTTATTCAATGAATGATTTACAAGCGGCGGCTTGGAAAAATTAGGAAATCCAAAGGCTAAAAATTGCGAAGAATTAGATATATACCTTTTTATTAGCTTTAAACAGTCGTTTTGAAAATTTGCCTGATCATCTTGGATCATATAGCGAAGAACAAGGATAAAGTTTTCATCAAAAATTAAAAGTGATGGATGATAGATACCAAGGTTGCTGGAATAAACATATGATGAGACTCTGGAGTGTCCTCAGGATCTACATCGTATAAAACCTAAAAAAAGAAACATCTATTCTGTAAAATAATTTAATAAAATGTTATAAAAACATTGATTTTCGTTTTTTATCCCAGCCATTTTTCAAAAGCTACAAAATCATTTTAGACCTGTATTATTAGTTTCAAATGTAGTGTCACATAATGTGATAATTGTAGCAAATTCTTGTTGAAATATAAAGCAACTTTCTAGAGTTCGGTTGCTCCCAAAATCTAAAATCGGATAACGTGTGGCATATTGTTACGTTTTAACTTTTTTAAAACGTTGGTTTATTTCCTTTAAATAAACCGGATACTTTTGATTGCAAATAAAAAGCAGTTTTATTAGTTTAAAATTTGTAACAACTCTTTATTTATTTAAAATATACAACAAAAACAGTTCAAATAGTCATTCAGAAATGCACACACACTTTATAATGTACAAACTTAAATGTACAAGACAGTTGATGTTAACTCTGACAGCGCCTATGATAAGCTCAACTCACGACTGCTACTATTTATACACCCGCCATCTTTCGTCAAACTTCTACAATGATCTTAACAGACAAACTAGTACATTCGAATTCTAGAGCTTTCGATGTTAATGTTAGTAGCTTAAACATTTAGTGTTGCAATACTTACAAACAATGCTAATAACCGCATGCTACTGATGGACGCGTTAAAATCAAATCGCTATTGCAAATTCGTAACAATATTATTTTCTGCAATCATTAACTCATTGGGAGGAAACAAAGTTGGTAATACTTGGTACACAATTCCTTTATGGTCATGTAATATTTAAAGTTGTTCAAAAATTTTAAATTCACTTTAGTTTGTCGAGGTTCAAAGTTCAAATTTTATATATGAATGGTGTAAAATCGTTCAATTCAATTGTATATAACTTTTTAACCGCAAGGATATTTTAAAATACATATCCCTAAAGTTTAAACATTATTATTTCAACAATTGATCATAATGTAAAGTTAAATTGATATTAAAGGCTTGCAATAGCTGAATTGTTTAACATGACGACAATTCTCAAAGTTCACTTTGTCATGTTATGTTATGCTCTTCATACCCACTCAGCATTAACACACGAAGGCAATGCCGATCAAAACTAATAACAAATGCAGCATCATTTTAAACAAAGCATGGCACACACAACACATGACTTGAATGACATTATTCATTTATGCCACGCATGGGATATTTGATATTTGGAATGATTTCAATTTGTATTGTTTATTGTGTGCAATAAAATGAGTATTAAGATTATTTGAAAGAATTTGAAATTTTACATTTCCAAAAGTGCAAAAACAAATATCATGTAGTGTATTTAAAGTTACAGCACATTTAAATTTTCTTGAAATTTAAATCGTGAGTTTTTCGAAATTATAAAAAAACCAGTAAGAGAGCTATAAAAATTTTAAATATTTGTTGGTAAACAATATGTAAAACTTTTGCTTCCTTATATCTCAGCAATTTTTGAACCGACTGTCTCGATTTTAAACAGCAACCCAGATGGGAGAATTCTTGTGTTTTTTCTGTGCTATTTGGTGGAATTCATGTTATACTTTAAAACGCCAGAAGTTTTTTCGGGAATATTTATTGCTCTACGTTTTCCCCTTTAGCTCATATCGTGATAACAGCAGATGGACGGACAATGCTATTTCGCCTTAGAATTTAAAAGGGAACCAGAATATACCTACATACATATATACACATTTGCGGGTCTACGGGGAATATTTCGAAGTGTTATAAATACTAAGAATGACAATATCAATATAGTGGTGAGTATAACAAATCAGAGTGCTATGTTCGACTCTGCCAAAACTTACATACATATCTTAATAAAAAAGTCTGTATTTGTTTAAAAAATATGTTAATGAAACCATTTTTTTCGTGACTCCAATTTGTTGTGAAAGTTTAGCAGTACGTTTTTTGTTTGGTGAAAAATCGACAAACATTTGAGTACATATACATACGATATATTGGCCTATTGACTATTCTAATATCTAACTTGTTTTTATTTTTTTGAAAAGGTCTTTGAATTATTGGTAGTACGTATATATATTATTAGTACAGAAAATACCATGTATTTTAAGAACCATCTTTAGCTTATATCTTGGCCATTTATGGACCACCTTGAATGATTTTTAAACACAGAGAAATCTGAATATCTGTATAAAAATTGGTCAATTAAAGTCATAGTCGTGCTATTTGTCTTATATCTTATGCGTTTAATAGTCGAGTGTGTTAATTTGAGTTAACAAAATACTTATGACTATATTCGTTCTTTGAAATTTCATTTTCAGTAAATGGTGTTGAATAATCTTTATTTTAAACATATTAATACTAAACAAATTATATTCATAGACATTAATAAAAATATAAAAGCCATAATTTACAAAATCACTCATAATCTGAAAAGTTAAATAGACCTCGTCTAAAATAGAAAGGATATAGTTCCTTTATTGCCTCCACATAACAAGGATTTGTGAAAGCTTTCATGCGAAATTGTTCTCCGAATTCATCCGGTCTGCAGAAATTATGAATGCTGCTGTCTTTATCATTGGGCAACATAAGAATTGGCAAGTGATTAATGCAAGCAAAAAATGCTGAAATATAAAAACGAATATTAAACAACAAACATTTTTTTTCCAAAACTCTTCTTTAATTACCGGTAAATGTATTTGTTTGATCAAACATATCTTTATGTAAATCTCTTAGTTTGGGCAAAGGTTTCTTAAATCCCAACACCTTTAAACATTCCACCAGACGTTCATAGTACACGGAAATAAAATAATCAAACTCTTTGATTCTGATATCTTTGGCAGCTGAAATTGTTATAAACAATAACAGATCTTCAGCAGGACTACCCCATTTGCAGAATTGATAGTCCAAAAATATCAATTCTTTTAAATCTCCTGTAGGCAAATAGTTAAACATTATGTTACTGGACCAAAAATCACCATGGTTTAAAACGTTGAAATTATTGGTCTTCTGGTTTAAAGAACTGAGGCAGCATTTCCAATATTGTTCACTAGTGGGCTGAAATGGAAAGCGATTTTTAATATTTAAAACGATTCAATTTAGTGCAAAATATTTACTAACAAATTCCTTAAGATATTTGTCCACTTCATCTAGTCCCCATTGTTGCATTGCCTTTTTATATGGCTCCTTACGGGTTTCAAACATACTTTTTTGATAATCTGCCCCAGCATCCAAATCAACAAATCCTACTTGAAAATCGCTAGGATATTCACCATGTATTTCTTCATAAACTGCACTGACCGCATGTAACTCGGCCAATCTATGCAGTATACGTTTCATATGTACCATATCACATCCTTTCAAACGATTTATATTTTCATAATTATTTTCCTTTAAATCTTCGAAAACAAAATTAAAGCGTCCGCCATTTTTTTCAGCAAACAAACATTTTGGAGCCAATTGTATATTCCAACCAACAGCTTTATATAATTCTTCAAAGGCGGGTAAATACTTCTGATACATTTCCATTTCTTTGGGAAATAATGCCAGGTTATTAACCATATCGCCACCTTTGTCGTCGTCTATCATGGTTTTTAAAATATAAGTCTTGTGTTTAATAGATTTATCTGAAAATAATTTGATGGAGAGCAATTTTTAAATATTTTCTAAATTGTTTCGTTTTTTTACATTTTATTTTTATTAGAAAATCCTTAAAACCTTCGGTCAGATTTTGTAATTTAATTTTAATTCTGTTCCACTACGCAGCTTACCTTTCATAATCAAATCCATATGTATGCGCAACATAACCGAAGTGAAATTCTCTCCTGGTGGTACGGCGGCAATTGGTATAAAATTTGTAACACCTATCGACTCCGGTTCATCTTTGGCTAAAATATCTTTAAAATAATCAGCATTTATCCAGGATGGAATCGCAATATTCTCATTTGGATTTAAAATTTCTATTTTCGGTTGCATTTTGTAAAGCGAATTTTTACAATGTTTTTAACTATGCTGATCAACGAATAAAATAAAACTAAACTATAAAATGTACTAAAGCATTGAAAAGAGTATTCTACTTGAAAATAATAATAAAATGATTTAAATATTTTGAGGTATTCCAGAAACTAAAGTATATAATTTGGGGTATTCCAAAAAAATTCGACAATGGATTTTTTAACTTTTTATTTAGAATAAATGTATTATAACTTCCACAGTTTTCTCTAAGTAGTTTAACAAATTTATTAATAGATTATCAAAAAGTAACAACTTTAGGAACAAATGTATATGAACTATATACATGTTCGATATCGTAATCGTATTTATTTCATGCATTAAGTTATATTTATTTTCTTTTCAAAAATGTTTTAAACCAAATCACATAACATTTCCAACAGATTTTTCTTTGGAATAACTCTTTCGTAATAAGTTTTGTTATTTTATATACATATTAATTTATCTTGCCTCCATCTGTATTATTTTATATGTATTTACGAACTGTGAAGATTAAAACACATAGTTTTATTAGAGTTTCTTAAATTTATTTACGATAGTCTTTAAATATTTAGATACATTCATAAGTAGACCAAAATTTTATCAAAATATCTGCGTATGTATTTTGTAGATCTTGAATATGGGGCATTTCATGTCAAGTGAACCAACTTTTGAAATCGATGTCTTCTGATTAGGATGAAATTTGCAACATTTTTCAACAAGATCGGTCGAGAACTTTCTGAGTTAGAGGGGACCAAAATTTGACATTTTGGACAAGCCGGTGTTTTTTCTCATCTATGTAAAATAGTTTAGATAGCTATTTCTTCAATGTTTCTGAAAAAAAATAAAAAAATAATAATAAGTAGTGAATGATGGTATATATAAGTTTGTCATTCCGTGTGTAACATTGAGAAATAATCATCTAAGACAAAGTAAGTCGATTGAGCTATGTCCGTCTGTCTGTCTGTGTAAAACACGCTGACGTCCAAAACACACAAGCAAACTTAGCAAACTCTCAAAAAAATGTTTATTATTGTCCTATGGTATTGAAAATCAGCAAAATCGGTACATTAGGTCCAAATTTTTTGTTATTTCTGTAAATATATTGCAGATAATACAACAAAATTTTACACTCGTTATTTTTATGATAAAAGGACTAACTCTGTTGAAAATTAAAAGAATCGGTCCATGATTTATCCTAGCCCCCATACAAATCTCTTCCCGAAATATGGTGCTATAGTCTATAAATGCCTACAGAATTGCAATATCCATTCCATACAAAATTCAGCAAAAATCAGTTTCGTGCTAAGGGAAATCACAACACTAAATTTTTCGTGGATCGGCCCAAATTGGACCATAGCCCCTATATAAAGTTCACTTCCGAAAATCACATAAAAAACGAATAAATATCTTATAAATACAGCTGTTGAGTTGAAATTCGACACAAATAATCTCCATGTATACAAAAGTCTCTGTGCCGAATTCTATGAAGATCGGTTCATATTTGTTTATAGCTCTCATATAAGGACCACTTCCGAAAAACACATTAACCTGCATAAATATCTAAAATATATCAATATCAAACCAAAATTTTGCACAGATCCGTAGTTTATATTTGGAAGTCATACTACAGAATCTTGTGAATCTTGTCCATATTTGACCATAGCTTCCATATAAGGTCCACTTCCGAAAATCAGTACTCACAAATCTCTTATAAATTACTTTATAATGCTAAATTTCGACACACATACTTATATACATAGAAACAACTGTACCGAATTTGTTGGTGATTGGACCATAATTGGTCATAGCTTCCATATAAGGACCACTTCCGAAAAACACATTAACCTGCATTAATATCTAAAACATATCGATATAAAAATAAAATTATACACAGATGAGTAATTTGTACCCAGTAATCCTACTACTTACTCTATTTTGTGAATATCGGTCCATATTTGACCATAGCTCCCATATAAGGTCCACTCCCGAAAATCAATAAAATCTTCATAAATTTCTTACAAATATAGTTATTAAGTTGAAATTCAAAACCAATAATTGCAATATATGTAAAAATCATTGTACACAATTTTATGATGATCAGCCCATAATTGGTCATTGCCTCCATATAAGTACCACTTCCGGAAAACACATTAACCTACACAAATATCCAACAAAATATTTGTACTGAAACAAAATTGTGCACCGATCAATAATTTGTATCCAAGAATCATATTACAAGATTTTTTAAATATCGGTCCATAAATCGGTCCATCGGTCCATAGTTGACATATAATGTCCACTTTTGTTAATATCGTTGTTTAAATCAAGTTTTATTAATTTTTTTATTTTTAAATTTTACAAAAATAGCCCTCAAATACTTTGAAATCACGTTACAATATTATATGGCGATAGTCCCATAATAGGTCAGCTCCCATATATTGAACCAAAATAACACACAGATCAGTAATTTGAATCCTAAAATCATACTACTGAACTATAATACCCATAAAACTATTGTAAAGATTAAATTCAATTAAAATACATAGAAATCACGTTAAAATATTTCATGACGATTTACTCATAATATGTAGGTCATAGCTTCCATATTAGTTCCGGAACCCAAAAATACATTAACGCATATAAACATTGATATCGGTCAAAAATTCAACAGAAATTAGTTACAAGTACACAGAAATCATACTGCTGGATTTTTTGGAGTGTCTCGTCTCTATGTATAATTCCCTATATATATTTGTATACCTTTTTTAATCCCTGTTTCTTCACTTGTAGTGACTAAGGATATTGTAGATCCAATCGGGTAATGATAACCAGTTATTAGGTACATATATAAATTGTTAAATGTGATACGTTATAATAGGTATGTATGACAAACTCTTTTTAAAATGGTAAGAATCTGTAGTTAAAGTATATTCTGCTTAAACTAGTCTTTCTAATAATTGTTATATTATTTCAAATATTTATTTAATAGTACTTCAATAACATTGTCTATTGAATATTGAATATCAAATATTGAATATGAAAGAGTTTATGCCAATGTAACTTCTACAATTCTCATCATATTTAGGTGGAGGATATTTAAGATTCGGCATGGCCGAATATAGTACTCTTACTTCTTTATTTTAATTATTTCAACAACCTATCCTATTGGTCATAAATTTCTAATTGAAATATCTGGGAAAACGATTTCTTAAAAATACATTTATGGCTTAATTAAGGAAATTGATGACGGCGTTGTCTGTGTATTAAAATAAGATTTTAGATTGGCACCCTTTTACATAATATGTAAAACCAAATCTGAACTTCTCATTAGGTTTTTCCTTTAAAGAATAATTTTTTTTTATAAATATATTTTCCATTCGCTCAGCGAGACCGAAATATACAAATCGAAAAATAAGTTTATAGAACAACAATTTACATTGTCAATTTATTAAACCAGTAAGACGGATGGTGTGTGTTAGAATGATATTTTTTGGCATTACAAACATCTGCACAAATCCAATATAAAATACTTAAATTCCGAAAATAACTGAATAAACATTATATTATCTGAAAGAGTTGAACCCACTTACAAAATTTTGAGATGTGACGTTATGTATAATTTGCCACTAATTGTAGTTATAGTTACTCGAAATAGTTGCTATTATATATCAGGGTTATTAAGTACATTTACGATTCTTACATATTCTCAGGTTTTATTAAGTACTAAATGCTAGATACGTGATTTAATAATATAACAATGAACTTAAATATCTACTTATACTTACGTACTCAATTAAAAAGGTATTGTTGCACTCTTTTTATAATACTAATAACACTAAATTAGTAGCATGACAAATTGACATTTTATGATTTAACTAGTGCTTCTGTAAACGTCAGTACTGTAATCAGGCATTCAGTTAATTGTTATAATAAATGAAATTTAAATAGAATAAAACAATGTCAATAGAATCTAGGATTAAAAATAAAATAAACTAATTTAAGAAATAGATCGTCAACAAATTAAAAAAGGTTATGATCCCTGAAGATCACGTCAAGTCTACTGGAATATTTGCGGGCAAAGAGCTAACACGTGTACCTTTAAGTCTACAGAGAAGTGTAATGACATGTGCATGACAACCGTAGTAGTACGTAGTAGTGATCTTTCAATATAAGTATCATCTTATTATTTTAATTCTTGCTGTGCTTTCAATTAGTGCAACTTAATTAAAATCTAGTTTTTATCTATTTAAGAAAGCACGCCAGAATAAATTTAAGCAAATAAAACATTTTAAATATTTATTCTTTACACAATAGAAGAAAGCAAATTTTCTAAATAGAAAGCAAAATGTGCATAAATCAAAATGAGAACCGCAGAACAAAAAATGACACGTCTTGATTAAGGCGCGAGAATATCAAATATATAAAATAAATGTCGTGAATGTCATTGTCATTATTATCCAGATAGTTGTTAGGAAAAGTTACACATTTAAATCTTAACATTAAAAAAAAAGTTTAAACTATTTCCGTAAAATATTAGACGGCAGTAAAAAAAGGATTTAAATAAAATGCCATCTACAGATGTGTTAAAACATGTTGAAGAACAACTGGCCAAGTGTTCCACTGAAATAAGAAGTGAAGATTTTTGTTTGGAAGATTCACCTGATTGGTTTACCAAAGATTATTTAGAATCATGTTTGAGATCCTATTACAATGACCATAAACTAAAATTGGTAAAAATGCATGCAAAAGCTGCATTGGGTAAGGGAGAAAATTATGGTGGAGTTTTGACGCGTGTCAAAGCCGAATTCAAAACAAATGGCTCCCACAAACAAGGTAGCTACATTATAAAAACTTCCTTTGAGGGCGATGAACTAGCGATCAAAGCCATGGAACCTTATGACATATTCAATCGTGAAATAAAGGTATACGAAGAAATTTTACCAAAACTAAAACTGCTACTCAAGGAAATTTGTGATGATGAGCAACTTTTTGCCGAAACCATGGCTGTAGATAAAGAGAAATCTGCTTTGATTTTTGAAGATCTTAACGACAGAGATTTCATAATGCCCAATCGTTTAGAGGGCCTTGACATGGATACTTCGAAAATTATTTTACGAAAATTAGCTAAAATGCATGCCAGCTCAGCGGTGCTAAATGAGCGTGAGAGCAAATCTTTGGAAACCTATGATTGCGGCATGTTTAATCGTCATACGGAAAATTATGCACCCTGTTTTGTGGGCTGTCTTGAGGCTTGCACCAGACGTGTGGCTCAGTGGCCGGAATTTAAACAGATTAGTGAGAAGCTGACAGAGCTTAAACCTCAATTTATGGAATTGGGTAAACAAGTATTTGATCCCTTGCCCAATCATTTGAATGTGTTTTGTCATGGTGATTTGTGGACCAATAATGTTTTAGTTAAATATGATCCAAAGACCAAAAAGCCTGTAGATGTTATAATCATTGACTTTCAATATTCAGCTTGGGGTTCACCGGCTATTGATTTATTTTACTTTATGAATACGTCGTTAAAGGAGGAATTGCACTTAAATAGACAGGATGAATTAATACAATTCTACTATCATCATTTGCATGACACATTGACAAAGTTAAAATATAAAGGGGACATACCAAGTTTACACAAGTTCCATTTGCAGCTGCAAGAGAAGTCATTTTATGGTAAGTTAATTCTACCCTAAGTTTTTGACAACTAATTCTAAACTTTTACGATTAATAGCAATAAATGCATATAATATTCGCATTATACAAAAACTTAAACTTTTCGTAGTGTCAATATTACTTTCAAAAAATATGTTCTATATATTTATTGTTTAATCTATACTTAAATATTATAAATTATCTTTACAGCGTTCCACAGCACCTGTGTGGTCCAGCCCATACAACGGAATGTTGTCAATGATGATGCCGACTTTAATGCTCTCATGCAAACTGATGAACGTGCCATACGCTTCAAAAATACTTGCTACACAAATCCCTACATACAAAATAACATTAGAAAATTATTACCGGTCTATGAACGTAAAGGCCTTTTAGATCCAGATCAGTAAAGATAATTTCTATATAAAGAAAACAATATTCATAAAATAATATAATTATACATTTGTGGTTAAGGTAGTCTATAATTGTAAATTTTAAAAAAATTATCTTTCAAATGTTTAACTCTTTAATTAGTGTAAATGCTGGTGTATGATTTAAATGTATTTAAGATAAGAATGTTACTTGTTTAAACTTTATTAGTTGTTTGCATAATGTATTAAAAAGAAATGTGATAAAGAATATTTGCAATTATTATTTAAAAATGTGTTTTTTTATTAGATAAATACAAATTTTGAGAAATTTTTAAGTTTTTCCAAATACAATAATGATGGCATACATTATTTACATATGTATCAGAATAAAACGCTAAGAATACTTAAACAAGAGTGCCAACGTTTTGTCAACAATGACCAATATAAAGTTAAAAATTTTAGTTTGTATGTACACTAGGCATCCTAATCGTGAAAAATTTCCCAGTAATATTATCCGTATGTGGAACAAACTTCCCGTTGAAGTCTTTCCTGTCACCTTTAATGTAGGAAAGATCAGATCGATTGTCTAGAAACACTACTCCCTATTACCTCCCTCCCTAGTTCATACACCTGATTTGCATAACTGGGGATCATCCACTAAGTGCTGGTCTAAATAACCTAAAATTTAGTTTGTATGACAGCTAAAATTTTTCATGCACAACAAAATCTGTAATTTAAACAGAATAATTTGTTTAGCTATACATTTGTTTTCTCACAATTAAAACCGTTTTATTTCTCTGTGTGACAAATATAGAAAAATGTTTATTTAAAACATGAAAATTTCAAGTATCATTAAAACTTCTAAGGATATTCACATTTGGAGAAAATTATTAAAACCAAACTCTATTTATAAATTACATGTGTGTTGGTAACTTTTAAAATTTCTCCAGGCAACAGAGTTTTATACAAATGTTTTAAATTTTAATTTGTATGAATTTTCAATGCCAAACATTTTAACTTTGTGCCCATGTCAAAAATTTCCATAAAAATTGTTCTTTATTTGTGCTTGATTTATAACAATGAAAGTGTGCTAATGATATAGAGTTGGTTTTATTAGCTCAGTGAAGTGACCGCTCTTTTCAGCTCAGCTCACTCAAATGAACTAGGTCGCTTTTTAAGCTCATTAGTTCAGTATGTTGCTTAAATCAAAAATTTCTGTTGTTAGTCGTAAAAACACATAGTATTTTGACAATTTGAGATTTATGCGTGAAATAACTGAAATAAGAGTTAATTTTTTTATTATATCTAATTTCCGATGCTAACCAAATGTTTAGACAATATTTGTTAAAGAGAACATTCATTATTTTATGATCCAACAATATATAAAAGGAATTTCTAAATTTTAGGAATAACACTTTAAAATCAACTTAAAAAAACGTAAAAATTGTACCTATCACTTACAAAAAACAGCAGAAAACCCCATCATAGGTCGCTCATGGTACCTGTCAAATGTTCTGTTCTGTTGAGCTTTTTGGTCTCTTAGTGGGAGGCGAGTGGGATGTATATCAAAATAAATGTTTTGTAACTCAAGACATACAATTTTTGTATTAAAACATTTATTTTGATATACATCCCACTCGCCTCCCACTAAGAGACCAAAAAGCTCTGAAGGAGTAGACCTAAGCTTTCTTTTGAGCAAAAAAAAAAAAAAAAAAAATTTAAAAAAGGGCCCATTTTGGAAAAAAAAAAGTTCGACTTCTGACTTGAGTTAGAAAATATTTATTTTGATGAAGCGAGTTACTAAGCGACCAAAAACCTCTTAAAGCTTTCTTTTGAGTTAAAAAAATAAAAATTAAAAAGGGCGCATTTTGAAAAAAAGTCAACAAAGTTTTTGATTTTGCAAAAAAAGTAAAAAATTGTATGTTTTGAGTAACAAAACATTTATTTAGATAGATATCCAACTCGCATCCCACTAAGCGACCAAATAGGTCTTCAAGGAAAATATGTAAGCTTTTTTTGATAAAAAAAGAGATCATTAAAAAAAAAGTCAAAAAAGTTTTTGATTTGGGAAAAAATGTAAACATTTTTTTTTTTAATTATTTTTTCCGAAAGATTGAAGAAATGTGACACATTTTGCTGAGAACAATAGGTGATAAGTTACATGGATGAGAAAAAACAACTGCTTGGCCAAAATGTCAAATTTTGACTCAGAAAGTTCTCGACCGATCTTATTGAAAAATTGTGTCTGAATTAGTGGGCGTATATACTAATTCAGACACATGACAAATTATATATAGGGAAACCAATAGCAGCTATTAATATTAATATTTAGGACTGAAATGCGCGTACTACCAACAATATTAGGTAAATGTTAAAATTTGTATACATTTGAAACCCTTATATATATGGGGCATTTCATATCAAGTGAACCAACTTTTGAAATCGATATCTTCCGGTTGGTATGAAATTTGCACCATGGTAGTTCTATTGGATAGTAATTCAGACATAAGATCGGTCGAGAACTTTCTGAGTAAGAGGGGGTCAAAATTTGACATTTTGGCCAAGCAGGTGTTTTTTCCCATCCATGTAACTTATTACCTATTGTTCTTAGCAAAATGTGTCCGAAATAGTTTAGATAGCAATTTCTTCAATCCTTCGGAAAAAAATTTAAAAAAAAAATAAAAATTTTTTGAAATTTTATTTCCAAAATCAAAAATATTTTGAAAGTTTTTTTCAAAATGGGTCCTTTTTTTCTTAAAAGAAGGAATCTCTTCACTGGCATAAGGCAACAATACATCTTTCCATATATCACGGTATATGAAGCGATCAATAATCCCATTAACTTTATGAATTCGCCCAATTCCTTGACCAGAAAAGCAACCCCAGACCATTAAATTTCCTCCTCCATAAGAACTTTTTAATTTGTATTTGGATTCGTCAGTGAACAGTACTGTCTTCCATTTTTGGACACTCCAGTCGATGTGGTCTTTGGCAAACTCCAGTCTAGCTTTCTTGTTCTTAGCTGATATAAACGGTTTTATTGCTTGTCATCCGCTGAATAATCGTGCTTCTACTGCTCTTCTACGGATTGTTCTGTCGCTAACCCATAATCATAAACTTGTTCTTACTTGACTAGCAGAGATGTTGGATCGTTTTGCATTGCTCCTTTGATCAAGGAATCATCATATCGTGTGATTTTATGAGGACATCCTCCATGTGATATTCGACCAGTCTGCAAAAACATTGGAATCAGCCGGGAAATAACTGATCTGTTAATTGAATATTGTTTACTTAATTCATGCCGTGATAAGCCCGCTTTCCAGTCTTCAATAACTTTAATTTTAAATTCACTGGAGTACTTGTTCCTTGCCATCCATTGTTTTTTCACAATAAAGTGTATAGAACTTAATTTATACAGACTACGCCTTCCTTTATTTTTATCTTCTGGAATTTTTAAATGCATCCGTTGTTAGTCCCGTTAACTGACATTGCAAATATGCAGTAGCATAGTCAAATTTTTAAACATCTTATAAGGGGGTGCTTTTGTTTTGTCCGTCGCGTTTTGTGTTTTTGTATGTTTTATCATTTTAAATAAGTTGTTAATAAAATTATCCTTTCCTAAATGAACACAATATGAACATTAGCAATATCAATTAATAAAATATATACAAAATACATCCCAAAAAAACCTTTTTTATCCCAAAAATGATGATATGAAAAAATCCATTGAGGGGGTGCTTTAGTTATGGCCAATACTGTATATGGATTTTCGAATATCTAGTAAGCTGTTATTGCTAGACCCTTCTAACTTACTTTCGTATCATTGTAAGTAGTTTGACTAAAAGTAGGCTGGATCGAAACTTGCCCAATGTAAAAACATACGAAATAATATTTTTAAACTTTCAATGGCAAAAGCAGGGATTTTGTTTTTTATTTTACTACGATAGGGGTACTGAAGCGTAACGTGTTAAGCTAGTGTTACATAAATACGACATTTACATTGTTTTAACATTTACAAAAATACTTTTCTTTTTATTATGTCAACAAACAATTATATAACAATTTCTTAAAATCTATTTTATATCTGCAAATTTATATATCTAAGAAACCACTTAATTCAAATTCTTTTACAGTACGTTGAAGAAATGCTCTATATTTAGGGTTCTCAACATTTTTGCGACGTATTTCATCACCTTCTTCAGTGCGTGAGGTAAGATTTTCTAGACTTTCGAAACCGTCTTTTTCCATAAATATTATAGGAGTTAAACAAGTAGCAGCAATAACACCTAGAATTAAACAAAAGAAGGAAGAATTAATTACTGAATTTAATAATACTACAGCCATAATTACCTTGCAAACTATTATTAATGATATCAATGGTAAGAGCCTTAAGCGAGGGTATTTCACCGTCGTAATTTAATTTTTCTAAAGTTTCTTTCAAAATGCGATGATATTCCCGAACGATATATTTCAGATGAACCTTGCGCACATTTTCATTTAGGGAACCATACAGGAAATAATTCAAGTCCATAGCTGGAGAGCCATAATAGGATAATTGGAAATCTAACTGTTAATGTAAGAAAGTTTTCTTTAATACTTATATGATTTATGGTTTTTAATAAATAATTTCTTACCAAAACTACATTATCGGGTTCTTTAGTTTCATTATTTATATGGAACATCAAATTATCAATCCACAAATCGGCCACATTAAATACACGGAAACCATTTTCATGTGATTCATACATATCAACTGCACTCTGTAATACATTTTCGGCCAATTTGAACATTTTCTCCGTAATTTCTTCATAACCCTTCCAATGTGAAATCTCTTCGGCTACACAACGTATATTGACTGGGAAGAATCCTAAGAAATCTTTACGATCTGGATTACGTGATATGGGTGCCTCTTGAAAGAATTCCATGATTTTTGAATTATCAGCTGCTATGACAGCAGAACATGCATGTAACTTGGCTAGCTTTTCAATGGTGGGCAACACATAGTCCAAGTTAAGTAAACGACCTTTTTCGAAATTTTCAAAACCATTTAGGTTCATGTCTTCAAGTACCAGAAAGGGTTGAGGTGTTTCTGTGGTATAATAACAAGCGGGAGCAATTTTTGTTGTATCACCTATGGAGGCAAGCAGCTCTTCGACACGGGGTAATACTTCTTTGTAAGCCATAATTTCACGTTTAAACAGTTTGCTTTTGTGGGCTACTACTCCAGTGAAGCCTTTAGGGTGTTCCTGTAAGTGATATGAAATATGGAATATGATTACTACTACTTCTGATTTATGTTAATTTTTTTTTTAAATGTGTAAACACTATTTTTTACTTTTGCGATTGTCAATGCTCACAAAGTTTAAAAATATAATGCTGAAAATTGAAAAAATCGGCTAACGTTTAGAACAACAGTTCACAAATGGTAGGCGGACCTTACAAACATTCTATTTGGCCGCGAAGTACTCATAAAAACCTAAAGCTTAAACACTGTATTCTAATATATTTTCCAGTTTTAATTTGACAAAAAATAATTTTAATTTATAAAATCTTCCTCATTACATGCAAATGCTTTGAAATCCTTTTGATTTTGAATTAGTTAAAATTGAAAACATTGCACGCAGAGAAAAAATATAGTTATGCATGTTTACAGTAACCATTACTATCACAGTAACTATTTACATGATTGTGGTAACCATAATATGGTTAACTTACGATTCTCATGATTATTTCAATCATATATATATGGTTACAGTAAACAAGTATATGTTTGTGACAACCATTGTTATGATGAATTTTTATATCATATGTTGTTCTCAGATTATGATATCAATTAGCCGAGAGCAACAAAATATGGTAAAATCTTAATCATAAAAATGGTTTGATGATTGATACAATCATGTGAATCGTAAGTTAACCATATTATGGTTACCACAATCATGTAAATAATTACTGTGACCATGATATTGTTAAAAAACTTTTAAAAATGTGGAAATGGTTACTGTAAACATGCACAACTATATTTTTTCTCTGCGTGTGGTAGATATGTTACAAATCAGTCCTATTTATGTGAAACTACACAATTTCAAGTTGAAATTGACAAATTTATATTGAGAAAAACAAATTAATATTGGAAAGGTATTATTGACAAAAAGGAATTGGAAATTGAGAAATCCAAATTAATATTAAGGATAGAATAGAAAATTAATAATAAAAATACCAATTAAAATAGAGAAATCGAAATTAATATTGAGAAAATGGTAACTTGAATTATAAAATTCAATTTTATATTGAGAAACAAGTAAGAGTGCTATATTCGGCTATGCCGAATCTTATATACCTTTGTTGTGGATGCAATAATTGCCCACTTTCAGCGTATAAGTAGAATCCTAAATATATAAAGAAAACCTTTAAAAGTTTTACATTTAATTGCTGACGAACATATTATATTGTAGAAGCTACAAACGAAATGACAATCTTATATATACCCTTCTCACGATGGTGAAGGGTATAAAGACAACAACGCCAAGCGAAACAAAACACAAAAAAAAACAAGTTAGAGTGCTATATTCGGCTATGCCGAATCTTAAATACCCTCCAGCTAAATTAGATGAAAATTATAGAAATTACATTACATTACTCTAATATCCATATTCAGTGTTTGTTATTGGGACTTAGCTCCGATTATGAAGAATGGTAGAATGGTAATGTAATACAGTAGATTTCGCTTATAGTCTACAAATACAGTTGCACAATTTTTGTGGACTATGAGCGAATTAGGACTATAACCGAATTTCTTTTTAAGCCACTTTATGGATTATATATGAATCATGATATAATACAAATTGTGTACTTTCTTCAATAAAAACACTTTTTTTTAAACAAAATAAAAGTTTATTTAAAACATAGTTGTATAGTAGTATTTTATATATTGTTAGAAAAACTAGTTTACGCAGAAGATATTTTATTTCAAATGTATAAAAATGTTATCTACTTCAGCAATTTATAATTGAAATAACTACATATTCCTACCGTTTCCAACAGAGTCTATACTTTTATAATAGGAATAAAATGTACTATTTAACAATTTATATACTTAACAATTGGTTAACATTACCGATTGGCTCAACATTTTCCTTATTCACCACAAGTGAAGTAAAAGAGTATAAAAAAGGGTAAACAAATATATTTAGTAAAACTTCAAAAGTATATTTTTGTTCTGTTCTAATGAATTGTCCGGATGTGAGCCTTCTATATATAATCAAGAACCCATAGTCACCAAATCAACTTGAAACTTATATCTGTTACATTTTTTACCGATATGAGTGTATATATGCGTTAATGTATTTTTCGGATGTGCGACTTATTTGGAAGATATAATTAAATATTTTAAAGCGATTTCTATGTATTTAAAGCCTATTTTGCTTGATAGTTTTGTCCATAACATTATTTATAAGAATTTTATGGGTATTATTGTGATTATCAGACATCGAGCTAATATGGGTGCTATAGTCAAATATGGATCGATATTCACTAAACCCAGTAGTATAATTTTTGGATACAATATATTGATCGGTATACAATTTTAGTTCGATATCCATATATTTAAAATATTTACAGAGGTTAATGTGTTTTTCGGAAGTGGTCCTTATATGGGAGCTATGACCAATTATCGGCCGATCTTCACAAAATTCAACACATCGATTTTCGTATATAATGGAAATATTTGTTTGAAATTTAAACTGGATAGAAGCTTTTATAAAAGAGTTATTAGTATTTAAGTAATTTTCGGAAATGGATCTTATATGGGAGCTATGGTCAAATATGAACCGATATTCACACAATCTAGTAGTATCATCTGTGAATTAATACTACCGATCTGTGTAAAATTTTAATTCGATAACGATATTTTTCAGATATTTATGAAGATTAATGTGGTTTTTAGAAGTGGTCCTTATATGGGAGCTATAACCAATTATGGGCCGATCTTCATGAAATTCCCTACAGCGATTTTCATGTGCATGGGAATTATTCAAGTTGAATTTCAACCTGATACCGATATATATAAGATATTTAAGTGTATTTAAATGATTTTAGGAAGTAAACTTTATATGGGGGCTATGGTCAAATAGTGCCCGATCCAAAAAAAAATTGGTGTCGCAATTTCTGTTTTCACGAAACTTAGTTGTGCTTAATTTTGTATGGATACTGCAATTCTATGGGCATTTACATACCATAGCACCATATTTCGGGAAGAAATTTGTATGGGGGCTACGAGAAACTATGGACCGATTCTTTCCATTTTCAACAGAATTTGTCCTTTTAGCATATAAATAATGTGTGCAAAATTTCATGGTATTCTCTGGAATGGATTTACCAAAAATCAGAAAAAAACATGTGAAAATGATCTAAATTTTTGGAGGTTGTCTTACATTTTAATCCATAACCCTGGTTCTACCAACTCGATTTTGCTGATTTTCAATACTAAACAGCTTAGAAAAATTATAAACATTTTAGTATATATTTTATTAATTTTGCTTATGTATTTTGGGCGTGAGAGTGTTTTACACAGACAGACAGACAGACGGACAGACGGACAGACGGACAGACGGACAGACGGGCAGACGGACATTGCTCAATCGACTTAGAATTTCATAAGGATCAATAATATATATACTTTGTTGGGTCTCAGATGAATATTTCTCAATGTTACACACGAAATGACAAACGTATATATACCCTCTTTCACCACTTGTGGTGGTGGAGGGTATAAAAAAAAATAAAACAAAATACGCAAAGCAATGAAACCAACACCACACATCCAAAAATACGTTTTGTTGCTTTTTTCTCAAACACAAAAAAAAAAATATGCAAAGCAATGAAGCCAACACACATCCAAACATACGTATTATTGATTTTTTGCCAAAGCATGCAATAAATTGTCTTTTTTTGATGAAATTTTCAGAGGTTGTCTCGGATTTTTGTTCATATCTCCGTTATTTATTGACGGATTTTGCTGATTTTAAATAGGAAACTTCTCGAAAGCATGTCTGACAGAATTATTGAAGATTTGGATCCCGAAGATATATGGGGTCTTAAGAAAATTGATTTCAACAGACAGACAGACAAACGGACATGGCTTATTCGACTCCGCTATCCATAAGGATCCAGAATATATATACTTTATAGGGTCGGAAAATTATATTGTGGAAATTACGAAGATGAAGGGTATAAAAACCCAATTTGAAATTTATAAATCGATGAATATTCGGACAATAAAAGTAGAAGTTGGGAAAATTCATCTTGATGTTGAGAAAACATAAATTAGTAATCAGAAATAATAAATTTCTATTAGGTTTAAATAAACTTAAATTCATACTCGTAGCATGCATTCAAAGAAATTTAGGTACTTCTTTGATACCTTTCGTATACTTTGTTCCCAAATTAAAGTAATAGCGACAAAAAAGTGAATTATGCTTTTCTTTTAAATTAATGTCCTTCATACTTAATATTTTAAATACTGTTTTTTAAGGCACAAAAGTTCACAAAAAATTAGCTTTGGAAACAATAAACATTTATATTTTGGTACTTTTTTTGGTAATTTCCTATGTTTGGAAGTGTTGTAGGTTTCTCAGTATTGAGTAAGAAAGTACATGTTTTAACGTTATTCCTTCAAGGTTGTTTTTCTCTTTACAGAATAATTTACAAACATAAACTTTTAAATATAGATTTCTTTCAGGACACAGAAGTTCATCTATAACATGAATTTAGGAAATTCAAACTTAAGGAAGTAAAAGCTTAATAATATTATTTGATATATTTTTTTGGTACCTTATTCTTTGTTCTGAAGATATACATATTAAGAAAACCAAAAACCTGTTTGTGAATACATTTTTTTATTTTAATAAAACCTATGTTGATTTGAGCATACCGTAGTGAAATTTTCTTTTGATGAACTAAATTGGGAAACAATAAGGAAACATTAATTTAATAAAGTATTCAGTTCTCTATTAGAGAAATTCAAAATTGAACACAAACTTATATTAAAATTTTAAGTTACATTTTTTTATCGTTTTTGTTAATTTTCGTTATCAGTGAGATTAAAAAAATCTAATATATTTGATAATATAAAATATAAAATGGCTCATAAAATGTAATGGAAAAGATAGGGAAAACTGTAACAAGGTACATGTAGGCACAAACAAAAAAAAAAAAAAACTCAAAACTAGAATAGCTGGACACAAATCAGATCAGTTATATAGTGACATACAAAAAGCAGCACTATCATCTCATTGTTCAAAATTAAATCAGTATCCGAACTTTAAAAATAATTCAATTCTAAATATAGAAAATTATTAAAAACTTCGTTATATGTTAGAAATGTACCAACAAATCTATGAATTAATTTTAAGACAGATACATTTACAGATAATGTTGCTCAAAACTATATACACTTATGGCGCTTTCTTTTCAGACACAAAATGTTGCCTATATATTTTGTACCACTTATTAAAGGTTACCCATACCCTCATATGTAGATTCTAAATATTATAAAATTATAATTTTACTTCCATTTTAACACTTTTAATCAAAAAATACAAAAACTATTTCAGTAACATAAACGAACTTCAAAAGCAATAACAAGAAAAGCTATTTAAAAAAATGGTGTATTTCTAACCCTTTGATAAAATTGAGGGTGAAACATGTAGCATATATTCAGTTTATAGGGCAACATTATTTGAAAAGAACACGTTATACGCTTACTAAACTAATTACTAAATAAATCTCAAAATTTTTTCCTTTTGTCTAGACAATATATGCCTATTGACGACAAAAGTTTTTGAAGTAAAAAAATCATTTTGAAGTAAAATATAACAAAATATGCATTATCAAAAAATTACGTAAAAATATTCCACATATCGATGCCATTTTACAGAAAAATGTATGATTCGGATAAATAATTGATCTACATGGTATTTGGACGTTTGAGAAAATACATGCATTTGCATATAAATGAACTTAGACTTATGATAAATAATTTTTGTAACAAATTACGATTTTGTGGTACTGTTGATCTTCAATCATTGATGTGAAATTTTGTTAGTTATGGGCGTGTGTGAAACGGTAGCAAAGTACTGTAGTAAGTAAAATTTTGACACTTCTGAGGTAGATAAAATTTCACTAGGACTGGGGGCTAGTACAATTTTTGACATTTGATTTAACATTTCTGAGAAGCAGCAAATTCAAAGTTTAAATTGAAAAATTAAAATAAAAACATTAACAATTTTTAAATAATGAAAAATGGAAAGCGCTACGTTACATGTATTATGTTTAATTATATTCGTAGGGAGCAATACAGAGCTTCATATATTGGTGGATAAACGTAGAGTAACCGACAATTATTCTTCGGTTTTTACTTTTAATCTATTTTTAATAGAGAATTTCAAAATTTAGAAATGAGAAGCAAACTTTGTCATCCAATTATTCATCCAATATCTCTAAAAACAGATCGATAAAAATATCTTAAGATTTGTTTAAATTGCCTTTCGCAGGCTAGGCAAGGAAACCTGTTAATAAAGCATGACACACCATATTAATCTACGAGTATTTCCTGACAATTAAACTTCAAATTACTGTTTATTTATTTAATTTAAAAAAAAATTGTAACAAAGTCTTAGTTATTTTCAAATATCCGATAAAAGTATGGAGTACTAGCTGAACCGGTGCTATTCGCTACCCCAATTGGAAGAAAGAAATATTAATATTAAGTCTCTCTTTGTGAATTAATACTTATTCAGGATAACATGTCTCTAGTTCCATGTTTATTGATTCATTGTAATGTTGATTCTATTTCATTTAAAACGTATTATTAGAATAAACAAGTAAGAAAGTATGGTCGGTCAAGCCAGACAATATAATACTCTACACTAAGTAAATGAGCAAAAACATTTTTCTTACAAAATTTCAATAATTTATATTCGTGAGCGATTTTCGGAAGTGGGCCTTATATGGAAGCTATGACCAATTATGGACCGATCGCCATGAAATTAGGTGGTGTGATTAATGTCTATATGAAAGTTATTTATGTTACATTTTATGTGTATACCAACATTTTTAGGAGATTTATGATCGTTAAAGTGATTATCGGAAGCAGTCCTTATATGGGAGCTATGACTAATTATGGACCGATCATCATAAAATTTGTTGACATGAATTCTCTATATATAAAACTTATTTGAAGAAAAACTTGTAGAGATACATATATAAATTAAACATTTATGACCGATAAAGTTCAATTTCGGTAGGACATTTGTATGGGGGCTAGGTGAAATAATGAACCGATTTCAGCCAGTTTCAATAGGCTTAGTCCTTGGGTAGAAAACATGATATGTACCAAATTTTGTCGAAATATCTTCAAGATTACGACCTGTACTCTGCGCACAAGGTTTACATGGACAACCAGTCAACCAGCCAGCCAGACGGACGGACGGATGGACATAGTTTAATCGACTCAGAAAGTGATTCTGAAAGTTTTGTGATTTCTAACTCATTCAGAATCATTTGTGCCTAATTTAAAATTTAAAGGTTTATTATTTTAAAATATTCAAAAAGTACCTTTACAATAAAGAAATAGTAACATTAATTATCCCTGAATTCGCATTCACTAAACCATGAATGCTCAATTTCGTGCTTCAATGTCCATCGTTATAAAATATTCAAGTCCCTTTTTTAATTCTAGCTCAGTCAGGATTATGTGTGTTTAATTTCCTGCTTATAGGTTCATTATTATAGAAATTTCAATAAGAGTTTTTGTTACCTCAATATCATTATAGCCTCTATCCTTGATTCTTTCTTTACTCAGAAGCATATCAGTCAACTATTATGTATACATATAAGTAAAATAATTTAATATACTAAAAAGTACCATTATAAGAAAAACCGAACCGAAACCGATAGGTTTTCAATTTTTTAAAACCGAAACCGCGGTTTTGAAATACTTCGGTTTTTTGGAAACTTTAGATAAACGTATTGAAAGAAATATTTGGTTCACTGGGAAGAACTCAAACAGCAATGAAGGTTGGAAGTAGTTGCATTAACTATTAATATTGAATTTAATGTTGAATTCGTTGTAATAATTTTTCACATACGTCAAAAATGTATACTGTCCAAAAGTTATCATTTCACACAGTAAAAACATGAAAATTTTTTCCCACAGGGAAATATTTTTTTACCATAGTTCTTTGCTATCATTTCACACACGCCCTATGTGTATAAATGCAAAAATTTTGTCATTTTAACGAAATAAGATGTTAATTAATCAGCGTAATTGAAAGCAAATGAAAACTCGACCTACGCCGGTTACAGAAAGCTTTTTGTATTATGTTTGTATTGTATTTTCTTTCAACTTTCTTAAGTGATTCAAGTTAAGTGTTTCAAAATTTATTTAATATTGAAATTTCAGCTACATTTCCAAATATGTACTTGAATTTTTTGAATAATAGTCATATTTACTAATTTTTGTTTGTGTTATTAATATACAAATATCTTGTTTGTTTAAAAAACTGTGCTTTTAATAACAGTGTGCTAATTTTTTAAAGCAACGACCGATATAAGTGTATAGTAAGTAGTATTACATATAAATTCAAAAGCAAGCACTTATCAATATATTTTTGAGATAAGAGCATTTGATATTAATGCTTTCAATTTAAACATCATTTTGTAACACATCATAATCCCCCAAACTCTTTTTAGAAAAAAATGCATTGACACAAATTTAATTTTAGACCATATAACCCCCCAAATAAAGCTTTTATCATCAACAGGCACCTTGTAAGAAATTTTTTCACTAATTCATAAATCTCAAAAAATTGTATGCTCTTTGTATTGTTTACATACATAACAACAAGTGAATTCTTTCATATGGCATGTGATTTTATAGCAACAACAACCACAACAAGAAAATATTGATTAATAACAAATGCAGTTCGAAAACTTTAAAGAAGAAAACACAACTATACCTTTATAATGACAGAAAATTTGCCGGTAACATCATGGCGTTTCAAATTGAAAACAGCACGATGCATTTCACTGGCAAATCCACTGCCCACTTCTTCACCTGCAGCATTGACACCTTTCACAATAATTTCATGCACTTCCAGAGTGTCATCTTTGAAATATTCCTTGAGGACATCTTGCAGAAACTCAGCTGTAATCCATTCTGGAGCAGTGTAATTTTTAGCACCGGTACCCATTTTAAAAACAATTAAATTTCAAGTAAACTGGTTATGTTTTCTCTAAATTTCTTTATTTCACCGCGGTCACCTGATTAGAATTAACTTCGAGTATTTTGTAGACGTCTGTAAAAACGTCCGAACAACTTAAAATTTTGATAATAATGAATAGAATGGTGCTAATACTAAGGGGAGGCATTTTTGGGTGTATTTTAATGTAAAGTTTATTTGAAAAGTTTTTCTCACTGCTCAGTACGCGCAAAACTCACGTGCTTTCGAATTAAATACAGAAAAAAAGAATCAACAGAGAGAGCTTTTTTGCTTAAACAACTGTAGAGGTGATAACTGGCAGAGTTGCCAGCGCAATAGAAATTGAATTATTCGCCGTTTATAAGTATATTTTAAAGTGCTGTATTTATTTTTTAACTTTATTTCTTTTCTTTTTTATTTCTTTACTGTAATATGGAATTTATTTTAGTATAGTTATCTTAACTGGAATACAGAAATTAATATGAGTCCCCTGTTTATATATAATTCAACATTATTATACCCTACACCACTATAGTGGAGAGGGTTTAATGCGTTTGTGCTGATGTTTGTAACGCCCATAAATACACAAATTTTTGAACACTTGCTTATTAACTATTGCTTCCCAATTATACGTCACAATTTTCAGAAAAATTAGTTTTTATTTTTCATCTACTCGTATGTATTTATTAAAGTTTAGTTATAATTTATGAAATTTTAAAAGATTTGTTATATTTTTAATGAATATTTTAATATTAATTTTGAAACAATAAATAAATTTCAGTAAATTTATCAATAAATTGAGAATTTAGCATAAGAAAATCTTACTAAAATTTTAATATCATTTTTATGCAGTTCAATAAAATGCTATAAAAATTTTACTATTTTTACAAAATCTGCTCCACTTTAACATTGACTTTTTGATCGGAAGAATAATAGTTAAATGACTGATAATTTCCAATATATTTTTAATTAAAATTTGTGATAAAATTTGAAAAAATCTATGCAGTTTGTTTTTCATCTCATGATAAAATTAGAATTTGGTTAAAAAATTCACTATTTTCGAACATTGCCTGAAGTAGGGTTCATAATTATATCGATTTAGACATTTATTGATACACTTTATTTCCATTTTTGTTAAATTCTTCATACATAAAGAATTATACATAGAGACGAGACACTCCGATTTGTCAAACAAAAATACAACAAATCATATGTCTGACACAACAACAAAATACATTGTATTGTATATATTTTGTTGTTGTAACGCCCAAAAATATTAGTCTAACACCAACCTTAAATTATTGGTATGCATATTGTATGGGCATGAGAATTTTTGACAACTACAAAACGCTTTCCGCTCTAATTTAGGTATGCTTGTAAGATACTACAGTCAAGTGAGGGAGATAAATGAAGAGTATACCTATATAAACATATGAGCAAAGTACAATTTTCAACACTTTTCAAAACCTATTGAAAAAATGTTGGTATTTAAATAAAACTTTACACAAATGAATTTATAAACACAAAAGTCAATGATCATAACTCCCTTCCGAAAATAACATTAATTGATCATAGCTCCCATATAAGTCCCACTTTCGCAAAACACTTTAATGAGCATAAATAAAAATATTGACATCTAAATAAAAATCAACGACTTTAAAACAACTGTTTATATACTTGGTTGGGCTTGTTCAATTTTAGAAGGATAATCTTTTGATGAATATGTACTTTAATTCTAAAATTGAGCAAGTAGTGACTGATCATATTTCAGATATTATTATATGTACCATTTTTTTTTTAAATACGACAGACTGATAGTTGCGGTTCAATGAAGTACACAACTTTATCTTAATAAATAAATTTATCTTTGCTGTCTTGGACAGTTTTGAACTCTGGAAAAATAGGATTTTCAATGTCCTAGAGATTGATATTTAAAAATCTTACATATTACTTAATATTAAATATTAGAAAATAGACTACAGAATGTTTTTTTAAGTAAATTAATTTGTTTCCAAAAACAAATTTTCAATGAAATTCGATCATTTCAAATCGGTTCCCACGGTAACCCAAAATAGGCATTGGTGTTGAAACATTTTTTTTTTTTTTTAAACAAACACAAACTGCGAAGCGTTTTGCTTGTCTGCAGATACACCCAGAGTCTTTGACGGAAATCGCAATCCCCAGATTGATAGTCCAGCACACTATCGTATAGTCTATCGGGGCACCCCGATATCATTTACCATTTATTAGAATTGAGATACCAAATTTTCAAATTTGATTTAATACATAATTACACAATGTAAAATTTGGAATTTATGATATGCATAGAGAAATATACATAGAGCGGAAACTCTCCTGTCAAAGACCTAACTCAGTTGTCAAAAACCCAAGTGGTGAGAATGTATTATAAAATAAAACTATGTGAAAACAAAAACAACACTAGTATATGTAATTATTTTGAGTAAAATTTTAGTTTGAGTTTTTTTCTAGTTTCCGCTCTTGTTGTTTCTCTATGATGATATGCATGCAATTTTATGATTTTTTTTGGTATCAAGTAAAATATAAAATTCTGATTTTTTTCAGTATAACAATATGAAGTACCAAACATCTACTTTACCCAGTTTGGATTGTGTTATAATAAAGTCCCGATATCCGTACATATTGATGATCAAAAAATTTTGAAATTTTTTTAACAAATTTTTAAAAATTTGAAAATGTAGATTGGAAACTGCCGTTAAAAAAAATAGTTTTTTTGGCCATTCCTGCGAATAGGTCAACGGTATCCTACAAATACAAAAACTTATACAAATGTTAGCTTTTATTTTAATATTTCTTAAAATATATTAATTTTGTTCCTACATTTCTTGTTCAGGCCACTTGAGACACGTTAATGGTCTGGGTAATTTTTAATAACTTTAACATTTTTTAACCAATTCCTGTATTTTATTTCTCATTAAAACGATAATAACGTACACATTCCGATTCTTTTGCAAAAATAATTATTTAGTAGCAAAATTTTTACAAAAACTGAAAAATTTGAATTTTTTCCGAATTTTAGCAATAATACAGATTATGGGTCAATTTGACCCAAAGGATATACAGGCTTTAATCTCAAAAGGATTTTTTTTACTGTAATTTTCATTAATATAAATAAATCTATATATTTCTGTAACATAGTGCAGAAAGTTAAGGAGTTTCACAAATTTATTTCATATAAATAGTAAAATTTTGCATATATCTGACCTTTGACCTCGATGCGCGTCCCGAAATATTTTTTTACTCATACATGCACACAAATTAAATTTTTCTATTTGCCCATGAGCGCTCTAATGACATCACTGTGTTAAAATTTAACTTATTTAAAGAACAATATAAATCACACTAAATCCCCATATAACTAAACAGGGCAACTCTAAACTAAAAGCTTTCTTTAAACAATGTAAAAAATACACCTTAAACTTTTAGAGCTTTATCGTTATTTTTAATTCGTTTATTTCTGAGATTGTTTTTAAGTGTATTCTAAAGTAACTTTTAGCTTAATCAAACTCCAGTATACCCCTTCTATACAGAAATGGTAATATATCCAAAATTGCCCTTACATACAAGGGATTTGTAAAAGCTTTCATGCGAAACTTTTCACCATCTTCACTGGGCTGCATAAGTTTAAGCAGACTGGCTTCTTTATCAGAAGGCAATAGTATCATTACCAAATGGGTAAATGAGGTGAAATAACCCCAAAATCCATGTCTCAGCATACTTATATGGAGATCACTCAACAACGGCACAGGTTTTTCGTATTTTAGAAACTTCAGACTTTTTAACAGGTGCGTATGATAAATTCGAATGAATAAATCAAAATTACGTATACGCAAATTACTTTCCACTGAGCAAATAATAAGTTCCCACAAATCGATGGCTGGACTGGCCCATTTACACATTTGAAAATCCACAAAGCGGATTTGATTAATATCACTGGTGGCTGCGCCCTTTGAGGTATAATTTAGCATTATGTTACTAGACCAGAAATCACCATGATTTAAGACTTTAAATTCATTGGTCTCCCCACTAAAGCATTGCATAGAGGCATTCACGTACTGTTCGGCATTGGGCTAAAAGGAATTAAATTAAAGTATTTAAATAATATTATACTTATTATTTCAATATACTTACTATTCTCTTGGCATATTTTTCATAATCCTCCAAACCCCAACTGACCATAGCTGCTTTGTAGCTGTTTACTCTCGCCTGATAGGATTTTGATTTTTGATAGTTGGCGGGTAAATATGTATTTGTGAATTCCTTTGGATATGAACCTATTCGCTCCTGTAGTACTACCGAAGCGGCATGAAATTCTGCCAACTTCTCTAACACCCTCTTCATGTGCACCATATCGAAACCTTTTAAACGATTTATGTTTCGAAATTTCTTCGTTAAAAGGTCTTCTTGAACCAGTGTTATCCGATCCGATTTATCTTCAATCCAGTGACATTTTGGCGCAAATTTAACTTTACTGCCAAATTCTTCATAAAGAGACTCCAGCTGTGGCAGTATTGTTTCGTACATTAGTTTTTCTTTGGGAAACAGATTGAGAGTGTTAATAAACGTGCCGCCTTTGTCATTGTCCAGCATTGTTTTCATAATATACGATTTTTGTTCGGTAAATCCATCTACAAAGAATCACAGTTTATTAGGATAAATTAATTTTTAGTTTTATTAATATTTAAATCAGTTTTTAATTCAAAATCTCTTCCTTATTTATTTATAATTATTTATAATGTTTTTCTATTCACTCTGTTAAACACTAAGTCTTTAAACAATAACTGTTTTGTGCAAAGTAAATTTCTAAATTAACGTGAAATACAAGTTTTGTATAGGCAAAATATAATTAATTCCATATTCTGTTCTTTTTTTCATAATTTGAGGAAAAAACTTAAATAGAAATATCAACAATTATATCAGAGTTTATATTTTTAAATATTTAGGAACATAGAGAAAGTATACGTAGAGCCATAGATAAATACACATAGATCGGAAACTCTCCTGTCAAAGACCTAACTCAGTTGTCAAAAACCTAAGTGGTGAGAATGTATTAGTAAAAAAAAACTATGTGAAAACAAAAACAAAATTTTTGAGTAATTTTTTTGTTTGAGTTTTTTTCTAGTTTCTCTATGCATAGAGCGGAAACTAGAAAAAAACTCAAACAAAAAAATTACTCAAAAAAGTTACACATACGAGTGTTGTTTTTGTTTTCACTAATACATTCTCCCCACTTAGGTTTTTGACAACTTAGTTAGGTCTTTGACAGGAGAGTTTCCGCTCTATGTATATTTCTCTATGTTTAGGAATACATCACGCTTTTCAAAGTTGATTTTCAAATTATTTATTGACAGACAAAAATTGATTATAAATAATCCCTTTGTTAAGCCTAATCGGTCTGCTAGTAAGTAGATCATTGTGTGTGATGTATACACAATGGCTAGTTATTCATTATGGATACGGCCGTAAAGGACTTATTCATAATGAAATTTTAAATTTATCAGTGTTTTTTAACAATTTTTGTATTTAACATATATCGCACTGGTTCCTCTAAAGAGAGTCAACTCAAAATTTTTAAGTTTTCACTTTTTGCAAGAAATCGATGTATTGTAAAAATCGCCAGTTGTATCCGTCTTCAACTTTCATTGTAATGTATTAAAAAAAACAGTTTTTTGCCACTTCTGAAAATTTTTAAATTGAATTGACTTTCTTTAGAGCAGCGAAAGGCAGACTCACACCACTACAGTTTTTAGATATTGTAGTTGTATGAGTTGAGTAAAAAGTTGAGAAAAAAACAAAAACAATAACTGAAATAAACAAGCATAAAAAGCGAAAAACGTAAAACGACCTGCTTCTATCAATGCTCATGCGAGACTGACTGGTTTTGATTGTTTTTATACAATGTATGTGCTTGCGTACATGTGAAAACAAAAACAAGAGAGCTCATTTGAGAGCTCAATGCCTTTCGCTGCTTTTGAGGAACCAGTATGATATATCGTTTTTATACATTTCATAAATTTCTATTATATTTATTATTAAATGTGTTCAAAATGTTTCAATTAAAATGTTATGTTTATACCCTGCAACAATATTCTTGTTTAATTCACAATAATTCCCATATAGCATCTGAACAACTGCAGTCTGAAATAAATGAGTTGGATAAATGTCTGTGCAAATGCAAAGTAAAATTTAAAGAGTTGCCTTTCAAGGAAAAATCGAATTATCTTTGTAGATTACACATTATAATTGAAATGTCGTTGTTTTTATGTCCGTAATTTTAACAAGTAAATATCTATGGTGTAAAATACCTAGAATGAAACATGAAATTACACATATTTTTATCTATCGGTTCCCAGCAGTTTTAGGAGACAGTCACGAACTAGTGTTTTGCCTATCATTTAGGGTGGGAACTAGTTACTTCAATAGCTACGTGACTAGTTATTTTAATAAATACGTGCATGTCCTGACCCATTTTGACTACAATGAGACTGCCTAATAGCTGGTCCAAAGTCAGTTTCCTTACTAGCTGGCTAACTGGTAACTTGATCAGCTACATAAATAATTATTGACCTCAAATAATCAGCTAAAACCTTTCTTCGACAACTCTTCAATGGATTGCTTATGGTAGGTAAAATAACTACTTTATAAGTGCAGTACAAAATAAACGTTTAAAGTGACTTCACTATAGGTTACTAAGAGAACTAAAGTGGGTATTGACTTCATGCTATGTTACATGGTATATCAGTATACTTAAGCCAAAATAAAAATTAACTGTATGAGAATTATATCAACACAATTTGTATGAAACCAGTTTGAACGAATTACTCACAAAACGTTTAAAGTGACTACACTCCAGATTACTTACAGACACTTAAGTGACAATTGTCTCCACGCTAGATTACCTGGGATGTATAAAGTAACCAATTGTCTTAACTCTGCACTACAAAGTGTACATACGTGTCAAATGACCCAAATATATAAATTGGAGTCAGCCAAGTTATAAGACATTTGTGACGATTACTGTCTATAAGGGATACATTGACTACTTGCTTAACTGCTGGGTTACAATGCACTAATACACACAGAAAACAGATTAGTATTTAATAAGGTACACAGAAATTTAATTTTTAATCTTGAACATGTATTAACACAGGAGATTTTTAATGTTTAGAATTGAAAAATCAGAATAGCAATCGAATTCTGATTTCAACAACTGAAAAATTTGTAATTTTTAACGATTTGTGTCTTTACAAAACTTTATTTTATTAATTTGAATAACACACCTGAATTGAATTTAGCTTTGTTGACTTCAAATTCAAATATTGGTTGTTGTAATAATGAAATTGTTTATAATAAAAGACTTAACGGCAGAAAGAAGTATTCGAATACTCTAACTGAATAATTGATAACAATACAAAGTAATTCGGTGTTCTCTACCGAAAGCAATAATGAAATGGTGCTGAGTTTCTGACATCTAAATTAGATAAATTAATATTAATTGAAATAAAATTTTAGAAAACAAAATACATCAGCAAATAGAAAAATACATATAAATAGTTGATGAATGATTAATATTTTGATATATTAAATAGATAAGTTCAGTATCTTCAAATGCTGCCTCTACATCCATACATAAACATATATTCCTGTCAAGCAGAATTCTTCAAGAACAAACTATGTATTTATTATGTGTATATTTAAGGCTTTTATAGACGGCAATACTGAGTATTAATATTTGTCAAAAACTTATGTATCATAATACAATTTCATATCAACAATCAATACAAAAATATTTTTAATACTGCCGTGTAAACTTGAAATGTATTTTTCAAAATAATTTCTTGCCAAACTGGAAGATTTTAATAATATTTTAAATTTGAAAAGTATTAATACTCAGCATTGCCGTCTATAAAAGCCTTTACTGTTATTTTAATGTTTTTGGAATTGTCCCTAATAATTGTATTTGATAAACCATTTGTATTTGAAGTATAAACTATGTACTATGTTATAATAAATTTAAAAAAAGAAAAAACTGTTTTAATTTCAATTCACAGTAAGAAAGCAATTTACTGTTACTTTCAGGCGTTTTCACTGAATTATTATTTTAAATGGTTGGGAGTACCATATATTCAATAATTTCAATCGAATTCAGTCGATAGTACATGCAACCAACAGAATTCGATTGGCGACAAATTCGGTTGTGCATACGAATCAGTTTTCTCTCTGTATATATCTATTTGTAAAAAATTTTTAAATGAAATTTTAAAAAATTAAAAAAATAATTTCGATTTAGCCTTTGGTCATAAATTTGTTAAAATTATTTCTTAAAAACACAATTCTCACAACAAATTTTAATTTAAGTATTTCTTATGAGACTTTTAAAATATTAAAAAAAAGATAAAACTAGTAAGAGTGTTATATTCGGATATCCCGAATATTGTAACGTGTGCGGAATAAAAATGCAACAAAACAGAAAACTCTATATTTGTTTCCAAACCAAATAATATATAAAGCCTTTAAAAAATAGGCCATTGTATTAATTTAAAGTAAGCAAAAAATTTATCATATTCATGTACTTTTGTGGCAGTTATGAAGGAATGTATATACAGGTGTTGGAAATACCGATGTTTGCAATTTTCTGAGCTCTTATTTGAGTTTCATGGTCTTGGTACACATTTCATAATATATTAATTACAATTGATGGTCAAATCAAATTCCAAAAAATTCAAAATTTGCAAATTACATCTGATTGATTAAGATTCATATATATTTTTTAGAAAAACGATTACGTTCTACTTTGCACATCTTAGCAATAATAGGTTTATTTACATCCAAAAAAGTCCACTTCTCTGCCTTTCACTGCCATTTGATGTAAAATATAACAAATTATTCCCGATGAAAATAGATCAAATATGGAAAAACTTGCAAATGTTTTTTCAAGGTAGTTCTTATTTTGTTAACATTTTGAAATAACTAAAAGCCAGATTTTTAAATGGAGTTTTAAAGTATTAAGGCAAATCATAACGTAATTCAATATAAGTCCTAAAACACTAATAGCTCATGTACTTTTTCTTTGGCCAGTTAAAAATTTTTGTTGCAATTTCATTTTGCATACGTTATACGCACCATCAATATATGACAATAACATATTTCTCTGATATAGTTAGTAGTTATATGGGGGGTATTGTCAATTATGGATTGATCCTTATAAAAGGTAGAAAGATTTAGGTTTATAAAGAACTTACTTATGTCCAATTTCATTATTATTTATTATTATTAGACAATTATGAATGTTCAAGTCATTTCATGAGTTGGACGATTTTTGCCATACTTTACAGTATAATATCAGATTTTGCACAATTTATTCAGTATTGCCGCATAATCAACATATTTATGACTGCTCAAACAGTATTCCAGGGAAATATTTGTATGGGATTTGGTGAAATCATGGACATATAATGCCCATTTTCAATACCAAACAAAGCTTATCAACAGAGAGTATTTGTAGAAAATTTAAGCCTGTTAGCTCCTTTCGTTTGGACCCTATCGTGTTTTCAACAGGCATACATACGGACGTATATATACTTTTGTGGGCCTGCACAGTGGGGCAGCATCAAAATTTTTTGGAAATAAATATGGGATTTCTAAACGGCTGGTCCGATCGGGATAAAATTTGACGTGGACGTAGCCAAGGAGTATTCGAGTTTAAGTTATTAAAATGGACCCTACAAATGCTCCAGGCGCGCGTTATGGGGGTTCAAAGTAGGGTACCTTCGACGTGTAAAATTTTTAAACACGTGCCATTTTTTGTTTCTCTTCCGATTTCAAAAATTTTTATATTTTTGGAAAGCGCTCGTTGAGGTCTTGAAAAAACATGCTTGCGTGTGCTATTTATCTCTTATAATTTAAGTGTTATAGGCATTTCAAAATTGAAATTTTTAAATTTTGCCATACCTTGGTCCGCTTTTTTTAAATATAGGGAGTACTTTTGAACCGAATGAACTCGAATTTCCCTCGTTAGTTAGACAACTAAATTACCAATAATATGCAAGAGATTTCAGAGCAATATCGATTGTAGATGCAAAAATAAAAAACTTAAAATTTTCTGCAACACAATTGGACATTTCTGAAATAAAATTAGAAATTTCTGAAATACAATTGGAAATGGTGTAGCAAGTCTGAATTTTAAAATAGAATATTAAATATTAAATAATAATTTTATTAAAGTACATACGTATACTTATATTGGTTAAATTTGTTTAAAGATTAAGAAATTGAGAAATCTTGTTTTAGATTTAAAAGCTAATTCCAAAAGACATATATATGAAAACTTGTTACACAAAAAAACATACAATTGAAACTAAATACAAACAAATTTCCTGTTTGGCGAATTTTAATTATTAATTGCTACAATAATGTTTTTGTGAATATCAATTAGAGCTAAATATAAATTAATATTATCAGTGTCATACTTAATTATACCCTCCACCACCACAAGTGGTGAAAGAGGGTATATATAAGTTTGTCATTCCGTGTGTAACATTGAGAAATATTCATCTGAGACCCAACAAAGTATATATATTATTAATCCTTATGAAATTCTAAGTCGATTGAGCAATGTCCGTCTGTCTGTCCGTCTGTCCGTCTGTCCGTCTGTTTGTCTTTCTGTCTGTGTAAAACACTCTCACGTCCAAAATACATAAGTGAAATTAATGAAATGTATACCAAAATGTTTATAATTTTTCTAAGCAGTTTGGTATTGAAAATCAGCAAAATCGAATTGGTAGAACCAGGGTTATGGATTAAAATGTAAGACAACCTCCAAAAATTTTGATCATTTTCACATACTTTTTTCTGATTTTTGGTAAATCTATTGCAGTGAATATCATGAAATTTTGCACACATTATGTATATGATAAAAGGACAAATACTGTTGCAAATGGAAAGAATCGGTCCATAATTACTCGTAGCACCCATACAAATTTCTTCCCGAAATATGGTGCTATAGTCCATAAATGCCTACAGAATTTCAGTATCCATACAAAATTCCTCAAAAATAAGTTTCGTGCTAAGAGAAATCACAAGACTGAATTTTTCGTGGATCGGCCCATATTTGATCAAAGCCCCCATATAAAGTTCACTTCCGAAAATCACTTAAACATGCATAAATACCTTATAAATAATTGAGTTGAAATTCGACACAAATAATCTCCATATACACATAAGTCGCTGCACCAAATTCTATGAAGATCGGTTCATATTTGTTTATAGCTCTCATATAAGGACCTCATCCGAACAACACATTAACCTGTATAAATATCTGTTGGGGGTTTGTATTGAAACAAATTATATTTTTATAAAATATTAAAAAGTAAGATATATTTATTTAAGAAGTCAAAGTAAGAATAATAAAAAAATGAAAATTATTTAAAACATGAAATAGTAATATTTCAATGAACTAATGTTATGAAATAAAACTTATAGAACAAGTTGTTAAATGTGAAAGTGTCTCCAACATCTCCTCTTTTTTTTTTTTTTAATTAATTTGGAAAACCAAATCTGTCTGGAGGTTTACAATTTCGCTTTGGCCTTGAAATTATCATCGGAGATTCAGCCATTGGAGTGCTAAATGTGAGCGGTGAACGTAATTGATTATCAGGAGTACATGGAGTTGTATTTGCTTCAACTTGTCTTTCAGGAGTTAATGAAATCGAATTTTCTGCTACTGGTGTCTCTAGAAGCGGTTGAGATGTTGGTTTGATATTAAATAACTCTAACATAAATTGTACTGCATCTGACTGGTTTAAATTATTGCCTTCATATCTTCTTTTAAGTTGGTTGATATGGGATCTTATTAATCTTGTTTTGTTGTTGTTGTATACGTTAACATTATAATTAACATTTCCTAATTTTTCCACGATTGTTCCTGGAACCCACACCATGTTATTGCTTTTATACACCTGTGCATAAACAGGATCTTTTGCTTTAAAATTTCTCTCTTTGGCTCCATGTTTGATATTAAATTGTTGTTCCATTGTAATATCACGTTGAGTTGGGGGAACTGAAAGCTGTGGTTTTAATAAGTCTAACGTTGTTTTTATTTTTCGTTGAAGAAATAATTCTGCTGGAGATTTGGAATTATCCCTTGGTGTTGAACGATAAGTCTGAAGGAATATTTCAAGTATCTCATGGCTATTTCCCTCATCCTTAAGTTTCTGTAAAGCCTGTTTTAGTGTTCTTACAAACCTTTCAGCTTGGCCATTTGATTGTGGATGATATGGTGCAGTTTTTATATGTGTGATACCACGAGATTTGATAAATTGATTGAATTGTGCGCTGACAAATTGTGTACCATTGTCTGACACAATTGAATCACAATCTCCATATCTGGCAAACATTTCTGAGAGTTTTGCTATAATCGTTGAAGATGTAATGTTTGAGATTTGAAAAATTTCTGGCCATTTTGAGTATGCGTCGATTATTACGAAATAATAATTAGCATTGCATGGTCCTGCTATATCTATATGTAAACGTTCCATTGGTTTTGTTGCCAACGGCCAAGATTGTAATGTGTGTTTCACTGGTGTTGATGAAGAAACGGCACATTTATGACAGCTTCTTACATAAATTGCAACATCTTCATCTATTCCCGGCCAATAAACATGACTTCTAGCCAATGCTTTCATACGTTCTTTTCCGGGGTGTCCACGATGTAATTGTTTCATTATCCTTTCTCTTAGATTTGTGGGGATAACTATTCTGTCATTATACATTAAACAATCTTGAATTACAGATAATTTTTCTCTTCTGGAATAGAATTGAGTCAGTTCCGGGTTTTGATTTGACTTCCATCCATTTTGGAGTGATTGAATAACTGATTGAAGTATTTGACATTTTTGAGTTGATTGTTTAACCATGTTAAACGTTATAGGTAGTTGATTGAAATGATCCATGAGAATTGCTGTGCAATTTTCCTCAAATGTCGTACATGCAATAACAATTTCTTCATCTGGTTTTAATTCGGAATCGATTAGTCTTGAAAGCATATCGACACATCCAAAATCGTTGGTATTTATGTACTGAATCTTGAAATTGTACATCATTAGAGTAAGTGCCCACCTTTGCAATCGGTTTGCAGCATAAACTGGAATACCTTTTTTACTTCCAAAAATTGTTAAAAGTGGTTTATGGTCTGTACACAAGATAAATTCTCTTCCATAGATGTACTTATGAAATTTTTTTACAGCATATACAAGACCTAGTGCTTCTTTTTCTATTTGAGAATAATTTTTCTCCGCAGGAGTGAGAGTACGGGAAGCATGTTCAATTACCTTCTCAGAATTGTCTGGAAAAATGTGACATATATACGCTCCAATTCCTTTTCCTGAGGCATCTGCTGCAACTTTGATTGGCAGATCAGGGTTGTAGTGAGTTAAAAGAAGCTCTGAATTTAAAATGTCCTTAAATTTTTGAAATGATTTCTGACATTCATTTGACCATTCATATTTGGTATTGTCTTGAAGAAGACTGTCAAGAGGAGTTCTTAAATTTGTCATATTTTTGACATATTTTCCATAATAGTTTATAGATCCAAGAAATGATCTAAGCTCAGATATATTTGATGGTGGTGGTAAATCTAAAATTGCTTTGATCTTTGACATATCAGGACGTAGACTCGATGAAGACATGATGTTTCCAAGGTATTTTACCTCTTTTGCAAAAAATTTACATTTTTCAAATTTGATATGAAAACTATACTCACGAAGACGTTGAAGTACTTTCTTTACGTTCTCAATGTGTTTTTCCACTGTTGTGCCACCAATGATAATGTCATCTATGTAGGCTGCTGTATCGTCTATACCCATTAACATGGTGTCCATTAATTGTTGAAAAGCACCTGGAGCACTTTTTACACCTGGGGCTAGACGATTGAATGTATACAAGCCTTTGTGAGTATTGATAGTGAGAAGTTTTGCTGAGTCCGACGTAACTTCTGTTTGCAAATAAGCATCTGACAAGTCAATATGTGTAAATAAGCAGCTGTTTCCTACTTTAGCATATAAGTCTTCAGGTCGATGTAATGGATACATATGTGGTTCAAGACTATCGTTTAAACCTGATGAATAGTCTCCACAAATTCTAACTTTCCCATTAGGTTTCTTAACTGCTACAATGGGTGCTGCCCACTCTGCATAATCAACAGGAGTGATTATACCTAATGTTTCTAATCGTTGTAACTCATCCTCAATTAAAGAAAGCATAGCATAAGCTACAGGTCTCTTAACACGAAAAACTGGTTTAGCGTTTGGTTTCAGTTGTAACTGCACTTGAGTTTTGGTACATTTTGAAGGTGAATCTTGAAAAATGTCTGCATATTCGGTTTTGATATTGTATAGAATAATGTCTATTTCATTGTCCTTTATTTGAGAACATACAGTGTTTAATGGTTTGTCCCATAATCCAAAAATATCAAGCCAATCTGAACCAAAAATTGAGAGAGTATCAATGTCTACAACAAATAATTTACAAAGTTTTACATCACCTTGAAGCCGAACTTGACATGGAAACTCGGCAATGAGTTTGATTTGATCCCTCGAAGCGCTTGTGACATAACGATTAGAAAGTTTTGTGCCTGGATTGCCCATTTTATGCCATAATGTTTTGCCTATAATCGACACATCTGATGCAGTATCGACTTGCATTTTTACATCAAAAATTGTTGATGGTGATGAAGAAGAATTGATGTTGACTGTGACAAATTTTCTTCTTGATTCATATGAGATCCGGTTGATTTGAACAACGTTGGATTGTGCTTTTGTATATTTTTGATTCTTGATATATTTTTTTTTCTTCCCATTATTGAACTTATTTGTTGATTTCTGATTTTTGCAGTAACCTTCTTTGTGGCCCACGTTTTTACATTGCGTACACATATGTTTAGCATAGTTGCAATATTTGGAATAGTGCATGGCACCGCAGTTCCAACACGGTGTTTTTGGTTTCGTCTTATCTTTCAAGTCATCTTTTGGATTTGAATTAGAGTTGATTGCATTTACAGATGATTGCGTATTAAGTTCCACCATTGCTGTATCATGTTTTAAGTTTAACAATCGTTGAGCACTGGTAATAAGCTTATTTATATTTTGGTTAGAATCATCTTCTAAAGCAGAAAGACATCTCATTCGAACATCAGAGTCTGCATGAGATTGTAGACCACAAACAAAGAGTAAACATTTAAATTCATCTGCGTTCATCTCAGATAATTTAAAATTTTCACACAATTTGTTGACACGAGCTCCATATGATATCAAATCTTCTTGTGGCATCTTGACTGTTTGTAGGCATTTGTAACGAATACTAAAAATTGAATCTTGTATTCCATACATATCCTTCAAGATTTTAACTGATTCTGTAAATGTTACATCCCTTGGATTTTTTGGTAGAATGTATGCAGAATACTGTCCATATGCGATTGCGTTGAGTTTTCGCATAAGAAGTCTCACACGAGCAGCATCGTCCAAATCCTTGCCTTCTACAAGAAAAATATCTTCATAGCGAGCATACCAATTATTGAATGTTGAAAAATTTGTTTGGTCGTAACAAAATTCTGTTATGCTATTAGATAATTTTTCCATTAGTAGATCTTGATTGATGTTTGAAGCATTTCCTTGCGTTAGGCATGCAAGAAGTTTGCTTTGCATCTCTAACAGTTCTATGATTTTTGAATCTTGAGCCATATCCTCGTCGCCAATTTGTTGGGGGTTTGTATTGAAACAAATTATATTTTTATAAAATATTAAAAAGTAAGATATATTTATTTAAGAAGTCAAAGTAAGAATAATAAAAAAATGAAAATTATTTAAAACATGAAATAGTAATATTTCAATGAACTAATGTTATGAAATAAAACTTATAGAACAAGTTGTTAAATGTGAAAGTGTCTCCAACAATATCTAAAAAATATCAATATCAAACCAAAATTTTACACAGATCCGTAATTTATATATGGAAGTCATACTGCAGGATTTTGTGAATATCGGTCCATATTTGACCGTAGCTCAAATTTAAGGTCCATTTCCGAAAATCAGTTAAGTACTCACAAATCTCTTATAAATATCTTAATAATGCTAAAATTCGACATACATAAAACTCATATACATAGCAATAATTGTACCAAATTTTATGAAGTTTGGCCCATAATTGGTCATAGCTCCCATATAAGGACCACTTCCGAAAAACACTTTAACCTGTATAAATATCTAAAACAAATCGATATCAAAATAAAATTATACATAGATGAGTAATTTGTATCTAGTAATCATACTACTGTAGTTTGTGAATATCGGTCCATGTATGACCATAGCTCCATGTAAGGTCCACTCCCGAAAATCACTAAAACCCTCATAAATTTCTTACAAATATAGTCATGAAGTAGAAATTCGAATCCAAAAATTGCAATATATGTAAAAATCATTGTACGAAATTTGATGATGATCGGCCAATAATTGGTCATAGCCTCCATATAAGTACCACTTCGGGAAAACACATTAACCTACACAAATATCCAACAAAATATTTGTACTGAACCAAAATTGTACACCGATCAGTAATTTGTATTCAAGAATCATATTACAAGATTTTTTAAATATCGGTCCATAATTCGATATAGTTGTCATATAAGGTCCACACTTGTTAATAGCGTTGTTTAAATTAAGTTTTATTAATTTTTTTATTTATAAATTTTACAAAAATAGCCCTCAAATACTTTGAAATCACGTTACAGTATTATATGGCGATAGTCCCATAATAGGTCAGCTCCAATATGTTGAACCAAAATTTTAATCCAAAAATCATATTACTGAATTTATGAATATCGGCCCATAATTGGCAACAGCAAAGTAAAGATGAAATTCAATTAAAATACATAGAAAACGTGATTTATGATGATTTTATGATGATTGACTCATAATAGGTCATAGCTTCCAATTAGTTCCACAACCCAAAAATACATTAACGCATATAAACATTGATATCGATCAAAAATTCAATAGAAATTAGTTACAAGTAGACAGAAATCATACTGCTGTAATTTTTGACTATGAGTTCATAATTATATATAAGACACATATCCGGAAAATTCATTAATCGCGAATATATATTAAAATTTTGTGGTATAACTCATTTTCATATGTAAAATTTTGAATTTTGTCTAAATATATTTGTATACCCTTTTTTATATTCTTTTTCTTCACTTGTGGTGAATAAGGATAATGTTGATCCAATCGGATAATGATAACCAATTATTAGGTACATATATAAATTGTTAAATGTCATACGTTATAATATGAATAAATGACAAACTCTATTCAAAATGGCAAGAATCTGCAGTTAAAGTATCTTCTGCTTAAACTAGTCATTCTTACAATTGTTATATTATTTCATATATTTATTTAATAGTATTTCGATAACATTGTCTTAATCCTCATAATAACAAATATTGAATATTGATATTAAAGTGTTTATGCCAATGTAACTTCTACATCTCTCATCATATTTAGGTGGAGGGTATTTAAGATTCGGCACGGCCGAATATAATACTCTTACTTGTTTTTCTATTGTCTTAACTGCAAAAAATATGATTACGCCTATGTACTTTCCAATTCTAAGCTGTTATTATACCTATCATTACATTAATGTCCTTATTTTTATTTAGATATTTTCAAGTAACTTTTAGTAATTTTTTATATAAATATTTTTAATATTGAATTATCCCCCTAATAGTACTTAAAAAGATAATGATATCATATAACTAAGTATTCTAAACTATGGTAAAGTTGTTGAAACTATCAACAAAGGAATAATAATAAATATAGATCTTTAATTAATCCAATCAATATTAAAATTTTTAAAATGTCTGGTACAGACAGTCTATAAATGACTATTTAAAATATATGGTATACTTGTCTTTGTCTATTTAATATTCTCTTTTATAACTATCAACAATTTCATTTTGTATTTGCATTCGAATTAGAAACACATAAATTATAAATTATCTTCGAGAACCCCCGAATTATGCGATAGCAGCAATAATGTGGACTTTAAGAAATAATAAATTATCAGAAATATTATAGCTTAGTCAGCCACAATTCCAAAAGTTTCAACAATATTTTGTTCTTGGCTATAAATTACACTGAGCAACAAAGTTAAATGTATTTTAAGAAAGTAAGTAAATGCTGAATATATGTATGATGGTAAACACTAGGGTTTGTTTTTAACTTCTTAAAGAAAAATATATGAGTAGTGTATTCAAAAAAATTTTTTTAATCGCATATATATGATTGCTATAATCATGTAAATGGTAACTTGAACATATTATGGTTACCGCTATCATATATATATATAATTACAGTGACGTAAAATGGATATGGTATACATGATTTTTCTCTGCTTGTACCATTCTTCTATAGAAGTTACTTATTTTCTACAAACTCTGCACTTTAATATAAATTGTGTAAAATATCGGAATTATATCAAGACTCATATCCACACTAATTATTTTCAGTAATAGGAAAACAAATATGCCAGTGACTTCACGTCCTTGATACGAAAGTTTCAGCTCTGAAATAGTCGAATATTCTGGAATATTCCATCCAAGGCTAAATAATACACTGATTAAAATTCGGCTATTGAAAGACTCTTTCTCGAAAAATGAAAACTCTAAAAAAGTAGCAACAAAATAAATCACCTGCTGCAAAGCGGACGCTCTCTAGTTACTGCAGTAAGGAAACTGAGAAGAGCATTTCACTTAGAAGAGGATCCCAAAAACGGAAATTATATTGAACATTTTACGATTACCAAAAACTCATAATACTGCCTTTCGGAAGACAACGATGAATATTAAACAACCGGTAGAGGCACCATGGAAAAAGCCACAATATTTGATGATAATTTAAGTTGGGTTATTCAAACAAATTTCATGAGAAATGAATTTCAATGTATTGTAATTGGAAGACCTCCATGTTTCTACAGTAGTTAATGCTACCCAAATTACTATTAGTCCAAAGGATATTAATAGAGTTATTAAAGATAATTTAATATTTAAGAAGTTACAAGAATACAATGCATGATTAAAAACCCCCAAATTGAGTCAATAATGGTGCTATCCAATCCAAAGAATTTGAAAACTTCTTAAAAACCGTGTAAAGATTTGATCTTATCTTCTTTCTAAAGACCATTATCTCGTATGTCGACGCTATTCGAGAGCATATTCGAAGATAAGATTATAAGGACTGAGATGGAAAAACCTTAATACACGTTTTTCCTTAAAACTTTTAGCCCAAGTATTATTTTGATTTCTTTTTTGATCATGTTACCTATGAAAAGTATGTCAGTTATGTTCATTTGTTGATAATCTGAGTAAAATGAGCGACAAGAAAAAAAGTATGTTCTGGCAAATTTTTTCAGATTCCGGGTCAATATTTTTATATTGCTGATGCTCGAGAGAATCTTGTAGAAAAGTTTGGGACCCAAAAGCAGAACATTTTCCCAAAAATTGTTTGATTTGGCAATATGCAGTTGCTGTAAAAAAGCCAAATATTTGTTACAAAGGGCTTTATAAATACCGAACTTTACATTAAAAAATATTTCCAAAAAAATAATGCTTTCATTCATAAGACTTAATGTGTCCATTTATTTTTGTCCTGTTTTGGCATCCAGTCACTATGGTAAGCAAGGTCTTGAGTGGTTTATGAACAATAATGTGGTATTTGTACCAAGATAAGCAAATCCTCCAAACTGCCCGGAGCGAAGAGAGATATTTGGATATTGTTGAAAGAGAGTTGCAGAGCACAAAAAGGGGGTCCAAAAGTGTGGTAGATTTTAAACGGAGATGGACTACCTGTTCGAAATAAGTGACAGAAAGCTCTATAAAAACCTTAATGGAAGTGTTTCCGGAAAAGGTCCATAAAATCATCACTAGTGATTAGATCATCGAAGACTTCTTGAACAAAGTTGCAAGATGAGTGCCATTTGTTCATCAATACTCTCGTTAGGGAGGATATAAGGTTAGCTCCCAGAAATGTTACCGATATTTCTAACTGAACTTACTTTATTCTATGATACCTTTTCAAAAAGATGTTGATTTCGTCATTACGATTTTAACACATCTAAATATTGGTCGCAGATCCACAAAAGTTATGTAGTCTGGTCCATCTGTCATGGAATTTACCATCAGAAATATTAGGTATTGATAATGGGCAATAGCGGTCCAACCAAACATTTTTTGAAAATGTTCGTCCTAGAGTTACCAAAAAACCGAAAAATTTCAAAACCTCGGTTTCGGTTTTAAAAAATCGAAAACCGATCGGTTTCGGTTCTATAAGGAAGGACCAAGGGGCATGGAATTTACCATCAGAAATATTAGGTATTGATAATGGGCAAGAGCGGTCCAACCAAACATTTTTTGAAAATGTTCGTCCTAGAGTTACCAAAAAACCGAAAAATTTCAAAACCTCGGTTTCGGTTTTAAAAAATCGAAAACCGATCGGTTTCGGTTCGGTTTTGTAATAAAAAATGTGGCAAATATGTAATTAAATAATTCATTACAAAATTAATTCATAATTCCTTAGTACTTCAAACTAGAGTTTCCAAAAAACCGAAGAATTTCCAAATCGCCGTTTCGGTTTTAAAAAATTTAAAACCGATCGGTTGCGGTTCGGTTTTGTGTTAATTTATTAACTATTAAATCAGTTGATAATATAGGTAATGTTATACAAATTTAAAGCTCAAACTTGACGAGTGTTCAAGAGGTTTACTTTTTCTTTTAATGATACCTTTTTAATATATTAAATTAGTTACCTTATATATATTAAAGTTGGCTACTATGCTTCTCAGTTAAGAAATAATCATGAATAGGGTGCTCATTTGTATTATGATACCAAAAATGGAGAACTAAAATAAATTAAGGAGTATTTTTTCGTTCTTCATATAGTACTCTTTGAATTTTCTATAATATTGAATCAGGAAATTATTTTGAAATTTCAATCTTGACTAAACCAGTGTGGGAAATTATTACTGTTTCTTCTAATGGTACTTTTTATTATATTAAATTATTTCACTTATATGTATACATAATAGTTGGCTGATAACCTTCTGAGAAAGAATCAAGGATAGAGGGCATAATGATACTGAGGTAACAAAAACTATTATTGAAATTTCTATAATAATGAACCTATAAGCAGGAAATTAAACACACATGATCCTGACTGAGTTAGAATATACAAAAGGGACTAAAGGTACTTTTTTCAACTAATAGTACTTTTTGAATATTTTATAACGATGGACCTAGAAACGCGAATTAAAAAGGAATAATGTTACTATTTCTTTATTGTAAAGGTACTTTTTGAAAATTTTATAATAAGAAACCTTAAAATTAGGCACAAATAATTCTGAATGTGTTAGAGGTGGTACCTTTCTTTTGTATTTTCTATAATAATGAACACAGAAATATGAAATTAGACATTCATGATGCTGAGTAGGAATACAAAAAGTGGGTCTTTATGGTACTTCTTCCAATTGGGGTGGCGAAGCGCACCGGGTCAGAAAGTACTCCATACTTTTATCTGATATTTGAAAATAACTAAGACTTTGTTACAAAAATTTGTCATTATTTTTTTTTAATTAAATAAATTAACAGTCATTTGAAGTTTTCATTAACAGGTTTCCTTGCCTAGCCTGCGAAAGGTAGCCTGCTACATCATCTAAAGCAATTACTATAATACAATTTAAAAAATCTTTATATATTTTTAACGATCTTTTTTTAGAGATTGCATGAAAAAGTTTTTTTCTAATCTCTAAATTTTGAATTTTTCTGCGGAAAATAGATTAAAAGTAAAAACCGAAGAATAATTGTCGGTTTCGGTTTTAGGACTTTAAAAACTGCGGGTTCGGTTTCGGTTAAAACCGAATTGGAAACTCTAGTTCATCCAAGCTATAACCGTTCGTATGTCTGCTATACGATAGGGCATAGAGGGAAGTACCTAGGGGAACGGATTTCTGTGTTTAATTGTTTGTACCTAAAAATTCGGTTAATAATATGTTCATCCTAGCTATGTGAAAGGACTTAGGGAGATGAAAATTTCCCCAAATATTCACTCTTAATCAAGAAATATTTGGTATTAAAAGTGCAAAAATAGGCTAAAACAAAAAAATAATAATAAGGGCGTTAACGGGGAGATCTAGAAAACACAAGTTTAACACAAATATTCTCTCTTGATCAAAAATGTGTGGTATTTAAAAAGAGTGGTATTGTATGGTATTTAATATGTGCAACCTAAACATAAAGTTTAAAATCGCTGTAGCCCAGTGCTATTGATTCAAGTTGATGTATAAAATTGTCTTTATTGGCTACAAGTGTTTTATGAAACACTTAAATTTTTAATAAAACTAATTAATTGAATGGATCTAAAGAATAAGAAAAAGAGAAAATTTAATAGTTTAGGAATACTTAAGTATTTCATAACATTTGCTTTGTTATGAAGCTTAGTGAACGAAGTAAATTCTTTTTTCAAAACAATAACAACAATATTAAAATTGAAAACTGATAAAAACCTTTAAAGATACCTAGTAAGATAACGAACCTAGTGAAATTAAAAAAAAAAAAACTACACACACAAAAGCCCCCAAAGACTTTTCATACACATGAACTATCAAAAAAAAAAAATTGTTTTAATTATTTAAAAAGTAAACCTAAAAACTTTCCATTAACTTACCATCCATTTCAATATCCATTTTAATTCGCAACATAATTGAGGTATAATTTTCACCTGGTGGTGTAGCCGGTATGGTGGTGAATTTTAAGATCTTTTTAAAGTTTGCAACATCTTTCTTTAGAATATTTTCGAAGTACTTTTCGTTAATCCACTTGGGTATGTCCAAATGGAGATTTGGATTAAATTTTGAACTGTTATCGGGCATAACTTATTATGATTTATAATTGTTTACACTGCTTAATTAAGTACAGTATTGCGTTAGAAATATCTTGGTAGGGGGTATTTGATGTATTCTAATAATAGATGTGTTTTGAAAACAACATGGACAATTTATCGTTGACAATGGTTTGTACAGTTGTTGTTTATTTCAATTTATTGTAATTTTATTTATTGTGTGAACAATTTGTGTGTCTTTTTTTTTTTTTGTTATTGTTTTTGTTTATGCGAGTATATAAGTATATTTTTTTATTTAATTTTGTACAAAAGGAATTAAACTATTTTATGCGCGTTGTTTATTTTGAAACGTCGTTTTATAACCATCAACTGTTTTGAATTGTTTTCGAAAATGCAATCATGCTCTCAGTTGAGTCGACTTTTTGAGGCAGTTACATACAATTTTGTTTCTTATTTCTTTATTCTATTCTCCTCGTTGAGAATTAGGAAATACATTTTTTTGTTTGTTTGTTTGTTTTTATTTTCTGTTTTAGTGTAGCGTATTTACTTATTGTCTCCTTAGTGTTTGTTGTTTTTGATTTTTTATCAATTTCAATTTCGTCGAGAGATAGCACAGTACATGTATGTACATAGTATGTACATATTTTGTTACTAAAATACTGATTACGTTCCTTTAATTTATAATTTATTTTGCTTTAGTATAAAGCTTTAATATGTATATTAGAGTGGGTCGATTTGTAAGGCCAATATTTTTAAATTTGTGCCATCGATTCTTCGATAACTTTTGGCATGAGGAAAAAAATTTTCATTACGACATATCCAAAAAATCATTTTCTTGGTGCCCAAATTTCAGAAAACTTAAAAAAATTTACTTTTGTTTTAAAGATTTTCTTAGTAGGTAATATTATTATCTTAAATATTTAAAAAAAATTAAATCTGCCGAATTTTTTTATTACCTACAAAAAAAAAAGTTAAAAATAAAAGTTGAGGAAGTAAATTTTTTGAATTTTTCTGAAATGATTTTTTTGATATGTCGTAGTGAAATTTTTTTCTCTCATGTCGAAAGCTATCGAAGAATCGATGGCACAATATCGATTTGTAATTCGACCCACGCTAATGTGTATGTAGGGTTTTCGAAAATGAAATGTTGGGTCAATATTCAAAATAAAAGCTATTGTAAATTCCGAAACTTGTGTATACCACAAGTATGATCTAGTTATTGAGCTATAAGTTTGTAATTTCCTACTCAATAAATTATATAATATTTTTTGTTTGTTAGTTAGGGAAAATAATATAATGATGACCGTCTGTTCAAATATTGGTTGCACTAGTATATGTTTGAAAATTCTGCTATTGAAAATCATTAAAATTGGAATTTATTTGGCTTATATATGAGCTAACACCAACAAATTTCTATATTCTTTCTATCAAAAGAATGAAGTTAAAAAGTGCATAACAAATGGATTGATCGACAACGAATTATAAAGGTATGTTCACAATTTATAAAATTATGTGACACTTAATTGCTCTACATCATGAATACCGCTAATATTTAGTTTTCAGTTGTGATAATATTTTGAATTTCGTTGCTAAATTCGTAGGTCCAATGCGTAAATCAATTACAAATGTTAGTCGTATTGTAATAAAATGTGGTGTGTTGATTTCTTTAAATTTTTTAAATTATAAAGATTTTCTGTAAAGAAAATGCTTAATTTTCGTTAGTGATCTTGAAACATAAAATTTTGACGATTGGTTTAAAAATTTTACTTTCACAAATATTAACGATTTTCCATTTGGTGGCTGGGGGAATTTCCTTATTATCCCCACATGGATCCTCGCCGGTGGAAGGTCATATAAGTTTATCAATCCGTTTGTAATTTCACACATTTTTGATTTGCGAACTGTATCGTTCTAGATACCGGATTCGATATAGCTATGTCCATCTGTATGTTGAAATCAACTTTGAGAAGCTCCCAAATAACATACAAACATGATTGATACATCAATATATCGGATATAGTCTTGGCTCGATTGCTAATTAAAATCTAGAAAAACGGCCCACAAATGGAAAAAACCACGATTACATCGATTTGTTGTTGTTGCAATGAATGTATTGTATAAAAATAAACATACCAGATTTCAAACATGAAGGTTTTCAACTACAATTTGTTTCACCAAATTTTTTATTTCCTTTACCATGAGTGGCAATGGTACCTACATATATATGTATAAGTTTGTCATTACGTTTGTCATTTCTATATTTTTCATTGTTATAGATAGCGAAGTCCATATAGTCTTGTCCGTCTGTATGTTGAAATCAACTTTCCCTAGCCCCCAAATAACTTACATACATGATTCATACATCAGTATATCGGGAATTCTTCCGGTTCTGTTGCCATTTAAAATCGACACAATCGGCCCACAAATTGCTGAGATATAACCAGTACCTATTGACCTATTTTTGATCTATATCTGGATTACTAAGTCATTAATATAGACAATATGGATATCCAATAATATATATTTCAAAGACAAAGACAAGGCTAAAGTAAGTCGGACATACAATTATTCAAAATCGGGAAAAATATTTATTTCTCCAAAAGTTTTTTTTACCAAAAAAAATTTTTTATGATCAAATTTTTTTCACAAATAAATAAAGTTTTTTTTTTTAAAAAAAATTAAAAAATAACTTTAAACATTTTTTGTTTTCACTAATAAACTGAAAAATTTTTTTTTTACCTAAAAATATAATTTTTCTTTTTTTAAGTATACTTTGGTGAAGGGTATATAGAATCATAGTTGGGGTTAGTGCACTAAATTGATTGATTGAAATCAGCATTGCACTATCACTCAATAAAATTGCAAAAAATTTAGTTTGCGCTATTTTTCATTAGCTTTATGGTCATTTCTTCACTAGCACTAAAAAAAATTGTGATAATTTTTCCACTATCACTAAACGAAGATTTAGTGGAAAAATCTGCACTACAGTTAATTGGTGGAAAATTTTAACTTGCAATCAACTTGCAATTAACTTTAAAATTTAGTGCACAATTTGAAGTTGCACTCAAATTAGTGCAGAAAAAAGTTGCAATAAACTGATGATTTCTTTTTTTTTTTAAATCAAATAATTTAATTTTGAGTGCAAAATTTTTTAACTCACTATAACTTAGTGAGGCTGCTAATTTTCAACACAGCACTAGCATCAAAAAAATTATTGCACTAATTTTGAACTATCACTAAGTATTAGTGAAAACTACAACTTTATTACACTACCCCCATCTATGATAAGATTTAGCCCAATATAGCTCTGTTACTTGTTTTTCACTAAACATTTTTCTTACTAATTTTTTTTTTCATTTAATATTTTGTTCACCATTTTTTTTTACCAAAAATGTTTTAAATTTTATCTTGAAGTATGCTTTGTAAAGGGTATATAAGATTCGGAACAGCCGAATATAGCACTCTTACTTTCACCTAAATGAATATTTGTCAATAACATTATTTGAAAGTATTTTTTTTTGGAAAATACTCCGCTACAATATAAAAAAATAAATTATCAGTTTTTTTATTTATTTTTTGTGTGAAACCCTACTCAAAACAACAGTGAGTGCAAGAAATGTAGCAGTCAGTATAAGTGTAAATTGAAAAGTCAATATATTGATAAAGTTGTTACTTTAGTGCTTAGGTGTACATACGACTGAGTCAATAGATATTGATAGCAATTATGTTCAAGTTGATAGCTCTAAATATAGATAATCATTCCTCATGGTATTGTATTTTTTTTTAATTAGTGTTGCTCTAAATTTACACTTCAACATTGTTTGTTTACATTAACACATCTGTTGTAAATAGTTTACAGGGTGATACGTAGTTATTGATACGATGAAGCAATAAATAATATAATATATAAATCTTGTTAATTAATATAAACACATTTTTTTAACAATTTGTTTTTATTTTTTTGTTTTTACTATTTTTGTTAAATACTTTTTCCAATAGAAATTTTACTATCTATATGAAATAAATTTGTGAAAGATAGCGATATATTATATATATTTTAGCTGATTTTAATGAAACTTAAGAAAAATATAACTTAAGGTATATATATATATATATATATATATATATATATATACACATGTAAGTAACAGTTCGAAAAACTGAACACTTTCATACTTTTGCACTAACACAATCACACATGCGTGTGTAAATTTACATATTTTTGTAAAATAATGCAGAAAATTAACGAGTTTCGCAAATTTACTTCATACTAGCTGACCGTCCGGCTTCGCTTGGTATCTTTTAAATAATGTTCTTCAAGTTTCTCCAAAAAATGTCTGTTATTAAGAAAAATGTGAAAAGGAGGCAATATCTAAAAAAAATTGGCTGTCAGCCTAATGTATATAAATACTTTACGGAGTCGCAAATGAACATTTTTTAAATTACTAATGGATATACATATTATACTTTTGTGTAACCTTAACACTCATGGTATAGGTATAAAAAGAAAAGATAAGCTGGAAGTTATATAACAAAGTATTGAAATATCCAGAAATCTAAACATATTATTTATCGACTCATTACACAGTGCAAAAAACACATGATCATGACAGTATACTTTCGACTCTACTCTCTAGGGTAGTAAAATCCTATACTCAGTTTGTCCATTTTGACCAATTTTTTTTTTATGAACCCTTAAAGATTCTGAAAATCAATGCGCCCTCAAAAAATGGTGTCATCAGTTTTTTTCCAACAGCTAATATGGCAATAATATAGCTAAGAGTCCAAAAAACATATTTTGTTAAATTTTTTTCCCAAAAATTACTTTTTTTTACTTTTATTATAATAACTTCAAGGGTCTCCTAATTTTCCACTAACAATATGTATTAAACAACTCTTGTGAACGTGTCTAGGTACTCTAAATAGCTCATAAAGATCACTTTGTACCTTAACAATTTTCGTTTTTAATATATTTTGACGCTAAAGCAAAGATTTTTTGTTAAAAAAGTATGATCAAGTCCACATTTCTATGTTGTGCTGTATTGTTTACTCGCCTAGGTGTTTTTGAATTGTTTTTAGTTTCGTAGGTGGAATGGGGATCAGTGAGTGGATCCTCAAAGTCTTACATTTTAAAACAAAAACTACATTTATAATCCGAATGAGCTGAAATTTATAATATTGATAGTCCTTGAGAAGGTCAACAAGGTTATCTCTTTTAGTTCAAGAGATATTTAGATTTAATTTTTTTTTTAAATTTTGCTCGATCTTTTTTTCATATTTTATATATGATGGGCCTACTACGGATGTCGAAATTTTATTTTTAACCCTTTGACGATCACGGGGACACCGGTGTCCAAATACCATTTTAATTTTAATTAGTTCGTAAACGTGTCTCTTATTAATATGTTTGAATTTACACCATTTATTATACCCTACACCACCATAGTGGGGAGGGTATAATGGATTTGTGCAGATGTTTGTAACGCCCAAAAATATTAGTCTAACACCCACCTTAAAGTATACCGATCGACTCAGAATGTCTTTCTGAGTCGATTAAACGATGTCCGTCCGTCCGTCTGGCTGGCTGGCTGGTTGGCTGGTTGTCCATGTAAACCTTGTGCGCAGAGTACAGGTCGCATTTTTGAAGATATTTCGATAAAATTTGGTCCATATCTTTTTTTCTGCCAAAGGACGAACCCTGTTGAAACTGGCTGAAATCGGTTCATTATTTCACCTAGCCCCCATACAAATGTCCTACCAAAATTGGACTTTATCGGTTATAAATGTATAATTTATATATATATCTACACAAGTTTTTCTCTAAATAAGTTTTATATATACAGAATTCATGTCACCAAATTTTATGATGATCGGTCCATAATTAGTCATAGCTCCCATATAAGGCCTGCTTCCGGTAATCACTTTAACGATCATAAATCTCCTAAAAATGTTGGTATACACATAATATGCAACATAAACAACTTTCATATACACATTAATCACACTACCTAATTTCATGGTGATCGGTCCATAATTGGTCATAGCTCCCATATAAGGCCCACTTCCGAAAATCGCTCACGAATATAAATTATTGAAATTTTGAAAGAAAAATATTTTTTCTCATTTCTTAGTGTAGGGTATTATATGGTCGGGCTTGACCGACCATACTTTCTTACTTGTTTTTTATTTTCTTTGAAAATCTACAGTTTTTTGGTACTGTGTTCAAGAATTGTTCAAAAATAAGTCTTATGGTCGTGAAAGTGTTAAATCTGACGTATATTTCCGATAAAATTCTAAAGAAAATAAAACCAACCTAATAAAAATTATCTCGTCCCTATAAAAAGTTACACGCATCCAAAATTGTAGCATCTTTTTATATATTTCAACTTTGTATGCGTGTGTTTTTTTATAAGTTTTTCCCAAAAAATCCCAATATCTTCTTTTATAGAAAAAAAGTTTCTTCGCGACTATATACAATTTTGTTATGATATGGAAAAGAACTTAATGCAAAAAAGTATAGAATAAAATTTTAGTCACTTAACCAACTTAACTTAAACCTAGCCAATTTTGAAACAAAATTTTAGGTTTTAGTATAAAATTCTAAAAACGCAAAGCACCGATCCTCAAAAACTTTTCGTATACAAAACCTTTTTACTATCACACAGTAAATAACGTCAAAAAGGGAACTTTGCTAAAAAAAATCAGTTTTTAGACATGGCAACAATAGTGATGCCATTGATTTAAGAACATTTAGGTCTATCAGTGCACTCGCGGTAACGTGAACACCGTCTAACGTGAACACCGCCTAACGTGAACATGCTTTTGATTACATTGACTACTCTGTAACGTGAACAAACTCAGAAAGCTCTATAACGTGAACAATTTTTGTCACTGCGTTTGTTTTCTAAACATGTAGACAACACTGAAATACATACATTAAATTCGATTTTTAAAGTTTAAGGAATCCCCTTGTATTAAAAATGTGTTTGTATCCTCTAAATTAATATTATGAGTAATTTTATTTGCTATGTAATTTTATTTCAATGTATTTTTTCTCGTAATCTCGTTTTGCTTTGTAATGCATTTTAATCAATAATTTTTGTTGTATATTTTAATAATGAAAATAATAATAAAAGAATTTCACGTTTAAGCGTGTAAAACACAGGTTTATATTATAAAATTTTATATTTTTTCCATGAAATTCGCCTATCGCTAACGTGAACAAATTCACTAACATGAACTCCCTTGGTTTTAATTAGTTCACGTTACCGCGAGTGCACTGTACTTCCAAACTTTATTGTGATGTCTGAACCGTTAAAATTTTTCAGTAATTCAAAATTTATATTTTTCTTTAGTTTTTAAGGTAAATGACATCCAAAAAATGCACAAAATTATTTAGTTTTATTAAATTGTCAATCTTCAAGTCCTAGGGTTTCCATCGATATCAAAAAGTTATATGAAAAGCTTATATTTACTCTTCAGAAGCTCCACAAACATTGCCCACATTCAAAAATGTTAACGTTTTTTCATAACTTGCATCAAGCCTGTCTTGCGTGATTAAGATTGAGTAACGTGATGCGCCCAGATCATACCGATAATGATTTGCCCATTCTTCGTTATTGCAGCACAATAGAGAAGTATGCACTCGAACATACTTTTTTAACAAAAAATCTTTGTTTTAGCGTCAAAAAATAGTAAAAAACGAAAATTTTAGATATGTTCAGATTGCATTGATATGTTCACAAGAGGTGTTCAGCTTTACCGTAGCTAAACTTTGCTAACTATTTTTAGTGAAGAATTAGGAGTCGCCGGGAGTTATTATAAAAGAATAGTTTTCTTCCTATATTTTTTCCAAAAAAGTGCACGAAAAAGGGAAAACAATTTTAAAAATTTTTTTGGCGGACTATTATATTATATTATTGCAATATAAAGTTAAGCGGTATCACCAAGTCTGAATTTTTTGAGGTCCCACTGATTTTCAGAATCTTTGGGGGCCCATCAAAAAAATTGATCACCAAAACGAACAAACTGAGTATTTGGTTTAGGATTGGTAGTAGGGTGGGTCGAACGTATAGTGTCATGATCGTGTGTTTTTCCAAAAGTCTTCATTTGTTGCATATTGTTATTGAATTTGAAAAAAAAATGTGTTTGCTGATTTACTAAGTGTAGGGCATTATATGGTAGGTCTTGACCGACTATACTTTCTTACTTGTTAAGTATAGTTTTATTAAACATAAGGTCGATAGGAGAGGTTTAAAAATTCCTTTTAGTTAGTTGCAAAAGCTCAAAATATTCGCCATGTTACTCCATATAAATAATGACATGAAAATTTGCAATTCATAAAATTTTATTTAGTTACTAGAGAGGTATTTTGGGCTTAAGTAAACTTAAGGAAATATTCTTTGTTATTGAAAAAAGGCAGCTAATATAAAGGTATTGGTTTTTTATCAATAAATATAGCATTAATAGATTAAGACATGAACAACTCATATGATAAGAAGTAGTTAACAGAGAAATGTTAATGAACACAATACTCAACTAAAATATAAAAGAGTGCATAAAATATTGAGAGATAAAAAGCTTATGGTGAATTTTTAAATGTAGGGAGTGTATTTAAGAGATAATGTTTAACGTTAGTTCTATTTAAAATATAAAAAAAACTACATCGATGGATTATATTCAAAAAATTCTATCTTTCGGTTAGATATGACTTGTATATGGTAGAATTGGAACAGGAAGGTCAACGTTATATTTATCAAACATAATTTTAAAGGGTCTTCATACAGGGACTTCCTATAGGAACTTCCGAATTTTGACAGTTAATAGCGGACATATTGTTGAAGCTACATTTGTCGAATTGGCTGTCGCTTATTCAGTTTTCTTTGCAAAATCTCCATGGGCGTATATAGGCGTTCTACACACGTACAAATAATAAAATAGTTTTGTTTGTCAACAAACAAAATTCTCAAATTTGGGACGAATCTCTCAAAAAGTCCCATTTTGCTTTTGGGGCTGTTGTCATCGTCGGTCCATATTTCTTTGTGAACTACGTTGGCCAGGCCATCACCATCAACAGCAAGAGCTATAGGCTGATATTTACCATATTTTTTTGGTCTGAATTGAATGACACCAAAGACATGTGCTTTCAACAGGAACCAGCCCATGCCACTTTTAACATTCTGCACGAACGATTTGATGATCATCTTACGTGGAAGGTGATGTGAACTGAACACCGAAATCGAGCGATTTGACAACGTTATACTTTTTCTTGTGGGGTTTATTAACTCGAAGATCTTTACGAAAATTTCAGCATAATTTAAGCAGCAGATTCATGGAAAATTTGGCACTTCTGATGCGCGCCATCTATACGATGTTATCTATATATCTATATAAATATACTAGCTTGACCCGGTGCGCTTCGCTACCCCTGTCGATGTAAAAATCGGTTCAGCCGTTTAGTAATTATTGTTTAAAAACTAAAGGTACCAATTTTACCCGTTTTTCCCCTTTTTATCCCTTTTTGGTCCAAGTATTGAACAAATTTATAGCCTATTGACGCTTCCAAGTAAGGATCTATCTACGTTCCAAATTTCAATAAAATCGATTCAGCCGTTTAGGCGTGATGCTCAAACAAACAAACATAGACTACGACAGGGGTAGCGAAGCGCACCGGGTCAAGCTAGTATTTCATATATAATGGAATCGATAGGCCTTTCAAAATTTCGACAGTATTTTACACACATTTTATTTTCAAAGACCTTTAATACTTTAATTTAAAAGTTTGTACAATATATACATTAGGGTGACAGCCGATTTTTTTTTTTAGATTTCAAAGAGTGCCGGGTAAGGAAATTGCTCTCATTCGCCAAAATATGTCCAAAAAAATATTTTTTCCCGAAAATCACAAAATTTAAATCGTAGGTACGGAAAAACTGTAAAAGGTATTGACATAATTTTTTCATATTTTTATTCTCTGTTATGATCTCAATAAATCCCAATGTGATGATCAAAAAATTCTGAAATTTGTTTAAGAAAATTTTTAAAAATTTGAAAATGGAGATTTGAAACTGCCGTAAAAAAAATTTATTTTTTTGTCCATCCCTGCCAATAGGTTAACGGTATTCTACAAAGACAAAAACTCATACGAATGTAAATACGGATATATTTTAAGTAAAAATTAGCTTTTATTTTAATATTTCTTAAAATATGTTAATTTTGTTCCTACATTTCTTGTTCAAGTGTCCTGAGACACGTTAATGGTCTGGGTACTTTTTAATAACTTTAAAATTTTTTAACCAATTTTTATCTTTTATATCTCATTAGAACGAAAATGACGTACACATGTCGATTCTTATGCATTCGATTGCAAAAATAATTATTTAGTAGCAAAATTTTTACAAAAACTGAAAAATTTGCATTTTTTCCGAATTTTAATGATAATATATACTAATTTTCATTCTAATAATTCTACATATTTAGTATATATAAATCTACATATTTCTGTAACATAATGTAGAAAGTTAAGGAGTTTCACAAATTTATTTCATATAAATATTAAAATTTTGCATATATCTTTGACCTCGATGCGCGTCCCGAAATCGTTGTCCGATTTGGCTCAAATTTTCAGTACTTATCTTTTAGACCTAGTGTCACAATATTCCACCCGGCACTCTTCAAAAATCGAACTCAAATTTTTTTCCATACAACTGATTGTCACTCTAATATACATACATAAAATGGGCGATATCTATATATAATTAAAGTGCTCCAAGATTGTATGGACGAAAAACAATGTCAAGGTACAGGATTGCAGAAACACGTTGTGTAAAATATAAGTATGTTAGGGTAATGTTAACTGTTGACCCAAGGGTGGGGGAAATGAAAAAAAGAGTGGAAATAAATCTGTAACTTCTAAACGAATGGTCCGATTTTAATAGAATGGCTATAGAGAGGTGTTGATATGTTTAAGTTTTGAAAATGGGCTTATAACACCAAGGCGGGACCGAGCCACAATGCCTCAAAGTGGGACACCTCGTGTATATAAACACTAAAAATTATGCCAAGCTTTTGTTTACGATCCGATTTGAAAGATTCTAATATGAATGGAATCTACTCGACGAGACCTACAAAAAAACATTGCTCTATCCGAATATTATCTCTTATAGTTTACGAGTTATTCGCATTTGAGAAGTAAAATTTTATTTTTTTAACCTACCTTTGTCTGCTTTTTTGCTAATAACGGTTCCAATTCTTTCTCGATTTTCTTGGAATATCTTTTGTTGAATTAGCAACGAATTTGTTAATAATAACAAGAAAAAATTATTATTAAAAACCTTTACTGAGTCAAAAGTTATGTGCATTCAAACTTAAAAAAAAGTCGGATTTTCGCATTTTTTTTTTTTTCAAAAAAAGTTCTTACAATAATATTAAACTATACAGAAAATAAGAAGAATGTAATAAATGTATTTATAGTTTTCTGAAAGATAACGTTACGGGAAGTATTATAAATGCAAAAGAACATCAAAATTCGTATTATTGCGTGGTCCAGAGCATTCCGAAGTAGACCTATTTTTTATGTAAACTTCAACTTTAGACAACATTTTGTCAAATCGCATAGCTGCTTCCAAAAAACTAAGACCTGCCTTGTATGTCCCAATATGTTCTTCAATATTGTGCAAAAGGATTTCATAGCCCCGAGTTTGGTGCCTTCAATAGATCCAAAAATCAAAAAAATCACAATTTTGAGATTTTTTAAAAGTTTTTTGGGAATTGTGGGATTGTCAAAAACAACTCACTAATTTCTTTTTCACTTTTATATTTCAATCAAAAGTTTAAAGTTTAAAGTGTAAAATTTCATTAAAAACGATTCATATACAAAACTTTTATTGCATTTTAGAAATTAATTTTAATTTTTCATTTTTTTTCTATTATTTATTTTTTATTGAAATGCTTAAATAAGTACACAAAATTCATGTTTTTATTTTTAATTTAAAATTAAAATATAAATTATTCGGTTAATCGAATATTTTTTTTTGTCTTATTGGTTGAATATTTCATAAACAGAGCCTAAAATTAAAAAAAAAATAAATTTTTTTGTACTTTTATTATATACAAAATTATCTTTACTTTGACATTAATTAAGTTTATCTAAATTCCAAGATATATTAGTGACATCATGAAAATGAACTTTTTTCAGTTTCATGTTTATTTTCCACTCAACTAATACATCAGAAATCAAGCTTAATGAAAAATTATCAACTACATTTCACCATAACAAAGTAAATACTTACTATGCACTTCTCATTATTACGCGTACCGTTTCATATTAGTTATTGATGGTCTGGTGTTGTTGTTTTTATTACGGAGCGCTTAAGTAAACTTTGTAAACCAAAAATTCATCTAAACTGAATGACGTTGTGCGCGTCGATACATTTTGGTTCATACAATAACAATTAAGGCTTTTTCATGTAAACAAATTTTCACTAGAAAACATGGTGGCAAGGTACTCTATGGACTCCAACAAACCAGAATTGCTACACGAGAACCCCTGCATATTTTTGTTTCGATCACTTTTGTTTACGAAGAAAATGGCAATTAGTACAAAATCAGATTGAAATATTAATCTAAATCAATAAAATAAACAAATATTTTATTATGAAAAATAATTATGTTTGAACATTTTTCAAAAGCTTAATATATTTCATGATACATTATTAATACTTGATCATTTTCGGATTTACACTACAAAATTTTTTGAATTTCTGGTTTTATTAAAACAAAGTATTGTAGTGTAAAACCCTTTTGTAAGTGATCAGGCAGGCTTTTTAATAAGAGTCATTTCATGCATTTTTTTATTAAATGTCGCGAAATTTGAAAAGAATTCTTAAAGCAATTTATGTTTTTATATATGGGGCATTTCACGTCAAGTTTCACGTCAAGTGAACCAACTTTTGAAATCGATGTCTTCCGATCGGGATGAAATTTGCACCAATGTTAGTTCTATTGGATAGTAATTCGGACACAATTTTTCAACAAGATCGGTCAAGAACTCTCTGAGTTATAGGAGGTCAAAATTTGACATTTTGGCCAAACATATGTTTTTTCTTATCCATATAACTTATTACCTATTGTTCTTAGCAAAATGTGTCCCAAATAGTTTAGATAGCTATTTATGCAATCTTTGGAAAAAAAAAATTAAAAAAAATTAATAAAATATTTTTGACTTTTTTTTTAAAAATCAAAAACATTTTTGACTTTTTTTTCAAAATGGGCCCTTTTTATTTTTTTTTTATTTTTTTTAAGAAAGCTTAGGTCTTTTCCTAAGCGACCTATATGGTCGCTTAGTGGGATGCGAGTGGGATATCTATCAAAAAAAATATTTTGTAACTCAAATTATAACATTTTTGACTTTTTTTTGCAAAATCAAAAACTTTGTTGACTTTTTTTAAAAAAATGGACCCATTTTTTAATTTTTTTTTTTTTGCTCAAAAGAAAGCTTAGGTCTTTTCCTAAGCGACCTATATGGTCGCTTAGTGGGATGCGAGTGGGATATCTATCAAAAAAATGTTTTGTAACTCAAGACATAAAATTTTTTACTTTTTTTTTTGCAAAATCAAAAACTACTTTGGCTTTTTTTCCAAAATGGACCCTTTTTTTTTTATTTATTTTTTTTTTTTCAAAAAAAAGCTTAGGTCTTTTCCTTTAAAATCTTTTTGGTCGCTTAGTGGGATGCGAGTGGGATATCTATCAAAATAAATATTTTGTAACTCAAGACAAAGGTTTTTAAATTCATATTTGTGTGTAAGTGTTTCTAAAACCTTAAAAATAAAAACCAACACAACTGGCCGATAACAGCCACTGGAGGTGTGCAATGTGAGGCCGACCGCTATTAATTTTCCACCCCCAAAATTTGTCTGAGTTTTGTATCTTGCGGCTTTTTTAGTTAATCCTATAGGTAGTTTTCAGCGCAAAAATTTATATTCGTGATTGATTTTTGGAAGTGGTTCTTATATGGGAGCTATGTCAAATTATGGACCGATCACCATGAAATTAGGTGGTGTGATTAATGTCTATATAAAAGTAATTTATGTTGCATTTTATGTGTATACCAACATTTTTAGGAGATTTATGCTCGTTAAAGTGATTATCGGAAGCAGGCCTTATATGGGAGCTATGACTAATTATGGACGGCTCATAATAAAATTTGGTGACATGAATTCCGTATATATAAAACTTATTTGGAGAAAAACTTGTGTGGATACCTATATAAATTGAACATTTGTGACCGATAAAGTCCACTTTCGGGAGGACATTTGTATGGGGACTAGGTGAAATAATGGACCGATTTCAGCCAGTTTCAATAGGCTTGGTCCTTGGGCCGAACAAATTATATGTACCAAATTTTATCGAAATATCTTCAAAATTGCGACCTGTACTCTGCGCACAAGGTTTATATGGACAACCAGCCAGCCAGACGGACGGACGGACATCGTTTAGTTGACTCATATAGCTATTCTGAGTCGATCGGTATACTTTAAGGTGGGCTAGACTAATATTTTTGGGCGTTTCAAACATCTGCACAAATCCAATATACCCTCGCCACTATGGTGGTGTAGGGTATAAAAAGTGATTTTTATTCCTGAGGTTAACATATTATGGGTATTACAGTATCGAGGCTATGAAATTTTAGTTAGGTATGTTACATACCATCGGAAAGGCTAATGTGTCTAGTTTCTCTGTGTAAGTTTAATTTTTAAGGTTTACACACAAATACAAAAAAAATCAAAATAGTGCATATGCTAAAAATTTAAAAACCTTTGTCTTGAGTTACAAAATATTTATTTTGATAGATATCCCACTCGCATCCCACTAAGCGACCAAAAAGATTTTAAAGGAAAAGACCTAAGCTTTTTTTTGAGAAAAAAAAAATAAATAAAAAAAGGGTCCATTTTGGAAAAAAAGTCAAAAAAGTTTTTGATTTTGCAAAAAAAAAAGTAAAAAATTTTATGTCTTAAGTTACAAAACATTTTTTTGATAGATATCCCACTCGCATCCCACTAAGCGACAACAAAGGTGTTAAAGGAAAACACATAAGCTTTCTTCTGAGCAAAAATTAAAAAATGGGTCCATTTTTTTAAAAAAAGTCAACAAAGTTTTTGATTTTGCAAAAAAAAGTCAAAAATGTTATAATTTGAGTTACAAAATATTTTTTTTGATAGATATCCCACTCGCATCCCACTAAGCGACCATATAGGTCGCTTAGGAAAAGACCTAAGCTTTCTTAAAAAAAATAAAAAAAAAATAAAAAGGGCCCATTTTGAAAAAAAAGTCAAAAATGTTTTTGATTTTTTAAAAAAAAGTCAAAAATATTTTATTAATTTTTTTTAATTTTTTTTTTTTCCAAAGATTGCATAAATAGCTATCTAAACTATTTGGGACACATGTTGCTAAGAACAATAGGTAATAAGTTATATGGATAAGAAAAAACATATGTTTGGCCAAAATGTCAAATTTTGACCTCCTATAACTCAGAGAGTTCTTGACCGATCTTGTTGAAAAATTGTGTCCGAATTACTATCCAATAGAACTAACATTGGTGCAAATTTCATCCCGATCGGAAGACATCGATTTCAAAAGTTGGTTCACTTGACGTGAAATGCTCCATATACTACTTTTTAACACCAAAGTTTTGAAAAATATTTAAATTTCTAAAAACTGGACTTCATTACCTATCCAACGATATGCAATATGTATTACCAACTGCTTATTTTACACTCAGAAATCAAGCTTCATGAAGAATTATCTTCTACATTTAACCATAACAAATTTAGTGCTTACTATGCACTTCTCATTATTACATGTACCTCTGTTTATTTCTTATTGATGGTCTGCTGTTGATGGTTTTATTACGCAGCCATTAAGTAAACTTTGTAAACCAAAATATGAAGTCCAGTTTTTAGAAATTTAAATATTTTTCAAAATTTTGCAATAATTTGGGGTTAAAAAGTAGTATATATAAAAACAAAAATTGCTTTAAGGAATATTTTCAAATTTCGCAACTACACTACTTTGTATTAATCAGAAGTTCAAAAATGTTTGTAGTGTAAATCCTTAAATGATAAAGTATTAATAATGTATCATGAAATAAAATATTTGTTTATTTTATTGACTTGGATAAATATTTCAATTTGATTTTGTACTAATTGCCATTTTCATTTTCTTCGTAAACAAAAGTGAAGGAAAAAAAAAAATATGCAGGGATTCTCATATAGCAATTCTGATTTGTTTGAGTCCATAATGTACGGAAATACTTTTAGTTTTTCTCGATCACTTTGTTTTAGCGAAATAATGATATTCTTAAAGTTACAAATTCAAAACATTGTAAATATTTTAGTCTGAAAACTAAAAAGGAAGAAAAACATGTTTTCACAAAAATTTGCATAACTGATTAATTTTTCAATTGAGTAGTTTATTGGAAAGCTACTGTAGTATTCCTTTGCACAAAAAAATATATTTCATTGTCTCACGATCAACTAAGAGTGTAAAGAAAATAAAAATGAGTTGAAATAATTGCGTTTTTTGAAAAATTCAGAAATTAAAAGAATCTGGGATATTGAAAATGTGAATAGCGGTCCATATAAATGTCCCCCCGGAATAATTTTAAATGTAAATACCAAAGCTATGTTTTTCTTATCCTTCATAAGTTCTTTGGGTCAAATTTTACCCATTTTGAAATTAGAATTGAAATTTTTCTAAAAGTGAGTGGTGGAAAAAAAAATTGCAAAAAATATCTATTTTCTATTATTTGGTCAAATTTGACCCGTATATCGTTAACGTCAGTAAATTTGAAAAGCTTATAAAGGTTAAGAACTAATACATAGAGCGGAAACTCTCCTGTCAAAGACCTAACTCAGTTGTCAGAAGTCTAAGTGTTTTTGCTTTTGACGCAGTCTACATTCTTAATATTGAATGATGTGTTCTAGGCGGGAATTTCCGGGATCCGAGAAATTTCAAAATTAATTCCGATTTCCCGGGATATGAAAAAGTGCGGGAAAAGAAAAACTCTACCAAGAAAGAACATTGGAGTCTAGTCTAATTTATTGCATGTCGTGTCCTCTTAAGATCCATATTAGGCCAGAAATCTAGTAATCGCAAGTGCATAAGCACTGCAGTTTCGTTCAATATTTCAATTTCCAGGAACCCATAAAATGCTAACCGACGAAAGACTTGCCATTTCTACTGGAGACACCCGGCATTCTTTGACAATAGTCGGTGTGTTATATATTTTATCAGTAGATATAAGGATATCCCTACTCATATATTAAAGTTTTTACGTAGCTACAGTTTTATAGCCAACATTTCAGCCTGGGACAGTATAAAATTATACTGCTAAAAATGCTAAATTTCCATAAATATATTTAAAACTATATGTATAGACAAATAAAATTAATTATTTTATTTTCAATACATTAAATAAAGTACAGCCTTTTTACGGAAATATTTTCTTTATAATGCAAACAACTAACTATGTACAATAAATTGACAATTTTAATATAAATACATACACTAATTTTCATCATAGTCGCCGAAATTGAAAAGACCCCTTCTATAAAAGAATGGAAATAAATCTTTCATTGCCTCCACAAAGCGAGGATTTGTAAAAGCCTTCATGCGAAATTGTTCACCGATTTCATCTGGACGATTGAATGTATGAATACTGGCATCTTTATCACTGGGCAGCATGACAGCTGCCAAATGATTAAAACAGGCGAAAAAGGCTAAAAAAATAAAATTTTTATTAAAATGTAAAAAAAAATATTAAAAAAATCAATTTCAACTCACCATAAAACGAATTCTTTTGATCAAACATATCTTTGTGTAAATCCCTTAATTTGGGTAGTGGTTTCTTAAAACCCAAAATCTTTAAACATTCCACCAGACGTTCATGGTAAATAGAAATGAAATGATCGAATTCTTTTATTCGAATATCCTTCGCAGCAGAAATCGTTATGAAGAATAAAAGATCTTCAGCAGGACTACCCCATTTACAGATTTGAAAATCTAAGAATATCAATTCATGTAATTCCCCATTGGTCAAATAAGAAAACATAATGTTACTGGACCAAAAATCTCCATGAGTCAATACATTAAAATTATTTGTTTTTTGCTTTAAAGTGGCCAAACAACACTTCCAATATTGATCAAAATTGGGCTGAAATTATGAATTTCAATTAAGTATTAATACTATGGTAAACGTTTCTGGAATATTTATTTATAAAGTTCTGTATTTACAGTATCATTTTGTGTTGTTGCCAATCAAATGATTTGATTATATCCATAGATTTGTTTAGTTGTGGTAACTGAAATCATTGTTAATCAAATCATTCGATTGGAAACAAATCACACTGAATCTTTGCTGAAATAATACTGTAAATACAGAAATGTTTAAATAAATATTCCCGGGAATTCCCGTAAAATATTTATTAAAAACCTTAATTTAGTGTAAAATGCTTACAAATTGCTCTAAGTATCTATCCACATCTTCTAGACCCCATTGCTGCATGGCTTTTTTGTAAGCTCCTACTTTAGTGTTGAATACATTTCTTTGAAATTCTGCCCCAAACTCTGGATCAACAAAGCCAATTTGAAAATCTTTTGGATAATCTCCATTTCGTTCTTGATAAACCGCACTGGCTGCATGAAACTCGGCCAATCTTCTCAAAATGCTTTTCATATGCACCATATCACAACCTTCTAAACGATCCAGATTTTTGTAATTCTTTTCGCTTAAATCCTCAAAAATAAAATTTATACGTCCATCTTTTTTCTCAGTGAACAAACATTTTGGAGACAATTTTATATTCCAGCCTACTGCAATATAAAGTTCCTCAAAAGCGGGCAAATATTTGTGATACATTTCCATTTCTTTGGGAAATAAAGCTAATTTATTGATGATTGCTCCACCTTTATCATCGTCCAACATGGTTTTTAAAACATATGTTTTGTGTTTGAAAGTTCCATCTAAAAATAATTTTATTAAAGTTGAGTTTTTAGAAACAAAAAACTATATTTTAAAATTAAATTTGACTCACTTATGTGATAGATATTTAAAAACATAGATAACATTAGGGCAACTGAATTCGTACAGTTTCTATTGCCTTCATAACAACTGGTCATTACACTTTTTATATTCACCTTTCAATTCCAAATCCATATGTACGCGCAACATAACCGAGGTAAAATTCTCTCCTGGTGGTATAGCAGCAATTGGTGTAAAATTTTTAACACCCATCGATTCTGGTTCATCTTTGGCTAAAACATTTTGAAAATACTCAGCATTTATCCAGGCTGGTATAACAATATTTTCATTTGGATTTAAAATTTCCGTATTCGGTTGCATTTTGATAATATATTCTGTAATATAAAATGCAATTTTCAAACAAATATTTCAAACTGTAGAACTATACTGGTCTATGAACAAATTTAAACTAAAATACAAATGTCTCATCAAACCACATACTCAAGTAGTTAAGAGCACAAAATCAAACGAAAAAAAAAAAATATGGTTTATTTTAATTAAAATAAAAAACAAACAAAATTAAAGGTATAATTTGTCGGTTGTTTGGTTGGTGGGTTTGTTGTTTTGCTGCTACTACCCAATTGGAAATATGATACATAAAAATTATAGTATTATTGTTGCTTCATATACCTCACTAATAAATAGTGCTTTTCGCTATGTTCAAATCAATTTGTTTTGAGTAAATTATAGTCGAAGTGTTTCTATAATTTGCAAAATAATCATTATTCGTATTTTCGAAATTAATTTGGTGTTCTTTAAGTAGGGTAATTGACGAAAACACATCGAATAGCATTTTATTTAGTAAAGTATTGTTTAATTGTATAATTCTGTGTATTGCTTACAGAACTATTAATTTATCGTATCATTAATAAATGGTTTACACCACTATGGTGGTGTGAACCAAATGGGTTTTATGAAAATCTCTTTGTCGAGCATAAATCTCTTAAACAAGTTGGTATTAAAAAAAAAAAAAAAACTCAACACAAATAAGTTGTATAGATAATAGCCACCATGTCACCTAATTTTATGACGATCTGTTCATAAATAATCTTAGCGGCCCACTTCCGAAAAACAACGAGAATAAATGTTTTTTTAAAAATCATAACCGTGTTGGAGTTCTCAGTCTCCCATCGGAAGCGTCCCAGGTGGCAGATAGGGGGAGCAATTGCCTAGTCTAGTGATACTGTTTTCTACAACAGGTCACTGGACCTGACAAATGCTCGAGCGATGTCAATATCTTGAGACAAATGGTCTGAAATTCTTGACATAGCCAACTACCATAATACTGTGATGCATTTTATAACAAATCGTCACAGTAGGATGTAATTGGTGTTATGATAATGCTATAACTGGCGATACATTTTTAACAAATGGTCGCCTAGTGCTAGCTAGCACATTCTTTCCCTTCTCAATGTTACAACCCGCGGACCAAAACTGTTCTTTCCTCTCTTCTCTTATCTTCACCCACTTGTAAGGTCAAAGTGATGGCAGCAGTGCTGAAGACCTGAACGGCTAAACCGAGCTTGTACTATTCACAAAGAAATACAAGATTCCTCATTTCTCGCTTCCCCGATTAAATGGTGTTGAACTAAAACTATCGGAAAATGCAAAATACTTGGGAGTTATTCTGGATAGTAAACTATCCTGGAAACCCAATACCCTTTCAAGGACGTCAAAAGCCTTAACGGCTATGTATATCTGTAAGAAGGCTATAGGTACCCAATGGGGTATTAAACCCCAGTTTATCAACTGGCTATGTGATGCAGTCATTATGGAGTCTCTGTCTGGTGGAAGGCGCTGCACAAAGGCTCAACTTGTATGCTATTCGAGAAGGTTTTCAGAAGAATGGCAATCATGATAACAGGAGCTCTAAGAACGACCGCAACAAAGTCGCTCTTTGCTTTATTAAACTGGATCCCTGTGGATCTAATGGCCAGAAAAACGGCATTCAATTCGGCCTTCTTGCTAAACGCGATTGGGGCGTGGAGACATGCACCATATGGTCACGCCAGTATAATAGGTAGCATTCGGAATCTTCCGGAAAATATCGATTACTGCACTTTTAGGCCCTTCATGGTGAGAAATTTTGGTTTCTCAATTCCGCATAATACGGAAGCAATGGACGGACCTATACACGACACAACAGGTGTCTCAGTCTATACGGACGGCTCTAGGAAGGGAAATCGAGTTGGCGTAGGTGTCTACATTCAGGAATTCGAAACTAGGTTATCTTTTAGACTTCCAAATTAATACAGCATTATCCAGGGTGAAATATCAGCCATAAAAAGGGCGGCTAACTGGCTCAATTATAACAAGACATCAGGTAGGGATATTCGTATATATACTGACAGTCAGGCCGCAATAAAATCTCTAACGGGTGTATATACAAACATTTAATTTGGTACAGGAATGCCGGGCATCCTTAAACATGATGGCGAGACATTCAACAGTCGTACTCAAGTGGGTACGTGGACACGGAGATACTATAGGCAACTGTGTTGCTGATGAATTGGCGAAAAAGGGCGCCTTGCTGCATGACGGACACATAGACTTCCTATGTGGGATTCCGTTATCCAAATGCATGCTTCACATTAGTAACTTCTACTATGAGCTTGCTCAGGCAAGATGGGGTTGTGAACCCACATGTACTATTACCAGAATGATATGGCCCCGGCTAAATCGTGGACGAACAACATATCTTCTTGGCTTGACACGCTCACAATTGAGCGGTATGGTGGCAGTCACTACCGGTCACTGCACTTTTGGCAACCACGCGAGGAAACTTGGCTTGCCCTACAATGACTTCTGCAGAAGTTGTCAAAACGAGGAGGAGGATGAGACAATTTTTCATCTTCTTTGTCACTGTCCGGCATTGGAAAATCTTCGCTTAAGGTTTCTGGGACATCGTTCCCTATCTGGTCTCTCTGAGCTCTCGAATTTGAGGCTTGAGTGCATTTATGCCTTTGTAAGGAACAGTAATTGGCTAACCAGACCTAATATGGGGATCTCCATGGAGTGACCAATGATAATCTACTCTCCTTTCTCATTCTCTCTCGTATCTCTTCTCTCACTCTTCAACCCTAACCAAATACTGACTGTCCTATTCTCTCTTTTCATATCTACTCTGTTCTTCTCTTTTTGCCTTTATACTTTCAGATAACACAAAGGGACCTATGCCTGGACCCACGTGAGCTGCACTCAAACCTTGTATTGAGTGGTGGTTACCCAGCACATTATTTTATTTAGGAGTGTACGTACTTCTTTTTATACAGATTGGTAATGAACTTTTACATTTAGTACAGCTATCTAGTGTGTTTGACTGAAAAACGAGACGTTCAGATTATATTAATTTATATGTTAATGTTAAAACCATCGTTAACTTACGATAAAATAACTCGTAAATGAAGCGGTGAGTTTGCTGTTAGACTATCAAATACAAGCAAATAAAGTGTCGGTTCGATTCCCACACAAAGCAAATTTTTTTCGTTTTTTTTTTTGTGAATGTAACTACTTATACATTTGTAAGCAGGACCGATGCATTTTTTCAAATCTCGAACAAAAATAACTATGTAGTGTTTCAGTCAAATAACAAGTAGTTATCACGTTGCTCCAATATTACTTGCTGGCCTACTAGGTAAGTAAAGTTTTTGCTGGGGAATGAGATAATCAAAAAATTTAAAAGGCATATGATAGATAATTGATCAACCTATAAAATGAGTGTTTGAAAAGAGTTCTAGGTGCCTACTTATGGGTTAGCAAATTTGAAATTTGTGAAAAAATCAATTTATGTTAATTTTTAAAGGCTTTTATGATTTAAAATTATTCCAGAAAAGATAAATTTTTTTTTAAATTTATTTTTAAATTTTTTGTAAAATATTGCTTATTTTCCATCAATGTACTATGTGTCCGAAAGCCAAAATTGCTGCAAAAATTATTTCCAAGGGAGCTAGCATCATAAAACTTTGTATAGAGACCCCCTGTTGCAAAAATAAGCATTTTTTAAAAAATGGGCGTATTGCCAATTCTGATAAACCAACCCCACCCCCCGTCAACTCACCAAAAATTTTCAAAAAAGATTTCAGTCTAAATTCTCATAGCACTTTCCACAAATACCATTTTAAAAAAGTTCTTATTAACCCTCACTTCTCACAAACAATTTTCCAAAAAAAATTTATATTCTCAAAGCTCTTTCTACAAATAGCATTTTTCTAGAAAAAAGATAATTATTTGTTTAGGAGCAAGTAAGTGCAAAAAATTTGAGTATGGTATGAAGCCTGACCTTCACACAAATTACTACGTATGTATCATTCCTTGGGCAAATGCAGGCAATGTAAATTCTATACTACAAAAGACAAACCACTTGTTCGCAACTTCACAAAAACATGACTACTTAATTGAAATACGAAATTTTGCACATAATATAAACAATTAGTAAAATATTTTAAGTTTTTTTTTAAGTACACACCTCCGATATTGTAATCCATTTTGGTAAAGTCTTAGTTATAACTAATTTAAAAAAAAAAAAAAAACACTTTTTCCGTAATGCAATTTCTTTACTTTTTTCAGCTTGTAAACTTTATTTAAAAAATGTAAACTTTCATATAAATGTAAACTTTTATATAAACTGAATGGCCAATTGGCATACATTTTTGGGATTTATGCCATCGAAGTGTTAGGAATTGAACCGTCATTTTTTTTTTTTTTTTCAAAAACGAAAGTGGAACATTTGAATTTTCACCGCAAAAATTGGAAATGGGCACATAGTGCAATGTTGAGAAATATTGAAAAAATGGATATTTGGTTAATATCGATTTACCTGAAGATATAGCCCATCAGTCAACTTTGAAGGGCTATATCTTCTGAACCAAAAGTCTGATTGTAATAAATCGTTAGACAATATCCTGTAAAATAGATTTATTCAATATTTTTTAGGGGCACATGAAATGTTTGATTTTTGCAACCTTACTTGTCTATAGGTTCCACTGTGCGTCGGTCTATAATATATAAGCAATACTAGCAAATTCTAAGAGAACCGAACCATATATACATTCATGTATGTACTCAGATCATATATGATCATAATTCCCATATATGGTACACAGCGAACTACTACAAAGATTGCCAGTTAATTGATCCTAGGTTTATTAATTGTCTTATTTTAGGTCTAAATGTCCTTTTAACATTATTTTCGTTATGTATATAAGCAGAAACTCACAAAATGATCAAAACGCTTAAAGTTTACATTGTGCATAATTAAATCGCTGTAAACTGTCGAACTCTGTCAAAAACTTAAATTTAGAGAAAATTTTTAAATTTTCAAGTTTATGCAAATATTCAGTTTCAAAAATAATTTTCAGTGCTCTTCGAAAGAGTTGTTCGACTTCATTTGCCTTATCAATATCTGCTAGACCTTTTTTCTTCCTTCTCCAGGTTTGATTTCAATGTTCAAGTCTTCATTACTCTTTAATTGCTTTTGAAACAGTGTGACAATGAACCTTCAGATCTTTTGATGTTTTTTTGAAAGTTTTTATTATTTTTTCACCTACTTTTTTGTTCGACCAAAATAACTGACCTATTTTTAAAAGCTAACGTAATTAAAAAAAAATAATAATTTGTTGGACCAAGGATAAGTTTTGGCTGGAATAGTGTGTACATATACGTTTTTCCTGACTCACTCTTAGGTATTTGTTTTATAAAACTTTCCGACTTTATTCAGTCTGTCCAACGTTTACCAACAATTTAATAACAAGAGGGCCTACACGAAACATATTCTGGCGCAAATAATTATTTCTAATAGCTACAATGTTCAAGTTGTTTTGTAAGAAAACAAAGTTGATTGAAACGGTAAAAATGTATCCTATTTTTTAAAAAAGTTTTCTCGGTCAAATCTAGAAGTTAAAGGATGGATTTAGTCAATGTTGCAACACACATTAACTTACTTACCAGAAGTTACTCGTATAAGAGAAACAGTTATACAAAAGCAAAAAACACTCATGCAGAATATTTTTTTCTAAAGATGACTTTCTCATTTCTACCAGATGCCATTTAGTTTATGGTACGAAAGAAAACCTGGAGCGATTCGTGTAGTTTTTTTTAATTTTATAACTTGCCTACGCACAGTGGCTTAGAAACGTTTTTTTTTTTTGGAAATAATTCGGTATCTCGAGAAATATTAGAGATATTGTTACAAAATTGCACATTGTTGGAACTGAGGTATTTTCGAGTTGATTTGAGTTTTTTCAGCTTCCTAGCGCCAATGGGGGCCAGTGCATTACTACTCAAACTTATTCTCCTCGGGTCTCAAATTTTTAAAAAAATCGCCAAAAATACATTTACGATCAAAATGAGCTGACATTTTAAATATATATAGTCATTGAGAAAATCTAATATGCTAACTTGTGTAAGTTATCTCTATTAGTTGAAGAGATATTCAGGTTTATAGATTTATTTTTTTTTTTTTAATTTTGCTCGATATTTTTATGGTTTTTAGATATGGGAGCCTACAGAGGTTCCAAATTTATTTTTAAAATGTCAGCTATATTAGCGATTCTAAATAAAATAAAAACAACTTTTTAACAGTTATCTCGTCCCTATAAAAAGTTATACGCATCCAAAATTGGAACATGTAAAAATAGCCGTATTTTTTACGATTTCTCCCAAAAAAGCCCATATATTTTTCCCTTTGTAGATAACAAATTTTCCTCGAGACTATATATAAATTTTCAACTGTCATTTTCTAGTAATGAAATCGGGTAAACCAGATAAATGATTTTGTGCAAATACTGCAACCGAATTATAAATTATATTTTTCTAATATTTGAATTTGTAATAAATAAATTTGTATAAACCTTGAACTCCAAAACTGTTTAACAATATTGTGTATATATATACATACATATTTGTTTTAACAAATCTTATCTTTAGAGTAGAGTATCTATTTACGTGAGAATTTATTTTAATTATTTTATGCTCTTCAAATATGTAGTTGGTTGTTGATATATTGTACTTTTTCAACAGGTATTTATTTGTTTCTTATGTTTCATAGACGTAGGTTGTTTAAGAGTTGTTGGGTTAGTCGTTTATTATTTCACATAAACCGTTCGGAGAAAAAGCTTAAACGAGCTTTTACACGCACTGATACACATATTTTAGTATTTATTTATTAAAAACTATTTTATAAATTGAATTGTTAAATTGCTAAAATTGTAAAATTGCTAAAATTTTGAGTAATATTTTCCATTGAAAAATTTAATAATTGCATATTTTACAGCCGTACTAATAACAAAAAGTCAACTCTGATATACAAGAGCTAATCTTATTTGCATATAAATTCTCATAAGGAAAATGTTTTTGTGGTTCAGAATTGTTTAATTAAATCAGTAGAAATACTTAGAAAACTGTTTAAATATCAATTAAAAAAAAAGTACACGACCATTATCACATTACTAAAGTGCGTCATTTATGACTGTAAAAAATGTATTAATTACACTATGCTAGTTAAAAAAACAAAACTTTCGAAATTTTGCTAAAAATATTTTTTTTTTTTTTTTTGCCAAAAAAATTATATTTCTAAAACGACTGCGTAGATTAAAAAAAGTTTCAGTCTTTCTTAAAGGCAATAAGCTAAACCGTGTTTGAGTTACGCGAATATATGTTGTGCAACCTCTCGAAAACAAGAGCTAAGCTAAAAAAACGGTTAGCATTACTGGATTCAGAGTACTCGAATTAGGTAAACCCGCCGGGTGCCCCGCTTGACAGAAAAAAAGTGTCAAATGTTATTTTATTTACCATTAACCATGAAAATCATTGATTTAAGATTGAAGCACAGAGGGATTGATTGAAACATAAAAAATCATAGATGCATAGTGAGAGTTTTCACTGTGTAATTCTATTTACATTAGAGTTTCCAAAAAACCGAAGAATTTCATAACCGCGGTTTCGGTTTTAAAAAATTGAAATCGGTTTCGGTTTTAACCGAAATTATTAATTCGAAATTATTTAGCGAATTTTGATAAAATTGTAAACATTGGTTCCTGCAGTCATACAAAAATTAACTAACAGGGTGCTTTTCGGAACTCGAGGGTGAAAGTGTATATAACCCTTAAATGTATGATTTTTACTTTTATTTTTCTATAAATTATCAAATATTTATTTAATTTTTATTCATTATATTTCCTATAGCTTTAGTTTGATTTAGAAATTATTTAGCTGGAACTTATCGTACTCCATTTGATTTTGCTGAAGAAGAATCTGAATTAGTATCAAGCTTATATTCGTCTAAAATTAAGTGGAACTGGAAAGTAGACAATTAGCAACAATACGCATTTAAGGGATAAATCCAATCCAAATCTATATGTGATCACTTATATTTTATACCAAAAATTTATTTTTAGTATAAAAAATTCAAATATCTCAAATCGGTAACATCTTTATAAATACTGCGATTCTAGAGAAAAGGTGATCAGATTTAGTTTAAAAAACTCAAATATTTTTTATACCAAAAATCGATTTTTATTATAAAATCTCAAATATGTTAAATCGCTAATAATTTTGTAAATAATGTGATTTTGAGGAAAATAAGTTCAATCTGTGATCATATTTATTTTAAAAATTTCAAATATTTTTTATACAAAAATCGATTTTTATTATAAAATCTCAAGAACTGTGATTTTAAGTAAAATAAGCTTAATCTGTGATCACTCATATATTATACAAAATATCAAATATTTTAAATCGTTAATCTATATCTATATCTATATAAATATATAAATGTCTTTGTAAGTTTGTTTGTTTGTTTGTTTGTTTGTTTGTTTGTTTGTTTGTTTGTTTGTTTGTTTGTTTGTTTGTTTATTTGTTTGTTTGTTTGAGCATCACGCCTAAACGGCTGAACCGATTTTATTGAAATTTGGAATGTAGATAGATCCTTACTTGGAAGCGTCAATAGGCTATAAATTTTTTCAATACTTGGACCAGAAAGGGATAAAAAGGGGGAAAAACGGGTAAAATTGGTACCTTTAGTTTTTAAACAATAATTACTAAACGGCTGAACCGATTTTAACATCGACAGGGGTAGCGAAGCGCACCGGGTCAAGCTAGTAAATATATAAATATATAAATGTATTTGTAAGTTTATTTGTTTGTTTGAGCATCACGCCTAAACGGCTGAATCGATTTTATTGAAATTTTGAACGTAGATAGATCCTTACCTGGAAGCGTCAATAGGCTATATCTTTTTTCAATACTTGGACCAGAAAGGGGTAAACAGGGGGAAAACCGGTAAAATTGGTACCTTTAGTTCTTAAACAATAAATACTAAACGGCCAAAACGATTTTATTGAAATTTCCAACATAGACTACGACAAGGGTAGCGAAGCGCACTGGGTCAAGCTAGTATGTTTATAAATACAGTGCAAGGTCGGTATTCGCGACTAATTAAAAACCAGAGCTGTCGCGAAAACTGAATTTTCATGAAAACAGAACCCAAAATTTTATTGAAAAAATGTATGAGCTTTTAAAATTATAATCTTTTTTATTGATATACATATTACATATTAAACATTTTTAAAAATATTGGAGATTATGAGTTGCTTTTTTTGGCAAATTATTTTTTTAAAACAAAAGGTGAATCACGTAGTTCATATAGTGCTGTTGTCGGCTTATCATTTTCCAAACATTTAAACAATCTTATATTTTATACCAAAAATGTATCCGATTATACCAAAAATCCTCCGATTCCATATCTGATAATTCCATTTGCTCCTCATTACTTTCCACATGAAATTATTCTTGAATCCAGTTGTTTATGTCAGCATTCGTGAAAAGATGTTCCGTATCAATTCGAGCTACAAGTGTACCAATACTAGAAAGATCTTCGTTTTCTTCCTGAATTATATTTTGCAAAAAATTTAAGGGCATGTTATCCTCTTCACTCCATTCAGTACCGAATTCGAGCAAGGCGTTCCAGGATTTTTGGATATTGGACACTGATGTTTTATCCCAGGACGTAGCTAGAATCTGAACAGCATTTTTGAGATTAAAGTTTTTTAGTTTGAGGTCCAAATTTGTTCCCTTCTGTTCAAGCAAGTGGGTGAGGAGTTGTTTTTTATAATTTAATTTGACCAAATTGATAACGTTTTGATCTAACGGTTGAATAAGCGCAGTGCAATTGGGTGGTAGATTCATTGCTATAATTAAACCGTCATCCTAATGAGTTTCACAAAGGCGTGTGCGTTTTTCGATTTTCCAACAACCAACAATTTCAGTTTGTTTGTGCCATTCGCATACATATTTTTCTTCCGGGCGTTGTTTTCCCATTACATGTGACAAGAGTGTGATTTGGAAGCATCTTATAATATAAATAATATAAATTCGTCGGCATTGAAGATTTGGTGAAGAGTAGAGTATCCAAAACCGAAACCGAAAACCGGTCAACCGGTTTTTTCATCTTTGTAAAACCGACCGGTTTCGGTTTTCTTTAACTTTTCGGTTTTTTGACAAACCGGTTTTTTTAAGACGGTTAACCGGTTTTAACGAAATACTTTGTAAAGCTTATTTGAACATATAACTTAAAAATATTTTGATAACCGGTTTTTAGAATGACAAACCCGAACCCGGTTTTTTTAGAATGAGAAAACCGAAACCGGTTTTTTTATATAACACTGTTTTCGGTTAAACCGGAAACCGGTTTTTTTAATTTGCCGGTTTTTTGGACACTCTAGTGAAGAGTCAACCCATGCTCATCAACAAAATCCTTAAACTTTTTCACAAATAGATTTTAGGGAACTAAGCTTAATCTGTGATCAATCATACCAAAATCGGTTTTTAGTATAAAAAACTCAAATATCTTGTAAATAATTTGCCACTTGAAAAAAATTCGGGTTAAAACATATTTTTCCCGATTTTGACCCATTGTAGGTCTAACTTACTATAGCCTTATATATATCGTTGCAATGGACTTTGAAATATCTATCATTAGATATCCATATTGTTTATGACTTAGTAATCGAGATATAGATAAAAAATAGGCAAAAAAATAGAGGTTGTCTCGGATTTTTGCTCATATCTCCGTTATTTATGGACGGATTTTGCTGATTTTAAATAGGAAACTTCTCGAAAGCATGTCTGACAGAATTATTGAAGATTTTGATCCCGAAGACAGACAGACAGACATGGCTTAATGGACTTCGCTATCTATAAGAATCCAGAATATATATACTTTATAGGGCCGGAAAATTATATTGTAAATTATATAATTACAAACGGAATGACAAACTTATATATACCCTTCTCACGAAGGTGGAGGGTATAAAAATGTCCTCAAAATGGAGTATTTTGAAAATTCACTGGTACTTTTTTAAATTTTAAATTATTAAACTTATCGACATAAAAGTTAGCTGATGTATATCAGAGTGAAGTTGAAATCAAACATATGGAGAACTAATGGTTCTTTTTGAATTTTTTATAATGTTCTTGTACCTAGAAACGTATATGGTCAAAATATTAAATTTTTTTAAAAATCTTTAGGAAATATTAAAAATAATTAAAAAATCTTTGAGAAATTTTTCAAACGCATTTCAAAATTCTGGCTTTGATTATTTTTGACGACTAGGAGGATTGAGTATTGCTAAAAACTGTTTACATGTTATTACCGAAGATAAATGGAAAGAAAAATTAAATAAAGTCATGTTAAATTACAAAAATTTTAAATTTATACTTAAATATACTTTAAACTATAAAAATACTTTTGTGAAATAAACGTAAGTTTTTCTTCATTCAGACGTATTTCATATTTATGTTTCATTCATTAAAATCTGTCCTTAATTCTACAAGTTACAAGTTTGTAAAAAGTTTTCCTAAACAGAGGTGGTCGGTATTCTAACAGTATGGGCACAAATTTTACTTTCTTAATGCCTGTCCTTCTCAACAATTCTTTAATACATCAGTTTGCAATCCACTGGTAGTTTAGAAGATCTAGATTTATTACCACTTTTTTGCGTCGGAAGGACTTTTTTTTTCAAAATTTGTTTTTGGTTGTACCGATGAAAACTTCGTTTCTTGGTAAGACTGCCTTTCCCGTAATACTTTATTAGAATTAAAAAATTTGTGTTTATTAATTAATTATAAATAATCCTGATTTATATAGTTTGTACATTTGCTAATAAGATATAATAATAAATCACATTAACGGTTAATCACTTTTTTGACGTAATATCAAAAATACCCTTATTATTTAAAAATGGATAAAATTGCAGCATAGCTCGTACATATATGGGATTTGTGAAACATTTATAACGAAAAACATCAGCCTCAGGACCTGGTTTCATAAAATTATCCATATTAGCATCTTTATCAGAGGGATATAAAATAGCGGGGGCTATTGAATTGGCAGTAAAAACACCTGTAAATAAATGTTGTAATTTTAGTAGTAACATTAAGATTTATTTTAATTTTAAAACTTACCCCAATAACCATATTTCAACATCTTGATATGAAGTTCCCGTAGCGAGGGAATTGTCTTTGAATATTTAAGCAATTTGAGACATTCTCCCAAGCGTGAGTGATACATTTGTATGAAATGATCAAATTCGTTAACTTTTATATCCAAGTTCACTGAAGTGGTAATCACATACCAAAGATCTTGGACCGGTGAACCCCATTTACATATTTGAAAGTCCACAAATAAAGATTCTTTCACTTTACCACATTCATCATGGGTAAACATGATATTATTGGACCAACAATCACCATGATTTAATACGTTAAACTCATTAGGATTTACGGTATTTAAGAGTAAATTTTCATCAAAATATTCATCCAATGTAGGAGTTTTTGCAATATATTTTTCCACATCCTCTAGGCCCCATTCCCGCAAAGCTTTCTGAAATAATTGTGTACGTGGTTCATACATTGCTGTTAGCATGGGCCGATTAGCTTCGTTAAAGAAACTTGCATGATACATGGGTTCGTAGGGACCATTCAGCTCCTCATAAACAGCCGAAGCTGCATGAAATTCCGCTAGTTTATTGAGTACAACTTTCATGTGATCCATATCGAAACCTTTCAAACGATCAATATTGCCAAATTGTTTACGTTTTAAATCCTCCATTACCAGAGTGATCTTTTCGGGTGTTTCATCAAAATGTAGGCATTTGGGACCCAATTTAACATCTACTCCGGCATCTTTGTAGAGTTGTTCAAACTTGGGTATATAATTGGCATACATTTGTTTCTCTTTGGGGAAAAGATTCATGGCACTAACGAATGCTGCGCCATGATTATTAGCATCCAGGACAGTTTTTAAAATGTATGAAGCTTGTTGAGAACTGCCATCTGTAAATGAGATAAATTAAAATAAAATTAAGTTAATCTCTCAATAATTATAAATGATCAAAAACCCTTACCTCTCATTTCAACATCAATTATAACACGCACCATGATCGATGTATAATTTTCCCCCGGAGCTGTAGCAGCAATTGGTGTAAACCTTGTAATGCACTTGTAATCAGGTACATCTTGTTCCAATATTGGCACAAAATAATCTTCATTTATCCATTTTGGTATATCCAGAAACTCATTAGGATTAACAATCTGTTCTTGACTATTATTTGGTGGCATTCTAAATGAAATTCAATCTAAATTAAGAAACAATTATCATAAATTATTAAAAGTATTAAAGTACTGCGTATAAATATAAAGTAATAATTTCTAATTACAATTCGTTTCACATATTGTGTGTTTGTTTTCAGCTTGTAAACAATTATAAAGACAGCAGTTTGTATTTGATAAAGTGGTTTATGAATATGCAATACGGAGCAACTACAAACGATTTGTTTGTTTAATAAATACGTCTGAGTAAAAAAATTGCCACAAAAAAAAAGTAATTAAAAAAAAGTATGATTTGAATAGTAATTATTGGCATAAATTATAATTTGTTTTTGTTAAGACAGTAATAGAAAGAGTATGATGATTGCTAATGATTGATTATATAAGATTTGATTTTATTATCCAAATAATTGACAAATACTCGTACATAAGATAAACACGTAGAAGTGTATTTAACGATTATTTGAATAATAAAATCAATTCAAATCAATTAACATTTTTAAAAAGCTGCTTAACAATATGTTTATCATTAACAATCATTTAGCACGAGCTAAATTCATTAAGACAAATGTTCATATATGTATATTGATCCTGAATTCCAATTCAGTAGAAAACTAATCAACAATTGAAGCATGAACACCTAAAAAGGCATATAAATAATCCATTTGGTTAAATCTACAGGAGACGATAAAAACACAATATATGGGCAATTCCATGTGATCGTATGTGACATTTGTAAGCCTATAGAGTGGAATAGACTTTGCAAAAATAAGAGTATCTGAAAAATAATTTGGTCTTTATGTTCCATTCAGAGGGTACTATATTTTAAAAAAATAATAAGTTCTTTCGAAACATTGTTATCCAAAATATCGAGCGAAATAAAGGTATATCGTACGTGACATAAAACGGAAGTAATTTTGAGATACATGTAGAAATATGCAAAAATTTGTGAATTGTGAGAGGCGTTATGATTTCTTTTAATTCCTTACACTTAACCAAATATTTTTCCTGACATTTTTCTCTTGTAGTAAAACAATATATATTCTGTAAATATATGTATACAAAAACTAAAAAAGAATTAGAGTCAAATTCATTTCATACTACATGCTAATTGGGAGCATAGTTTTCACCGCAATCTTAGCCTAAAACATACCAATTAAATTAAAAAATTAAATATAGTCAGTTTAAACTATCAAATCATCTTGAAAGAAAGTTTCAAGGGTTTTTGTTTTTTCAGTCGTGGTTGTCATTCTGGTGGAATTGGCATATGTATCTTTAAAATTGCATATTTTTTCAAAATGGGCCCTTTTTTCTCATAAGAAATCTAAGATATTTTCCTTGAAAACCTATTTGGTCGCTTAGTGGGATGCGAGTGGGATATCTATCAGAATAAATGTTTTGTAACTCAAAACATACAATTTTTGACATTTTTTTTGCAAAATCAAAAACTTTGTTGACTTTTTTTTTTCAAAATGGACACTTTTTTAATTTTTTTTTGCTCACAATAAAGCTTAGGTCCATTCCTTTAAGAGGTTTTTGGTCGCTTAGTGGGATGCGAGAGGGATATCTATTAAAATAAATATTTTGTAACTCAAAACACAATTTTTGACTTTTTTTTTCCAAAATCAAAATTTTTTTCCAAAATGGGCCCCTTTTTTAATTTTTATTTTTTTTTTAATCTGCAGGCCCTGATGGAATATCTTCTGAGATTCTGAAAGCAGACATCACCCTAACAATGACGTTACTAAAACCCTTAATATAGAGTTTATGGTTAAATGAAAAAATTCCTGATGAGTTAAGAGATGGCCTTATAATCAAACTTCAAAAAAGGGAACTTGCAAGAGTGCTGCACAATCGCATTTCAATCATCATTGAACCACAGTTAAGATGACAACAAGCGGGTTTCATAGCTTGAGGGTAATTATTGAAAAGTCGGTTGAATGGCGCTCACTCTTTTACTTAGTGTTCGTAGACGATGAAAATCAGTTCCTGAGATGATAATTAAGCTAAGGAGCTCTGCAACGGCGCCTATTGTTCTGTACTTTATGAAACAAACCCATCAAAGTCTCCATTTTAGTTTAACATAGTACTTGACGTAGTTATGAACCACTCTATGGAAAGGTTAGATGATATACTATGAAAACTTTTGTAAACCGTCGCCTCAGGCGACGATATCAAACCAAGATTTATAGAATAGAACAAACCAGGTTCCTTTGGATTGAAGTACACGATCGCGTAAATTTGGTTGGCTGGGACACACAATGATAAAGCCAGCTAACAATATAACTAGACAGTACATCAAATATAACCCCAAGGCTATAGGAGACTTGCAAATACTAGGCGAATTGAATGGATGTCAGAAACATTATTATGCATTTTTTTTATTTTCTCATATACCCCATTTCCTACTTTTGGTGATGGTGTTGGTAAAATGGACTTTGTCATGCACTCAGAGTCCACTATTATAATTATAAATATTTACAATAATTATACACTTTCGATCGTTTTATATCGTGATATAAGTACTTGTATTAAAGAAAACTATTCCAATAATTAAAGTAATTATTTTATGATATATTATTAGGAATACATATTTTATTTTATATATACCATAATATTCTCAAAAATCATACAATTAATATTGATACAAAATTTAGCTTAATTTCACTTTACAAAAAATTAACTTTTCCAAACACTACAATTATAACACAAAAGTTATACATGTAATAAATGATCAACTCATTTTAATATTAAAATATTTATATAAGCAATTTATGGATCAAAGATCACACCACTAAATTTACAATTATAAACTATTTCGCGACAATGAAAAAGCTCAAAAATAATTTTTTAGTTCATTTACTCACATCACTATTTTTAAACAAATAAAAAGAAATTTCACAATTTAACAAAATAAAAAAACACTTGCTAATACAACGAAATGCTAGTAAGTTATAAAATAAATCAATAGAAAACGAACTTTTCTAAATTTTAGCTGTCTAGCGAGCAAAACTACCGTGCTGACGCGTGTCCGTATCTAATAGATATGAAAAATGTATCTAAAAACTTTGATACCTACACGAGAACGTACTAAATTAGATGTTAAGAGAGAGTTACTTACTACTAACTTAATGAACTGATCAAAACTAATAAACAAAAACAACTTGTTGCGGTAGGGCGTAAAGACAAAAACAAAGCCATTAAGTATACAATTATTAAACAATCAAACATTAATCTAAGATCTGTTTCCGATGAAACAGCAAATTTTATATTTTGATTGGATGATAATTTTATTGTATGTACATTAGGGTGCGCCCAATAAAAAGTTTTCAATGTTTCCAACTAATTTATTCTACTAAAATAATGTATAACTCATGCTAAGAAACGGTTTCTCAAACTATTTATGCTGACTAGAGCATCCAAAACCCAAACCAAGTTAACCTGTTTTTTATCTTTGTCAAATAGACTGTTTAGGTTATCTTTAACTTTTCAGTTTTGTTGACAAAACCGGTTTTTTAAAATGGAAAGAAATTAAAAATGGAATTATAGCCAAAAAGTTTATTTATTGTTATTATTTGTTTCATTGTTGTGCTAATAATAAACAAGTGGTGAAAGAGGGTATATATATGTTTGTCATTCCGTGTGTAACATTGAGAAATATTCATCGGAGACCCAACAAAGTATACATATTATTGATCCTTATGAAATTCTAAGTCGATTGAGCAATGTCTGTCTGTCCGTCTGTCCGTCTGTCTGTCTATCTGTGTAAAACACTCTCACGTCCAAAATACATAAGCAATATTAATGAAATGTACATCAAAATGTTTATAATTTTTCTAGCCAGTTTGGTATTGAAAATCAGCAAAATCGAATTGGTAGAACCAGGGTTATGGATCAAAATGTAAGACAACCTTCAAAAATTTTGATAATTTTCACATGATTTTTGTGACTTTTGGTAAATTCATTGCAGAGAATACCATGAAATTTTGCACTCATTATTTATATGATAAAACGACAAATTCTGTTGAAAATGGAAAGAATCGGTCCATAATTTCTCGTAGCCCCCATACAAGTTTCTTCCCGAAATGTGGTGCTATGGTGTATAAATGCCCATAGAATTGCAGTATCCATACGAAATTCAGCACAACTAAGTTTCGTGCAAACAGAAATCGCGAGACCAATTTTTGTTTGGATCGGGCACTATTTGACTATAGCCTCCATATAAAGTTTACTTCCGAAAATCACTAAAATACACTTAAATATCTTATATATATCGGTATCAGGTTGAAATTCGATTTGCATAATACCCATGCACATGAAATTCGCTGTAGGGAATTTCATGAACATCGGCCTATAATTGGTTATAGCTCCCATATAAGGACCACTTCCAAAAAACGCATTAATTTTAATTTTACATAAATCGGTAGTATTAATTCACAAATGATACTACTGGATTGTGTGAATATCGGTTCATATTTGACCATATCACCCATATTAGCTCCATTTCCGATAATCACAATTATACCCATAAAACTCTTGTAAATAATGTTATGGAGAAAAATATCAAGCAAAATAGGCCTCAAATACGTTAAAATATCTAATTATATCTCCCAAATAAGTCGCATATCCGAAAAATACATTAACGCATATATACACTCATATCGGTAAAAAATGTAGCAGACATAAGTTTCATGTAGATTTGATGACTATGAGTTCATAATTATATATATAAGGCTCACATCCGGAAAATTCATTAGAACAGAACAAAAATATACTTTTGAAGTTTGAATAAATATATTTGTTTACCCTTTTTTATACTCTTTTACTTCACTTGTGGTGAATAAGGAAGGAGCCAATCGGTAATGTTAACTAATTATTAAGTTAAATAGAACATTTTATTCCTTTTATAAAATTATAGACTCTGTTGGAAATGGTAGGAATATGTAGTTATTTCAATTATAAATTGCTTAATTAGAAACACATTTTTATATATTTGAAATAAAATATCTTCTGCTTAAACTAGGTTTTCTAACAATATATAAAATACTACTATACCACTTAACTACTGTATTTTAAACAAACTTTTATTTTGTTTTAAAAAAGTACATCATTTGCATATAGTCCAAAATGTGTACTGTATCAGGATTCATCTATAATCCATAAAGTGACTTAATAAATTCGGTTATAGTCATAATTCGCTTATAGTCCACAAAAATTGTGCAACTGTATTTGTAGACTATAAGCGAAAACTACTGTATTACATTAACATTCTACCAATCTTCATAATCGGAGCTAAGTCTCAATAACAAACACTGAATATGGATATTAGAGTGTTTATACCAATGTAATTTCTATAAATTTCATATAATTTAGGTGGAGGGTATTTAAGATTCGGCATAGCCGAATATAGCACTCTAACTTGTTTTTTTAAAGACTTTCGGTTTCCAAAGCCAATAACAGAATCACTTTGTTTTTTATAATGTCTAACATGGCACAATATCAAGAAATGTTGGCCTTACAAATCGATCGAGGGAATTCCCCTTTTTCGTTTTATTCACATTGTGTTAGATTGTTCAAAAATAATCGAAAAAAATTATAATCCCGCATAATAGAGGTATTACGGTTAATCGATGCAAACAAATTTAAATCGATCCAAAAACATTTTCTGTTTCTTTCCCGGATAATTGATGTTGCCGGTTAATCGAATCACTGATAATCGAGGCCTCACTGTATTTATGAGAGCATAACTATTTTCAGATATGGCAATCGTATGGAAGCTAGGAGAAATAATGAACCAATTCTAACCACATTCAATAGGCTTCGTCCTTGGCAATTTGCGACCTGTAGTTTGATTACAAGGTTTACATGGACGGCCATTGCTTAATCGACTCAGAAAGTGATCATTAGCAGATTGGTATACTTTAAGTTGGGTGTTGGGACAATATTTTTGGACGTTACAAACTTGAGCACTAACCCATTATACCCTCCCCATTATTATGGTGTAGGCTACAAAAAAGGTAAAATTGTTTGTTAAAGTCTATTTATTTTTAAATAATTTTTTCATAACAAAAATGTGTATAAAAATAAATTTAAATAGAAAAAGGTCTGAACTAAAATTTAATACAACAAACCCGAAACCGTTTTTAAATTTCAAAACAGAAACCGTTTTTTTTTTTAAAGCGCGTTAAACAATATAGTCCTGACATCAGGTTTTTGGTCCTTTTTCAGTTTTTTTCTGATTTTTTTTTATAATTTTCGCAAAGGAAGTGCGGTATCTGATATTTTCGTGAAAGTCCAAAAAATTTTAAATTTAGTTAATAAAATGTATATGTACAATAAAAATTTTGTGTAATTTTGTGTTTCATTTATTTTTTCAACAACCTTGTCGTAACCGGTTATAAATCTGTACTTGTACTTTTTCCGTTTTTTGAAATTCAAAATAGTTCGAATTTTATTTGAAATTTTCAAAACCTATTTTCTCTCCGATCTGATATGAAAGACAAACCTTTCTTATGATACGATACCAAAATTGAGAAAAATATCATAAAAATATAAAAAATAAAACATTTTTAACCTTTGATAAAGGTCAATAAATACTCAAGAAACAGTTTGAGAAATTGACTTTGATTTCAGTTGAAAATATCGACACTTCATTTTTCCTACATAGAATCGGGGCCACCCTAAGATATACATATGTACGTTAGTTAATTACATCAGTTAGTTTTAGTGAATAAATACGATAATAGAACATTTTGAGAATATGTACAAAATAAGCAAATATCATCGTGAATAAAATGTATCAAGTGTTTGATGTATTTGAGCTATTTGAAAAAAAGGTTTGATTAGTTTTTAAATTTGTAAAATCATATATTCTAATTATTGAAATGATAACTGAGAATAGTAACCATTGAATTCATTTTTAAAATTTATTTTTAATTAGTATAATCACGATTAATTGAAATTTACTTAATTTTAATGGATCTCATTACATATTGGTAATATTTTATATATGTCAGATTTTCACTCTTTAGGCATTCGTTGAGCTTCTGGAAAGAAGCAAACATACATAAAATTGCTAACAAAATCATATTTATAGGAGATATGTACTTGTTTCTATTTCATTAAATTATCTAGACACATTCCGTACATTGGCATTGTCATCAGATTTCGTGCAATGAAATTGTTAGTTATTGACATTGACTTTAATTGAAATGAATTTAATTCTAGTATTTCTAGTTTACTAAATTAATGTGTTCGTTCAATTAATAATAAATTGAAATAAACCATTTTAAGCGAAATGTTCACACAAAGCTGTTAATAATTGGAAAGTATGTATTTTAAACAAATTGTACAATAGCATAAAATATTATACACATGTACAGTGGTGGCCAGCTAATTAGGGACAAATTATTTGCTATATTCCATGAACTTCTCAAATTAATTTTTCAAATATATATGCAAAAGAATTGTTTTAACACACAAGTGCGTTTTATTCTTACTTTTATATAATTATATAATATCCAGACCAAATTTCGTATTTTTAATTCCACTTGTTTCGGTCATATCATAATTTAACAGCGGAAGTTCACTGAGGCGGGTCTACGTATTTCCACATATCTTTGTCCATATATGTTGTAGCGATTTTTCCAAAAAATTTTGAGCAACTAAAAACAGTACTACTAAATTTCATACCCCTAGTTCCTTTTGTTTTGGCACTATCGCACTTAAAATTCAGTCGATCAAAAAAATTCAAATATTTGTCCCTAAATAGCAGGTCGCCACTGTACATATAAGAAGAAAGCTAAAAACGTGTATATACACATTAGGGTGGGTCATTTTGGCCACTCAATTTCAAAGATCAAGTGATGCAGTTTTTTAGACAAATGTTTAAAAATTAAATATGCACTTATAGTTTTAAGAAAAATTGTATTTTATTTTTAAAGCAAGTGTATTGAGCAAAAATTTACTTATATTTTCACGCAATTCATTATTATTATATATAATTTTCTCGATAGTACCATTTACCTTTAACATATTTTTAAAAATAAAGCATTTATCCATAAATAAAACAAGTAAGAGAAATATATTCGGCTTTGCCGAATCTTATATACCTTTCACGAAATTATGCTTTAAAATAAAATTAAACATTTTTTTTTTAATTTTTAAATTTTTTTTTCCGAAATTGATTTTTAAAAGTTTTTTCCAATTTTTTAAAAGAAAAATTCTTTTAATTTAAAAATTTATTTTTTCTAATTTATTAATGAAAAAAATATTTTTTGTGAAAAAAATTCGGGTTCAAAAAATATTTTTCCCGATTTTGACCCATTGTAGGTCCAACTTTCTATAGCCTTATATACATCGTTGCAATGGACTTCGAAATATCTATCATTAGATATCCATATTGTCTATATTTATGACTTAGTAATCAAGATATAGATCAAAAATAGGCCAAAAATAGAGGTTGTCTCGGATTTTTAATCATATCTGCATTATTTATGGATAGATTTTGCTGATTTTAAATAGGAAACTTCTCGAAAGCATGTCTGACAGAATTATTGAAGATTTGGATCCTGAAGATATCTGGGGTCTTTAGAAAATTGATTTCAACAGACAGACAGACGGACATGGCTAAATCGACTCCGCTATCTATAAGGATCCAGAATATATATACTTTACAGCAATGATGCCCAAGCCCTATACTCTTGGTGCTCATTTGTTTTTGTAAATGCTCTTAGGTATAGGCTGTGTGTTTCTATACTCAACAGAACACTCAGGCACTAGCAATATGAAATACACAAACAACTTTGCCTTGTTGGTTTTTTTGTCGTTCTTCAATGTACACACGCAAGTGGAAAACAACAACAATTTCGTATGCTTTGCTGGTAAACATTGAAGACAGCGATCATCAATGTAGATTTTGTTTTTGTTTATCGTATGGTATTGTTTAAAAAAGTGTGTAATTTTTTCTTTATTCTTTGTATGTTTTGGTTTTTACAACAAAAAAAATTGCATAAAAATTAGTTTTTCTTTAAATGTATTGGTGTTTGCTCTTCCATAAGCAACTTTTGGGCACCTCTGCTTTACAGGGTCGGAAAATTATATTGTGGAAATTACAAACGAAATGAAAAACTTATATAAAAATATGAGAATATCATAAACCGTTAAGAAGATATGCCCAAATCTATGTAGCTGTTGTTTTAATAGAATGTAAGTTGAGAAAGTAACAAGACACTCCCATAAGAAACAAAACACTCCCATTGTTTGGATTAAACAAAAAATTAGTTCTCCGAAGTTCTCGGAACAGAATGAAAACTTAATATTATATCAAACAATTCTTATCTATGGGTTTCATGGGCGATGGGCATGGACGATTTTGATAATTCTCTCCCATATAATACTCGGTGCCAAATTTCAATGCTCTACGACCACTCCTTATAATTTTTGCACAAAAATTAATGAAATGTATCTGTGCCACATAACAAAACAAATTATTTTCGAGGCGCCCTAATTTCAGAAAAAGTAATAAAATTTACTTTTTCTCAACTTTTTTTTAAGGATTTTTAGTAGGTAATCAACAAAATCGACTGATTTAATTTTTTTAAATATTACCTTAAATATTTAAAAAAAATTAAATCAGTCGATTTTTTTATTACCTACTAAAAAAAAACCTTAAAAAAAAGTAAACCTTTTGACTTTTTCTGAAATTTGGGCCCCTCGAAAATGATTTTTTTGGTATATCGTAGTGGAAATTTTTTTCCTCTTGCTAATATCAAAAAATGTAGGCGTTACAAATCGACCCACTCTAATACACATATATGTGTCAGTCTATTGTATGAACATACAGTTGCGAACATGAAAATAGCAGTACCACTAAATGTTTAAATATTTTACAAATTAAAGATGAGATTAAAAATTTTTATATTTATTTTAAGACTTTATGCTACAACTAAAAATTACTAAAAGTTTAAAACGTTTATTTACATAATTTTAACGCTTATATAGTAATTTTCGTGAATTTTTTTTTTTTTGTATGGGGACCCCCTGAAGGGTTGGAGATAGAGAGTAAATTTGTTCTAGAGAAATTAGGGATACAAAACTAATGGGGGTTGCTCATACATTTTACCTCCCTAGGGATGACTCTTTTGTAGGACGATCCATTTTTCCCAAATTTCGTACTCACGAATTTTAACACAATTTTTAACCGATCGAGCTCAAACTTTTGTCAAATTTTTTGTATCCTAACCTCACACAAAACTGCCCTTCGTTTTTGAAAAATCGAAAATACAAAAATAAGGTCCACCTTAATATACACAACTAAGTTTAAAATATTAACATACTGAATTTATTGTTTATTTTCTTTATATACCAAAACATGAACTTTGATCGTGACACGCCATTCATTACATTTTTGACAGACAGTTGAATTATGTACATACATATGTATGTATATAGGTATCTACAGTATACAATAGTAAATATTAGCCGGTTTACATGATAAGATTCAGCGAACGAAATACGGAACAATAACAATACAAACTAAAGTGCTTGTTGTTGTATTTGTTTTTTAACATTTTTACAGATTTTAAGAGAGTCGTCGCAATATTTTGATCATTTATTATGTCTAGCATATGTATGAAACAAATTATTTATATATTTAAAACGCAGCGTGTAAAGATTAAACCGGTTGTCATTTAAATTTATTCCGAGATTTATTTACTTTAAGCTTTACTTTATGTATATGGGGGATTTCATGTCAAGATTTATTTACTTTAAGCTAATGGGGGATTTCATGTCAAGTGAACCAACTTTTGAAACTGATGTCCTCCTAGATACAATTTTCAACAGTATCGGTCAAGAATTCTCTGAGTTAGAGGGGGTCAACATTTAACATTTTGGCCAAACAGGTGTTTCGAAAAAAAAATTTAAAAAAAATAAAAAAAATTTCAAAATCATAAACTTTTTTGACTTTTTTTTCAAATGATAGCTTAGGTATATTCTATTAAGACCTTTTTGGTCGTTTTATTGGGATATCTATCAAAATAAATGTTTTGTAAGACAAGACAAACAATACAAAATCAAAAACTTTTTTATTATTTTTTGAAAAAAAAAAAAAGTTTTTGATTCTGCAAAAAACAATCAACATTTTTTTATTTTTTTGATTTTTTTTAGAAAGATTGAAGAAATAGCTATCTAAACTATATGGAAGAAATTTTGCTAAAAACAAGAAGTAATAAGTTACATAGATGTTGAAAAAACACCTGATTGGCCAATATGCTAAATTATTACCCAAAATTTAATCCCGATCGAAAGACATTGACTTCAAAAGTTGGTTCATTTGACATGAAATCCCCCATATAAGTGTATATTGTTATCATCGAATGTTCTTACAAAAGCAGAGTGCTTGTAATTAATTTACAAATATGAACAATACATTTTAAATACCGACGCACAGTGGCGCTTGTAGAACAAGTGAGCTTGCAAAAATCAAAAATTTAATGTGCCCCTAAAAATATTGTATAAACCTTTTTCACAGGAAGTTGTCTATCGATTTCAAATATTCTACTCTTATTAAAATTAGATTTTTGGTTCAGCGGTGGACGATTTTCAGTGTTCAAAATAAGAGACCATTTTTAGGTAATTTGGTACGCCTTCAGATACAGTATCTCGAAAGCTAGGTAACTGATCGTCATTCATTTAGATCTATTTATTAAGACTTTAATGGGAAAAAAACTATAAATTTCTTTCATTGCAATTATTTCAAATAAGTTCTTTACCTAATGCAAAAATTTCCAGCTGCCGATTTTCCTTGCCCCATTTTACTTCCCATAAAATAGATTTTTCTATCATATGCCTTTTAAATTGTTTGATTATCTAATTTGGTTCAAAAGTTATGATTTTTTCCAATGAAAAAACTCAAATGGCGACACTGTGCGATGTCTAGATAGGTTTTTGTATTGTTTTGTCGACACACAATTAATTAATTTTTGCACAGTCATCCCAATTAACGTAGTTAGGTACTCGTATCATATGTTAGAGTTGATAATACACTCCGTATATACATATTTGCAATGCACTCAAGCTTCTGAATCAGGAATGGATATTTAAGTTTTAAACTATTTTTAAGTAAAATTTCATGATACTTAAATAAAATTCCCATAAAAACATAAACTACATCGAAATGAAACGAAATGTTCATTCAATATTTCCTATTTTAAATTTACATATCGCACCGTTTCCTTTAAATAGAGTCAACTCAAAATTTAAAAATTTTCAGCAGAAGCAAAAAAAATTGTTTTTTAATACATTACAATGAAAGTTGAAGACGGATACAACTGTATTTTTTGGCGAAAGAGTAGAGAAAATGATGTATGATTTTAACAGTGGGTAGATATAACCACTGTACATCGATTTCTTGCAAAAAGTGAAAATGTAAACATTTTGAGTTGACTCTCTTTAGAGGTACCAATGCGATACCCAGCAGTTAAGCAAGTAGTCAATGTATCCTTTATGGACAGTAATTGTCACAAATGTCTTATCACTTGGCTGACTGTATATATTTTGGTTATTTGACACGTATGTGCTCTTTGTAGTGCAGAGAGAAGACAATTGGTTAATTTATTCATCCCAGGTTATCTAGTATGCAGACAATTGTCACTTAAGTGTCTCTCAGTAATCTGGAGTGTGGTCACTTTAAACGTTTTGTGAGTAATTCGTTCAAACTGGTTTTATATAAATTGTGTTGATATAATTATCATACAGTTAATTTTTGTTTTTGCCTAAGTGTACTGATATCCCTTGTAACATAGCATGAAGTCAATAGTCTCTTAGTAACCTATAGTGAAGTCACTTTAAACGTTTATTTTGTACTGCACTTTAGAAAGGTTTGTTGACAAGCTATCGTTTATTGGACTAGCTATGATATGTCTTTTTAGCTGACTATTTGAGGTCAATTAGCACCCGTACATGTTAAAATAACTAGTTATGTAGTTGATCAAGTTACCATTTAGGTAGCTAGTAAGGTAACTGTTTTTTAACCAGTATGTGAAACCAATGCATTGACTACTTTAGACCAGCTATTAGACAGGCTCATTGTTGTCAAAAAAGGGCAATTGACCTCCTGCTGAGAACATGCACGTGTTAAAATAACTAGTCACGTAGCTATTGAAGTAACTAGTTCACTAGACAGTCCCGGTCTTCTAGAACTGCTGAGTATATACAAAATGGAATTTTTATATTAATAAATATAGTTTTAGGAATATGTATATTGTCACACATGACTAGTAAGTAAATGTACATATACGTACATAAAATAATTTATTCTAATGCAAATTTTAATATAAAATTTTAACATTTAGTTATGCAAACAAAAAAACTAATATTTGTATAACTTGGGTTTAAATAATTTTTAATTTTATTATACGTTTCCCTGCATTTATAAGCTGTGATACGAATATCAATTATTTAAGTACAATTATAATCTTCTTTGCACACGTAATTTTTTAAAATGTGTACATATGTTAATTTATGTATATTGACAAATACGTATATCTTACTTTAAGCATCTAACTGGAAAATGTGGAAAGGTATTTTAATTTAAAAATACTAAGGGTTCTCATGTAAACGCTTAAATGCCTCCCAAACTGTGCAATCTGTGCATTACACGCTCGCAAATGAACTGCCAAAAATTGTATGGAAATTCGTTTCCACAACTCCGATAAGTTTGCGCGACAATTTACTCTCGCAAACTTGAATTTATTGTGCATTTGATGAATCAGCTGCTTTTGCTTACTTTTATTTATACATGCGAAAATTGTGTGACTTTGGAACAGGATGGTTGGATTGAATGGCATTGTGTATGGAAATGTTAACCAACAGCTAGAACATAAGCAAAATCTTCCAAACTATGTTTACCATTGTTTGTTCCAAAGATTTCACTTTCATATTTAAACATTTTTAAAAATTTGTTGAATTTATTTTTCTTTGACATTTTTATCAAATAGACATTTTCTGCATAAAATTGCACAAAATTTAAAAGGTGCGTTCATGAAACACGTCGCGCAAATTTGCACAAATGGGAAACTTAAGCGTTTAAATGAGTACCCTTACTATATTCTCTGGGTTGTAGAAAAACGTTCTGTAAAATATTAGGACAATAGGATAACATTAGCTGGTGGCGCAATGGCTCTGAAATTTGGAGATGCATTATTTTTTCCAGTTTTTGTAAACAGTTTTCCACTAAATGCTCTATTTTTTGTTGGAACAGGGATTTAGAAAATTATGTCCCAAGTAATTATTTTTGCATTTTAATATAAAATAATCGTAATTGTCCTGTCAAAAAGATATAAAATACTTAAATTGGTTAAACAATTTTAATCAAAAATCCACTTTAAAGTATACTGATCGATTCAGAATCGCTGGATGTCTAATAAAATTTTATTAAAATCCTGAACTTGTTGGAGTCTTCAAACGGTATCTAAATATCCATAATAAAATTGACTGATAAAATAAAATACTTTATGTCGAAATCAGTTGGAATCGATGTTGGAACCAAAACAAGATATGTTCGGTTATATACTTATTTATATCTTAATCAGCCTAAGATTTTCGCTACGAAGATAAGGAAAAATTGTCAAAAGTATAACAAAAGTGCAAATCAAGTACAAGTTTTTTGATAAAAAATTATAAATTTAATTATAACATGTTAGAGCACTATATTCGGCATTTGTAAACAATTTATTATTCATATTCAATGTTCGTTATTGGGACTTAGCTTCGATTATTAGGACAGTTAGGGTAACTTCGGGTAATGTGGACTACCGTTTTGTATTTTCTAAATTTTGGCCGCAATATATATGGATATTAGAAAAGTTGTGTATCAATAAATTAGCAAATGTATTCTCTAATTGTTTTTGTAGTTGAAAACTGTTTGAGTCAAAGGAGAAACATTTTTTGTGAAAATATTGTAAGAAACCCAAAAAACAGCATTTAAAAAAAGGAGGGTAAATTCAACCATGGCTTATCATGATTTTTAGGAACAGCCTGGAAACAGGATACATTCCTAAAGAATGGAGAGAGGTTACAGTGGTATTTGTCCCCAAAGCGGGAAAGGTAAACCATAGTACCGCCAAGGACTATAGACCGATCAGTCTGTCATTTATTGAAAACACTGGAAAGATTGATTGATATCCATGTCAAGAACATCTTCCTGTGACAATTGCTGTAGGACACAACACGCATACCTTAAAGGGAGGTTCGGTGGAGACAGCCTTGCATGACGTTGTTGGAACTATAGTGGGGACACTTGACAAAAAAGTGTATGTTATTGCATCTTTCTTGGATATAGAGGGTGCGTTTAATAATGTGAATATATCCGCAATAGTATATGGACTGGGTGACTTAGGTGTTGATCAGCGGATAAAAAATTGGGTATTGGTAGGACAAGGAAAGTTGTGACAAGGGGCACACCACAAGGTGGTGTCATCTCTCCACTTCTGTGGAATGTTGTCGTAAATAAAATCCTTTTTAGGCTCAGTAGGACAGGCACCAAAGTAGTCGCGTATGCTGACGACATTGAGCTTCTTGTTCAAGAGAAGTTTCTTCCCCCAATAAGTGAACTCATGGAATCAGCTCTCAGCGTTCTACTATCATGGGCCAGAGAAAACGTTCTAGGTGTCAACCCTGACAAAACCGAAATGGTTATTTTGACCTATGGGGTTATGTTTGGTGGAGAGCGGTGGACACCAAAGACACTGTCCTAAGGGACGACGTGATCTCAGTCTACACTGATGGTTCAAAGACAGACAGAGGCACGGGCTTGGGAATTTTCTCCGATGAGCTGCACCTTTTGCTGTCTCTTCGATTACCCGATACCTGTACGGGTTTCCAGGCTGAGATATATGCCATCGATACCGCCGCGAGAAGAATCCGGGAATTGAATCTTGAAAATTCGACTATACATTTTTATTTGGATAGCCTTGCATCAATCAAGGCTCTTAACTCCAACTTTATTAAGTTGAAATGTCTTATCAACTGCATCCAATCACTGGCACAACATCACGTCGAGTTGATATGGCTCCCAGGACATGAGGGCATCCGGGGAAATGAAGTATCTGACGAATGCACAACGAACGGGTCGTCCCTAGATGCATCTCTTGCGCAAAGGAATATTCACACTCCCTTGGTGACCGTATCGAAATTGATAATAATTTGAGTGAGACGGAACTGAGTTGGTCAAATATCATCACTTGTAGAATATCCAGATTGCTCTGGCCCACTCTGACAGAGGATAGGACTAGGGCTCTTTTGTCTCTTAGTAGGAATTCTATTAGGATTCTTATGGATATAATCACTGGGCACTGTATGATTGGACGCATGTCGGAACGCACAGTGGGGCAGAATCAAATTTTTTTGGAAATAAATCTGGCATTTCTAAACGGATGGCCCGATCGGAACAAAATTTGACGTGGGGGTAGCCAAGGAGTATTCGAGTTTAAGTTATTAAAATGGACCCTACAAATGGACCATGCGAGGCGCTATGGGAGCTCAAAGTAGGGTACCTTCGACATGTAAAATTTTTAAACACGTGCCATTTTTTTGTTTCCCTTCCGATTTCAAAGATTTTTAAATTTTTGGGAAGCGCTAGCTCTTGAAAAAACATGCTTGCGTGTGTTATTTATCTCTTACAATTTCCGAGTTATAAGCATTTCAAAATTTAAATTTTTAAATTTTGCCATACCTTGGTCCGCTTTTTTAAAAATATAGGGCGTACTTTTGAACAGAATGGACTCGAATTTTTTTATTAGTTAGATAACTAAATTACCAATAATATGCAAAAAAATTTCAGAGAAATATCAATTACGGATCCGAAAACAAAAAAAAAAAAATTTGTAGATTTTTGCTGTTTTTTGGGCGAAAAGATGACTTAACTCTTTTTTTATTAAAATAAAACTTTCTTTAAGAAAATATAACAGTTTTAAGTTTTTCTGTAAGATATTTTCACGGAAAATATTTTGGTATAGAAAGCATGTCATATTTTTCGAATATGTCGCCCCTACGTCCTTCGGAATTTGACCTATTTTTTATCAAAATGTTAACTTTGGACCACATGTTGTAAAATCCCAAAGCTGGAATCAGAAAACGGAAAGCAGCTTTGGAAACCCTTATGTTATTCCTATTTATTTTTAAGGCATTTTCCCAGCCCCAAAATTGGGCAAAATTGTAAAAAATACCATTTTTGGGTTTTTTGCTCCAATTTTTAGGAATTGCGGGATTCCCTTTAACCTTTTCACAAGTTTTTTTACATCTTGTTATTAAGAATGAGAAATTTAAAAAACCCTGCAAATTTCGTTTAGTTTTGTTAATAAATAAAGATTTTATAACATATTACCTATTTATTGAGCTCTAAAATTAAAATTTTTATCAAAATTTTTATAGGATTGCAAATATTAGGAACAATTTGGTCCACATTTTTTCCGAACTAATTTTTTTTTGTTTAGATAAGTTAATTTCTGATATTACAGAAAAAATTTCAAGTCAATATCTTAATTATATTCAAAAATATGCCATTTTAAAACTCCGTCCTTCAAAAATATGGCACTTTTTCAAACTAAAAAATTTGTTTAAATTTTCTTAATATTTTATTCAACAACAAGTCAATGGTTTTGACTTAAGGTAGGGTCACACATGACAAATATTTGACGAAAAAGACGTAACCACTAAATAAAATATATTTGTATTCTTTTATTTATTTCAAAAACTTATTTTACTTCGGATGATTCAAAACAAACAATTTAGTTTTATTTTATTTGATGCTGTTTGGTCTTACAAAACAATTGTAAGAGTAAACACGTCAAACAAATTTGTGCCAAAAAAAGTGGTTACATTTTTTTGAGCAAATATTTGTCATGTACGACCCTACCTTTAGTCACATTAAAATATGAAAAAGTGCAATATTTTTGAAGGACAGAGTTTTAAAGTGGCATATTTTTGAATATAATTGAGATATTGACATGAAATTTTTTCTGTAATATTAGAATAAATTACAAACTTTATTGAAAATGGTAAGAATCTGTATTTATTTCAATTATACTTTGCTGAATTACATAATTTTTTTACATTCGAAATAAAATATCTTATGCTTAACCTAGTCTTGCTAACAATTGTTATGTTATATCAATTGTTTGATCATAATATTTAGGGGGGAGGTGTTTAAGATTCGGCACGGCCGAATATAGTACTCTTACTTGTTGAAACTTACAATTACTTGTTTAAATAAATTATTGCAATATAATGTATTAGATTTAATTAATAATAGCAATTTGATGATTAAAGGAAATTCAAATAATTTTTTAATTGATATGATCAATTTCGTAAAAAATAAATTTTTTTAAAAAATTTTTTTTTTTTTTTTTTTAAATTTGCAAATTCCATTTTTACTGTTGACAGTTTGGTGCACTAAACCAATATAAATATCGCTGTATGCATACAGCTTGTATTTATACTAAAACTGTAAACCAAATTTGCAATAAAACGAATGCGCATGTCCAAAAATGAGGTGAGTTTTTCGTTGACAAAGCAGTACTTATGCACATACAAGATGGTTGTTGTTGACAAAAATTCTTTTTTTCTCAGGCATGCGCAGTAACGACTAAAATTCTATTATTTTAAAGGAACGCAAGTGTGCGTATCTGTTTGCAGACATATTACGCGTGTGCATCAGCTATTTATACTAAAACTTTGAACCGAAGAGCATGGGAATTTTTGAACAAAAGTGATGTTCGAAGTTTATTCAGTTAGAAGTAAAATCTATTAAATACTACACAGTGGTTATAGAACTTTTTATTTTTATAAGTTCTGTAACTTGCGAATCGTTTGAGGTATCTTAATGAAATTTCGCATTTTTAGAGTTGAGGTGTTTTAGAGTTGAGTTGAGTAGTGTGAATTTTGATACACCTAAGAGGTGTACCAAAATTGTGGTTACACATCTATAATAAAAGTTTAACTCTTTCAGACATTATAGAGAAATACTTGAGATAGAGAACTGAAATTTTCAGTGTAGGTAAATTTGAGGCTGCTAATTAAGAAGATGAAGTCAAATTACAGGTAAATCGTCATACCTAACTGCCAGGTGATGTCAAATAGTTTCTTAGTTCAGATGTTTCTTATAAACAAATTTTAAAAAATTAATGTAATTAATTGAAGTTAATATACAAATACCTTACACGTTTTTTAGAGTTTAAAATAATGTAGTTATCATTTTAAAAAAGCACTGAATATTACTATCTCTCATACACACTTATACAACGCTAACAAACTTAAATTTAACAAAAAGTAATGAAAAATTAGATATTTAAATCACATATATATATATAATCTAGTAAACACTCTTTTGATAACGCCACTAACTGTGAAAATCTGTCTATTTGCGTCAACGCTACATGACTTCAAAAGGAAAAAAACAAAATGTCCAATATATTGGGCAAAATGTCTGAAAGGGTTAATACATTCTAATAAACCGTGTCTTAGAAAAGAAAGAAAACATTTAAAATATTAGTATTATGTGAAAGATCTTTGAAAGTCGATTTCTATGGCGTATCTTAAGATATTCAAAATTTTGTAATTTTTGGAAAAATTGTAAGTTCTTTTAATATATATATATATGTACCGAGTCAAATCTAAATCTAAACTAATATGTAAAAACTTTTTTCCAAAATCTCCATCCACCTAGTCGTGAACAATAATCAAAATTCAAAAATAGGATATGATAATGGTAATATCATACATATTGACTAAAATTAAACTTTATTAATTTTTTAAATTGTCATAAACAAAATTGTAAGAGTATCATTAAATTAAAAAATTCACATCATATATTTATATATTTATTCGAATAGATCTGGCATATAATTATTACATGTACGCTGAAAAACGTGGACAATGTAGCAGATTTTGTTAAAATTGTCAAATTTTTAGTAGCAGTTTATTCAATTTAACAAAGGTTTTACTAAAATTAATGTTTCCATAATTAGTTTTATTGAATATATGTATGCGAAACAATATTTTTTGGATTTTAAGGCTTTCCAACCACTTCATTCTTAGTACTTTTTAACAGGTATTGCAACATGCGGCCGAGTGTTGTCATGATGGAATATTACATCTTCATATCTGGTCGCATATTCTGGGTGTTTTACGATTCTCACTTCAAACGAATCAGTTGTGTTGGGCACAATATCTCTTTGATGATCTGGTAAGATTTCAGTAGCTCATAATAGATAGCACCCTTGTACTCACACCAAATACAGAGCATTACCATAGCGCCATGGATATTTAGCTTTGGTGTCGATTCGGCTGGTTGGCTTCACATACGATCTCTTACGATACAGGTAATCGTAATCGAGAATAAACGTCGGATATGTACCCTTCAAATGACATATAAGTTATTAAAAACTAAAACCGCGATCAAAAAATACGGCATCTATTGTAAATCCTGCATTTTTCAGTCATACACCCAATACAACAATCAAAGTACTTATTGTTTGCATAAATTCAAATTAAGTTGGATTTTTGGTCCTGCATTTATTAGTTCCGGATTTCCCAAAAATTCATAGTGGATCCTCATATCGGCAGACGTGCCTATATAAAAAATGTTAATACATACAAATTTTCAAATATTAAAAATTGGGGAAAAACATTTTATGGACAAATTCGAAAATTGTCCGAAATCAATGTTTTAGGTGTATAAAGCAATCTTCACAAAATTTGCTTCCTAATGAAACCAGTTTGGAGCTCAAGGGTTGGAAGGTTTCAGAGTCTATAACAGACATATGTTGGTAGTAGGGTGATCAATTCTTCGACAATTTAAGATAAACCGGTTTCGTTTTTTTTTTAATAACCGGTTAATGGGTTTTTTTTTGCGAAATATTAAAACGCTTAGAAATACGATCAAAAAAGTTTTATTTATTAAAACAAAAAAAGTTCATGGAAAAACAAAAAAGTGATCAAATAATTACGATAAAGAATATAAATATATTCCAGTAACAAAACATAAGCATTTTTAAAAGGCTTAAATACTATTTAATTTTAATTTTGAATACTTCTTTTAAAATAATCTCTTAGTTTAAATGCTTTGAAGTATATCGAATTTTGTTTTTATAAAGCTAGACATTGAAAATTATCTTTCACTCAATGTACTCGTAGGACATTGAGTAAGTTTCAAACTTTCCAGATCCCTTGTGACATTTGTTTAAATATAAAAAGTCTTCTAAATTAGTAGGAGTATTTGTTTAAACATTTTTTTTGAATTTTGAATATATTTTAAAGTTTTTAATATAGGGCATTTCATGCAAGAAAATCAACTTTTGAATTTGACATTTTGATCAAGCAGGTGTTTTTTCTCATCCATGTAACTTATTACCTATGGTTATTAGCAAAATGTGTCCCAAATAGTTTAGATAGCTATTTCTTCAGTCATTCGGAAAAAAATTTAAAAAAATAAATAAAAAATGTTTGTAATTTTTTTTTTTCAAAATCAAAAACTTTTTTGACTTTTTTTTCAATATTGGCCCTTTTTTTCAAAAGAAAGCTTAGATATTTTCCTTGAAGACCTATTTGGTCGCTTAGTGGGATGCGAGTTGGTAATCTATCAAAATTAATGTTTTGTAACTCAAAAGATACAATTTTTGATTTTTTTTGCAAAATCAAAAACTTTGTTGACTTTTTTTTTCAAAATGGACCCCTTTTTTATTTTTGCTCAAAAGAAGGCTTTGGTCCATTCCTTTAAGAGGTTTTTGGTCGCTTAGTGGGATATCTATGAAAATAAATATTTTTTTAACCCAAGTCATACAATTTTGAGTTTTTTTTTTCATTCCAATCGGAAGACATCGATTTCAAAAGTTGGTTCACTTAACATGAAATGCCCCATATATTAATGCCTCTTAGATGAATATTTCTCAATGTTACACACGGAATGGCAAACATATATATACCCTCATTCACCACTTATGGTGGTGGGTGGTATAAAAAACTTAACTTAACCGAGCCAATAAATGGCCTGTTGGATAATCCGAAAATATAAAATAATCGAAACCGGTCGGTTTTTGAATACTCTGGTATTGAAATTTCGAAACAACTTTTCGTAAATTTTGGAATAAATTCATTAAATTTCTCGTAAAATATTTGGAACATATTTTGTAGTTTGACAAACCTTTTGGTAATTGTTTATAAGCTTCACGAATGCTGCAAGAATCGTCATGTATTTGTTCGTTATCTATTTGAAAATTTTTCCTTTTCCGAAGAAAATTGAGATTTTTTAATTTAAATATACAATACAATCGTAAAGATTTTCGAAATAACAATCTTCTGCTTTAGATTTAAACGTGTTTTTACATTGGCGAACATTTCAAAAATGGCGTTACCCTTTTTGTCCAGTGACATATTTAAAATAGCGAAAACAGTTCACTGGACACAATTTATTTTAGCTTGAAACTGGACAAGCATCAAATAAGCTGGAAAATCCCTAGTCTGTTAAGATGATATTTTTTATGTAAAAGATAAATTTTTTACAAAAAAAAAAAAAAAAAAAAATATACACCTAAAACACAATTCTTTGCTAAGAAATAGCATTTGTTAAAAACAATGATTTTTCATCAATCTAAAGAACTCCATTACCTTAACCGTTGGTACGTTTTTTCATATAATTATGGCTAATATATGCACTTTTTGCTGTCCACGCTTTCCTGCTTAATAAATCATTAAATAATATATTTTTTGCAATAAGAAAAACTAATTTATAAATCTGAAATATTTTTCATCTACTATATTTTTAACAGAAAATATTTAATGCAAATATTTTTAAGCAAATAAACTAAATACAATTATGAACATTTTTTATGAATAGAAGTAAAAGTATCAGCCAAACATTATTATGCAAAAAATAAAAACTGTAAAAGTATAAACATTAGTTGAATTATTCGTCATTTGTAGGTATATCTTATAATTATTTGTCGTAATATTTTTGGTCAAATGTATGAAAAAGAAATCCAAAGTATTAATTTAAATAAAAAAGCGACAATTAAATAATCACACAAATTTTAATACGGAACATACAAATTATAATAATAATGAAAAACAAACAATTAATTTAAATTAGAAATAAATTATTTCCAGTCGAGCAAACCGCGATTATCCAACCATGGTAATATTTCTGACATGGCTTGAACATACTTATGATTACTAAACATGGCTGTCTTCATTTTGGATTCATCATGAATATAATTTTCTAAATTAGCTTGATCGGTCTTTTCCAAAATGACAACGGGCAAAACTTTGGAAACAACCATATATGCTGGAATAAATTAAGAAATAAATACCTTAGGGAACAAACTATATTTAATAGATAAAAACTTACCCGCCAAACCATTTTTCATTAAAGCAATATGAATATTTTTCAATTTTGGCAGGGGACGATGATACTGCAGCAGTTTTAAATTCTCCACCAAATGTTCATAATAGAAACGTATCATGTAGTCGAATTGATTGAGTTTTATATCCCTGCTAGCCGATGACAATATAAAATAGTACAAATCATTGGCTGGTGAACCATATTTGCCCACTTGAAAGTCCACAAACAAAGTATCTTTAATTTTACCGAACGCATCGTATTGGAACATTATGTTATTTGACCAACAATCACCGTGATTTAAAACATTAAATTCCCTTGGATTTACTTTTTGATCTTCCAGCAAGCGATCAACCAAAAATTCATCACTGTCAGCCTATTAAGTATTAAGTAAATAAAATTATTAACATCCGTAACACATATTCTATTCCGATCGAAAGTGAAATTAATTCGGTGATTTGCGTTTTCAGAAATAATAAAACGAAGTTTTTTTCGAAACGATATATCTTCAAAATTCCGACCTGTACTTTCCACAAGTTTTACATGGTAAAGTTAAGATTCACATGATTGTCGCAATCATATAAATGATTTTAGTAAATAAATATATGTTTATGGCAATACTGTTCATGATGAATCATTATATCATAATATGTTGTTCTCAGATTAAGGTATCAATAAGCCGAGAACTACATAATATGGTAAATCCTTCATCATAAAAATGGTTGTCACAAACATATACTTATATACTGCAATCATACACATGCTACAATCATATGAATCGTAAATTGAAGTAACCATAATATATTAAACAAATTGTAAAAATGTTGAAGTGTTTACAGTAAAAATAAAATTTGCGTAAAAAATATTTGTAATAGATTTCAGTTAAATAAATATTGAATAATTTAATAACTCTTATTAAAAAATTTGTAATGGATTTCAATTCAAGAAATCAGGAATGATTCAATAAGAAATTAATTCTCCAAGGAATGAATTTAATATGTTTGAAGTAACTACTAAGGAATTATGAATAAATTTTGTAATGAATTATTTCATGACATATTTGGCACAAACGCATAATAAATACAGATAATGAAAGATATATTACCAGTTTCTCATAGTACTGCTGACAGTTTTTCCATTTCTTCAATTGACTCAAAAACGCACCCGAGGCATTAAATTCCTTCAACAAGGCCTTATTTTTCTCACTAAATATGCCCACCGTAAAATCTTCACTAAACATGCCATAGTGCTCTACATAACAAGCAGAGGCAGCATGAAACTCGGCCATTTTGATTAAAACCTTCTTAACATGATCCATATCTAAACCATCCAAACGATTGGCATTTTTAAACTGCTTTACATGAAGATCTTCTAGCAAAACATAATCGACTCCTATATCACGATCAAATGTATAAGACTTCGGTGCAAATTGTACACACTTGCCGACATCTTTATAAAGTTGTTCGAATTTTGGTATGATTTTATGATAGATTTCTTCTTCCTTAGGAAATAAGCGTAACATGTTTAGAATTCTAGCCATCATTTCATTGGCATGTTGTGCCTTTAATACAAATGAAGCCTTTTTAGTACTGTCATCTATTTGAGGGGAATAATTAATATAGTTTAAACTTTATTTAAGTTTATTTTATATTACCTTCCATTTCTACTTCTGCTTTAATACGCATCATTAGCGATGAATAATTTTCACCTTCTTTTGAACCATTTTCGGTTTTGATTTCCAAGATCCTTTTGTAGTCTCCTATTTGCTGCTTAATGGCCTTCTCTAATGTTACGTTGTCCAACCATTGCGGTAATCCGTTGTCAGCTGACATACCGTTTTGCTGTGGAGCCATATTGTTCGATGACTAATAACAGAAAATTAGTTTCGTTATAACTATTAGTATTTTATAGATTTTGGTTGAGAACTTTTATATAAACAAATCTTATAAATATAATGTTCAAAAAAATGTTATGATAATCTTATCTAATGCATTGAGTGCTCCATCAAATTTTTTTATTGTTGTTTGCAAATAGGTATACTTACACCAGGCAACAGTTGATGGAAACTAATTTTACATAGACTTAAATTGATACATTTATATATTTGTATAACATATATTCGATATTTTCAACTAAAATAAATGTTTAATTATGTATTAATCTAGTTCAAGTATTAATTTTTTTACCTTTTTATATTTTTATAAATTATTTGGAGTCATATTTCACAAAGTATTTGCAACAGAACAGTGCCTTCAGAACTTAAATTTGTTTATCATACCTCAGCTATATATTTACCGATATTTCCGATTTTTAATAGCAACCTAATAGGTACTTTACCCGATATATAAAGGAATCATTTATGTTCGTATGTTAATGTTTGACTTTGGAATGTTGACTTAAACAGATGGACTTGTCTTCGTTATATTTATTTCGCTATCTTTTAGGACCCAATATATCTATTCTAACCACTACACCATTTTCAATTGTATTTCAGAAAATTTCAATTGAATTTCAGAAATTTCCAATTTTACTTCTGAAATTTCTAATTATATTTCAGAATAGTCGAGTTATATTTCAGAAGTTTCCATTTGTATTTCAGAAATTTCCAATTATACTTCTGAAATTTCTAATTATATTTCAGAATATTCCATTTATATTTCAGAAATTTCCATTTGTATTTCAGAAAATTACAATTGAATTTCAGAAATTTTCAATTATACTTCTGAAATTTCTAATTATATTTCAGAATATTTCAGAAGTTTCCATTTGTATTTCAGAAATTTCTTATTGTATTTCAGAATTTTCCAATTGTATTTCAGAAATTTCCATTTGTATTTCAGACTTATTAATTTATACTTAAAAAGTTTCTAATGAAGTTTCTGAAATACAATTAGATATTTCTTAGATTACTTAGAACTAATTTGTGCAAAATTTTATAAGGATTGCCGCATACTCAACATATTTTGACAGCTCAAACAGTATTCCTGGGGATATTTGTATGTGGGCTCAAATGAAAGGAGCTACCCAGCAGTTAAGCATGTAGTCAATGTATCCCTTATATACAGTAATCGTCACATATGTCTTATTACTTGGCTGATTCCAATTTATATATTTTGATCATTTGACCCATATCTGCTTTTTGTAGTGCAGAGATAAGACAATTGGTTACTTTATACATTCCAGGTAATCTAGCGTGAATACAATTGTCACTTAAGTGTCTCTAAGTAATCTGGAGTGTAGTCACTTTAAACGTGTTGTGTGATAATTCGTTCAAACTGGTTTTATACAAATTGTGTTGATATAATTCTCATACAGTTTATTTTTATTTTTGCTTAAGTATACTGTTATCCCACGTAACATAGCTTGAAGTCAATAGTCACTTTAGTGTCTCTTAGTAACCTATAGTGAAGTCACTTTAAACGTTTATTTTGTACTCCACTTTAGAAATTAGTTATTTTACCCACCAGAAGCAATCTATTGGAGAGTTGTCGAAGAAAGGTTTTTTTACAAGCTATCGTTTATTGGACTAACCATAATATGTCTTTTAGCTGACTATTTCAGGTCAATTAGCACTCGTACATGTTAAAATAACTAGTTATGTAGCTTATCAAGTTTCTAGTTAGGTAGCTAGTAAAGTAACTGACGATATTTAACCATTATGTGAATCCAATGCGTTGACTACTTTGGAGCAGCTATTAGACAGTCTCATTGTAGTCATAAGGGTCAATTGACCCCCTGCTTACGACATGCATGTGTTAGAATAACTAGTCACGTAGCTATTGAAGTAACTAGTTCCCACCCTATATGATGGTTAAAATCACTAGTTCTTCACTGTCTCCTAGAACTGCTGGGTAGTTTCGTGTTTTCAACACACAGACAGACGGCCGGACATAGCTAGATCTTTTTTTTGTCCTACTTAAAATATTTCGGGATGACAAAATCAATATACGCCATTTTACATTGTCCCATTTTATTTTAACAAAATTTTAATAAATTAATAAAATTGTTTTCGAATCTAATATAAAAATTCGAACGATTTAAATTTAGCGAATTTCTAAGAAATATTTGGTTTTGTTCACAAATATTTTAAAATTATTTCTTTAAAAACATTTCGTTAGTATATTTATGGTTTTCATATTTTAAATTTCTAAGACAGTAAAATATAAAATACAGGAAATTTGGTTGCTAAGAATAATTTTGTATAATATTGGTCTAAAACTATTTTTTTTTTTAATCCGTACATTATTTTTTACTCCATGTAAAAAAATTGTAAATTGTAATAAATATTACTAAAAAATATTTTTGGAATTTAAATTGGCTATATAAACATAGTTTTATAATATTTATAGTATAATTTATATGAATTCGAAATTGATTGAGCAGTACTTTTGACACCGGGTCAAAAATGGAGTTCATTAGAGTACACAAACAAATTTCATATATTTAGTAATTTTTAGTGTAGAAGTCTAACTTTGCTGTTGGACAGTCTTGATCACAGATATGAAATTACTTAAATTACTATTAAAAATGAAATGTATTTTTAAGAAATAATTTAAACAAATTTGTAGGCAAAATAGTTCTTCGAAATCTTCCAATTTCAAATAGGTCCCCACGATAACCCATAAAACTAATTTTAAAAATGTAAAATTTTGGTTTTTTGATATTAAATTGTAATAGGTTAATAATGTTACAAAATGTTTAATGTAAAAAAACTATTTCTAAAGTTTTTGCTCAAATTTTTGGTTTTTAGATGATTGAGACTAATGTACATTAATTTTACTGCTGTAAAAAATCTAAACACAGATTCGTTCATTATTAATCATACACGTTATTGTCGGTTTTATTAGTCCTTTCTTATTTTATAGTTACATACTTTCTTAATTCCTTAATAATGTTAACTAACATTATAATCACGCTGTTAAAATCACATTGAACAGGGTGGTACTTTTAGCAGTTCAGGACATTTACATTGTTATTTCACCAACAAACACAAACTTTCACATATAGAGGGCGCCTTAAATTGATTTAGTTCTAAAAGCAGGCGGAGTTTAAATCTAAGGGTAGTTTTTTTTTTATTATATCTCGTAGATATATGGTAGAAGTATTACTTTATTTAATTCCAACAGTTTTATTGCTATAACATACATATTATTTTCATTACACATTTTGTTTGTTACATTCTATTAGCTTAAGATACCGTGATACGTAGAAGAAAATATACATATTTATTAAAATAAAATCCACAAGTAACTATTTAATTGAAGTAACTTAGTTAACTTTAATCATTAGTATTGAACTTGAGGCTGATAACGACACCATTCGAGCGTGATATTGATAAAATAGCAATTAAAATATTTAATAATTAGAGCCAATTAAAGTAGCACTACACACTCTTATTATTTATTATTATACTTGTTTAATTAAACTAATAACAATGTTTTGTTGAAAATTTCTTACATATTGTGTTTTACTGTGCCAGAGAAACGTTCAACTCAATATTTTTAGCTGATTAATTTTTAATATTTTTTATGTATTGAGTAACAATGCAACTTTACCTATTAACGTTTTTCGAGTGATTAATGTTTTGTTTTATTCTTCGACAATTTGTTTACCATTTGTGAAAGGAGAGAAAAAAATATTTGATAAATATGTACTTAACAACAAATATTGATGTTTTCAGTTTTTTTTTATCACTGTTGTACATAAGGTATTTAAAAGAATGTCAACTTTTGCTAAAACTAAAACTTCAAAAATCAATCTGTTTTCACATATTGAAAATATATATTGTATTCTTATAAGTAGATAGCAGAGTCGATATAACGATGGCCGTCTGTCAGTCTATCGGTTGAAACCATGTTTCCGAAGCACCCAAATTACTTACGATACATCAATATATCGAATATTGCCTCGATTAGGTTAATAAAAAAATCCATATAATTCTGATATATAAACCAAAAACCGTAAAAAAATGCAAATATGTTTAACAGAAAATCGTGTTTAAAATCAAAGAAAAGTGTTTTACAAAACAAAAACCTGTTTAAAAAAAACTTCGTTTAAAAATAAAATTGTTTCTCTAAAAAATTACTATTCCAATCGTAGTTAAGCAAAAACATTGTTAAAGGATTTTGTAAAAGAATGAAATGAATATAACAAATACCGATAATTGTTGTTAGTTTTTAAGGGTACAGCAAGTTATATTCATTTACCATCGACAGTGTAAACATAGTACTTTGCATAATACCGCTATAATTTCGCATTTGTATACACCGATTCAAAAACTTCATACATATATCGTAGCAAATACGATAGTGGCCCAAGTTAATAATTAATAATTTTGAAGAATATTACTATTTAGACTGGTTTCATATTAATTTAATTTAAATTTCAACTAACGGGTTGTTTCATTATAATTGCAAAAAATTATCCAACATTGAAGACAGTCATATGATCGGTGTTTTTTCATTCTAAATTAACATCAATGCAAATTACATTATGTTTAAAGACTCTCACAATAATATTTGATTATTAATATTATATTGGTTCAAAAGTTTTTGGACTCTCCGAATAATAGTTCTGCCGATGGTCACACATGACTCTGATCTCACCCATTTACATCCCATCTAAATATTGAGAATCACACTATTATAATTCTTCAGATATTTTTTATTAATAACTACAATAACGGATACTGGGTCCAGTTATAGTTCTGCAGATATTCGATAATAAATATTTAATTTTTATAATTTTAGTACATTTCTTCGGATATTCGAGAACACATTTCTAAGGTAAGGAAGGTGTCCTGTAAACAGTATAGATTACATCCATTTGCATCCGAATTACTTATGTGCAATTATAACAAAATAACTTATGCAAATGATTCATATCTATGACTAGCAAACTCTATGAGAGCGCTCTAGCTCATTGTTCCGATTTGTAGCTCAATAATTTAAACCTTGTTCGATAACGTTGACTTAGAGAGTTTTCAAAACATTCGACAATGAATATAAGCTTTGTTTGAGATGGATCATAACCCTTGTGCAGGTATCAATTGTGTGGTAACTGTTATCAATTATTTAGTAACCTAATAATTCGTGCAAAGTTTTAAAGATATTCGCTAATAACTTTTAACATGTAAATTTAAAAACAGGTTCCTTCCAGGTACAAAGAAAGACATTGTGAATGAAATCGACCCAGCCGTTTAGCCGTCTATAGACTTCCAACAGACAGACATACCAACAAACATACACACATTTTTATATATATTTTAAAATAGAAAGAGTATATTTTCAACGTGAATTTGGTTTTTAATATCTGTCATTTATTCTTAAATATTTATTGAACATTATAATGTAAACAACAAAGTGGTTTTGCTTGGAAAATGTCGAATTTTGTACCAACGAATCGTCATGTTTTGGAAGTTTTGCTTTACGTCTTTAATTTGAAAAAAAGTAACGCTGAAGCACACTAATTGCGTTAGATGGTTCGACCGATTGGTGACTTTAATATGGAAGACAAAGATCGCCCAGGGCAGCCAAAGAAGTTTGAAGACAAAGAATTGGAGGCCATGAATGCTGTTATAAAACTCAACAACAGCTTTGGAAGCTACCCAAGCAGCAGTTTCAAAACATTATCGAGCAGCAGGATTCATTGAAAAGCTGGAAAATTGGGTAACATAGGAATTGAAGCCAAAAGACCTTGAAAAACGATTTTGCATTTTCGAAATAATGCCTGAACGCAATAAAAGAAAATCATGTTGGCACCAAATCGTTACTTGCAATACAATAACCCGAAGCATAAGAGATCGTATGTGAACCCCGGCAACCAGCCGAATCGACACCAAAGCCAAATGGCGCTAAGCTGATTCTCTGTATTCGGTGGGAGCAAAACTGTTCTATCTATTATGAGCTGCTGAAATCTGACTAGACCATCACAGGGAACTTGTAACGAATGCAACTGATTTGTATCAAGCGAGCATTGGACTGAAAACGCCCAGAATATGCGGCCAGACATGAAACCGCAATATTCCACCATGACAACGCAACATGTTGCAATGCCAGTTAAAAAGTATTTAGAATGAAATGGTTGGAAAGTTTCACTTTGGAACAGAATATCCGATATTGGTTTGATTCGTTCTTGGCCTCAAAAGATGAGCAGTTCTTTTGGCTCCGAATCCACACGCAGTAACCATTTTTACATTTTTGTAAATGTTTTAACAATATTATAGTTACAGTAATAATTTACATGATTGTGGTAACCATAATATGGTTAACTTACGATTCACATAATTGTTTCAATTATATATGTGGTTACAGTAAACAAGTATATGTTTGTGACAACCATTGTTATGATGAATCTTTATATCATAATATGTTGTTCTCAGACTATGATATCAAGTAGCCAAGAGCAACATGATATGGTAAGTAATTCATCATATAAATGGTTGTCACAAACATATACTTGTTTACTGTAAACATCTATATATGATTGATACATTCATGTGAATCGTAAGTTAACCATAGTATTACCACAATCATGTACATAGGTAGTGTGACTATAATATTCTTAAACAACTTTTAAAAATGTGGAAATGGTTACTGTAAACATGCACAACTAAATTTTTTCTCTGATTGCATATGTTGCCAGAAAGATGGGAAAAGGTTTAGATATGACCTTTTCCCATCTTTCAATGGCCAATACTTTGAATAAATTTTTATTGTACAAATGTTTCAAAATAAAAGCTAAAAATTTTAAAAAATTCCGCATTTTTAAGTCTTACTTACAATATAAATCATCTGGACGTATAATTTTGTTTCACAATAAAGAAACTTGGGCAACTTTACAAAACCATCCAGTTATTTTGTTAACTGGCTCGTCAACTTTCATTACACGTTGGAGTCATTGAGGCTGAAACTTTTCAGTATCTAGGTTTGTTGAAATTTTATAAAAAGATTTTAAAATTAAATAAAAATGTAAACTATAATAAATTAGAAATTGAATGAATGAATGCATGTATTTATTTATTTAACTGTCATGTTTCTCATACTATACCCATTTCCAACATTAGATATTTTGTTGATTGATAACATTTGCTTTTATTTTTTATAGGTACTATCAGCACTATTCTGTGGGGTTTTTAGTCTCTTTCCTCAGATAAGAAATCGCAATTGCATGTGAATTCATTAAATTAGTAATGTAATAACACATTTTTTTAAATAAATTTATTTACGTAGGCAAGCATGTGATATTGTTCTAATGAATCAATTTAATTGCGATAATAATATCTAAAGAAATGTATATATGTCTTTTAAAGTATAACGCTTATCAAAAATAAATGTTTATTGTATAATAATTTTCATAAATAAATAAGTATAATTGGGCCAACTAGCGCCATGTTAAATGACATATACTTAGTAAAATTTAAGAGGAGTGTCTAGTTGAAATCAAGCTAATTATCTACATAAAGATATGATGAAGAGCATATTTTGAAATGTTCAATATTAAAATGTACATGGAGTTTATTACAAAATATAATGTACAACACATTCCATTAGACCAGCTCTTAAAAAATAGATTTACTTTGGATGGGTCCTATTTTGTCTATTTTGTAACCAAAAACTAACTGATAAAATTCTAGGTTAATTAGATAACCAAAACCCGTGCCAGATATCGTTTACAAGTTGTACAATTAGGTAAAGATTGGTACTTTTGGATTTATTGAAAATTGCTACTGACTTTATGAGTTTTTAAAAGTTTTAAATAAATCTTGTCTTTTGTTATATACAGTAATATACGGAGGAAATAAATTCTGTCGATTACATGAATCGATTGTCATTACTGAATAATTCAATTTATATTACTGTATATATGGAATACTTAACTGTCAGTACGTGCGACTGGAATATCATGTAAACGCTAAAATGCTTCGCAAACTGTGCAATCTGTGCATTTTTACACTCTCGCAAATGAACTGTCAAAAATTGTATGGAAATTCGTTTGCACAACTCCGATAAGTTTGCGCGACAATTTAGACTCGCAAACTTGAATTTATTGTGCATTTGATAAATCAGCTGTTTTTGTTTACTTTTATTTATAAGAAATAAAAATTAAATAAAAATTTTTTGTACATGTGAAAATTGTGTGACTTTGGAACAGATTGATTCGATTGAATGGCATTGTGTATGGAAATATTAACCAACAGCTAGAACATAAGCTAAATCTTCCAAACTATGTTTCCAAAATATTGTTTGTTCCAAAGATTTCACTTTCATTAGATATTTTTAGAATGTAAATATACACAATTTTTAAAACTTTTTTTTAAGCATTTGTTGAATTTATTTTTGTTTGACATTTTTATCAAATAGACATTTTCTATATAAAATTGCACAAAATTTAAAAGGTGGGTTCATGAAGCACGTCGCGAAAATTTTAACATTTCCACAAATGAGAAACTTGAGCGTTTAAATGAATACCCTTATTGTGTATTATAGACGTATTTGCTGATTGTATTAAACAAATTTTATTTTATATTTTAACTTTAATTCAAAACAATACAATTCAACGGTGTGTAATTTTTTAAGTCATGGAAATATAACCATATACGTACACCACTGTCTCCCTGTTTTGCCCAAAGTCATCCACTTTTAATGGGCCCCCAAATATTTGGTGCCTCGGCGTTATTTTTGCAAAAATGTCATAATTTTCTCAGGCCCATAATTTCTTGGAAATTTCGTTTAAAAAAATTGTAACATTATTCAGCATTTAGTTTTTAGATAACGGAGAACAATTTTAAATCATGAATGCACCGAAATATTTCATTACAAGGGCCAAGCTAATATGCATCCACCATAAAGTATACCAATATATTATTTTCTCATGAATTCATGAAAACCTTATACATATTTACTTGATCCACTACCTTCATTTAGACCTTTGAAAGTGTGTTTACAATGTCTGCAGACTATCTTGTGAAGAATGGGGTTGGCACTCCAAACACTCGAACTAAGTACCGTGAATGGGATTAGAACGAACACTAAAAAAACTTCGGGACTGATGATCACCATCTAAGGACCTCTTTGCTAAGAACGTAGGACTCGACGCTTTCATGAACTTTCGGAAAACATTGACTATTAGATTACCAGAAGCCAATGAAGCAGGAATGCACAGACTGGAGAGATACATCCTGTTTGCAGGCTAGAATATTTAATATACCAAAATTTGAACAATATCCAAAAGTTCAGTCAATGTAGTATTACCACCCAAGCTGTAGAAATCGGAACTATATAAATCCTTCTAAATCTATGTTTAGGTAGAACAAACCAATTTTTAATTTAAATCTATTCAAAATGACTTCAAATAATATTTAGTTACAATAGTTATACAATTTGAATGTTTGAAACAATAAAGATTTATCTTGTTATTCAATTAACTTTTTGTTAGTCATGCAATTGTTACGATGATTAAAAATATAAGTCCAAGTTTTTATGCGATTTATCGTAAGATCAGATAAAATTAAATAAATGTTTTTTCCATACAATTTAATATCAACTCTTATTTTGTTATCTTTATTTAATCAAGTTTAATACTAAAATTTTACAATAAACAAGGTAATACCTTAGATTTTAGAAAATAAAAATAAATAACAAAAAACTTAACAAAAACATTCTAAACTTTTTTAAATCATTTTACAAAATAGCATCAGAACGACAAAGCTCCTCGATTTTTTAACCAAGGCAATAGAGCTTCCGCATGTTTACGATAACGTTCATTTGAATACATCAATGTCTTCAATGCCAAACCAGCATCCGAATCAGCAATAAAATTGTCCATATTAGCTGTGTTTGTGGGATCTAAAAGCGCGACCGACATAACACCAGCTACCGTCGAAAATCCCCAAATGCCGTATTTGTACATCATTGTATGTAGTTCGGTTATGGTGGGTACTTTTTTGCTATACTTCAACGTTTTGAGATTTTCCACCAGCTGATCATGATAGAATTTAATAAAATAATCAAATTGATTTATTTTGATATTATATTGGGTGGACGAAAGTAAAAAGTAAAATAAATCTTGAGCCGGTGAACCATATTTAGGTGCTTGATAGTCAATCAGGTACGTTTCCTTGATTTTACCAAAGGCATCATATTGAAACATGACATTGTTGCACCAACAGTCACCATGATTCAAAACATTAAATTCTTTAGGATTGGGTGTTGACAATGTGAAAAACTCATTGATCATAGTGGTTTTGGCTGAGTTCTGAAAATAAAATTGAAGATGTATGTTAGAATTAATTAAAATTGTTTGAAATTAAACTAGTTTTTAAAACAAAATTGATACTTTATATATCCCTGTTAACTTGTAATTAAATATAAACCGAACTGTGTATATACATAATATCATCAGCTTTTTATTGTTTTGGCACATATCCAAAAACTCGGAACTGAGTAAAACGAATATTTCCTCAAAATGTACATAATATTTTTTATTGTTTATACCATTGATTCCAGCATAAATTCAGAACAAAACATTAAATTGGTGTTTCATTATGACCAATTAAGCTTTTGAGAAAAATAACTCTTGTTTTATTATGTATATTTTAATATGTATATTTTAATCCATATAGCAGGGTGGAGCGAACATTTGTGGAGAAAAGGCGTAGCTGTGTCTTCATATGTATTTGTGGTGACTTCCACACTCTTTATAATGCACCAAATGACTGTTTTGCCATTCCTATGCGATATGCAATATCATCACATGAGCAGCCTGTGCTGTATATGATACTACCTAAGTAGCAAAACGATTGCACATCCCCGAGCTCTATGTTGTTAACCTTGAATTTAGAGAGATTAATTGCATTGATGCGTAGAACCTTAGTTTTGTCGAAGTTATTATGAAGGCTAATACCCAATGCCAGCTGATGTATCTGGTCCAATTTGGGTGATATGTCGGTAAAGTTGTGTGCGAGCAGGCAAATATCATCAGCACAATCAAGATCTTCCAGTCGACCATTCATACCTCATGTAATGCTTCTTCTAATGCAGGTGGATTGCTGCACAATTGAGTCCAATACAATATTAAATAACAGCAGAGATAAGATACATCCCTGTCGTACCCCAGTGCTTAGACCAATGGGATTGTCTAACATGCGTTCATGCAGTACTCGACTTGTTGAGTTGCCACACAGAGCTTAATACACCCAACTTAATTTCTATTAAAAATTATCGGTGGGCCAAAACAATAATAAGCTGATGATATCTCTGAAGTAAGCTAATTTAAATCGAAACCAAAATCCAACAGAGTCTACTCAGAGAAAACTGTTAATTGGCAAGCGAGTAATTCAGTTTTAGTGATCGAATTTTCTCGTTTTTACTGGAATATTCTCGATGGTTTACAAAATTTTTTTTGTTTAATAAATAACTCATCTTTACCAACATAGAACCAAAAAAAAAATCCGTGTATATAATCGATTCGAACAAATCTGTTTCCTATGTGCATTCCTTAAATCTGGTAAATGCTGTGGTATTTTCAAAAGTGTCATAACCAAACAGTTCTAGGAGACAGCCCGAACTAGCGATTTTCGCTATCATTTAGGGTAACTACTAATTACATAAATAGCTACGTGACTAGTTATTCTAACATGTGTGTGTCCTAAGCAGGGTGTAAATTAATCCTAAACGCATTTAATTCACATATCAGTTACATAGAGTAAGTTACCTTACTAGATACCTAACTGGTTACTTGATCAGCTATATATCTAGTTATTTTAACATGTAAGTGTGCTAATTGACCTCAAATAGGCAGTTTAAAAGACATATAAACAGTGCAATAACAAACCTTCCTCTGAAAACTCACCAATAGATTATTTCTCATAAAAAGTACAGCACTTATACACACTTAACTAACAATTGACTTTACTCTAGATTACCTGGGATATATAGAGTAACCCATTGACTTCTCTCTGCACTATAAAGAGCACATACGTGTCAAACGACCCAAAATATATAAATTGGAGTTAGCCAAGTGATCTGAAATTAGTGCCAATTACTGTCTATAAGGGATACATATCAATTTGCTTAACTGCTGGAAAAATCCATGGACATTATGTTATGGCACTATGCAAACACTAAACCAGCTCTTAATATTATTATTAGGTAATTTCATCCCATATATATTTGTTTTCTATCTAATGTCAATTTACCTCTTGGGAAAAGTTATCTACTAGGTATGTGGTAATTACTACTCATGCAGAAAACTTAAAAGTGTTTGCTGACTTCTCCTTGTGGTGTCAAATATTAGTCATTAATATCAAACTTATTGTATCCACTACATCTTTTACTTACAAGATCATCTGCATACTCGTTGTAGTTGCTGTAATTCTTAGCACACTTAAGGAAAACTTTACCCATACTCTTGAACATAACTTTCATAACGCCGTCACCTTCTGTCTGGAAATTGCCACGTGTTATTTGTTTTTCATATGGTCCCTTCCCAGCAACTAGAACCGCTGAAGCAGCATGCCATTCAGCTAATTTTTTCAAAACACATTTCGTGTGTTCCATATCTAGACCTTCTAGGCGATTGGCATTTTTAAAACCACGTGTACATAAGTTTTCTAATAAAATATGTTGTGTTTTACTGGATAAATTATAGGGTTTGGCACCAAATATTACCTCCACCCCGGCATCGGCATAAAGTTTTTCAAATGCTGGTACAATTTCATCATACATAATCTTTTCAATTTCAAAAATATTGTTACCTTTCATTTGTTCGTTGTCATGACTGACTTTTAACATAAAAGATAGAGATTTGGTTGACGAATCTAATGAAAAAACATTGTTTTAAAATATTATTCCACTTGTTTGTTAGTTTTTGAAATTACCTTGTAACTCAACTACAATTGCAACTTTTAGCATATAGCTGGCATAATTTTCTCCTGCTGACAGAGCGGGTTTAACATTAAATTCTATAATATTTTTATAGTTTTCAATATTTTCTTGTAAGATATTTTCGAATAGTTTGGCGTCGATCCATTTTGGTACTGACTCTTTGTTGTTATTTATTTCATTAGTCATTTTACAAATATTTGTTTGAAAATTAGTTAATTTAAATGTGGACACTTCTACACAATCTAATTGTTTACTGAAGACTGTTAGAAATTATTAAAAATAAATTTACGAGTACATGAGTTTTAATTTTGAGAGTTTTGATAGGAGTACCTACATATAAATATATGTATGTATGTTTATATAATCGTAAGTAATTATTTAATGGTTTTTTTTTAATTCTTTTTTACAGTTTTTAATAAAATAACAAGGGTACTCATTTTTACGGTTAAGTTTACTTCATAATTTCCAACTCAAATATTATGTTGTATCCTTTGGTAATTGGTATTGATCTATTTTAGGAATTATTTGGTCAATTCACAATGACTCTTAAAAGTCATATTGCCATAATGACCTAATATATCACGACTCGACTCTTAGGCATTTGGCGTTGGTCTTTGCTGGTTCGTTAGGATAACACAATAAACATAGCATAGAAAGTAGTATTATTTTAGGACATTCTGTGCTTGAAAAGTAATTAAAACTGTTGTGAAATATTAGGACATTTTGACAATATGACATGATAAGAGGCCTTGTGGATTGACCAATTATTAAACCGTATTTCATACTAATTCCGTAAGATTTGTCACTGGATCGTAAAAAACTAATTTTATTCAACATTTTCTAGCAGCAGTTTGATATGAACTGACAGACATCGTTTAATCAACCCTTCGTAATAATATCCTTGTGTTAAGCTCGCCATGCGCATTTACGAAAATGCAATCTAAATAGCAGCTAATGGCAATACTTCGGGAAATAATATATTTTATTTGATTTATTATAAATCAATTTTATTGAAAGAATTTTTAGGATACTTTCGTGGCAAAAAGGAAAATGATGTTATCTTTATACGATTTCATGTTGAAATTAAGAAAATCAAAACTTATATTGAGAAAAGCAAATTAAAATTGTGTAATCTAAATTAATATTGTGAAAATACACATTGAAGATGAGAAATCCAATTTACTATTGAGCAAATAGAAATTATAATTCAGAAATACAAGTTAGTATTGAGGAGAAGCAAACTGAAATTAAGAAATCAAAATTAATAATGAGTAAATACAAATTGAGAAATCGATATTTATAGTGAGGAAATATAGACTGACTTCATAAACGCAGTTTGCAATGCAACGCTGCAAAGAAATTTGTTTACAAGGCAAAGCAATAGTTTATGACAATACTGCTTTGTCAAACATTATAGTACATTTATGAACACATAAATGTTTTTTTGTAAATTTACGTAGAATTACATATTTTACAAACAAAAATTCAATTCGACCAACATACATATAAATTGTTTGCCTCCTAAGTTCTATATATATTATTTTTTTTTGGTATGTCCGGATGTTTGTATGTCCTATTCTCTTTCCGCAACATTCTGAAGCCATCTGATAACAAAGGAGTCTCTGCAGAATATCGTAACGGAGCCAGATTTTTGATTTTCAGCCTGTGAGCGGAGTGGTATGGCACTTTTCGTTTTTAATATTTCTCCATATAACTCACTATGCGGAAGAGATTTTTGGTCTATGAGCAGCACGCGGTGCTATTGATTTTGGCCATAAACCTCCCAAAATAATTACTTATTTGTTGTAGGCATTTTTATATTTTCTAGATTTTAATGAAGACCTATGAAGGGAATAAGTAGTATTGGTCATGTGGATAGTCCTAACAGAGCCACATTTTGTTTCCTGATATTCACTACAATTTTCTACTATTCAGTTATATAACTTTTAAGTTCCCAGTAATGACACATACAAAATATTAGTAGTACCACATGTTAAGGGTGACTATTTGAACTGATTTCAATAGTACACGGTTTTAATAACTTGCACTGATCTAAACATTTCGAATAAACAACTCAAAGAAAATATTTCATAACTTAAAGTTATTTCATAACTTTGAATATTGAACAGACAAGAGAATTTCAAACAGTAATAAATGCAATATACGTTCAACAGAATGGTTCAAACTGTTTTTTCTCGATGGACCAGGTGGAAGTGGAAAGACCTACCTATGAAAAACCTTCCTAAGCGTGATCAGGGGATAGGGAGACGTAGTATTGCCCGTAGAATCGACCGGAATAGCTGCAAATCTTTTGAAAGGAGTACGTACCTATCCCTCTCAAGTTTAACTTCCAGTGCCGTTAGCGGAGAGTTCAAGTATGAGAGCAAATACAAATGATGTCCAACATATTAAAAAAGCTAAACTTATAATATGGAACGAGGCAACAATGGCACGCAGTCATGCACTTAATGTTGTTGATACATTATTAAAAACATTACTGAAAAATCATACCTTTTGCTGTTTGGAGGTGATTTTCGCCAATCTTTGCCTATGGTACCACATGCTGACAGGGTTGCTGTTGTACAAACTTCATTCAAGTACTCAGTTCTCTGGTCAAACTTTAAAATTTTACCACTAAAAACCAACATCCGTTCAGTGGACACGACATACAGAGCTTGGCTTTTAAAAAAGGGTAATGGAGAGCTAACATCGGAGTTTGGAGAAGATATTATTGAAATTCGAAATAACATGATGGTTCAAGACTCGATTTTTTCACCAAAATTTTTGGTGAAAAATTTAATTCTTCTACAGTAGAAAATTTTTAAAAAAATGGACTGAAATTAAAAGTTTTTACTACCATCAAAAGAAAAAAAGAAACAGTTTAGGATAAGCAGTTACAAAATATATTTATAACTAGCTTGACCCGGTGGGCTTCGCTACCCCTGTCGTAGTAAAAAAAATATGTAAGGATTTTGTAAAAATATAAATTAATATAATTAATACCGGAATTCCTTGTTTGTGATTAATTGCATATACCATGCCTTTGAATCTATAAAAAATATCATGCGATTTAAAGAAATCTTGATACTTTTCTTAAGACTTTTGCTTCGTTATAATTTCCTATGTTTTTTTCCGTGGGCTTCGACCCATCCTTTTTTAAGTCAAAATCCTAAAAATTATAAGAAAGTAATTTATAAAAAGTTAGGGACTCTACCTATAACAGTTGTTTAGATATTCAAGGTACCAAAATAACTCATGCATAGTATTGAGATTTGCATTATTAGAGTTCTCCAGATAATCGATAGTAAATATTTACTTTGTAGGGGATGGGGCAAGTCCCTTGAAGCATTACTTTAACTATTATAATTCTTCAGACAGTCAATTGTAAATATTTTTTTTATATGAAAAGCCGATTCCACCAAGTTTCAGCCAACATTGTAATAATAAAAGAAAGTGATTATGACAAAGCTAAAAGACTCCCGAAATTACAATTTTCTTTGTATGGTAGGTACTACACTCTCTGTTCCGATCTCTCCCATTTTATACTAAACTTCGTACATTGGTACTAATTATTGTTAACGTTCACAATACAATCCAGCACATTTTCAGGCAGCTATGTAACTGTGGTAACGAAATAAATGCTTCAAAGTTCTACGAATTTATCTAATGCAGCTCATTAGATATTCGATAATATGTCCAGTTCTATGCCACGTAAAATTATAAAAGGATGTTTTGAACAAATTTGGAAGAATCTTGCAATTTTAGTTACCCAGATATTCAAAATTGATTAAGTACTTTGTATGGAAGGGCCCATACCCACTGTTACTATCCCAGCCATTTTTAGCTAAACTCCGTACAGTGATGAGAAATTAATTCATACAAAGTTTAAATACTTTTATGGTTACAGTTCTCCAAATATACGAAATTAATTATTTACTTCCGTCCATTTTCAGACAATTTATGTAAAATGATAAGTGAGCTATTCGGACAAAGTTTGATGAATATTGTAGTTATGGGTCTCGAGTTGTTTAGAAATAACTATTTACTTTGTTTGCTAGATGACTCATCCCCTGTTCCGATCCCTCCCATTTTGGTTAAACCGTATGCAGTGATAAGAAGCTGATTCGTATAAAGTTTGAAGACTCACAATTATAGTTCTGATTCTGCAGATATTCGAAAATACTTTGCATGGGAGGTGCTTCGGCCACTAAAATAATTTTCAGCCATACTATGTAAAGCTATAAGAGAGATATTCGGACAAAGTTTGAAGTATATCGCAATTATAGTTCTGAAAATACTTAGAAATAACTATTTACTTTGTTAGGGAGGTGACTCATCCACAGTTCCGATCCATCCCAATTTTTCTTGACATTCATGCAGTGATAAGAAACTGATTCATATGAAGTTTGAAGACTTTCACAGTTATATTACTCCAGATATTCGAAAATAACTATTTACATTGTTTGATAGGTGCCATGCCCACTAATACAATCCCGCCCATTTTTAGCCAAACTACGTATAGTGATAAGAAATTAATGTGTTCAAAATTGAAAAACTTTTGCAGTAAATATTTCTTCAGATATTGGAAATAAACAATTTACATTGTATGGGAGATGCCACGCCCACTAATTCAATACCGACTATGTAAAATGCTAAGAGTGCTCTTCGGATAAAGCTTGAAGACTTCCACAATTATAGCTCTCCAGATATTTGAAAATAATAATCTACTTTGTATGGGTGTTATCACACCCCCTGTTCCGATCCGTCCCGTTTTCGGTTAAACATCATGCAGTGATAAGAAATCGATTCCTATAAAATTTGAATATTGTCACAATTATAGTTCTGTTGATATTCGAAAATACCTATTTACTCTGCATGGGTGGTGCCATGCCCATTTATACAATCTCGCCAATTTTGAAGCAAGCCGTGCACAATGGTTCCGAAGAAAATCTTGCGACGTTTTGCGACTTTCACAATGATAGTTCATCAGATATTCCATAATAACTATTAACTTTGTATAGGAGGTGCCAAGCACACTTAACATTTCAAGATAAACAAATATTCAATATTTAAAAAGCATTTATAGTCCAAGTAGTGAAAAAAGGTATAGCCTATTGATGCTTCTAAATAACAATCTATCTATGTTCGAAATTTCCGGTTTTCCCCCTGCTTATCCCTTTCTGGTCCAAGTATTGAACAAAGAAATAGCCTATTGACGCTTTCAAGTAAGGATCTATCAAAGTTCCAAATTTCAATAAAATCGGTTCAGCCGTTTAGGCGTGATGCTGAAACAAATAAACCAACAAACAAGCTTCAAAGACATTTATATATTTAAATTTTCTAGTATTAAAAACTAAAAAAAAAACATTTTTGATACACATAAAGAATCTAATATAAGTTAAACATATGAAATTTTTACAGGAAATATTTTTCAAAATTGGCTATGGGTTTTGGAGCACCCAGTACTTGCAGCAACAAATGTGATACATGGTTTTAAAGACGAAAATGTATTTTCTAACATCTATTTTAATTTTTAAAATATCTTCATTACATCAAAAGTTATGATTTTTGCAACAGCAAAAGTCAAAACAAGCCACTGTGCGTCAATGGACGGATATCTTGTTGTATTTTTTTCTCTTTCATTACCAATCTTTTCTGATCAAGAGAGAATACTTGTGTCAAATTTCGGTTTTCCAGATCTTCTCGTTAATGCCCTATCGTGCACATTTTTAATATATAACATTTCTGCTCAACGAAGAATATTTTGGGGAAAATTTAATTCCCCTACCTCCTTCGCTCTAGACCATATTGTTTATTACAAACAGACGGACATATCCAATATGAAAATTTCACACTTTTCCATTCCAAAAAATTCTGCTCAACAGAAAATATTTGTGTAAAATTTAATATCCGCTCATCTAGGGCTTTACAGAAAAGTCTATTTATAGAACTCAAAAGATAAAAGTAGCTCAAAAAAAGTTAACATTTATTGTTTATTTACACTCTTATAATTTAAACTTTACAATATGTATGATAAGGCGGAAAAATTCGAACATAAAAAATAAATAACAAATTGCAAAATAATAATAATAATCACTATCGATTGATAAAATTCAAAACGATTATCAACAAAAACAAAAAATTTAATTTTACTACTTATAACTAAACTTAGCGCTTGTTTCGATATGCCAACAAAAATATTTGTCTACGAAATTTGAATTGTAAACAACCAAATCTTATAGTTTTTGAAAAATTCCCTGTATGAACGCTTCATACGGCATATAGCAGTTAGTTATTAAAAACACATAGCTCCGCGATTTTTCAACCAAGGCAAAAGTGCTTCAGCGTGTTTGCGATAACGATCATTTGAATACATTAATTTCTTAAAAGTCAAACCTGCATCCGAATCACCAATGAAATTCTCCAAATTGGCAGTATTTGTGGGATCTAAAAGTACAGCTGCCATAACACCAGTAACCGTAGAAAAGCCCCAAATGCCATATTTGTACATCATTGTATGTAGTTCAGTTAATGAGGGAATTTTTTTGGTGTAATTCAATAATTTAAGATTTTCCACCAGCTGATCATGATAGAATTTGATAAAATAGTCGAATTGTTTTATTTTGATTTCATATTTAGTTGATGACAGCAGAAAATAGAATAAATCCTGAGCAGGTGAACCATATTTAGACATTTGGAAATCAATTAAATAAGTTTCCTTGATTTTACCGAAGGCATCATACTGGAACATTACATTATTCGACCAGCAATCGCCATGATTAAGAACGTTAAATTCGTTTGGATTAGGTTTTGCCGCTTTGTAAAATGCATCGATCATTGTGGTGTTGGTAGAGATCTGAGAACAAAATTGAAGCAAAATATATTAAAATTCATTCGTTCGATCTATTAAGTATATACATATGTAAAATATCGAATTATTCATTATTTAGTTAAAGCCATATACCTCTAAGTTATGGTACTACTTTCAACTTACAAGATCATCTGCAAACTCCTTATAGTTGCTGTAGTCTTTAGCACAATTATTGAAAATTTGTCCCATGCCCTCAAACATAGCCTTCATAACATCTCTGCCTTCTTCTTGGAAGTAACCTTCTACATATTTCTGCTCAAATGGTCCTTTAGTTTCAACTAGTACTGCTGAAGCAGCATGCCATTGGGCCAACTTTTTTAAAACACATTGTGTGTGCTCCATGTCCAGACCCTCCAGACGATTAGCATTTTTGAAACCACGCGAGCATAAGTTTTCCAATAAAATATACTGTTCTTTACTGGGTAAATCATAGGATTTCGCACCAAAATTCACATCCACTCCAACGTCAGCATACAGTTTCTCAAATGCTGGAACAATTTCCTCATACATGCACTTCTCAATATCGAATATGTCGTGACCTTTCATCATTTCACGTATTTGTTCATTGTCATGATTCACTTTTAACATAAAACTTACAGCTTTTGTAGACAAATCTAAATAAATTGTATTCAATTAGTTACAGTTACTGTAATAATTTTTAATTATAATTACTTTTCAATTCAACTTCAATTTCCACTTTCAACATAACTGTGGCATAATTTTCTCCCGCTGTCATGCCAGGTTTAACAATAAATTCTTTAATTTTATGATAGTTTTCAATATTTTTTTCTAAGACATTTTCAAAGAGTTTAGCTTCAATCCACTTTGGTACTGAAGCATGAGTGCCATTTGTTTCTCCTGTCATCGTTATATTTATTTTACGCTAACAATTTTTTTAATTTTTTAAATTAGATGTGGATAGTTCTATACACTCTCAGTGTTTCTTGAATACTGCTGCTATTACTAGAGAATAAACTTACTTAAATATATGTATGGAGTGTTCTGATAGGAGAACGTAACTGCGAGTATTATTTAATTTATCAATTTATTTCGAAATTATTTAGACATTTGCTAATAACATATTTATTGTTTAGTCATTGTGTTTTAGCTGATTTAAATTTTTGTATTGTTTAAGTAATAATTTTAACAAAGATTCCTTTGGACGCCGAAAATGAGTTAAATTGTTACCAAATTCACAGAATATCTACACGCAGAAAAAAAATATAGTTGGGCATTGTTACTGTAACAATTTCAACATTTGTACATTGTTACTGTAACCATTTCAAAATTTTTAACAATATTATAGTCACAGTAACTATATATATGATTGTGGTAACAATAATATGGTTAATTTACGATTCACATGAATATTTCAACCATATATATGGTTACAGTAATTATATATATGTTTGTGACAACTTATGATAAAATTATTCATCATATAAAGTTGTTCTCATATTATGATATAATAGCAACATAATATGGTAAATCCTTCATCATATAAATGGTTGTCACAAACATATATATGTTTACTGTAAACACATATATGGTTGATACAATCATGTGAATCGTATATTAACCATATTATTGTTACCACAATCATATATATAGTTACTGTGACTATAATATTGTTAAAAATTTTGAAATGGTTACAGTAACAATGCACAAATGTTGAAATGGTTACAGTAACAATGCTCAACTATATTTTTTTTTCTGCGTGTATTAACTAATATCAACTTAATATTCAATAAAAATAAACTTATTTTATATGTTCTTAATTATTTGTATCAAGTTACTCAGAGAAAATACATATGTATGGTCGCATTGAGAGTTCGTTATTAACGATATTTTACGAGTTGAGATAATGATGCAAACAACATCAATAACATTGAGAAATCGGTTGAAATCATTATGTCATCTTAAACCAAATACCTATAATTAGTTACTTTTTTGCCGTAAGCTGAAATGAAAAGCGTTCTTGATAAAAATTACACAGAATAAAATATATTTATAATTGAAATGATTTTTTTTATAATTACTATTTATGATATAGAAGGAAATATTTATTTCAGAAAATTACACCCTGCAGGAAAGTAGATATACTGTTAAAGTTAAAGTTAAAATCGAAAAAAGTCCAGGATACCAAGGATATTATATTCATCTCTATATATACCTACCATCAATATAATACCGTCACCGTTTATTGTACATATGATTAATTTTATATTTTTTGTATTACTAGAAAATATCAGAACAGAAAATATCTGATCAACAAAAACTATATGGGAAAATTTAACCCTTTCAGACATTTTGTCCAATATATTGGACATTTTGTTTTTTTCTTTTGAAGTCATGTAGCGTTTACGCGGATAGACAGATTTTTACATTTAATGGCGTTATCGAAAGAGTGTTTACTAGATTATATATATATGGGATTTAAACACCTAATTTTTCATTACATTTTGTTACATTAAGTTATTTTCATAAGTTCGTTAGCATTGTATAAGAGTGTATGAGACATATGGTCAATTCACAAGGTCTCTTATGAGTCATATTGCCATAATGTCTTAATATATCACGACTCGGAGGCTCGGCTTAACCGACTCTTAGACACAATAAACATAGCATAGAAAGTAGAGTTATTTTAGGACATTTTTTGCTTGAACAACTTAGAGTGCTATATTCGGCTATGCCGAATCTTAAATACCCTCCACCTAAATTAGATAAAAATTATAGAAATTACATTAGTATAAACACTCTAATATCCATATTCAGTGTTTGTTATTGGGACTTAGCTCCGATTATGAAGAATGGTAGAATGGTAATGTAATACAGTAGTTTTCGCTTATAGTCTACAAATACAGTTGCACAATTTTTGTGGACTATGAGCGAATTAGGACTATAACCGAATTTATTTTTAAGCCATTTTTTATGGATTATATATGAATCATGATATAATACACATTTTGGACTATATACAAATTATGTACTTTCTTCAATAAAAACACATTTTTTAAACAAAATAAAAGTTTATTTAAAATATAGTAGTATTTTATATATTGTTAGAAAAACTAGTTTACGCAGAAGATATTTTATTTCAAATGTTCCGTTTCCAACAGAGTCTATAATTTTATAATAGGAATAAAATTTACTATTTCATAATTTATATACTTAATAGTTGGTTAACATTACCGATTGGCTCAATATTTATATTATTCACCACAAGTGAAGTAAAAGAGTATAAAAAAGGGTAAACAAATATATTTAGTCAAACTTCAAAAGTATATTTTTGTTCTGTTCTAATGAATTTTCCGGATGTGAGCCTTCTATATATAATTAAGAACCCATAGTCCCCAAATATACTTGAAACTTATATCTATTACATTTTTTACCGATATGAGTGTTTATTTGCGTTAATGTATTTTTCGTATGTGCTACTTATTTGGAAGATATAATTAAATATTTTAACGTGATTTCTATGTATTTGAGGCCTATTTTGCTTGATATTTTTCTCATAACATTATTTACAAGAGTTTTATGGGTATTATTGTGATTATCGGAAGTGGAGCTAATATGGGTGCTATGGTCAAATATGGACCGATATTCACAAAACCCAGTAGTATGATTTTTGGATACAATATATTGATCTGTATACAATTTTAGTTCGATATCCATATATTTATAATATTTATAGAGGTTGATGTGTTTTTCGGAAGTGGTCCTTATATGGGAGCTATGACCAATTATCGGCTGATCTTCATAAAATTCAACACATCGAATTTCGTATATAATGGAAATATTTGTTTGAAATTTAAACTAGATAGAAGCTTTTATAAGAGATTTATTAGTATTTAAGTAATTTTCGGAAATGGACCTTATATGGGAGCTATGGTCAAATATGAACCGATATTCACACAATCTAGTAGTATCATTTGTGAATTAATACTACCGATCTCTGTAAAATTTTAATTCGATAACGATATCTTTCAAATATTTATGAAAATTAATGTGTTTTTTGAAAGTGGTCCTTATATGGGAGCTACAACCAATTATGGGCCGATCTTCATGAAATTCCCTACAGCGATTTTCATGTGCATGGGGATTATGCAAGTCGAGTTTCAACCTGATACCGATATATATAAGATATTTAAGTGTATTTAAGTGATTTTCGGAAGTAAACTATATATGGGGGCTATAGTCAAATAGTGGCCGATACAAAAAAAAAAATTGGTCTCGCGATTTCTCTTTGCTGCATTTTGTACGAATACTGCAATTCTATGGGCATTTATATACCATAGCACCATATTTGGGGAAGAAATTTGTATGGAGACTAGGAGAAATTATGGACCGATTCTTTCCATTTTTAACAGAATTTTTTCGTTTTATCACAAAATAATGAGTGCAAAATTGCATGGCATTCTCTGCAATGAATTTACCCAAACTCACAAAAATCATGTGAAAATTATTAAATTTTTTAGAGGTTGTCTTACATTTTGATCCATAACCCTGGTTCTACCAATTCGATTTTGCTGATTTTCAATTCCAAACTGCTTAGAAAAATTATAAACATTTTGGTATACATTTCATTAATTGTGCTTATGTATTTTGGACGTGAGAGTGTTTTACACAGACAGACAGACAGACGGACATTGCTCAATCACCACTTGTGGTGGTGGAGGGTATAAAAATTTCAAATAATTCACAATAGTTAAATACATTTTATACTGAAAATAGTTGGGTGCAGCAATACCATAGAATAAATTCTGTTATTACAATCGAATTCTGCGATAGTACACAAAACCACATAAATTCGATTGGCGACAAATTTGATTGTAATTACGTATCTGTTTTCACTGTGTATGAACCCCTATTTTATGATTTCTACATTTCTGAATTATGTAAATAAATTAATTTTTATACCCACCACCTAAAAGATTGGCGTAGATTTTGTTATTCCGTTCGTAACCCATCGAAATATTCGTCGTAGACCCAGTTTGTATAATAATATGTCGATGTTCCCAACTAAAAGTTAATTTTGTTTTATGAAACTATTTCCCAAATTTTAGATATTTTAGTTCGTATCGACTTTTTTTGGGCCTCCCTAATGTCCGTCTATTAATGCACGAAAGGGCCTAGAGGAATGGATTTTGTTGATTGTTATGTTTGGTATTACAAAGAGACAAAATCTGTGAACATTTTTGATAAATTTTTCCCTACAAAATACAAATAAATAAGCTAAAATAATTTTCATGTGAAAAGAAATCAGAAGACTTTCTTTTTTGCGAATCGGTCCATATTTGACCTTATGGAATATTACAAAATAGACTAAATAATTCAATACCCTTTTTATATAATCCCATTTATGCAAAAATGTTACCTTTGATAACTATGTTGAAAGGGTACATGTTTTCCGATGCAGTTTTTCAAATTCATTTAACCAAAGTTTGAAATAGGAATTCTGAAGGTTTTATTAAACAAAAAACTTTTTGTCAGCAGATGGAATTGAGTAAATATTCTGTTAATTAGGAGATACTGATATTAAAGCTATATATAATTCTTAGTAAAAAAGTTTTGCATTACAAAATTACACAAAATTAATTAATAATTTCCTTTAACAGAAGCAAACATTTCACAAAATTGCTGAGATACATATGTTTTTGATAGAATTAGTGGAAAATTGAGTTTCGAATTTTTATTTATTTCATGATTTTGCATTTTAGCTACTACTACTTGTTAATATGTTATAATAATTATGCCAGTCAAAGACAATTGATTAGAAATTACTATATACATTCATGTGTACGCGGTTTTTTTATTTAGAGTATAAAGTGGACGCAATAAAATTATTTTTTTTACTACAACTATAAAATAAATAACAAAAAATAACAACAATTATTATCTATTGATAAAATTCTAACCGATTAAAAATCACAATCATAATAATGACGACATTGAACTTAAACATTAATAAAAACGAAACTCATTTAATAAATTATGAACTACTACTTATACACATAGCACCACGGTTTTTTAGCCAAGGCAATAACGCTTCCACATGCTTGCGATAACGTTCATTTGAAAACATTAATTTCTTAAAAGCCAATCCTGCATCCGAATCCCCAATGAAGTTCTCCAAATTGGCAGTATTTGTGGGTTCTAAAAGTACGGCCGCCATAACTTCAATAATGGTCGAATATCCCCATACACCATATTTGTACAGCATTTTGTGTAATTCAGTTAAAGATGGAATTTGTTTGCTGTAATTCAACAACTTAAGATATTCCACCAGATTGTCATGATAGAATTTGATAAAATAATCGAAATGTCTTATTTTGATTTCATATTTCGTTGACGATAACAGGAAATAGTATAAATCTTGAGCTGGTGTGCCATATTTTGACATTTGAAAATCAATTAAATACGTTTCCTTGATTTTACCGAAGGCATCATACTGGAACATTACATTATTCGACCAGCAATCGCCATGATTAAGAACATTAAATTCATTTGGATTGGGTTTGGATGTTGCGTACAACTCATCAAACATTTTGCTGCTAAAAGAGTTCTGAAAAAAGTGGATACAATTAAAATAAATCAATGAAATGAAATTACAGTCTTTATAGTTTTATAACTTGTAACCCATTTTAACTAATACACTACTACTTACAAGATCATCTGCATATTCATAATAGTTGCTGTAGTTTTTAGCACAATCAATAAAATTTTGTCCCAATCCCTCAAATACATGCTTCATAGTATCTTTGCCTTCTTCATGGAAGTAACCTTTTATATATTTATCTTCAAGTGGACCTTTATCTGCAACAAGTACCGCTGAAGCAGCATGCCACTGAGCCAACCTTTTCAGAACACATTTTGTGTGTTCCATATCCAGACCCTCCAGGCGATCAGCATTTCTAAATCCACGTGTACACAGATTTTCCAATAAAATGTATTGTTCATTTATGGGTAAATTATAGGATTTAGCCCCAAAATTCACTTCTACTCCAACGTCAGCATACAGTTTTTCAAATGCTGGTACAATTTCATCATACATGCTCTTTTCCATATCAAATACATCGTGGCCTTTCATAAATTCTTGTAGTTGTTCATTATCATGATTGACTTTTAGCATAAAACTTTGAGATGTTGTGGACAAATCTAAAATAAAATTATTTATATAGGGGCTTGATTTTATTTCTGTATTAATTTCAATAACAACCTTTCAATTCCACTTGAATTTCCACTTTCAACATAACTGTGGCATAATTTTCTCCCGCTGCAATGCCGGGTTTAACTATAAATTCTTTGATGCTGTTATAGTTTTCAATATTATCTTCTAAGAGTTTTTCAAAATGTTTGGACTCGATCCACTTTGGTACGGTAGTATGAGTACCGTTGCTTTCACTAGTCATTGTATAATATTTTCGATTACAATTTTTTTTAATTTAAATGTAGTTCTCTCCGTCGAAACTCTTTTAAAGTCTATTAAGAACTGTTGGAGTTCTTGAAATATAATCTAGGTATATAACTTTTTTTTTGGCAATGTTCACCAATGACAGTGCTTAATTTATCAAGAATTTTTGAAATTCTTTGTAGTGAAAAACATACATTTACGTTTTTGTTTATGTATTTATAATAAAGGTTTATTGTTAGTTTTTAATCATGGCAACTACTAAGATAGGTAACTGAGAGCCGAAAACCTAAGTTTATTGTCAAAAACCTAATAAGAATCAATTGCCATATATTTTGTTATAGTATCACCTATATGAGTGATAAGAGAGCAGTTTTGTATAATTTGTTTCATTAACATTTCTCTCTCCTTCCGTTTTATGAAATTATTTTTGATGTTTTTAATTTTTTGTAAACATGATTTTTTTATAACATAAATTAATTACCAACATATGATTTGCCTCTTTAAAGAAAGCGGTACAATAATATACGATTTTCTGTTTTAGTACTGATGTATAAGCTTGAATAAAATAATGCATATATCAAAAAAAAGATACACCACTTTTATTTTGTCATTACATTTATATCACATCACAATATTGATCGTGGACCCAAACCGGTTAAAGCGATTAACCGACATTGAAAGGAATTATTTAAAAAGGTTAAACAATACATTTTTATATGTAGAAAACATAAAACATAAGTATGTGACTTTCATACATAATTTTTAAGTATAATAAACAAATTAAGTGCACATTTTATATAACACTGGGTAGGCAATGATACATATAATTGATATAAGGGGGCACCGATAGGCAAGTTGGTAGTGTGCTATTCCATAAGAGACTCTAGTCTGTTTCACTACAACTGGCTTAATTTGTAATTGTATAAAAATAGCTGATATAAAAATAGGAAATCATCTTAAATAAAACTAATTTTTAATCAGAGCCATGACAAGATTAGTTTTGTATATCCATTACGACTTTTTATTTAATATAAATATAGTAAAATTGTTTTAATAATTTTTTAATGTTTGGGTCTGGCCTCCTAAGTCTTAAAGTCTCTAAGTGGGTTTTGCGGATTTCCAATCCTATAATATTGTAGAGCCATTTTTTCGTTGGAATTTTTGAGTCCACCGCTGAATATGAATCGCATTTTTTTAGTAGCCATATTATTACTTTATGTTCCTAATGCTTATTCATTAATAACGTATTTTTAAAAATGACTCTTAATAATTATGAGCAGCCAATTTAAATAGTATAACACTAAAGTCATGCAACAATTTAAAAACTTCCTTTAGTGATGATCCACCCAAAGTGGACATCAGTCGTATTTGTCATCTCAGTTCTTAACGAAATTTACCATATTTAGTATGTATGGGAAGTGCTAATCAAATCATTGGCTCTTTGACTAGAGACTATTTCAGATTAAAAAATATGACGCCTTAAAAATTTAAAACAAAATTTTAAAATTTCACAAAAATATATACATAACTGCACATAAGTTTTAAACTATACATGTACAACACTCATTTTTATTTTATTCGAAAGATAAGTAAATGCATGTCCTTCAAATTTTTATTAATAAATTATATTTCTTTCAAAAGTTCAATTATTGCATTATAAAATTCAAAGGCATGTATCTTAAAAACCACATTTTTAATTTTTTTAAATATATGTTTGTGCACATTTTTTAAGCTGAACACCTTTTGGCTTAGGAGCTATGCAGTAAAATAATACATTATTATTCTTAACTTCAATTTGTACAAATATATTTGAGATATATGACTTTGATCTTAATATGGTCATGTATATCAAAAACCACTCCTTTAAAAATATTCTCAAAATTATATGACAGTAAGCTAAGTTATTTGTATATTTGTACACATTTTTAAAATGTACACTCTAATAAAATAAATTAAAAAAAATTCAAATCGATTCACTTTGGAAACAAAACATTCATTACTATTTAAGCTCAAGTTGAGTTAAGAACATTTTTAAAATTAAACTAATTAATTTTACAAATTAATCGAAAACACCACGACTTATTTTATTAGGTATATAAGTCGTGGTGCATAAATATTTAAGAATTGTTCATACATAAACAGTAGAATTTTAGTTAGTCATTGTGCCTTAATTAATTTGGATCTCGTTTAAAGTTAGCTATTGATAGTGCACCCTTCACCAAATTATACTTAAAATAAAATTTAGTTTTTAATTTTTTTTTTTAAATTTAGTTTTTATTTTTTTAAAAATTTAGTTTTTAATTTTTTTTTAAATTGTTTTTTAAAAAAAAATTTTTTTTTTTTAAATTTAAACATTTTTTTTTTAATTTATTAGTGTCAAAAAAATGTTTTTTGTGAAAAAAAATTCGGGTGAAAAAATATTTTTCCTGATTTTGACCCATTGTAGGTCCAACATTCTATAACCTTATATACATCGTTGCAATGGACTTTGAAATATCTATCATTAAATATCCATATTTTTTATATTTATGACTCAGAAAATTGATTTCAACAGACAGACAGAAAGACAGACATGGCTTAATCGACTCTGCTATCTATAAGGATCCAGAATATATATATTTTATTGGGTCGGAAAATTATATTGTGGAAATTACAAACGGAATGACAAACTTATATATACCCTTCTCACGAAGGTGAAGGGTATAAAAGGGCCACATTTTAGGAATAAAGTTTGATTTTGCAAAAAAAAAAAATGAAAAATTTTATGACTTGAGTTAAAAAATATTTGGTAGATATCCCACTCGCATCCCACTTAGCGACCAAAAACATCTTAAAGGAATGGACCTAAGCTTTCTTTTGATAAAAAAGTGCCCATTTAAAAAAAAAAAAAGTCAAAAAAGTTTTCTGTTTCGGAAAAAATAATGTCAACAATATAATATCTTTAGTTTTTCTAAAGCCTTTTGGGAAAAGGTTTCCTGATGATCTGGCCTAAGCAACCAGTGAAATGCGCATAGGAACTAGCTTATCCCCCAACAATAAATTTCAGTGAATTTATCAAATAAAAATTGGGAATTTAGCATAAGAAGCTCTTACTAAAATATTAATTTTGTATTCCCGAATAACCTTTTAATGATAAATTTGCAGGTGCCCGTGCATCAAGACTAAACTGGCAGCTCGCTTTATATTGATTTTCTTGCGAAAACAATAAAGCAAGTTGTTTTTATTTTTTCTTTACTCACTTACACACTACAGTTTGTGTCGGCAAGAAACCAACCAATTGTAGTAGAGAATGTAAGAAAAGATAAAATCACTGTTTATTGTTGGTGTTTTGTTTAAGCTTTGATATTTTTACAAATAAAGCTTGAGTGTCTGTAATTCTCATTCACTCTATCGTTTTATTTGTATAATATCTTTAGTTTTTCTAAAGCCTTTTGGGAAAAGGTTTCCTGATGATCTGGCCTAAGCAACCAGTGAAATGCGCATAGGAACTAGCTTATCCCCCAACAATAAATTTCAGTGAATTTATCAAATAAAAATTGGGAATTTAGCATAAGAAGCTCTTACTAAAATATTAATTTTGTATTCCCGAATAACCTTTTAATAATATTTTATTTATTTTTTTAATTTTTTTTCCTGAAAGATTGAAGAAATAGCTATCAAAACTATTTGGGAAACATTTTGATAAGAACAATAGGTAACAAATTACATGGATGAGAAAAAACACCTGCCTGGCCAAAATGTCAAATTTTGACCCCCTCTAAAGCTAAGTACTCTGTTTAAAATTTCGTGGGAACTGCTGTCAAACTACATATAAAATATTTGGAATGAAATATATGCGAAATAATTTCGCAAAAGCAGTGGAAAACATGTGAAATATATCTGGCAACCCTAATTTTTCGCATGAAAAAACAGAATTTTTCGCAAATATGAACAGAGTACTAAGCTAAACTCAGAAAGTTCTCGACCGATCTTGTTGAAATAATGTGTCTGATTTACTATCAAATAGAACTAACCAAGACATCGATTTCAAAAGTTGGTTCACTTGACATGAAATTCCCCATATATATGTATATGTTATATTCGGCTGTACCGAATCTTGTATACCCACCCCTAAATGTAGGGGTTAAATGGGGGATAGTGTCAACAATAGACCGATCCTCACAAAAGTTGGTGGAAAGATTTAGGTTTATATAAAACATGTTTATATCAAATTTCATCACCATCATTTTGCCCGATTTTAGCCAAATTTTACAGTATAAATTCACATCACTTAAAACTAATTTGTGCAAAATTTTATCAGGATTGAGGCATACTCAAATTTCAGTTTTTTAGGCCCCGTCGCTTAGAACTTATCGCATTTTAATTATTTGTGGAAGGATAAGTGAACTAATTTAGACCATTTTCAATACCAAACATTTCTGATTAATAGAAAATATTTTCGAAAAATACATCCTCTTAAGGCCTAGCCATCGATGACAAAATTAATATATCATAAATACTCAGTTTTTTAATGAACAAATTGGATTTTAAGAATTTGAAAAAAGCTGCTTTTATCATTCCTATTTAAAAATGAGTAGGAGTAAAATAATTTATGAAAATCTCGAATTCCTGGCTAAATTATATAAAACACTCCTTTAATTATTTATTAATTATTCAACAGTACATACAGTGATGAATTAAATAACATACACTTTTGCTCTCTACTGTATATAATCGTATATCCCGAAAAATGGTTGGTTTGCGCGGTAGTTCCCTGCTCGCGTATATTCTAGTAGAGTCGAAAATACCCTGTTTCGATAAGACCTCACCACTCGTCAGATGTAGTGTCATTTACAAAATAATGTATCTACATATAACATTATCGATTAGGAACTGAAAAACTGTGTGCATATTTCAAATACACGTACATAGTAATTAGAATATTATATACAAAATATTTCATAAATAAATGACATTGATAATAAACTAATTATGTTGATAAGATTTAATGCATTAAAAAGCTCCACGATTATATAACCAGGGCAAAACTAATTTCATATGCTGACGATAACGAGGGTTGGAATACAATTGTAATTTAAATTGAATACCAGCATCAGTATTGGCGATTAAGTTTTCTGTTCCAGCAATTTCAGTTGGATCCAGAAGGGCTCCAGCCATAGTTGTACTTGCTGTCATATATCCTAGAAATTTAATAAATTTTTATTTTTTGAACACTTATTTCTTAATTATTTAAATCTAAAAATCTTACCCCAAAGACCATATTTGTATAACATCATGTGTATTTCCCTTAAGGCTGGAATTTTCTTACTATAATTCAACAATTTCAAATGTTCCACTAACTGCTCGTGATAGTATTTAATGAAATAATCAAATTGTTTAATTTTAAGATCATATTTAACAGAAGATAATAGCAAATAGTATAAATCTTGGGCTGGGGAACCATACTTGGGCATTTGGAAATCTATTAAGAAAGTTTCCTTGATTTTACCAAAAGCATCATGCTGAAACATGACATTATTGCACCAACAATCACCATGATTTAATACATTAAACTCATTGACATCCACCTTCATGCCCTTAATCATTTCATCGATTATATTTGTTTGTGTATTGCACATGGCTTCAAAATAATCTTCATCGCCTTCAAATTTTTTAGTTACTTCCAAGAATATGGGATACATACTTGCAAACATTGCAGACATCATTTCACGCATTTCCTCTTTAAATGACCCATTAGCAAGAACTGGTTTGTAGGGTCCTTTAACAGCTATGCGTACAGCAGAGGCGGCATGCCACTGGGCTAATTTCTTGAGAACTGCTTTGGTGTGTTCCATGTCTAAACCTTCTATACGATTTTCATTTTTAAAACCCTTTACTCGCAAATCTTCTAGTAAAATGCATGGATTATTTGTTGAAACTTCATAGAATTTTGCTCCAAATCTAATGTCGATTCCAGCTTCTTTGTATAGTTGCTCAAATTCGGGCACTACTTCTTGGTACATGGTGGTTTCAATATCAATAACATTATTTATCTGTAACATCATACGGAATAATTCGCTGTCGTGAGCTGTTTTCAATATTAAGGAGATAGGTTTTGAAGATCCATCTGAAATGAAATTATATGAAATCGGTTATTACTTATCACTTATATACAATAGCTAAACAAATATATGATATTTTAAGAGTCTTACTATATTATATACTTCTCTAAATATTTACTTTATGATACAATATTTACAGTTTTAGCTGTCCAGATTTTTGGAAAAAAAACTATTTACTTTGTATGGGAGGTGTAACGCCCACTATTCTAAACCCAACTAATTTTTGGTTCATTAATGGATATTGACAACAAACCAATTTACACAAATAATAAATGTTTGCTTTTTATTACATATCGAACCCCAAAAACAATTGTAGAATTGCTATTTTGTTCTGAAGAAATTTACTTGCTGTGATTTTAATTTTTTTCTGATTAGGTCTGATTTGAGAGCTTTGGTCAATTAACGACCGATTATTATACCCTAGAAAACCATAGTGGTTATTATACCCTACACCACCATAGTGGTTAGCGTATATTGGATTTGTGCAGATGTTTATAACGCCCAAAAATACTAATCTAACACCCACCTTAAAGTATACCGATCGTCTCAGAATCTCTTTCTGATTCGATTAAATGATGTCCGTCCGTCCGTCTGGCTGGCTGGTTGTCCATGTAAACCTTGTGCGCAGAGTACAGGTCGCAATTTTGAAGATATTTCGATCAAATTTAGTACATATCATTTTTTCTGCTCAAGGACCAAGCCCATTGAAACTGGCTGAAATCGGTTCATTATTTCACCTAGCCCCATATAAATGTCCTCCCGAAATTGGACTTTATCGGTCATAAATGTTTAATTTATATATGTATCTAAACGAGTTTTTCTCCAAAGTAGTTTTATATATACAGAATTCATATCACCAAATTGTATGATGATCGGTCCATAATTAGTCATTGGTCCCATATAGTGCCTGCTTCCGATAATCACTTTAACGGTCATAAATCTCCTAAAAATGTTGGTATACACATAAAATGCAACATTAATAACTTTCATATAGACATTAATCACACCACATAATTTCATGATGATCGGTCCATAATTGGTCATAGCTCCCATATAAGGTCCACTTCAGAAAATCGCTTACGAATATAAATTATTGAAATTTTGAAAGAAAAATGACTACTTACATTCGGTCAATGAGAAAATTATTGGGTGTAAATTTTTTACCGATACCAATATAAATATTTAAAGTGATTTTCGGAAATGAAGCTGTTAGAAAGGTAAATATTCATGAAATCCATTCCAAAGAAATACTAAAACTTAATGTTTTTCATACAGAGATTTTCTGTTCACTTTTCTTTCAACATACAATTTTGAAAATTATAAAACTGCACAAAAATTAAATTTTTTGTACTTATTAATACACAAATGAATGAGATCACTGTTTATCGTGTAACTAAACATTCATTAACGAATTTGCGTTGTAATACATATTCACATTAATTTATATAACACATTTTCAAAATTTAATACAATACTAAGAATTTGATGAATTTGTCTAATGGCCTTGAAATATTATTAATTTTGAATGAATTCATAGCGATTAATTGAAGACTTAATGAATTTGAGTATATATGTATGTATAAGTATTAGGGAGGGTAAATTTTGTTCATGAAAAATCGTATAGCAGAAACATATTCTACGGAAAATTCTAAGAAATTTTCCCCAAGAAACCATATTTCAGATTTGTTTTAATAGTTTTTTTTATTGGATAAAAGACGAAATGCGCAAGATAGGATTTGATTTTAGATCTATGGTATCATGAGGAAACTTTCTTAGAATTTTCCGTAGATTGCGTTTCTACTATATGATTTTTAACTTTTTGATCGTCCACACAATTTGACCCAGCCTAATGTGTATACTCGAATATTCGAATTTAGTGTATATATATGTAAAACATTTTAGTTACCATTCAATTCTACTTCCATATTCAAATTTATTACAAGGGTATTGTAATTTTCACCTCCTTCCAAAGCTTTATTGGCTCTAAATTGTTTTATTTGCTTAAAATCTGGTATTAAATCTTTTAGGGCGTGTTCAAATAACGACGCCTCAACCCATGTTGGTATAGTGGGTGGGGGTTCTGTAGCACTTGCATTAATACTTTGTTCACTTGTCATATTTGGTATGTATAACAAATTTAATGTAAAAAAAATAAATTAAATAATTTTTCTGTTTGTATTGATATGTATAGCGTTAATTTACTGCACACAGCGACCGACCGCGCGATAATGTTTTGGCTTGGAGAGTGTTTATTTTTTATTGTTCAATTGATTTTTGCAAATTCTACATTTTATCGGTATTATACCCTACACCATTATAAGTAGGGAGGATGCGTTTGTGATGATATTTGTAACGCAGAAAAATATTGATAGTAATAATACTGCCGAATTTGTGAAGATCGGTCCACAATTAGTTATAGCTCATATAATGTCTACTTCAAAAAATAACTTTAATGTACATACATTTCAATATAACTTTAATATATCCACAACTCAGTCCACCTATTTTAGAGACTATCAGTCCATAAATACTTAGTCACAACTCCCATTAAATATCCACTTCTAAAAAAACACTTTAAAGTGCATAAAACTCTTACAAGTATTTAGATTTAACAAACATTTTACTATGTGCTGATATTAAATGACAGTTGGCCCTCTATAGTATCATACCTCTCATATAGGTATGATACCATTTATGTTTGTGACAACCATTTTTATGATTAAGGTTTTACCATATAATGTTGCTCTAATTGATATCAAAATCTGAGAACAACATATTATGATATAAAGATTCATCATAACAACGGTTGTCATAAACATATACTTGTTTACTGTAACCATATATATGATTGATGCAATCATGAGAATCGCAAGTTAACCATATCATGGTTACCACAATCATCTAAATAGTTACTGTGACTATAATATTGTTAAAAAACTTTTAAAAATCTTGAAATGGTTACTGTAAACATGCACAACTATATTTTTTCTCTGCGTGTACTCTGTGTAGAGTATCGTATGGTTGGCCTTGACCTACAATAATTTCTAATTTGTTTTTTGGTTCAGTATGAGAGTATTTTTATTTGCTTTCAAAAAATTCTAAAAGAGAGCCATGGTACAACAAGTAAGAGTATATATTCTTCTGTGCCGAATTTCATATACCCACCACCAATTTTTGTGCATTTTATATGAAAACATATATTTGATTCATTTTTATTTAAATTTTCTGCTAGTAGGAAATATTTGTGGTAAACTTCAACTAGCAAATCGGAATGTTATCGGAAATGTTAATGGTGGTAATTCAAAACAAAGTTTTTCATATATTTTGATCCAGACATTTTTACCGATTCAACCTATTTTGTTGATTTTTGGACACATACATTATATATTAACAATAAGTACTTATTTAAATTAGACATAATTCTAATCAACAGAAAATATTTGGGGAAAATAAGAATTGCATTTCCCTAGTTCCTTCCATCTGTGCTCTATCATAAGAATTTTAAAGGATCCATACATATTATTTTGTGGATACACGATCAATATTTCGATGTATTACAAACGGAATGACAAAATTAATATTTTCCCCTATTTGTTTGTTGTTGGGTTTTAAAATTGATATGCTGCTAATATTATTAGAGAACATATATGAAGAGAACCAACTAGAGCGGCATATTTAATAAACAATTTTTACTACACACAGATTTTTTCTTCGAAGTGCGTCTCACTAGAAGAGTAGTGACAAAAATCAGACAATTAAAACAAAATATTGTTTAAGATCCCCTATTAGCTGTCTTTAAATATTTCTGAAAGCAGATTTATAAACCATAATCATTTTTTAATATTTTCAATTAAATTGTACCTACCTGAGATAAAACTTAAAAGAACACGTTTTTGTGAAAACCTAAATCTACCCTACTTCATCTGAGAGATAAATAGTCGTCTTCTTTTAAAATAAATCATATAAATGGTTTTCACATAAACAAAAATATCTGGTTATATACAAAACTGAATGACAAATTAATAAGAAACTTATCAAAATCAGACCAAAAATTGTATCCGAAACTTTAATTGGTTAATTATTAAAGATAGCAAAATATCTAACTCTCATTTCAAAACAATTAAAAAGAGAATAAATGCAACTGATAAAACAATAACAGATATCTTATCTCTCATATCTTTTTGTTGTTTGCTGAAGATAGGAACAAATATTCTTATATTGCAAATTTGATTTCATTTAGTCATTTGTTCTATCTAACTGTATGGAAATTTTATAAAAAAATACAACAGATATTAAAATAAAAAAATTCAGACCTCAGGTCAAAATGAACCCAACAAAATCAGAAAAAGTTAAACACAATCTAAATATAAATTTGCTTGACATGCTGTTATTATTATACCCTCCACCACCACAAGTGGTGAAAGAGGGTATATATAAGTTTGTCATTCCGTGTGTAACATTGAGAAATATTCAACTGAGACCCAACAAAGTATATATATTATTGATCCTTATGAAATTCTAAGTCGATTTAGCTATGTCCGTCTGTCTGTCCGTCTGTCTGTCTGTCCGTCTGTCTGTCTGTGTAAAACACTCTCACGTCCAAAATACATAAGCACAATTAATGAAATGTATACTAAAATGTTTATAATTTTTCTACTTTTTGGTATTGAAAATCAGCAAAATCGAATTGGTAGAACCAGTGTTATGGATCAAAATGTAAGACAACCTCCAAAAATTTTGATAATTTTCACATGATTTTTTGTGATTTTGGGTAAATTCATTGCAGAGAATACCGTGAAGTTGTGCACACATTATTTATATGATAAAAGGACAAATTCTGTTGAAAATGAAAGGAATCGGTCCATAATTTATCGTAGCCCCCATACAAATTTCTTTCCGATATATGGTGCTATGGTATATAAATGCCCATAGAATTGTAGTATCCATACAAAATTCAGCACAACTAAGTTTCGTGCAAACAGAAATCGCGAGACCAATTTTTTTTTGAATGGGGCACTATTTTACCATAGCCCCCATATAAAGTTTACTTCCGAAAATTATTTAAATGCACTTAAATATTATATATATATCGGTATCAGGTTGAAATTCAACTTGCATAATCCCAATGCACATGAAAATCGCTGTAGGGAATTTCATGAAGATCGGCCCATAATTGGTTATAGCTCCCATATAGGGACCACTTCCAAGAAACACATTAATTTACTGGATTGTGTGAATATCGTTTCATATTTTACCATAGCTCCCATATAAGGTCCATTTCCGAAAATTACTTAAATACTAATAAATCTGTTATAAAAGCTTTTATCTGGTTAAAACTTCAAATAAGTATTTCCCATATATACAAAAATCGATTTATTGAATTTTATGAAGATCGGCCGATAATTGGTCATAGCTCCCATATAAGGACCACTTCTGAAAAACACATTAACCTCTATAAATATTTTAAATGTATGGATATCGAACTAAAATTTTATATAGATCAATATAAGTATCCAAAAATTATAGTACTGAGTTTTGTGAATATCGGTCCATGTTTGACCATAGCACCCATATTAGCTCCATTTCCGATAATCACAATAATACCTATAAAACTCATGTAAATAATGTGATGGAGAAAAATATCAAGCAAAATAAGCCTCAAATACATAGAAATCACGTTAAAATATTTAATTATATCTTCCAAATAAGTCGCACATCCTAAAAGTACATTAACGCATATATACACTCATATCGGTAAAAAATGTAACAGATATAAGTTTCAAGTAGTGAAGTTTTACTAAATATATTTGTTTACCCTTTTTTATACTCTTTTACTTCACTTGTGGTGAATAAGGAAAATGTTGAGCCAATCGGTAATGTTAACCAATTATTAAGTATATAAATTGTTAAATAGTACATTTTAATCCTATTATAAAATTATATAATCTATTTGAAATGGTTAATTGAATTATAAATTGCTGAATAAGATAATTTTTTTATATATTTGAAATAAACTAGTTTTTCTAACAATATATATTATACTATATACTATATTTTAAATAAACTTTTTTTTGTTTAAAAAAAGTGGTTTTATTGAAGAAAGTACGTAATTTGTGTGTAGTCCAAAATGTGTATTATATCAGGATTCATCTGTAAGCCATAAAGTGGCTTAAAAATAAATTCTGTTATAGACCTAATACGCTTATAGTCCACAAAAATTGTGCAACTTTATTTGTAGACTATAAGCGAAAACTACTGTATTACATTAACATTCTACCAATCTTCATAATCGGAGCTAAGACCCAATAACAAACACTGAATATGGATGTTAGAGTGTTTATACCAATGTAATTTCTATAATTTTCATCTAATTTAGGTGGAGGGTATTTAAGATTCGGCATAGCCGAATATAGTACTCTAACTTGTTTGAATTAAGTTTAAATTCATTTTCAGAAGACCAAGTTAAAACTCTACTAATAATGTAATTAACTCCTTCCTTTAAGACATCAGGAAACTGTGAATCTGCATAGTAAAGAAACTGAACGTCATCTGCATATACAAAAGGCCTACAAGGCAGACCATTTCCTATCTTCAGAAGATCATTCAAGTACAACATTAATAGTAATGATCCACCACTTACTACACGAAGTATTGAGGAATTGGAGTCTCCAATCGAGACATACTGGCTTCTACAACATAAATAAGAATATATAAGCTTACAAGCCAAAAACGAAAAATCAAAATGCTGCAATAATTTTACCACAAGTCTTGAATGTATAACCCTCTCAAAGGCTTTCGATAAATCAAGAGAGATAAGAACAACATTCTTGTCTTTATCTACAAAATTCCGTATTCAATCCGTTAAACCAACAAGAAGTGCACTGGAACTATAGCCACATCGAATTGAGCTGATTGTAACAATGAGTTACCATCAAGATGAAGCAACATTTAATCCATAAAAATATGTTCTACAACTTTAGACAGAATCGGAAGGACAGAAATCGGACGCAAATTATTAAAAGAAACAGAAGCACCTTCTTTCCTTATAGGAACTACTCTAGCCATTTTCCATTCTTCGGGAAATACCGATGTAGTAATGATTGTGTTAAATAAATGAAGTATATGGGAAGAAAGAAATGGAAAAATAATTTTTAAGAATTTCAACGACAACCTATCATGACTTGAGGCATTCGACTTAATTTTGCAAAAAGCTTTATACAGATCCTCAATATCCACACAATGAAATGAAAATCTCCTACAGTGTTATCATTTAAAGAGTCAATTGAGAAAGGTTCATCTTCATTTTGACATGAAACAAAATACTCATTAACTTCACTAGGATTTACGATATTGAGATTATCTCGAGTCTCTAAACAACCATTATTCCTTAAGAAATTCCACATTTTCTTCGGACCAAAATTCCGAAACATAGTTGAATAAGCACGCTCCTTAGCCACTTTAATAACTCTTTTAGCACGATTTCTATATTCACAATAAATGGACCAATTTCTATGATTCCTATTCCGGAGATAATATTTATAGGCTATATCCCGTAACGAGATATGGTACCAAAAACTGTTAATTGAATATTTACGTCCGCAGTCGAGTACATACCACAAAAATCTAACGAATCCACAGTATGTTCTAATGCTTCCATATTTAGTACATTATAATCGGGATATGAGACATATTTTGTGAATGATTGAGTAGGAATATCAAGAGAAATAGAAATAAGAGAGTGATGAGAAATACCTGGACATTGCATTTGACCAGATGAACCAACAACAAGAGAGGGGCTCAACAAAAAAATAATCGATAAGAGAAGTAGAATTATTATTAACATCATAATGAGTAGGAGCCGAATTATGATGACAAATCAATAATCAGAAAGTTCTTGACGGATCTTGTTGAAAAATTGTGTCTGAATTACTATCCAATAGAACTAACTATGATCAGAAGACATCGATTTCAAAAGTTGGTTCACTTGACATTAAATCCCCCATATTTATCTATTAGATTAGTTTCATCAATATCTACCGATCCAAATTACCAAACTGTTAATACCATAGGTAACTACGCGCTGATACATATTTATGTGTTGAAATTTCTGAAAAATTGTTCCAAATTCCAAATGCTGGTATTCAAAAACGAACAACAGTTTTTGATACAATGATGTATTAAAAATCATCCTCCTCATCCCAGAATTTTGTTTCCACTGTGCCAACATAAATAATTTGATTTCGATATAAAATAATTTTAAATTTTAGTCTAAAGGAAAACATATTTGTAATGTATTCTATTTGAGTACCTACATAATGGCGGGTCGATTTAAAAATGGCCCAAGGAAACAAACAAGTATACTAATCAAAATTAATATGCTCACCAAAGAGCGTTAGGTCTACTCCATGGTACAATCAGTTACCATGTACAATTATTAGAGAGAATTTCCAATGTTCATCCTTAAAACGTTAAGCTATGTATATAATCACTTAACTTTTTTCAATTTGTCACCGCTATATTTTATAAATTTGTAACGTTTTAACTGAAATTGTAACACTTATTTCACAAAAAATTTAGCATTTTTTCCATTCTTAGTAAATTCATGTTAGAAATAGAATTTTTTTGTAACAAAAATTTTAATTCAATTATTTTTTTATATTTTTTCATTTTCTTTTGTTTGACATTATAGGGAATATATAATTGAGAACATACCTTCTAATAATTTTACCTTGCCAGTTCTGCCATGGCTCCACTTCAGTTCAGAAAAATGTGTCAAACGCATTTCCAAATATAAAATTTTATTAAAACGCAGATATATGTCGATATAAGCAGGAATCGGTATTGGAACAAAAAATTTTTTTATTTATGAGATTTTTTATACAAAAATAAGAAAATAGTGTCAAAATGTGTAACAAGTATAACAAAAATTTAGAAAATATTTATATTTTTTGACCAAAAATTAAAAAAAGTTTTATTAGAAAAACCAGTTAACCGATACAAAAACCGTCTTGTCGAATTATTCGAAACCGGTCGGTTTTTTTAATCAGAAAAAGAAACCGATTAACTGGTTTTGGTTTTTGAATACTCTACACATTTTTTTGTTTATACACCTTAATTGGTGTATAAATAAACGAATCATAATTACAGACAAAAGTTGTCAATTTGTTTCACGGTGTAATTTAAAATTTCAGCAAAGTACTTAGGATATATAATATAGGCCATCTGATTTGAACAAAATAATCATTATCACATTACCAACAATTTTAGATACATTTTGATAAATAATATAGACAATCTTTTTTAAAAAACTCCACGATAATACAGCCAAGGTAAAACCATTTCAATGTGTTTGCGATAACGAGGATTTGAATACAATTGAATTCTAAATTGAACGGCTTCATCTGAGTCACTTAAGTAATTATCGATCTTTGCATTTTCACTGGGATCTAGAAGTATTGCTGCCATAATACCAAAGCAGACATTATATGCTGCAAAGAAAAAGGTATAATAAAAAGTAACAAATAATACAATAAAAAGTTTACTTACCCCATGCACTATATTTATGCAATGTAATATGTAGATCCTTTAATGTGGGCAGTTTTTTGGGATACTTTAACAAAGTTAAGTTTTCTATCAAATGATCATGATAATATTTAACAAAATAATCAAATTTGTCTATTTTCAATTCATATTGTGTTGAGGATAATAGCAAATAATACAGATCCTGCGCTGGAGTACCAATATGTGGTACTTGATAGTCCACAAAAAATGTACCAACAATATTACCCAATTCATCATGTTTGAACATGATATTATTTGACCAACAATCTCCGTGATTCAAGACATTTAATTCATTTTCATCCAGTTTATTCGCCTCAATAATTTCATCTACTATAGCATCTTTGTGTTGGCACAATCGCTCGTAATACAATTCATGGCCTTCATAAGATTTAGCACAGTTTAAAAAGGTTACCGTCATCTTGTCAAATATGTTATGAATCATTTCGCGATTTGCCTCGTTAAAGAAATTTTTAAACAAAATTGGCTTGTATTTTCTATTACCTGCAATAAGCACAGCTGAAGCGGCATGCCACTGTGCCAATAATTTTAGCACCGCTTGCGTATGCTGGATATCAAAACCTTCCAAACGGTTGACATTTATATAACCTTTAGGTTTAAGGTCTTCTAAAAGTAAATACGAATGTTCAGTGGCTATTTCATAAGATTTGGGTGCAAATATGATCTCTACACCAACATCCATATAAAGTTGTTCAAATTCTGGCACGACTTCCCGATACATATATTGTTCGGCATCAAATAAGTTTCTATTTTTCATCGTTTCTTTAACCAACTCATTATCGTGGTCTATTTTTAACATCAATGTTACAAATTTGCAGGAGCCATCTGTAAAATATTTTAGAATATGTATATAAAGATATGATTAAAAATTTGTTTTTATTTTTGAAATTTAAAAATTTATTGTAAATAAGGCCTATTTAGAGTTATCAAATATTCGACATATACAAAAAAACGGTTTTCGAATAATTCGAAAAAGCGTATACTTCATGTTAACTCATCAAAAACACTAAGTCATGTACCATCGTCTTTTCATGAAACAAGTACTTAATTAGTATTTAACATACATCTTATATTATTACTGTCTATACATATAATTTATGAATAATTTATTTTAATTAAATAATTAATTAAGACTCTACTCAAATCTCAAATATAATTTAAAATATAATAAAAAATGTAGCAAAAGTTGCCACCCAAGTCAAAGCACAAACCGGGTAAAAATAAAAAAATATATATTTAATATTTTTAAATATTAAGATTTCAAGGCTTACTGGTTAAAGTCATCGAAGAAAATTAGGGTTTGATATGCTTAATAAAGAAAATAAAAAAATTAAAGAATGAAATGATGAAATCAAAAAAATTAAAAACTTAAAGGACATTTTTCCACAGCCAAATGTATAAGTTTAAAGATATAAAAGAGATCATAAAAAAATAATCAGGTGTAAAAACTACAGGTCATCCTTTTTGGAGGTTTTTTACTCATCAAAATCTGTGTTCGCACAGTGTATGCCTATACATTTGCTGCATCCCATACACATTGGCTTACTGCATTGCAGAAAACAGTGTGTAGTTTTTCGCATATGTAGCATTACTTACGACCAACAGGGATCGACTCTAGACGGAGGTACTGAGTCAGGACCCAAAATGTTACCAATTGTCTCGTAATAATCAAGGGAGCTATTGGTTGTGTTGACGTTTTTGAAATGTGATAAAATGTGAAAAATAATGTAAGAGTTAACACCACAAATATCCAAAATAATAATTCTATGAAAATATTACGTTTATTTTGATGTGAGGTAAATTTTTTTTCACTAAATACTTACGCTAACACTGACGTGGTGGTAAAACATTTTCAAAAATAAAATTACATAAATGCTGACGAGTGGTAATTTTTACACCAGCACGTGCGTAGTTCCGCTCCTGATATGTCTAGCTCTGCTAAAACACAACTGAGTGACAACGATCACGATATGAGAAGATACTAAGATAATTAAATTGATAGAGCGCATTGGAAGAGAGTATTTAAAACAAGTAAGAGTACTATATTCGGCCGTGCCGAATCTTAAATACCCTCCACCTAAATATGATGAGAGATGTAGAAGTTGCATTGGCATAAACACTTTAATATCCATATTCAATATTTGTTATTATGAGGATTAAGACAATGTTATCGAAATACTATTAAATAAATATATGGAATAATATAACAATTGTAAGAAAGACTAGTTTAAGCAGAAGATACTTTAACTGCAGATTCTTACCATTTTGAATAGAGTTTGTCATTTAATCATATTATAACGTATGACATTTAACAATTTATATATGTACCTAATAATTGGTTATCATTATCCGATTGGATCAACATTATCCTTATTCACCACAAGTGAAGAACAAGAATATAAAAAAGGGTATACAAATATATTTAGACAAAATTAAAAATTTTGCATATGGATATGAGTTATATCACAAAATGTTGATATATATTCGCGATTAATGAATTTTCAGGATATGTGTCTTATATATAATTATGATCCCATAGTCAAAAATTCCAGCAGTATGATTTCTGTCTACTTGTAACTAATTTCTGTTGAATTTTTGATCGATATCAATGTTTATATGCGTTAGTGTATCTTTGGGTTGTGGAACTATTATGGAAACTATGACCTATTATGAGTCAATCGCCATAAAATAGTTTAACGTGATTTCTATTTATTTTAATTGAATTTCATCTTTACAGGAGTTTTATGGGTATTATAGTTATTACCGAAAGTGGAACTTATATGAGAGCTGTTGCCAATTATGGACCGATATTCATAAAATTCAGTAGTATGATTTTTGGATTCAAATTTTGGTTCAACATATTGGAGCTGACCTATTATGGGAATATCGCCATATAATACTGTAACGTAATTTCAAAGTATTTGAGGGCTATTTTTGTAAAATTTATAAATAACAAAATTAATAAAACTTAATTTAAACAACGCTTATATAACAACTATATCGAATTATGGACCGATATTTAAAAAATCTTGTAATATGATTCTTGAATACAAATTACTGATCAGTGTACAATTTTGGTTAAGTACAAATATTTTTTTTGGATATTTGTGTAGGTTAATGTGTTTTCCAGAAGTGGTACTTATATGGAGGCTATGACCAATTATTGGCCGATCATCATAAAATTTCGTACAATGATTTTTACATATATTGTAATTTTTGAATTCGAATTTCAACTTGCTGACTATATTTGTAAGAAATTTATGAGGGTTTTAGTGATTTTCGGGAGTGGACCTTATATGGAGCTATGGTCAAATATGGACCGATATTTACAAACTACAGTAGTATGATTAGTAGATACAAATTACTCATCTGTGTATAATTTTATTTTGATATCGATATGTTTTAGATATTTATGCAGGTTAATGTGTTGTTCGGATGAGGTCCTTATATGAGAGCTATAAACAAATATGAACCGATCTTCATAGAATTCGGTGCAGCGACTTTTGTATATATGGAGATTATTTGTGTCGAATTTCAACTCAATAGCGATATTTATAAGGTATTTATGCATGTTTAAGTGATTTTCGGAAGTGAACTTTATATGGGGGCTATGATCAAATATGGACCGATCCACGAAAAATTCAGTCTTGTGATTTCTTTTAGCACGAAACTTATTTTTGCTGAATTTTGTATGGATACTGCAATTCTGTAGGTATTTATAGACTATAGCACCATATTTCGGGAAGAAATTGGTATGGGGGCTACGAGAAATTATGGACCGATTCTTTCCATTTTCAACAAAATTTGTCCTTTTATCATATAAATAATGAGTGCAAAATTTCATGGTGTTCTCTGCAATGAATTTACCAAAAGTCACAAAAATCATGTGAAAATTATAAAAATTTTTGGAGGTTGTCTTACATTTTGATCCATAACCCTGGTTCTACTAATTCCATTTTGCTGATTTTCAATACCAAACTGCTTAGAAAAATTATAAACATTTTGGTATACATTTCATTAATTTTGCAAATGTATTTTGGACGTGAGAGTGTTTTACACAGACAGACAGACAGACGGACAGACGGACAGACGGACAGACAGACGGACATTGCTCAATCGACTTAGAATTTCATAAGGATCAATAATATATATACTTTGTTGGGTCTCAGATGAATATTTCTCAATGTTACACACGGAATGACAAACGTATATATACCCTCTTTCACCACTTGTGGTGGTGGAGGGTATAAAAATATATAAAGCGAGGGTAAAATTTACCACCACCTCAACAGTGAAAGGTTAATACAGTAAATAAAGGCGCATTACAAGATATCACATAAATACCCAAAAATCTCTTACAAATCCAGTTATCAGGTAAAAGTTCGCCATAAATAGTTCTCATAGATATGAAAAACGCTGTACGATTCTAGATAAAATTTCCTAAGAAAACGGGTATACTTCCCATGGACCATCAAGGAGTAATTTGAAAATGAAAAAGGTCCCCAGGGACCTTCTCACCCGCCGGAGGGTTAAACCTACAGTGTACACGTATAAGTAATTTATGAACAAATATCATACTACTGGATTTTGAGAATATCGTTCCATATTTGACAATAGACCCATATCCCAGATCCACTTCCGAAAATCACTTAAATACTCATAAATCTTTTATAAATATCAATTGTAAATTGCTGAATTAAGTGTAATTAGAAGCATTTGAAATAAATGTTCTTCTGCTTTAAGTTGTCGTTCTAGGAATATAAGAAATACACGGTGCACAGTGGGGCAGAATCAAAATTTTGTGGAAATAAATCTGGAATTTCTAAACGGCTGGCCTGATCGGTATAAAATTTGTCATGGAGGTAGCCAAGGAGTAATCGGCCCAGGAAATGCTTCAGGGGTAGGGGTATTCTTAAAAATTGGAGCAAAAATCCCAAAAGTTATATTTTTACAATTGTACACATAAGGTCCACATTTCCTTCGGGGCTGGGAAATTACTTTGGGTATAAATAGGGAACACACTAAGGTTTGCAAGGCTACTTTTTCTTTTCTGATCCCAGCTTTGGGTTTTAGAACATGTGATCCAAAGATGATATTTTGATAAAAAATATGTCAAAATCCGAAGGGCGAATGGGCAACATATTCGAAAAATAAGACATGTTTTTCATATCAAATGTTCTCCGTAAAGATACCTTACAGAAAAACATAAAATTGTTATATGTTCTTAAAGAACGTTTTTTTTTTTTAATAAACAAAAATGAGTTAAGTCACCAAAATTTTTTTAATTTTTAAATTGAAAATCGTTTATTTTTGAATCTATAACTTATATTGCTTATTGGTAATTTAGTTCTGTAACTAAAAAACAAATTTGAGTTCCTTCGGTCCAAAGTGCGCCCTATTTTGTAAAACAGGGGACCAAGGTATGGCAAAATTTTTAAATATAAATTTTAAAATGCCTATAACTCGGAAATTATAAGAGATAAATAGCACTTGTGAAAACGTTTTTTATAAAAATTTAAAAGTCTTTGAAATGGAATGGGAAACCAAAAAATGGCACGTGTTTAAAGTACCCTAATTTGAGCCACCTAAGGTATTCTAATTTGAGCCACCGCCCCTGAAAAATCTCCAGGGCCCATTTTAATAACAACCGTTTAGAAATGCCAGATTTATTTCCAAAAAATGTATATTCTGCCCCACTGTGCGGAAATTGGCAAACGACCTTGCTTGGGTTATAGGTCTTGCTGAGTACATTAGGGATTGTGTCTAAAAATTTCAGTAACACCCTCAAATGCAGAAGTTATTTTATTTTTTTGAATTTAGTCGTTTTTCATTGCTTATTTTGATATGAAAGCTTATACAAATTTATAGAAAATTTTGTTCTTAACAAAACATGGTTTAGTTTTTCAAATCGAAGGTAATACAACTTTTCATTAACACTTTTCTTTTTGAATTTTTTCGAACTGTTATCAAAAAAGTTTAATAACTTTTGCAAATTAAACCGATTTTAACAAGTAATGTCTGGTTTTTGTCTATATAAAATTATCTTTAAAATAATGTTCAAGAAAATAGTTTTTCATAGAAAAAAAATTAAACAACAATTGCTAAATTTGAAAAATTACGAAAAAAAAAAAACCAAAACTCATTATAAAAACTTACACAATTTCTTGGAATATACATTGTTTTAATGAAATCTTAATCCTATTTCCTCACCTAGGCCTACAATTCCCATTAGGTCGCTTATAAAATTCTCACAAAAAGTGTTATTTTGTAGCAGAGTGATACTAATATCGAATTAAATAAATTAATTTAAATACGTATATTTCCATTAATAAGAAACTCTGAATATGTATATTCTACTCTTAACACCAATGTAGTTTCTGTAATTCTCACTATATTTAGGTGGAGGGTATTTAGGGTATTTAGTTTTCTAACTTGTTTTATTTACAAACAACAAATTTTTGTATGAGTGGTTTTTATTTTTACTGTGCTGTTTTCTAAACATGTCACATTTTAATCTATTGAAAATATTAAAAATTACAAGGGTAGATATTTGTCAAAACTGCGTAAAAAGATTTAATTTGCATTTTGAATGCACTTTAATATTTCTATGTAAATATAACATTTAAAAAACCAAAAATCGTGAATTATCAATTCAAAATTTGAAAATTGAAATGCCTAAATGGCTCCCTAGTGCATATGTGTGTGTACGGTAGAATAAATGATGTATTTTTGACCCATTTTCTAACCGTGTATAAAACAATTACATATGTACATGTATGTCCATTCAGCATACATATATGAAATACCTACCTTTTAATTCAATTTCTGCTTCCAATCGCAGCATTACACTGGCATAATTTTCTCCAGCACTTAGGGCAGGTTTGGCTTGAAAATCTTTTATTTGTTGAAAATTACTACACATTTCTTTAAAAACTGGTTCAAACAATGATGCTTTAAGCCATCTTGGTATAACTGTATCTGTATTTTGTTCACTCGACATTATTTAAAACGCTACAAATGTTAATATAATTGAAATCAAAATAATGTTTCTTAATATAGAATCTATCAACCGATTACACTTGATTACACTCAGTTAGAATTACAACTGACTGAATGTGGTGTCTTTTTATTGGCAAAATATTCAGCTTATGACTAATACTACGTATCATAGATAAATACACATAGATGGGAAACTCTCCTGTCAAAGACCTAACTCAGTTGTCAAAAACCTAAGTAGTGAGAATGTGTTACTAAAAGAAACTATGTGAAAACAAAAACAACACTCGTATGTGAAACATTTTTGAGTAATTTTTTTGTTTGAGTTTTTTTCTAGTTTCCGCTCTATGTATATTTTCTCTATGCTACGTATCTTTGATAAAATGTTATTATCAATTATCGTTAGAGTTGTAGTAGTATTGAGTATTTGGGTACTCAGTACTATATATACTATATATCATAGAAAATTATACATAGAGACGAGACACTCCGATTTGTCAATCAAAAATTCAACAAATAATTTGTCTGATACAACAAAAATACATTGACTAGCCTGTATTTTGTTGTTGCAAGAGATAGGTTTTTGACAACAGACTTAGGTTTTTAACAATTACGTCTCGTCTCTATGTTACCCTATTCTATATATTTTTCACATTGCTCAATATCATATTTTGCTCGTATTTATTTTTGAAAGTATTGAGCATAGAGACAATAGACTCGCAAAACAATATTTTATATTTGTTTGCTTCCAGATTTTTTACTACTAATTTCAGAAATTATTTAAAATTTTAATGTTTAACAAAGTATTGCATTAAGGGTATAATTCATATAAAATAATTATTATAACATTTTCATTTGAGATTAAATTTGCTAGTAAGTATAGGTTGTTATTCAAAAAACTCCACGATAATACAACCAAGGTAAAACCAATTCCATGTGTTTGCGATAACGAGGATTTGAATACAACTGAATTTTAAATTGAACGGCTTCATCTGAGTCACTTAAATAATTATCCATTTTGGCATTGTCACTGGGATCTAGAAGTACTGCTGCCATAACACCAATACTGATGTTATATGCTGCAAAAATAAACATATTGAAACAGAATAAACAAGTCAGAGTGTTTGTTATATTCGGCTGTACCGAATTTTATATACCCATCACCAATAAAATACGGTCATCTATATTTTTGTGCCCAAGATTTGGTTAATTTTATATTTTCTAAAACTAAGATAAGATGTAAATTTCAGCTTTGCAAGATTCATGCGTTTTAATCTTATCAGGGAAAAAATTTAGTTTTCCTATTTAACTATTTACACCGAATTTATAAGTCTATTTTTAAACGCCGCACAGTGGGGGATCTGAAAAAAAAGTGGAAATAAATCTGTAACTTCTAAACGAACAGCTCGATTTTAATAAAATTTCCCATGACTATAGAGGAGGTGTTGATAAGTTTAAGTTTTGAATGTGGCTTTAAACAACCAAGGGGGGGCCGAGCCACAATGCCCCAAAGTGGGGCACCTCGGGTATATCAAAAACTAAAAATGACCCCAATTTTTGTTTGCGATCCGATTTGAAAGATTTTTATATATATGGAATGTACTAAACGAGATCTACAAAAAACATTGCCTTAGCCATATATTATCTCATATAGTTTACGAGTTATTCGCATTTGAAAAGTAAAATTTTATTTTTTTTGCCTACCTTGGTCTGCTATTTTGCTAATAACGGATCCAATTCATTCCCGATTTTCTTGAAGTGCCTTTTTTTGAATTAACAACAAATTTAGTAATAATCTTAAGAAAGAAATGTTAAAAAATATCTACTGAGTCAAAAGTTATGTGCATTCAAACATAAAAAAAATAAAAAAGTCGTTTTTCCGCCATTTTTTTTCGAAAAAAGTAACTACATTCATTTTAAATTATACGGAAAATGAGAAAAAGATATATAATGTGTTTATATTTTTCTGAAAGGTAACATTTCAGGAAATATTATAGAAGCAAAATAATATCAAAATTTGTATTATTGCGTGGTCCAGAGCCTTCCGAAGTAGACCTATTTTTTATGAAAATTTCAACTTTAGACAACATATTCTAAAATCGCATAGCTGCTTTCAAAAAATTAAGACCTGTTTTGTATGTGCCAATATGTTCTTCAATTTTGTGCAAAGGGATTTCATAGCCCCGAGCTTGGTGCCTTCAATAGATTCAAAAATCAAAAAAATCCCAATTTTGGGATTTTTTAAAAGTTTTTTGGGAATTGTGGGATTCTCAAAAACAATTTACTAATTTCTTTTTCACTTTTGTATTTCGATCAAAAGTTTCTATATAAATCTAAAGTTTCATTAAAAACGATTCATAAACAAAATTTTTATTGCATTTTAAATATTGATATTTTCCAGAAAAATCAGCTACCATTTTTTATTCCCATATTTTTGAAAAAGGTCTTTTATCATTTTTGTAATTTTTAAAAATTTTTTATATTTTTGAAAATAGGACATAATTTCCTACACGTTGATATATAATACGTATATCTTTTCTTTTCCACTAGTCTCATTAATGGCTTCAAAACCCATAACTCACAGTAATTAGCTTCATCTTATAGTGTTCTCCGGTGTTTGATTATGCAAAAGTCGGCAAGGCAGTGCAAAAAATATATTACAAAACGGCAAGATTTTATAATTTTCTGTATGTTGTTGATTTTGAATCCATAAATTTAACTAGTGGAAAAGAACAGATATACATATTATATATCAACGTGTAGGAAATTATGTCCTATTTTCAAAAATATAAAAAATTTTTAAAAATTACAAAAATGATAGAAGACCTTTTTCAAAAATATGGGAATAAAAAATGGTAGCTGATTTTTCTGGAAAATATCAATATTTAAAATGCAATAAAAATTTTGTTTATGAATCGTTTTTAATGAAACTTTAGATTTATATAGAAACTTTTGATCGAAATACAAAAGTGAAAAAGAAATTAGTAAATTGTTTTTGAGAATCCCACAATTCCCAAAAAACTTTTAAAAAATCCCAAAATTGGGATTTTTTTGATTTTTGAATCTATTGAAGGCACCAAGCTCGGGGCTATGAAATCCCTTTGCACAAAATTGAAGAACATATTGGCACATACAAAACAGGTCTTAATTTTTTGAAAGCAGCTATGCGATTTTAGAATATGTTGTCTAAAGTTGAAATTTTCATAAAAAATAGGTCTACTTCGGAAGGCTCTGGACCACGCAATAATACAAATTTTGATATTATTTTGCTTCTATAATATTTCCTGAAATGTTACCTTTCAGAAAAATATAAACACATTATATATCTTTTTCTCATTTTCCGTATAATTTAAAATGAATGTAGTTACTTTTTTCGAAAAAAAATGGCGGAAAAACGACTTTTTTATTTTTTTTATGTTTGAATGCACATAACTTTTGACTCAGTAGATATTTTTTAACATTTCTTTCTTAAGATTATTACTAAATTTGTTGTTAATTCAAAAAAAGGCACTTCAAGAAAATCAGGAATGAATTGGATCCGTTATTAGCAAAATAGCAGACCAAGGTAGGCAAAAAAAATAAAATTTTACTTTTCAAATGCGAATAACTCGTAAACTATAAGAGATAATATATGGCTATGGCAATGTTTTTTGTAGATCTCGTCTAGTACATTCCATATATATAAAAATCTTTCAAATCGGATCGCAAACAAAAATTGGGGTCATTTTTAGTTTTTGATATACCCGAGGTGCCCCACTTTGGGGCATTGTGGCTCGGCCCCCCCTTGGTTGTTTAAAGCCACATTCAAAACTTAAACTTATCAACACTTCCTCTATAGTCATGGGAAATTTTATTAAAATCGAGCTGTTCGTTTAGAAGTTACAGATTTATTTCCACTTTTTTTTTCAAATCCCCCACTGTGCGCCGAACGGACGCATAATTTTTTCAAATGTTTTTCAATGCAACCGATTTTGACCATTTTCGATACCAAAAATGTCAGAACAGCAAAGTATATTTTACAAGATAAAGTTACGGATATAGCTAGATCGTCTCGGAATTTGGTCGTGAGTACACGACCAATATTTCGATGTGTTACAAAGGGAATGACAAAATCAATTGGCGGTGAGTATAAAAATAACAAATAATAAAATATTTACCCCATGCATTATATTTATGCAACGTAATATGAAGATCCTTTAATGTGGGAGGTTTTTTGGGATACTTCAACAATGTTAAATTTTCTATCAAATGATCATGATAATATTTGACAAAATAATCAAATTTTTCTATTTTCAATTCATATTGTGTTGAGGATAACAGCAAATAATATAGATCCTGCGCTGGAGTACCAACATGTGGTATTTGATAGTCCAATAAAAAGGTATCAGTGACATTACCCATTTCATCGTGTTTGAACATGACATTATTTGACCAACAATCTCCATGATTCAAAACATTAAATTCACTTTCATCCTGTTTATTCACCTCAAACATTTCATCTACTATAGCATCTTTGTGTTGACACAATCGTTCGTAATACAATTCATGGCCTTCATAAGATTTAGCACAGTTTAGAAAGATTACTGTCATCTTGTCATATATGTTACGCATCATTTCACGATTTTCCTCGTTAAAGAAATTGTTATACAATACTGGCTTGTAATTTCTATTTGCTGCAATAAGTACAGCCGATGCTGCATGCCATTGTGCCAATACTTTTAGCACGGCATGCATATGTTGCATATCGAAACCTTCCAAGCGGTTGACATTTTTATAACCTTTAGGTTTAAGATCTTCTAAAAGTAGGTACGAATGTTCAGTGGCTATTTCATAAGATTTAGGAGCAAATTTTATGTCGACGCCAGCATTTCTATAAATTTGTTCAAATTCTGGCACTACTTCTCGATACATATAGTGTTCGACATCAAATATATCGATATTTTTCATCATTTCTTTAACCGTTTCATTGCCGTGTGCTGTTTTTAGCATAAGTGTTATTGATTTGCAGGAGCCATCTGTAAACAAATTTTAGAGTATGTAAAGCTTAAGTACTTTATTTTTTTGGGGTATGGTTTTTGGACATTATATAAATTAAATTTTGTGTTACAAATACTAGGTTCATTTTGCTTTTTAGGCACCTCAGATATGAAACATTTTTAAACGCTACAAAATGTTCAACAGTAATTCAGAAACAAAAAATCGAAAATGAGAATTTTCATTTAAAATGCGGAAAAGAAAAATTTTAAATGAGAATTTTCATTTGAAATTCCGAAAACCCCGATTGAAAATAAGATTTTTATTTTCAAATTCGGAAAAAAATTTGAAATTGAGAATTATCATTTAAAATTCGGAAAAGAATAATTGAAATTGAGAATTTTTACTGTAAATTCTGAGAAGTTCAATTGTAAATAAGAGGTTCGTATAACGCGGCTGCTGCAAATAAGCATGTCAATGATGTTTTTCAAAAATAGGAAGGGTTTGAGCAATATCCTTTCGGAATCAGTAGTAGTTTGTGACAATGCTCCATGTCTCCATGAGAGATTATTCGCAAAACTCAGAAACAATTTTGCTAAGGTTGAGCCCATATTTCCCAAAGCTCAACTCCATTAAAACAATATGGTAAAAAATAAAATCGCATGTGAAATAAAACATTAATGTAGTAAACAAATTCCTAGAAAGTTTAGTAGATGAATCCATTGACAACATTTCATGCAACAGCAATAGAAATGCAAAATTGGTCATTCATTTTTTATTGTTTAAATGTTTTATTATTAATTTTAAAAATCTCATTGTTATTTTCCTAATTGCAAATAAAAATTCTAATTTTAACTGAGTATTTTTAAATTTTAGATGAAAATTCTCATTTTCAATTTTTCTTTTCCGAATTTGAAATTAAAAATCTCATTTTCAATTGGGATTTTCTGAATATCAAATGGAAAATCTCAATTCAAATTGATCTTTTCTGAATTGAATTGAAAATTTCTCATTTCAATCGAAATTTGTTGGTTTTTCTAAAATCAAAAATTTTTATATACATATTCTAAAAGTCATTGATTAGGCTTACAAAAAACCAAGTGACTTATGTTGTCTATCTCTTATAGTTATTGTATTAAACTCATTTGATAATTGAAATTGAAAAATGCCATTGCCCAGTTTTTTCCTATACCAGGCACAATAAATTACCGATTTTATTAAACTTGTGTCAAGTAATTGATTTTTAAAAAAAAGTATTTTTATTAAACTTATAAAGCTTTTATTTTTTGTTTATGTACCTCAACAAGAAAACGCCTAAAATGGGCTAATAGGGATTTCCCTAGACTCCTACGAATTTAACCTATTTTGTAATGAAATTTTGTATTTAGGATATGTGTTCTAAAGTCCCAGGGCTGAGATTCCAATACGGGCCACTGTTTTCAATACTATGATATATATCAAACCATTCGTATTTTTCGTTAACCAGCCCCGGATCAAATTTGGATTTTAAAGGCGAAATTAAAAAAATGCGAAAACATTTATTTAGAGTAACTTTGGGTATTGTGCGTATAATGTGGAACAGTCTATTTTTTCAGAAACGATTGAAGGTATGATAACACTGCTTTGTCGTACATTTTACAGTTTGTTTGAACCGACAAATGGATGGAACATAAATACCAAATTATTTTTCAGCTAGTCTTATTTTTGCAAAATTTATTCCACTCTATAGGCGTACAAATGTCACGTACGATGATATCGAATTGTCCACATGTATGGTAAGTATTTAAGCACATTTATAATAGTTGGTAAAAATAATTTTTTACCACTGTAACCCAAGTTCGTGTAATGTGAATCACTTTTTTTGTCATTCATTCATTCTCTAGTTATTCTAAACTTTGAAATTGTTTTACATTTTCTCTTAATACTAACCCTGCGAAGCCTGGCTTGTATGCAGGATGTAATGTAAATTAGTTGATTGTGTACTACTGGTCGAAATTACCCAAAAATTACCATGTACTTTGTAAGCCAAAAACGCGCTTTTTTAGCTTGTATTAATACAAGATATTGAAAACTTACTTTTTATACCCTACACCACCATAGTGGGGAGGGTATATTGGATTTGTGCAGATGTTTGTAACGCCCAAAAATATTAGTCTAACACCCACCTTAAATTATACCGATCGACTCAGAATTACTTTCTGAGTCGATAAAACGATGTCCGTCCGACCGTCTGGCAGGCTGGCTGGCTGGTTGTCCATGTAAACTTGTGCGCAGAGTACAGGTCAGAATCTTGAAGATATTTCGATAAAATTTGGAAAATATATTTTTTTCTGCCCAAGGACCAAGCCTATTGAAACTGGCTGAAATCGGTTCATTATTTCACCTAGCCCCCATACAAATGTCCTCCCGAAATTGGACTTTATCGGTCATAAATGTTTAATTTATATAGGTATCAACACAAGTTTTTCTCCAAATAAGTTTTATATATACGAAATTCATGTCACCAAATTATCTTATGATCGGTCTATAATTAGTCATAGCTCCCATATAAGGCCTGCTTTCGATAATCACTTTAACGGGCATAAATCTCTTAAAAATGTTGGTATACGCATAAAATGTAACATAAATAACTTTCATATAGACATTAATCACACTACTTAATTTCATGGTAATCGGTCCATAATTGGTCATAGCTCCCATATAAGGCCCACTTCCGAAAATCGTTCACGAATATAAATTATTGAAATTTTGAAAGAAAAATGTTTTTGCTCATTTACTTAGTGTAGGGTATTATATGGTCGGGCTTGACCGACCATACTTTCTTACTTGTTTTTTTAAATCGGTCTTTTAATGTGTCCTATATTATGAAAGAACTGGGGCAGGGTGCAGAAAAATTTTAAAATTTAAAAATATGTATAACTCGATAACTATATATGTCTTTTATAAGCCTAATCAATGGCTTCATAGTGTGACATATATCAAAAGAAATGTTTTATAAATCAAGACATACAATTTTGAAAAAAAAGTTTTTTAAAAAGGAAAAAATTATCGAACATTTTTTTTTTAATTTTTTTTCAAAAGATTGAAGAAATAGCTATCTGAGCTATTTGGGACACATTTTGCATGGATGAGAAAAAAACATCTCTTTGTCCAAAATGTCAAATTTTTACCACCTCTAACTCACAAAATTCTTGACCGATCTAGTTAAACAATTGCGTCTGAATTACTTTCCAATAGGACATAGATTTTAAAATATGTCATAAGTCTAGAACTGCTACTTCTAGTTATGTATGCACAATCGCTATATGGTAATGTATAAATGTAAACGGTATACAATCGTAACAGGTGTACATTACATTTACGTATTTTAATCCATAAAATTATATTTAAAATACTTCAAACTTCTTGTAAAGGCAAACGAAATTATTTTTTTTCATACACAACAATAATATTTTGCAAGTAAAATTCCCACTGCAATTATTGTGGTGAATCACATTATCGAATGTGTCGTTATTACAAAAATACATTCAATATAGTACAAATTATTTAATGTAATACTATAATACTAACTGTATTTATAAACCTAGACAGAGAAAACAGATTCGTGATAGATACCGCCGCCAGTTGAATGATTCTACTTTAGTGACTGAATTTTACAGTTATGGCTACAGAATTTTAAAAGTGGTAACAAAATGTTGGTTACTTTAACCGAAATTCTTCTTTGTCAACTGACTTTCTGTTGATAGAACCGAAAAATTCTATGTGTGCAACCGAATCATTCGATTGGCTACAAGTTCGGTTACTATCATGAATCTGTTTTCCCTGTGTATTATTTAAAGATACTACAAAAACATAATAAGTATATAATAACATACATGTATTTATGTCCTTCCTTTCCTTCTGTGTACTTTGAAAACCTACCTTTCAATTCAATTTCCGCTTCCAATCGCAGCATTACACTAGCATAATTTTCACCAGCACTTAGGGCAGGTTTGGCTTTAAAATGTTTTATTTGTTGAAAATTGCAAAAAATTTCTTTAAAAACTGGTTCAAATAATGATGCTTTAATCCAAGTTGGTATAACTGGACCTGTATTTTGTTCACTCGCCATTACTTAAAATCCAACAAGTATTAGTATAAATGAAACAAAAACAAATCGTAATAAGAGTTTTATCAATATAAAATCTAACAACAGAAACTAAATCACAACCAATTAGAATTACAACTGAATTATTTTTATTGTAAATACGTTTAGCTTTTGACTATTATTTTGAATTTTATCATTGAGTGAATGTTATTATCCAGTAACGTAAATGAAACTGTTTCGATTTTACAAATGAAAAACAACACATTTATTTAAAAACAATTCTTTATAAACCAAGCTTTTTCTTTGAATTTCACCAGAAAAATCCCCGTATAACACATGAGGTTTTGTACAGTGGCGATCAAGTATTATTTATTAAAAAAATTAACTAATAAATTTAAAATTTGTATGGGAAAGTCATGATGTGCCATTTTAGCTAAAGTATTATATTGTATAATTAAGCTTTCTATAGCAAACAAAAATTAAAAAAAAAATTTTACAGTTTATATTTTACAGAATAAAATAAAGTTTTTTTTTCATTGCTTTTGTATCCACTACCAAAAACATAGGGGGAATATTGAGTTTAACATTCCGTTTGCAACTTATCGAAATATTGGTCATAGAACCAAAATATATGTATATTCTGAGTCCTTATGAAATTCTAAGACGATCTTGCTATATCAAGGCATGATAGGGCCTCGAAATATTATTTGTCGATCAGAAAATATTGAAAATGGGCAAAATCATTTGTACAGAACCAGAGTTATGAATCAAAATGTGATAACCTGCAAAAAAGTTAATATTTTAAAAAAAATGTTTGCTAATTTCTTTAAATATAAATGAAAGAATCGGTCAATGATTCAAAGTTTTACATATGGAAATGAGTTATATAACACAATTATATATAATTATGAACCCATAGTCACAAAATCAAGTAGTATGATATCTGTCTACTTGAAACCAAGTAATTTCAGTGGAATTTTTTATCGATATTAGTGTTTATATGCATTAATGTATTCATGGATTGTGGGACTTATTATGGAGATATGACCTATTATGATTCGATTGTCATAAAATATTTTAACGTGATTTCTATGCATTTTAATTGAACTTCATCTTTACAATAGTTTTATGGGTAGTTATTATCCAAACTGGAACTTATATGGGAGCTGTGGCCAATTATGAACCGATGTTTACAAAATTCAGTTGTATGATTTTCGGATACAGATTACTGAACTATATATTATTTTGGTTTAATATATCGGAGCTATAACCTAAGTATTATGGGTATAAAAGTATTAGTCAGTACAAATTTTTGTTGGATATTTTTGAAGGTTAATGTATTTTGCGGAAGTGGTTCTTATATAGAGGCTATGACTAATGATGGGCTTATGAAATTTATGGGAGCTATGGTAAAATATGGACCGATATTCATAAAATCCAGCAGTACGATTACTGGATACAAATTACTGATCTGTGTGTATTTTCATTTTGATATCGATATGTTTTTGATATTTATTAAGGTTAATATCTTTTTCGGAAATGGTCCTTATATGGCTGCTGTAACTAACTATGGGCCAAACTTCATAAAATTCGGTACATAGCTCCCTAGCATTTCTAAACGGCTGGTCCGATCGGGCTGGTCCGATCCGATGTGAAGTATTTTAAATATAATTGTTTAGATAATATACAAATGAGTTCAGAGCAATATCATTTACAGATCCAAAAATAAACGATTTTCAATTTAAAAATTAAAAATATGGTAGATTTTTGCTGTTTTTTTGGACGAAACTCTTCTTATATTAAAAAAAAAAAAAACATTCTGTAAGAATATATAACATTTTTTTATTTTTCTATAAGGTATCTTTACGGACAATATTTTGGTATAAAAAACATGTCAAAGTTTTCTACCCTTCGCCTTTCGGAATTTGACCTATTTTTTATCAACATTTTTCAATTTGGGCCACATGTTCTAACATTCCAAAGCTGGAATCAGAAAACGGAAAGCAGTCTTGCAAACCTTGATGTTATCCCTATTTATCCTCAAAGTATTTTCCTAGCCCCGAAGGAATGTGGACCATATGAGTAAAATTGTAAAAAATTAATTTTTTTGAATTTTCGTTCCAATTTTTAGGAATTGCGGGATTAACTTTGACCTTTTGACAAGTTTTTTAGACTTTGTTATTTAGAAAGACAAATTTAAATAACTTTTAAAATTTCATTGAGGTTTAGCAATAAATAAAGATTTTATTACATATAACATATTTATTGAGTTTGTAAAAGTAAAATTTGTATCACATTTTATTAGGATTGCAAATATTAAGAACAATTTGATACACATTTATTCCGAACAAATTGTTTTGTTTAGGTAAGTCAAGTCAATATCTCAATTAGATTCAAAAATATGCCACTTTGAAACTCTGTCCTTCAAAAATATAGCACATTTTCATATTATGAACCATTGACTTTGTTGTTAAATATAAAAAATTAAAAAAATTTATACAAATGTTTTATTATGAAAAAGTGTAATATTTTTTTAAAGACGGTGTTTTATAGTGACATATTTTTGAACTTAATTGAGATTTAAACAAAAGAAATTAGTTCGGAATAAATGTGGATCAAATTGTACTTAGTTTTTGCAATCCAATTAAAATTTTATTACTAATTTTAGCTTTAGAAACTCGATAAAGATGTTGTATGTAATAAAATCTTTATTTATTAACACAGCCAGTGAAATTTTCAACGTTTTTTAAATTTGTCATTCTAAATAATAGAATGTAAATCCCGCAATTCCTACAAATTGGAGCGAAAATCCCAAAGATTTTATTTTTTACAATTTCACCCATAGGGTTCATATTTTCTTCAGGGCTGGGAAAATACTTTGGGGATAAATAGGGAACACTTAACGGTTTGCAAAGCTGATTTCTGTTTTCTGATCCCAGCTTTGGGATCAAATTTTAATTTTTTGGCCCAAATTTTTAATATTTATAAAAAATAGGTCAAATTCCAAATTGTGTAGGGCCGACATATTCAAAAAATACGACATCTTTTTGATACCAAAATGTTTTCCGTAACGATGACTTACATAAAAACATAAAGTTCTTATATACTCTTAAGGAATATTTTTTTAATAAAATTTAAATTGAAAATCGTTTATTTTTGAACCCACAATTGACATTGCTATAAAATCTTCTGTATATTATTGGTAATTTAGTTATGTAACTAAGAAAATAAAAATGAGTCCATTCGGTACAAAAGTACGATCTATATTTTTAAAAAAGCTAACCAAGGTATGGCAAAATGTTTCAATTTTAATTTTTAAATACCAATAACACAGAAATTATAAGAGATAAAAATCACACAGAATCACACCTAGCCGAGCGCTTCCCAAAAATTTAAAAATCTTTGAAATAGGACGAGAACAAAAAAAATTGCAAGTGTTTAACAAATGTACATGTCGACGGTACCCTAATTTGAGCCTCTATAGCGCCGCCCCTGAAGCATTTCCAGTGCCCATTTTAATAACTTTAACTCAAATGCTCCTTGGCTACGCCCATGTCAAATTTTATCCCGATCGGGCTAGCCGTTTAGAAATGACAGGTTTATTACCAAAAAATTTTGATGCTGCCTCACTGTGTAGTATATAATAGATTTTACTTCTAACTGAATAAACTTGAAGATATTTTCGTTCATCACTTTTGTACAAAAATTCCAATGCTCTTCGGTTTCAAGTTTTAGTATAAATAGCTGATGCACACGCGTATAATCTCTGCAAACAGATACACACACTTATGTTCCTATTAAATAATACAATTTTAGTCATTACTGCGCATGCCTGAGAAAAAAGAATTTTAGGCAACAACAACAACTGTCTTGTATGTGCTTAAGTACTGCTTTGTTAACGAAAGAGACACCTAATTTTTGGACATGCGCATTCGTTTAATTAAAAATTTGGTTAACAGTTTTAGTATAAATACAAGCTGTATGCATACAGCGATATTTATATTGGTTTAGTGCACCAAACTGTCAACAGTAAAAATGGAATTTGCAAATTTAAAAAAAAAAAAAATTTATTGAAAAAAAAAAGTTAATTTTTTTACGAAATTGATCATATAAATTAAAAAATTATTTGAATATGATTCAATCATCAAAATGCTATTATTAATTAAATCTAATACATTTTGTTGAAATAATTTTCAATTAAAATTTTATTTAAACAAGTAATTACAAGTTAAAACAAGTAAGAGTACTACTAAATTTGGCCGTGCCGAATCTTAAATACCTCCCTCCTAAATATTTCAATATAACAATTGTTAGAAAGATTAGTTTACGCAGATGATATTTTATTTCAAATGTAAAAAAAATTATTTAATTTAGCAATTTATAATTGAAGTTACTTCTATATATAAAAAAATTGATGTTTGTATGTATGTTCCGAATGAACTCAAAAACGGCTCGACGGATTTTGATGAAATTTTCAGGAAATCTTCAGAAAAACCCACTGGGTAACACTGTAAAGTAAAATTTTCTGTCAGTGAACGGAGGAGCGTGTAAAAATCGAATTATATGTATAATTGTTGATCGACCTTTTCTTTAATTCTTATAGATAGTTTCCTATATACAGGCTTTCAAGGTCAGTTATTGTAAAAACTTTTTTTATATTATCAATCGATGATAAACAATTTTGAAAAAGGTATTCCCAAGTCGACAACCAACTACACAAATTCGGATTGGCACTTCTGATTAAAATTTAATTGAAACTGTCTGGAGAAACACTGACATACAAATCGATTGACACAGTAGTGAACGAAGAACACGCCGTCAATTATTCTACTGAATTTTTGAATTCATTGGAACCAGCCGGAATGCCACCACATGTATTAGCAGTATAGATTGGATCACCGATAATACTTCTCCGCAACGAAGCAAGATAGACCATCAAAAAACTTTCACCAAATTTAATGGAGGCAACAATAATCGGTAGCAGATTTTAATGCGAAGTCGTACTGATGTCACACATACCGATGATTTTCAACCACTTACAATTTGAATACAAGCGACTCCAGTTCCGTTTCGTCTTGCCATTCACAAAGCACAAGGCCAATCGTTGAGAATTGCTGACATACATTAGGATTTCTATATTTTTAATCCAAATAAAAATACAAGAAACACTGTATATTCCCTGGCCTTAGGATGAATTCGTATATATAATATTCTATTTGCATTAAATACATTCGTTTTTTTAAGGCATAGCGTGGCCTTTACTTATATATATATTTTACACGTTTGGCATATGACCACCACTCCGCCGTCATCTGGCTACAGGTAATAAGTGTTTCGGGTATATTAAAATCGATATCAAGATGCAATATAAAACAGATGTTTTCTAAGAGCCAGCAACGCGGACTGTGTTCAGCTAGTACTTAATAATCAACAATTTTCCTTATTAACCTCAAGTAAAGAAACAGACTATAATAAAAAGTATACAAATATATTTTTCGGGTATGAGTCTTATATATAATCACATAGTCACAAAATCAAAAATTTTTTATCGATATTAATGTTTATATGCTTTAACGTATTTCTGGATATGGGAGCTATGACCTGCTGTAATTCGATGGTGTATAATTTCATTATGATATCGATTAAAGTATTTATTAAGGTATATATCTTTTTCGGAAATGGTACTTAATGGGAGCTATGACCAATTATGGGCCATGTGTATTATCTGTGTGGAATTTTAGCATGATAAAGATATTTATAAGAGATTTATGAGTACTTAACTGATTTTCGGAAGTGGACCTTACATGGGAGCTGTGGTCATATATGGATTTTCACAAAATCCTATAGTCTGATTTTTAAATATAAATTACGGATCTGTGGAAAATTTTTAGTTTGATATTTATATTATGTAGATATTTATGCAGGTTAATGTGTTATTCGGAAGTGGTCCTTATATGAGAGCTATAAACAATTATGAGCCGATTTTTATAGAATTCGGTACACCGTCTTTTGTATACATGGGGATTATTTGTGTCGAATTTCAACTCAATTGTAATATTTGTAAGATACTTATGCTTATTTAAGTGATTTTCGTAAGTGAACTATGGGGGTTATGGTCAAATAGGGACCGATTTTGCTGATTTTCAACACCAAACTACATAGGACTGGATTGGTCCATATTTGACCACAGCCCCCACATATTGTCCACTTATTCAAAGCTAAGTGATTTGAAGCTGAAATTCGACATTAATAATTACAATATACATTAGGGGGTCCCTTATTTTTCGATATCAATTTTTTGGCGCATACCCGCTGAATATGTTCGCAATTACAAACTAAATTCATGATTATTCAATATTTATAGGACCCGTGAAAATGGAAAGAAAATGGAAAGATATCTAGATAACCTATTTGATACTGCACATGCTGATACCCTTGAAAGTATGAGAATAGAAGAAGATAAAATGTTTTTGAATCTACAGAGTGAGACGGGTACACCAGGCTACTTTGCTGATGTAGACGATAATTAGGCAGATAAAGATTTAACGAAGAGCGAAGAAAATTAGGGAAAAAAGAATTATCAGTTGTATCGACTTCTACATCTGAAGTGGAACACACACAAATTTCTGACGAAAACGAAAAACAAAATTCAGAGATTCTATTTATATTATTCAGGCGGTCGTAGAAGTACTGGGTCTGAGCTGAGATGAGTTTTCCATATATAAATTAGTACACATATAAGAAAATCCAGGGCAGAAACTATTAAATCTGAGTTCAAGAACAACGTGCCTGACGTTATAACCGTGCATTTGGATGGTAAACTATTACTCGGCTTAGATGTGAAAAGCCGGGAAGAGAAGCTGCAGCCATTTACAATTTCTTCAATCTGAGTAATTCAATGAAGAGCAAAAAGATCATTCCTCTATGATTGGAATCTTAATGCAAATAATCTGTTGTGGTAACATCAAAGAACACTGGCCGCTTTAATGGAGCTTGTGCTCTCTTGGAACAAAGTTTGATGGTAGACTTGGTGCTTTTCGCTTGTCGTTATCGTCTTTATGAATTCGATCTTAAAAATTTATATGAAGACAAGATTAAGCAATTTATTGTATTTCCATAGTGTATGAGAATCTTAAATGTAACGTCAATAATGTCATGTACATGAAATTTCACAATCAATTTGTACCAGTTATTAGTTCCTTTGGTAAAAAAAATCTCTATTAGAACTGATTAATATAGTATTTACAATTACAGAGGCAATTTGTTTACATAAAACAACCAAGTATTAATACATTTATAACAATTAGATATCAAGTTAAGATAATAATTCAAAAAGTTCCGCGATAATATAACCAAGGTAAGACCATTTCCATATGTTTACGATAACGAGGATTTGAATACAATTGCATTTTAAATTGGGCTGCTTCATCTGAGCTGCCAAAATAATTATCCAAATTGGCTTTGTCACTGGGATCCAAAAGCACTGCTGCCATAATGCTAGTGCTGGCGTTATATGCTGCAGAAGAAAATGCATAAAATAAATAAGTCCAAATCAATAAAAAAAAATACTTACCCCATGCACTATATTTAAGCAACATAATGTGCAGATCCTTTAATGTGGGCAATTTTTTGGGATACTTCAACAATGTCAAATTTTCTATCAAACAATCGTGATAGTATTTTATAAAGTAATCAAATTTTTTAATTTTCAATTCATATCGTGTTGAGGATAACAGAAAATAATATAGATCCTGGGCTGGAGTACCAATATGTGCAGCTTGATAGTCCAATAGAAAAGTACCGACAACATTATCCAATTCATCATGTTTAAACATGATATTATTTGACCAACAATCTCCATGATTCAAAACATTAAATTCGTTGTCATTCAGTTTATTCGCCTCGAACATATCATCTAGTATAGCTTCTTTGTACTGGCACAGCCGTTCATAATACAATTCATGTCCTTGATAAGTTTTGGCTGATTTGAGAAAAGCTGCTTGCGGTGTATCAAATATTTTAATCATCGTTTCACGATTTTCTTCTTTGTAGAAAGTTTCGAAGAACATGGGCTTGTAATTTTCCTTTGTAGCAATTTGTACAGCTGAAGCGGCATGAAATTGTGCCAAAATAGTTAGCACCGCTTGGGTATGTTGGACATCCAAACCTTCCAAACGATCGACATTTTTATAGCCTTTAGGTTTAAGATCTTCTAAAACTAAATGTGGATATTCGGAGGATATTTCATAAAATTTCGGTGCAAAAGTGATGTCGACACCAGCCTTTTTGTAAAGTTGTTCCAATTCTGGCAATATTTCTCGATGCATTATAGTTTCTACTTTAAACACCTCATTACTCATATTCAATTCTTTAAGCGCTTCACTGTGGTGCGCAGTTTTTAATATTAAAGTTTTGGATTCGCAGGAGCCATCTGTAAACAATTTTCAGAATATCGTCCCTGTTTTGAATATTAGTACTATGTGGATTTTTTCGAATTTTTTTTTATTGTTGCAATTTGTTCCTTTACTGGTCATACATATGTACATAAAAGCATTTGTCGATATATTAATTGGTTCAGGATTTAACAAAAGCACCTATGTGATTTTCATATACTAAATGCTTCAACAAAAAGTCCTATGTGTTTCTAATCGTATGGGTTTTTTTTGTTCTAAGAGTAATTGAACGCGAGTCTCCGAGTGTAATTATAGATCCAATATTATTTTCTCAAGCGATTTAATATTGTTCGTCCATCTCTAATTTATCAAATTTTAAAATATAACTTTTGGCCGCGGAAATGCTGATTTTAAACAAAAAAACTGGTGATTTTGAAGCAATTGTAGAAAATGATGAAAACCACATTAATGAAAATGTAATTCTTACAAAAACAGAGGTAAAACAAAGACGTAAGAAAATAAGGCATTTAGGTAAACAATATAGACAGAGAAATGCAAGATCTATAAAAGCTAAATCGTGTAAGCATTTGGCTTTAAAAAAAACGGAAAGGTCATATCTATGCGGTGCAGTTGACGATGTTTGTCGTCAGGAAATGTTCGAATATTTTTGGAAGTTGTCATCATGGAATTCTAAAAGAGCCTTCATCAAAGGTTGGTTCAATTAAGAACCAAAGCTTTAAAGCGTCGAACAGAAACAACTACAATAAGAAAACAATTTTACTTTGACTATTACTTGCCTACTGCTGATGGTGTCAGGCATAGAGTACGCACAAAATTATTTTTAGAAACTTTCAATTTAGACGCAAATACATTCCAAAGATGGATCAAATCTAACTATGAAATAAATTTTACAAAAAGAAATAAACAAAAAGAAGAAAATGCTGCTAAAGTCGGAAATCTTCTGAAGTGGTTGGACTTAATACCGAAAGTTCCAAGCCATTAGTGCAGAGCAAAAAGTTGCAGGGTTTACGTAGACGAGGAGTTTAAATAAAAAGTTCAAATGCACAAAATATATTGTGAGTGGTGTAAACAAAATAATCAAGTAGCATTTATGAGATATAAGTTTTGCAATATTTTAAACCAGCAAAAAGTACACATGCGTGGCATAGAAAGAGGGAAATTTAAAAGAAGAAGATTATCAACTTCATATTGTCAAAAAGAATGAAGCTAAAGCTGCAAAGCTAAAGCCATTAGCAAAATGTCCCCAGAAGTGCTGGTTGTAATGATGGATATCCAAAGTGTTTTATTATCTCCAAAACTTTTAGTTTCGGAACAATATTACAAAACAAAGCTTGCAGTTCACAACTTTACTTTCTATGTTAAAAATACCAAAGATGTTTTTTTGTATGAAGGAGATGGAGGCGTAACGGCAAATAATATAACAAGTTGTATTATACAATTTTTAAAAGATTATTGTTTAAAATATAAAAAGATAATACTGATATCTGATGGCTGCAGTTACCAAAATAAAAACAAAGTTTTATGCAACGCCTTAGCAAATATATCTTCATCCACAGGCCTTGAAATTGAACAATTAATTTTAGAAAAAGGCCATACTATGATGGAAGTGGATAGTGTACATTCAACTTTGGAAAAAGTTTTTCAGGCCATTGAGTGACTATGTAAGTCGCATGGCACTAGCCAGGCCATCGCAACCATACAAAATAAATTATTTGAATTTTAAATTCTTTAAAAATTATGAAGATGTCCCAGGGAATTTCACTTCAATTAGACCCGGAAAAAAGCCTGGGGAAGCAACAGTAACTGATATTCGCGCTCTTCTTTTTAAAGACAATGTAGTAAAGTTTAAGATACGTCACTCAAATAAATGGGAAATTTTACAACAAAAGAGAGCAAAGAAAAATAAAGTTGTTGAACCCAAACCTTTATATAGTAATCTTTGTTGTAAAAATTTATAACAAAATCTGATCTTAAAAATTAGTTTTGAATACACTGTTACATTGTTATACGAAGCAAAATATACCACAATTTTTATACCAACACCTTAATATTCTAGCCTATATATGTAGGTAAAAATATTTAAATATAAAGACTGTTTTCCAAAAAGTGCTATGTGGAGTTTTTTTGAATAACTCGAAAACGCGTTAAAATTTTGTATCTTTTTTGATATACACACAAAGTAAATTCGCAAATGAGTCCACGGAAAGAATTTTTTCTATAAGTAACGCGATATAAAAAAAATATAGCTAAATTAAACAGTTTAATATTAAAATTTGTGTCTTGGGAATTGCAATAACGATAAGTAAGTTTTGCATTTATGTGCTTAGTTTATATCGGCATTAAGTTTATTATTTAAGTGATAATATATATTTTAATTTAATACTATTTTTAGTATGAATAAGATATTTGAAGTAGATAAGAGATACAAGAAATTATTCCATGCTATGTTTAAAAATTTAAATGATATTAACTAAGTAATTAAATGTATTATAATTATAAAAATTACGATTTTGTTTTCTTTGTGTCATACTTACCCTTCAATTCAATTTCCGCTTCTAACCGCAATATTAATGAGGCATAATTTTCACCTGCACTTACGGCATGATTGGCTTTAAAGTCTTTTATTTCTTGAAAATTACTAAAAATTCCTTTAAAAGCTGGTTCAAATAATGATGCTTTAATCCATGATGGTATAGCTGGAGCTATATTTTGTTCAGTCGACATTATTTAAAACGCAATTGATATTGATATAATTGTATTGTACTCAAACTAAATCGCTCTATTTTGTTTTTATTTTTTTAAATTAATGATAGTTTTGTTTACAGCAGAACTAATAAATGAAATTTTATCACACTCAATTGGAATTATAAATTATAGCTGAATAATTGTAGGTGGCTTAGAATTGTTACCGATAGTTTGCTGTATTACAATAACTTAAAACTTGTGTACTAAAAATAGAAAATTTTATTTTATTTGAAAAAGCTTTTGCATTGTTATTCGCAAAAAAAATAAAAATGTTTAACAATGAGTTGCAGTTCCAATCAAGTATTATGTATTAAAAACAGATAAGAGTAATATATTGTGCTATGACGAAACTTATGTACCCTTTACATTAGTAATATTGCTAAAACTCACGAACGGACTTACATCGTTTTATAAACTTTCTTATCTTAAATGTTTTTTAATTAAATAAGATTTCTTGACATATTCTAAAGTATAAGATTAGAGTGTTAATGAATTAAATCTTCTGAGAACATACAAATACTTATATATGATACTCTGCAACTGATGCTAGCATATTCAAATCATTTATTTAGTATTTAGCTACCAGGATTGTCATACGAATAATTAACGAAGATATTCGAGATTCGAGAATTTAAATGCTACCGAGATCAAAATATGTTATTGAAAAATTCTTCGGATATGGTTCAATATGGAAGATATGACCTACAAAGAGGCGATCGTCATAAAATATTGCGCGTTGATGCTTATGTTGGTTAAATTTTATATCAATAATGATATTTATTAGTGTTTTATGTGGGATTCGATATAGATAATTAAAATTATGTAGGTTTTTGTGAAGTGGTCCTTATAAGGGAGATATGATCTATTATAGACCGATCTCTATAAACTTAGCTACGCCCATTTTTGTGTACTTGAGGTTTATTGATGAATTTCAAACTTATTACGATATGTGTACAAGATTTATGTATATCAAAGTGATTTTCGGAATTGGAACTAATAAACCAATATTCACAAAATCTAGCAGCTTGATTTTTTCATACATATTACACTTACTGTTGGTATTTATAGGATATTTATGTAAGTTAATGTGTTTTTCGGTAGTGGTTTTTATATGGGAGCATGAAATTGGTTGACATGATTGGTTTACAATAAACTTACTAGCATATTACCCGCTACTTTGTTAGCGTATATTTTGATATTAAAATAAAAGTATATCAATGTACAATTATACATTATATTATTTATGGAGCATGAAACATCATAACTTTTCAAATTATTTTATTAGTAAATACCTTTTCCATTATTATAAAAAATTCAAAAAGTACCAATAAAATAAAGAAAAAGTTTCATAAACACCCACTTGTGAATTCCTACACGCTCAGGTCCATATAGACTTCATTTCATGTTTTTATGCTTATTGGTGAAGAGAATACAAAAAGCACCATTCGAATAAAGAAAAGCTAGCAAAAGTTCCCCCCTTGAATTCTCAATAACTTACGACCATTGCTATAGAAAATTTAAAAAGTATCATTAAAATAAGGAAAAGTACCTTGAATTCTCACTGACTTATGACCATACATATATGCTTACTTTCATGTTTCCAGGTCTATTATTATAGAAAATTCAAAAAGTACCATCCGAATAAAGAAAAAGTATCATAAAGTCCGCGCTTTGAATTTTCATTTACTTAGAAGCATAAATACTTAATTTTATGTTTCTATGTCCATTATTATAGAAAATTTAAGAAGTACAATTAGAAGGAAAAAAGTACCACTAAATACACCCTTTTCGTATTCTTACTCATTCAGAATCATATGTGTCTAATTTCATGATTCCAGGTTCGTTAGAATAAAAAAGTACCATAAAATCTCCCCCCTAGATTCTTATTGACTCATAACCAAATATGCTCAATTTCATATTTCTAGATCCATTATTAAAAAAATTATAAAAGTACCATTAGAAGAACGAAAAAGCACCTACAGTTAGAACAGTTCTCACATGTTTGTACCTAAATATTATCCCATATTCCTAACTCTAACTTTACTCGGTTACATATTAGCTAACTTTAATGTCGATTAGTTAAATAATGTAAAATATTAAAAAAGTACCATTAGGAGAAAATTAACAATTTCAGTTTTCCTTCTTGAAAAATGTTTGTGCTTTTAATGTTGTGTTAATGTGCTCAAGATAAATTATATTTAAAAAAGTATCAAACTGTTTTAACGGATTTGGCTCAATATTCACCTTGGCGCTCGAGTTCCAAATGTCAGTCTTTTAGTTAATTTTTGTATGAGTCCAGGAACCAATAGTAAAATTTTTTTTCAAAATTGGCTTAATATGTATTTTCCCGTTTTTACCCCCTTTTTGGTACCTTTTTTATCCCCGCTGCGGTGGTAAAATTTTATTCAAATAAATGTCTATATCGTGGTGGGAGCTCATAATAAAATATTCATATGTCTATATCAATTTATAGGAAAACTTATTTTATGAAAAAGTTTACAAAACTAAAAACAATTTTAGTCCCTTAAGGGTTCGAATTTCCAAAAAGTACTAAACTTGTTATTTTTTTATAAGTAAAGAATACGATTTAATTGTTTCTATGTTTATTATTTTAAAAGATACATAGGCAGCCAAAAAAGTACCAAAATACAATGTTTAACCTTTTTTCCCCTAAACAGTTTGAATTCCGTAAAAGTACCAAACAGCTGTCAGCTTATTTTTTTAATTAGAGTAACATGCAATTTTAAGTTTTTCTGTAACTTTATTAGTTTTACCAAATTTACCCTTTTGTTACCCTTTTTACCCCCTTAACGTACTAATTTCCAAAAATCCCTTCTTAAGGGATCGTGTTGGAGAAGGAGCAACACGACTAATTTTTTTGCAGAAGTACATTCATTGACCTAATACGGCAGTACGGCGACAATTTTGCTCAAATATTTGGGGAGTTTTGCCAACGAATATAATAAGTAGCATGTTGTGTATAAGTACAAAGCAAATTATACACAAATATGGGTAGCCCAGGAAGCTATCACTATTCCTAAGTATTTATTTAGTGGGGATTAATGGATTGCAGTTGATTCCGCATACCATTATTATATTTGTTTTCGAATTTCTTTACAAAACTAAAAATAGAATAAGCATAAAATGAAACAAATGACAGTTCTCAAAAATGTGGTTTTGATTGTAGATTGCAGAGCGAGAGCAAAAAATACAATTTCAATAAGCAACGAGTGTGATATACCCGAGCTTTACTTGGCCAAGATTCTTGACTCAGCAACAGCTTTATCAACATTTTTTCTAATGCTGGAAAATATATTTCTCAAATTACACCTTGTTAAAAAAAAAGCTTTCTGGTAGAGATTCTCAAAAAATCCCCGTCTATTAAATGAGATTTTGTAGAGTGAAGATCATGTATTAGGTACTAAAATAAATAAATTGGTGGAAGTAAAAGTTATTGTAAATATTATAATATTTTTATAAAGAAAGCTTTTTGAGTTTTTTTGAATTAATTAAGATTAAGGGGATTATTTTGTAAATTAATTATTCATAGTTATTGTTAGAAGTGGGGAGCTATGACCAATTGTGGTCTGAATACATTGTCTATATACAATGTTAAGAAATTTATTCTCTATACAATCTTTTTTGGAATTATTCCTCATGAAATTATGTGACATTATATATACAGGGTTTTCCAACAAGAAGTGTTATTTTGGTATTCAAAGATAAATGGCATTTCTTGAGATAAATGATCGGATGTTTATTTAATAATAGAGAGTATGCCGTTAGTAATGAAAAACAACATCAGCCAAATGGCCACCACGACCACGCTTAAAGGACTATATTCTTTTCATGAAATTTTCCATAACCAAATCGCAAAGTGGCTGCCCTATCTCCTCGATAGCCTCACTGTTGGCGTAAACCTTATTGCTAATAATAATAATGACCTTAAAAGAAGAAGTCGCAAGGTTTTAACTCACAAGATCTCGGTGGCCAATTGTGATCACCACTTTTCCTGTAAAAGAGCAATGGTCTCGTTGCTTATGTGGCACGTAGCGCCGTCTTGTTGAAAGTAAACGTTGTCCAGATCAATATCATCCAAAATACGGTGTAATGACGTTTGTGGAATACCCAATTCCAAAGAACGACGAGGAATGGACAAACCTGGGTTTTCTTCAACACTTTGGGCTACAGCAACAGTATTCTCAGTTGTACTTGAGCGACGTGCACGGGTTTTTTTTAGTAATGGTGCAGTTTCTACTTGTAAAAACCTCAAAGAATAAAAGCTTCAAAAGTGACAGCTATCGAAATACATGGTGATTCAAAATAACACCTCTTGTTGGGAAAACCTTTAGATCAAAAACTCTATTGTTTAAAAATCTACGAAACCGATCTTTACTGTTCATTACTTCTTAAGTTTTTGAAAAAATTGTTTGATAAAATAATTCATAGTAGAATCAAAATGATAGATTCCAAGGTCAGTATAGATACACAGTACAACACATAAAATGCAAACTCTCTCTCGTGTGGAATTTCTCGAAGAAGTTATCGAAGCTAACAGAATCCCATTTAGTTTGGCTGTTGTTTGAATTTTATGGTCTCATGTATATTTTGGCTAAAACTTAATTTTCCCAAAGAACATGCAATTTTTCTTACGGTTACATCTCGGAAACCAATTGGCATAATTGAGGCTCTAGAATAGGAGAAAAAAGTGTAAAACAAACTAATGCCGCAAAATTGCTAAATTATCGAAAAATTTAAATTTTTTATACAATTTTTCACCATTTTTGTCCTATAGCTACCAAAATGCAGGAAATTCAAGTAAACAAATCTTCAGAAAAAATATTCCTTATAGTCCATAACTCTTGAGAATATTGTAATATTGTAAAACACTATTTTCACATTTTCCTGCTGTATTTTACATCGAAAATTCGAGATTTTTGTTTATCAATATAAATCTCGTTGTTTCAAGTTCATATGAACACATTATTTGTGATGAATAACAATTGAACACCAAAAACATTATATTTTTTAACCCGAATTTTTTTTTTCTCCAAAACTTTTTTTTTTGCTGAATATTAAAAAAAAAAATTGAAAAAACAAAAAATAAAAAATTTTTAAATTTAACAAATGTAAAAAAAAAAAAAAATAGTTTTATCCAAAAAATTAAAAAAACTTTGAAAAAAAAAAATAAATTTTAAAATTTTTATTTCGAAGTATAATTTGGTGAAGGGTATATAAGATTCGGCACAGCCGAATATAGCTCTCCTACTTGTTGTTCATATAAAACGGTTTTGATGTGCTAAGAAAAAAAGTCATGAACAACATTTACTAATATTTAAACAAAATTGTGCTTTTGCCCATATCTGATACTTATTTGTATTAAATTTTATTTGGATACCGATACTTTTAATCAATTTATATTGGAGCTTTGACTAATTAAGGAACGATACTTATGAAATTTTGTGAGAGAATTTGTGTACAAATTAAACTTTTTAAAGATAAATTTTATTTGAATATTGGGATAAGTAGTTTTATTTTTTCCGTTACTAGCAAATATCAGGGGTAAATTTTACTTTGCAAGATTCCTACATTTAAATGTTATCGAGATCAAAATATGTATAGTGGTAAGTCCGAAAAAATTGTTTTGGTATCGAGATCAAAATATCGCACTGGTTCCTCTAAAGAATATGGTACTCTTGCCGTTTGTTTTTTAAGCCAAAATAGGAAATAAAAAAAAATTAGCTCATATTTTCAGACTTTTAGGGAAATAATGGGTGTATGACATAAAAATGAGGGATTTACAATAGATGGCATGTCTTTTGAACTCCTTTTTTTTATAAGGGTCCATATCTGCCATTTAAGATCACTTAGCTATTGAACATCAAACAACAAAAAGTGCGCTAAAGCACTCCCATTGTTCACCAAAGCGTATGGTGAATATGTTCCATCGGTTTCAACGTACGATGGCAAGCCAAACAAGTTTGAAAACCAAGAATTGGAGGCATTACTTTATGAGAATTTTTGTAAAACTCAACAAGAGAGCTACTCAGTCAGCAATTTCAAAATGTTGGCAAGCAGCAGGATTCATCCAAAGGCAGAGAAATTTGGTACCATACGAATTGATGCTGAGAGACCTTGAAAAACGATTTTATATGTCTAAAATGCTGCTTCAAGGCTATAAAGAAAATCATTTTAGCAACGATTCATTACTTGCGATGAAAAATGGATCCAGGCAACAAGCCGAAACGACACCAACCCAATTATATATTGCGCTAAAGTAATTTTATGTAGTTGTTGGGACCAAAAGGGTCCTATTTATTATGAGCAGCTGAAATCTGGACAGACTATCACAGGGAACTTGTACCAAACACAACTGATTCGTTCATGAAACCGCAATATTCGATCATGACAATGCTCGGCCACATGTTGCAATACCTGTTAAAAACTATTTACAAAGAAGTGGTTGGTATGTTTTGCCTCACCCGTCTTTTAGCCAAGACCTTGCCCTGTCCGACTACTTTTTGTATTGATTCGTTTTTGGCTTCAAAAATTGAGCAATTCTTTTGGCTCAGAATCCATATGTTACCAAAAAGATGGGAAATGGTCAAGGCTAACAATGCCCAATACTTTGAATAAATTTATATTGTACAAGTGTTTCAAAATAAAAGCTAAACATTTTAAAAAATGTTTAAATCATATATCCAATAGTATTTCGAAGCACAGTGCATTAGCTATATCCATCGTTCCCACGACAATTGGATTTTCGCTCTTGAACGACCCTAGTCTCAATTGAACAATGATTATCAAATCAGCGACAACTTTTTCACCAGGGAAGAACATACGACGACAACAGATGTTTTTTAAGAGATCTACAACAATTCTATAGATCTAACAATGCACAAATACCGGGGAAAATGTATTCCAAAAACTGTTTTTTTTTGGAAAAATGCCTACTGTGAGGTTTTTTACCGTGAGATAGTAAAAAAACTTTGCAGATATTTAAGAAGCATATAGGGTTATAGAAATATGAAACTTTTTCAAGGATCGGTGCTTTGCCTTTTTAGAATTTTTTACTCAAATCTAAAATTATTTTTAAAAATTGTCCAAGTATGAATAGGTCTGGGGTGGTGTGTCCGCTTAAGTGAGCCAACATTTACTTTACACGCTTTTGCATTAAATTCTCTATCCAGATGATAAAAAAAATAAATAAACCTAAATATCTCTTCAACTAATAGAGATAACCTACACATGTAAGCGTATTTTTTGTAGATCTTCTTAAGCTCTATTTATATTTTAAATTTCAGCTCATTCGGATCACAAATTAAGATTTGGGGATTTTTTAACAAAATTGAGACCAGATTTGATGAAATTTAAGAGCCAACGCACTAACAACTGCAAATCAACTCGAAAACACCTTAGCTCTGACCAAGTGAAATTTCGTAATAATATCTCAAATAGTTCCCGATATATATATTTCCAAAATAAAACTTTTCTAAACCACTGTGCAATGTTGCTGCGTTTTTCTGACCATCAATATTATTGGAACCATTTTTGGTTCAAACACGCGATTAACAAATTTTAATTATCTTAGTTAATGTTCAAAAGTACTGTTTTCAGTAGTTTGTGTAAAACGGAAAATTTACAGATTCGCTTGATAGATGACATATATGGTATTCAAATATAACAATTTAATAAAACAAATTTCAATGTAACTTCCCTGAAAACACCAAAACATTATTCTATTCAATATGTTTAATTAAAATTAAGTGTTTTATTAAAAAATTCATAGATAAAATTTCATGGTAAAGTGTAAATAATATTTTTTTAAATATATACATGTATGTACAAAATATGTATTTATTAACAAAAACAATAATACTTACTTAGTAGATATTTATTTAAAACACATCAATCATTTAGATTACTTAGTTACTAGAATGTACATATGTACAATAGGGCTATAACTTTATTAAATTTTTTGAAAATATTAAAATGGTCATAGTCAAATATACAGTTGAAAGTTATTTAAAAAATGGTATTACTTTTTCGCGAATATCAAAATAGTTCACCGACAAAACGCAGTAAAGTTTGGAGATAATTTTTTTATTCAAAAGTTTATCAACCTGGCTCGAATCTATATTTAAAATGGGGTAATGGAAATATAATAAAAAAAAGTAATAAAAAATTGAGAATATTTTGACTTTGTTATTATTCCAAAATGACCCGAAAAAAATGTTATCGTAAATAACACAACATTTGCCATCACAGGGTGCTAGGGCCAAAATTTGGTTATAGCCCTAATGTACAATATATATTTTTATTAAATTAAATACATACATATATAAACATTATAAAATATACCTACATATGTACATACATACGTCTCTAAGTACACTCATAAATAGTAATTCTATATAGCTCCACGATTGTACAGCCAAGGTAAAATCATTTCACTATGTTTACGATAACGTGCATTTGAATACATCTGGATTTTTAATTTGATGCCAGCATCGTTCTCGCCAATAAAGTTGTCTAAGTTAGCATCGTCTTGGGGATCCAAAAGAACTGCAGCCATAACACCTGTTACTGTAGATAAACCTAAGAAAACATTTTCAAACAATAACTAAACTCGAAATTTAGCTAATCATTTCAAATGTATACTTACCCCATGGATTATATTTGTGCAACATAATATGTATGTCCTTTAATGTGGGCAGCTTCTTTGAATAATTCAATAACTTAAGATGTTCCAATAGCTCAGTATGATAGTATTTAATGAAATAATCAAAGTGTTTAATTTTCAATTCATATTTGGTGGACGAAAGCAGAAAATAGTATAAATCTTGAGCTGGAGAACCGTAACGGGGTATTTGATAGTCAACCAAATATGTTTCTTTTACTTTGCCAAATGCATCATGCTTAAACATAACATTGTTGGACCAGCAATCACCGTGATTTAGAACATTAAATTCACTCAAGTCCACCTTACTAGCATCGAACCATTCGTCCATTCTGCAATCCTTTTTCTCATACATGCGCTCATAGTACAATTCGTGACCATCAAATGATTTCATGCAATCCATTTGGATTTTATTCAAACCTGCAAACATTGCGCGCACTATTTCACGAGTTTCTTCTTTAAAGAAGCCTTCACAAATACTTCTATCGTAAGCTCCCTTGGTGGCGACACGAGCAGCAGAAGCTGCATGCCATTGCGCTAGCTTCTTTAGCACGGAATGAGTATGCTCCATGTCTAAACCTTCCAGGCGATTAACATTTATAAATCCTTTGGGTTTTAAATCCTCTAAGAGTATGTAAGGTTGATCGATGCATAGTTTGTAGGATTTGGCGCCAAATTTCACTTCAACTCCAACATCTTTGTACATCTGTTCAAATTCTGGCACTACCTCACGATACATTGTAGATTCGACATCAAAGATATCGTGATTTTGCATCATTTGACGGAACATTTCATTGTCATGAGCTGTCTTTAACATAAGGGTAATTGTTTTGGAAGAGCCATCTAAAAGAACAGTTAAGTTAAAATATTTAATGAAAAAATTTCTCAGATACATGCAATCAAATTATTTGAAAAGCTAAATGTAGGGTCACACATGGCAAATATTTGACGGAAAAGACGTAACCACCAAATAAAATATATTTGAATTCTTTTATTTATGATACCAAAATGTGGTTACGCTTTTTTGAGCAAATATTTGCCGTGTGTGACCCTACCATAAGAGTTTGGTTGCAAATGAAAGGTAAAACAAAGGACATTAATATGACTATATGAAATAAGAAAATATATTCTCTGGGAGCTATTTAGTAAAATAGAGAACAACCATTCTTTTTAGTTTTTTGTAAATATCTATTTAAATGTATACATACCTTTTAATTCAATATCCGCCTCCAGGCGCAACATAATAGTGGCATAATTTTCACCAGCGCTCAAAGCTCGTTTAGCTTTAAAGTCCTTAGTTTGATGAAACTCAGGAACTATTTCTCTAAAAACTGATTCGAACAATGAAGCCTCTATCCATGATGGTATATCGGTACCACTTGCTGGCGATCCCTGTTCATTAGCCATAATTGTACTAACAAAACAAGTGCAAATAGAAATAATTACTTCAAATAATTTCAAATCACGACAAAAGAACGACTTAATCTTGTCAATTCGAAGCAAAATCAAATTTAACGTTCTCACACTTGATGCAATAATACAACTGAGTAAAAATATTCTCTGTTTAGAATTTTAAAGCAAAAAAATAAAAAAAAAAAAAACTTGTTTGTTTTTTATTAGTAAATTGTGTGCGATATTGAAATTGAGAATGAATGTACAATTAGTTCCGTAGTAGAAAGCTTTAATACACAAATTAAAAAAAGCTCTCTTAGTTTGGGCAAAACACTAATCTGAATATAGTTTGTATATGTACTATAGTATGGGTATTTTAGCATTAACATTTTGTATCAATTTCACTTACTTATCTCTTACAAATGAAATTTCATAATAAATTTATATGTTGATGCTATAGGTTCAACAATTTGATGTATCAATCACATTGATCAAATATTCACAAAATAACCCAGCAATAACTTTACTGACCTAGTAAGCCAGCAAGTAATATTGGAGCAAAGTGATAACTACTTATTACTTGACTGAAAAACTAGTTATTTTTGTTCGCTTACAAAAGAACTTAGAGTCAGCAGAGGTATAAGTAGTTATGTATGTAAAAAAAATACAGAAAAAAAATTGCATTGTGTGCCCGACACATTGTTTTCTTGTGTTTGAAAGTCAGGTTGCTAACTCACATGTACAAGTTATTTTATCGTAATAAATTTATCGTAATATAAATTAATATAATATGAACAAAAACAAGAGCTATATTCGGCTGTGCCGAATCTTATGTACCCTTCATCAAATTATACTTTAAAATAAAAATTTTAAATATTTTTAGGTAAACAAAATTATATATATTTTTTTTTAAATTGATTTTTTTACTTTTTCCAAAATTTTTTTTTTTTAATTTTTTAAAAAAAAAAATTTTGCTTAAAAAAATTTTTTTAATAAATATTTTTCTGATTTTGACCCATTGTATGTCCAAAGTACTATAGCCTTATATAGATCGTTGCAATGGACTTTGAAATATCTATCATTAGATATCCATATTGTCTATATTAATGACTTAGTAATTCAGATATAGATCAAAAATAGGCCAAAATTCGAGGTTGGCGCGATTTTTTCCATATATCTCAGCAATTTGTGGGCCGATTTTCTCGACTTTAAATAGTAACCGAGCCGGAAAAATCTCTATCTGTATGAATCAAGTTTGTAAGTTATTTGGGGTCTTCAGAAAATTGATTTCAACAGACAGACAGATAGACGGACAGACACACAGACGGACATGGCTTAATCCACTGCGATATCTATAAGGATCCAGAATATATATATATATACTGTATAGGGTCGGAAAATTATATTGTGGAAATTACAAACGGAATGATAAACTTATATGTATATACCCTTCTTATGAAGTTGAAGGGTATACAAATAATGGCATCAAATGGTGCTGATCCACTAAAGTCTCGTTTTTCAATCAAACACACTAGATAGCTGTGCTACATGCAAAAGTTCATTTCCAAGCTGTATAAAAATAAGTACCTACTCTACTAAATAAAATAATGTGCTGGGTAATCACCACTGATTGCAAAATAATGTATGTGGTAACTAGTTGTCATTACCAAAATTCACCAAATTTTTGCAGCAAAGCTATGTATGATCAGACAAACGTGAGCTAATATCGGCACGCAAAATTATATGACTATAGCTCCTTAATAGACCTCATATATCGGTCTATTTAAATGCAAAATTAAATAAAAAATTTTAAATATTTTTAGTCTAGTTCTCCAAAATATTTGATTTTCATAATATATGAAACTAATTTATGTTGAATTATAAACTAAACAGCGGAATAGACTTTTGGTGCCCAAAATTTGAACTACATTTTTTACGAGTAGATGAACTCTCATTACTATGTTATACTTGCTTTTTCCAGTCAGATCTCGTTTTTGAAATATCACAAACGAAAATCACTCACGAATATAAATTATTGAAATTTTGAAAGAAAAATGTTTTTGCTCATTTACTTAGTGTAGGCTATTATCAAGCTATTATCAAGCCCGACCATATTTTCTTACTTGTTTTATTCTCCATTTGTGCAATATTCTAGCAATAAGCGAAAAAATACAGAATAACCAAAAAAATTAAAACCGCGATATTTTAATAACAAGAGCTGCCCAAAAAAAAGCTATAGATGGATTTGAAAATTAAATAGCTCAGATATATTTTATTAATTATATCTTTTTTTTCATCTGTTTAATTAGTAAGAATTGATATAACATATTTTTGGCTGTTTAAGCTTGAAGCTTTTTCGCACAACATTAAATTACAACTTGAACTTGCTACTGACAAAACCCTCACAAAAGCTTTTTGTCAACTTGCAGAAAATAACGAAATACTTTATCAGAAGCAGAAAAAAATATATAAATAGAGATAGGATATCAATTTTTAAATGACATAAATTAAAAAAAACAAGTTAGAGTGCTATATTCGGCTATGCCGAATTTTAAATACCCTCCACCTAAATTAGATGAAAATTATAGAAATTACATTGGTATAAATACCCTAATATCCATATTCAGTGTGTGTTATTGGGACTTAGCTCCGATTATGAAGATTGGTAGATTGTTGATGTAATACAGTAGTATTCGCTTATAGTCTACAAATACAGTTGCACAATTTTTGTGGACTAAAAGCGAATTAGGTCTTTAACCGAATTTATTTTTAAGCCACTTTATGGATTATAGATGATATCATACACATTTTGTACTATATACAAATTATGTACTTTCTAAAATAAAACCACTTTTTTAAACAAAATAAAAGTTTATTTAAAATATTGTAGTATAGTAGTATTTTATATATTGTTAGAAAAACTAGTTTACGCAGAAGATATTTTAGTTAAAATGTATAAAAATGTTATCTAATTCAGCAATTTATAATTGAAATAACTACATACTCCTACCATTCCCAACAGAGTCTATAATTTTATAATAGGAATAAAATATACTATTTAACAATTTGTATACTTAATTGCTCAATTCACAAGGTCTCTTATCATGTCATATTGTCATAATGTCCTAATATTTCACAATAGATTTTATTGCTTTTCAAGCAAAAAATTTCTTAAAATAATACTACTTTCTATGCTGTTTATTGTGTTATCGTAACGAACCAGCATAAACCAACGCCGAATGCCTAAGAGTCGGTTAAGCCGAGCCGCCGAGTCAAAAGTATATTCTAATGAATTTTCCGGATGTGAGCCTCATATATATAATTATGAACCTATAGTCACCAAGTATACATTCATTAATGTATTTTTTGGATGTGCGACTTATTTGGGAGATATATTTAAATATTTTAAAGTGATTTCTATGTATTTGAGGCATATTTTGCTTGATATTTTTCTCCATAACATTATTTACAAGAGTTTTATGGGTATTATTGTGATTATCGGAAATGGAGCTAATATAGGTGATATGCTCAAATATGGACCGATATTCACAAAACCCAGTATTATAATGTTTGGATACAATATATTGATCTGTATACAATTTTAGTTCGATATCCATATATTTAAAATATTTATAGAGGATAATGTGTTTTTCGGAAGTGGTCCTTCTATGGGAGCTATGACCAATTATCGGCCGATCTTCATAAAATTCATCAAATCGATTTTCGTATATATGGGAAATATTTATTTGAAGTTTTAACCAGATAGAAGCTTTTATAAGGGATTTATTAGTATTTAAGTAATTTTCGGAAATGGACCTTATATGGGAGCTATGGTCAAATAAGAACCGATATTCACACAATCTAGTAGTATCATTTGTGATTTAATACTACCGATCTCTGTAAAATTTTAATTCGATAACGATATTTTTCAGATAGTTATGAAAATTAATGTGGTCCTTATATGAGAGCTATAACCAATTATGGGCCGATCTTCATGAAATTCCCTACAGCGATTTTTATGTGCATGGGGATTATGCAATTTCAACCTGATACCGATATATATAAGATATTTAAGTGTATTTAAATGATTTTCGGAAGTAAACTTTATATGGGGGCTATGGACAAATAGTGCCCGATCCAAAAAAAAAAAATTGGTCTCGCGATTTCTGTTTGCACAAAACTTAGATGTGCTGAATTTTGTATGGATACTGCAATTCTATGGGCATTTATATACCATTGCACCATATTTCGGGAAGAAATTTGTATGGGTGCTACGAGAAATTATGGACCGATTCTTTCCATTTTTGACAGAATTTTTCCTTTTATCATATAAATAATGAGTGCAAAATTTCATGGTATTCTCTGCAATGAATTTACCCAAAGTCACAAAAAGTCATGTGAAAATTATAAAAATTTTTGGAGGTTGTTTTACATTTTGATCCATAACCCTGGTTCTATCAATTTGAAAAATTGTAAACATTTTGGAATACATTTCATTAATTTTGCTTATGTATTTTGGAAGTGAGAGTGTTTTACACAGACAGACAGACAGACAGACGGACATTGCTCAATCAACTTAGAATTTCATAAGGATCAATAATATATATACTTTGTTGGGTCTCAGATGAATATTTCTCAATGTTACACACGGAATGACAAACTTATATATACCCTCTTTCACCATTTGTGGTGGTGGAGGGTATAATTATGTAAGAAACAAGCTACATTCGGTTGTTTGAATTTTATAATAAGTATAAACGCTTCACTTTCGTTAATGGTCTATCTCATCGAGTTTTAATATTAAAACATTGCTAAATTTTATTTGGATGCTAAACAGGGACCGTAAATAACAGTTATCCAGAAAATTCAAACTCAAAAACTCTCCATGTTAGAGTGAACGGAGAGCTATACTGTTATATACCAATAAATTCGTATTAAAGTGCTCTTTCAGAATCGATGGTGATCTTAGAAAAACGATCTCAATTCCACAGTTAACAGTCATTTTTCAACGAAAAAATAAAAATTCAGTTGAAACTCTTAAAAGACAGTTTAATAAGCACTCATAAAAGAAAACTCATTTGAGGAGTTTTATTTTTCCCGTCTGAAAACAAAACTCATTTTATGTATATTGACACCTAAAGCTAAACATTGCTTACTATGCGCTTCTCATTATTGCTTATACTAACAACTCTTATGAATTCTTCTTTGTTTTATTGCTGTTTTTGTTCCTGTTCCTGTTCCTGCTCGTGCTTTTGATTTTTTTCGGGTTATTGTTACAAGTAGCTTAAGTAAACTTTTATGAACTTTTGCGTTCATAAAAGTTGTATAGCTGTATCAGGCAACATATATTATGATGGCGATGTCATATTTCTATAGTTTTTTTTATAGGTTGAAATAAATAATTTTTTTTTTAGAATCTGATACTGATATTCTATGTACCATAGAACCGTTTTTTAGGACGTAATTTGTATACGGACTAGGAGAAAGCGTGAACCGATTCTTTTAATTTTCAACACAATGAAATAGAACATTAGTTAATGACCCCAACTAAATATTTTTAATACAAATTAATGAAATGTAATGATTACTGTTTGAGTGTGTTTATTTTTTCATATGTGTTTATTAGTTTATTAATTTCGTCTGGGTTCGTTAGCTTTATTTAAACGAGTTAATACTTAGTTAAAATTATATTTGGTATAGTGTTATCAGCACTTAATGGTCAAGAACTCCTCTATAGCAAAGCCAAGGTAAAAGCACTTGTAAATGATTGCTATAACGTTCGTTAGAATACATTAATTCCTTAAATTTATCCGCTTCTTGACAATCACCAACTAAATTGTCAGCCGAAGCTTTATCGGTGGGATCACACAAAACAGCAGCCATGGTAACAACAGCAGCAAGTAAACCTAAATGTTAAAATAATAATTTCATATATAAATTTGGACCTAATAATATAATAGTGAGCATCATACTTACCCCATTTACCATGTCTTATTAAACTTATATGCAAATCCCTTAAATTTGGTACTGGCTTTCCGTATTTTAACAGCCTTAAATGATCTACTAAATTATCATGATAGTATTTAATCATATAATCAAATTTATTAACTTTGATGTCCAACTGAGCTGAAGATATAATGAAGTACAACAAATCTTGAGCTGGAGAACCATAACCCGGTACTTGTAAGTCTACAAAAAAGGTTTCTTGCAGTTTTCCCTCTTTGTCATATTGAAACATAATATTATTAGACCAGCAATCACCGTGGTTCAAAACATTAAATTCTTGCTCATCGAGAGAACATTGTTCGTAAAATAAATCGGTTATGTTTTCTCTTAAGCCTTCCAGTTGCTGTAGGTATTCTGCATGATTAGGCAGCTTCCTTACCGAGTTGAGTAAATGCTTTAGAGAACTGTCGAGCATGGTTTTGAAAAGATCTTTGCCACTTTCTATTAACATTCCTTTGGAAAATTTGTGTTCGTAAAGTCCTTTCTTTTCAATTCTAACTGCAGAAGCAGCATGCCATTGAGCCATCTTTTTTAAAACTGCTCTACAATGTTCCATATCTAAACAGTCCAGTCTAGGAGAATTTTTGAAACCTTTTTTCGAAAGATCTTCCAGAAGTATATATTCCTGTTGTATGGGCAATTTGTAGGACATGGCTCCAAATTTAAATTTCTCACCAATATCGGCATACATTTTCTCAAATTCTGGTACAACTTGTTGATACATACCCGCTTCGGTGGTGAACATATCCCATTTGGTCATCTCTTTGCGATACAATTCAGTATCGTGAGCTACTTTCAGCATAAAACTTTGTCCCTGCTTATCGCCATTATTAAGTAGAACATCTATTTCTACTTTTATCATGAGAGTGGCGTAATTTTCGCCCGGCGCCAAAGCGGGAAAAGCTTTAAAGTTAAGTATTTTTCTAAAGCCTCCCAGAGTTTCGTGTAAAATATTCTCAAATAAATTTGATTTAAGCCATGAGGGTATGTTATCTGTAGTACTAGACATAATAAATGATTATTTTATTTCTAGCGATGTGCTTTTGATACGTTCTCTTTGGTTTTCTATTTACTACTAAAATACAATAAGCTATTTTGTTATTTTTATTAATTCAAAACACTTCAGTTCTATTAATTTTGCGCTTTAAATTAGGTACTACACGACAATATTTATAATATACTATTTGCTTTGTTTTATAACAACAAAAAAAGTGTTTGTTTCCCAGCAAAACTAAAGACGGCTAAAATTTAAAATTTTAATTTATTTTCATGTGAGCGTAGTTTTGTGTGTCAAATCATGTGTAAAAATACTATTATACTAAAGATGTTCTGTGGAAAAAAATTTTTCTATTGAAGATGTTCTGTAAGAAATACTATTATACGTTTTTTAATAGAATATATTGTTATCTCCTAGATTTGCTATAGAAAATACTGTTATACTAAAAATTTGCTTTATAAAATACTGTTATATCCAAGTTTTCTTTTTAGAAAATACTTTATAGCTGATATTCTAGTCTAAAGGAATTTGAAAATTGGTATTTTTACATATACACGCAGAAAAAAAAATATAGTTGGGTATTGTTACTGCAACCATTTCAACATTTGTGCATGGTTACTGTAACCATTTCAACATTTTTAACAATATTATAGTCACAGTAACTATATATATGATTGTGGTAACAATAATATGGTTAATTTACGATTCACATGAATATTTCAACCATATATATGGTTACAGTAAACATGTATATGTTTGTGACAACCATTTATATGATGAATAATTTTATCATAATATGTTGTTCTCAGATTATGATATAAGAGCAACATAATATGGTAAATCCTTCATCATATAAATGGTTGTCACAAACATATACATGTTTACTGTAACCATATATATGGTTGAAATATTCATGTGAATCGTAAATTAACCATATTATTGTTACCACAATCATATATATAGTTACTGTGACTATAATATTGTTAAAAATGTTGAAATGGTTAAAGTAACCATGCACAAATGTTGAAATGGTTACAGTAACAATGCCCAACTATATTTTTTTTCTGCATGTAGTTTGAAAGTATCAAATGCCTCTCAGGAGTTTCATGGTAATTACGAAATAGTATCAAACAAAGTACGGTCATATCAAGTTTTAAATATTAAGTGTTATATACACAAAATCAGTTGATAACATAGGAAATGCTATACAAATTTGAAATTCAAACTTGACGGGTCTTCAAGAGGATGAAGGAAAATTTATTTTAATCGTACTCTTTTAATATAAGAAGAATAATTTTTGGTTTTCGAATTTAAGCCAGGAAAAACAGCGGTTTCAATTAAAACCGAATCTTTAGTTAAAACTTTATTAATGGAAGAACTTTAATTTAGTTAATTAAATTTAACAAACTTAGGAAAAATTATGAAGTTGTCCTTATATGGGAGCCATTGACAGTTATTGTTTTTTTTTTTTTTTTTGTTTGATTATTTATATAATATAAATAGCGGTAAATAATAATACTTAACTTCCAAACAATGCCTTTCTTAATGCTATAAATCTGTAGCAATTATAGAATCTAAATTTTTTATAGTTAGTATATATGATGTTATCGGCATACATATGTACATATAGATAAGTTGTCAGGAAAACTCATTATGCCTTACTTAATTAATAAATATTTTAGAAATGCCAGTAATTAAAATTTTAAAACTGTTTTGAGTAAGTGTACTCGTATTAATCAATATTACAAATTACTTAACTTTATCATTTTTGCTTATCATATAAAATAGTTTTGTGTAAATATTTATTATGTAGTAAAAAAAAGAATGAATGTCGAATTTATTACATTTACATATGTAAATATTAATGTAATCGGCATTTTTATAACCTTCACCATGAATGTGTAAAAGGTTGCATACGTCCATTTGGAATTAAATATTAATTTGCGAAACATATATATACTGCTTAATCCGGTGTGCTTCGCTTACCCAATCGTAGTAAAATAAAGCAAGGAAGTGCTATATTCGGCTAGGCCAAATCTTATATACCCTTCACCTTAATTGTGAATGCATTAATTGCCCACTTTCGGCATATAGCATCCTAAATATATCAAGAAAACTTTTAAAAATGTTTCATTTAATTGCTGACGAACAGATTATATTGCAGAAGTTACAAACGAAATGACAATCTAATATCTACCCTTCTTACGAAGGTGAAGGGTATAAAAACAACAGCACCAAACGAAACACCAAAAAAAAAAAAATATGCAAAGCAATGAAACCAACACACATCCAAACACAAGTATTGTTGCTTTTTTGTCAAAGCATGCAATAAATTGTCTTTTTTTGATGAAATTTTTAGAGGCTGTCTCGGATTTTTGCTCATATCTCCGTTACTTATGGACGGATTTTGCTGATTTTAAATAGGAAACTTCTCGAAAGTATGTTTGACAGAATTATTGAAGATTTGGATCCCGAAGATAACTGGGGTCGTCAGAAAATTGATTTCAACAGACAGACAGATTCTCACGAAGGTGAAGGGTATAACAATTGTGAAAGGATTTTATAAAAAAATTAATAAACAACTTTTAATCCATCATATTTTTAGTCAACCTACTTACAAATATAGGAAATCAATCAACTGATTGTGAGAAGTGTTACCCAACCTGGTTCGATCCCTTTCACTTTAAAACAAACAACGGGTAGTGGCAACAAAGTAATTTAAACGAAGTATAAAACGCCTATCTATAGTAGTTCCCAAAACATTCGATACTTAATATTATCTTCAGTTGTTGTTGCTCTCTACTACGTACAATGGCTAAAAAATAACTCACGCAAAGTTTTGAGGATCTCACTATTATAGTTATCATGTATTTAAGTATTCATATATTTTATCTACAATGGTAACAAAATAACCTTTACTTTAACTAAGTATTATAATTCTCCAGATATTCAATTATAATTATTTTCTCTATGTGAGAGGAGTCATTCCCACTTCAGCCAAACATCGTAAAAATATAAGAAAGTGATTGAGACTAAGCTCTTCTTTGTTCTGATCTCGCAAATTTTTTTTTTTTTAGCTAAACTTCATAGAGTGGTGAAGAATACATTCGTACTAAGCTGAAAGACTTTCACAATTATTTTTCTCAAAATATTCGAAAATAACTATATATATTGTACGGGAGGTGCAACGCCCACTAATCCAATCCGGCACATTTTCAGCCAACTACGTAACATGGTAACGCAAAAAATTCTTCAAAGTTTTACAGCTTTCTCAGTTTTACAACAGATCACTAGATATTTGATAAAATCTTTCTATATTGTGTGTGTGGTTCCATGATCACTAATAATAACCCGACCATTTTCAGACAAATTACGTTAAATTATAAAAAAAAAATTTAGACCAAGTATGATGAATCCCGAAATTTTGGTTATTCAGATATTAAAATTGACTATGAGCTTTATATGGGAAGGTCCACCCTAACTATTCTGATCCAGACAATTTTTAGCTAAACTCCGTATAGTGATAACAAATTTATTCATACAAATTTTCAGTTATAGTTCTGTAGATATTTGAAAATAAATATTTATTTTGTTACCATTTCAGCCAAAGTTTGAATAATCTCGCAATTATAGTTCTCAAAATATTAACAAATAACTGTTACTTTGTCAGTTAAACTTCATGTAGTGATAGGAAATCGATTCATATAAAGTTTAAAGATTTTCACAGTTATAGCTCTCGAGATATTCCAAAATAACTATTTACAATTTAATTAGTACTAATTTTAAACACTTTTACGATTATAGTTCTTCAGATATTTGAAATTAACTATTTACTATGTATGAAAGGGTCCACACACCCTATGCCGATCCGTCATATTTTTAGTTAAACATCATGCACTGATAAGAAATTCATTAGTACAATGTATGTAGACTGTCACAATTGTAGTTCTGCAGATATTCGAAAATAACTATTTACTTGATATGGGTGGTGCCACGTCCATTTTTCCAAATTCCGCCCCTTTTCAAAGTTATAGTTAACCAGATATTCCATAATAACTATTTACTTTTAATGGTAAGTGCCACTTGAAATTTCAAAATAAACAAGTTAGAGTACTATATTCGGCTATGCCGAATCTTAAATACCCTTTACCTAAATATTATGAAAATTATAGTAATTACATTGGTATAAACACTCTAATATACATATTCAGTGTTTGTTATTGGGACTTTGCTCCAATTATGAAGTTTGGTACAATGTTATTGTAATAGTATATTATATACAGGGTGGCGCAAAAGTAATCCTCCTATCAGAAAATCCTATAAATTTTGCGATTGGCCCCTAATGTCAGTTCTGTTTTGACATTTGTGTAGTAAACACATGCGAAATACACTTTAATAAACAATGTTACGCTACACTGCTCCAGAACGCGGAATATTGCTGACTATTTATTTGACCAATAATCGGCAAAATTTATAGCATTTTCTGATAGGAGGATTACTTTTGCGCCACCCTGTATATTGTTAGACAATATAAAAATGTATAAAAATGTTATCTAATTTAGCAATTTATACTGTTATTTCCAACAGAAATTTTTGATTGAAATTTATCTCAATAACGTTATTTACAAGAGTTATATGGGTATTTTAGTGATTATCGGAAATGGTTCTACTATGGGTGCTATTGTCAAATATGGACCGATATTCAAGAGATCCGTTAGTATGATTTTTGGATACAATATATTGATCTGTATACAATTATAGTTCAATATCGATATATTTAAAATATATCGGAAGTGATCCTTATATGGGAGCTATGACCAATTATCGTCCGATCTTCATAAAATTCAAAACATCGATTTTCGTATATATGGGAAATATCTATTTGAAATCTTAACCAGATAGAACCTTTGCTAAGAGATTTATGGGTATTTAAGTGATTTTCGGAAATGGACCTTATATGGGCCGATACTCACTCAATCTAGTAGTATCATTTGTGAATAAATACTACCGATCACTGTAAAATTTTTATTCGATAGCCATATTTTTCAGATATTTTTGAAAATTAATGTGGTTTTTAGATGTGGTCCTTATATAGGAGCAATTATCGGCAGATCTTCATAAAACTCGCTACAGCGATTTCTATGTACATAGGAGTTATGTCGAATTTTAAAATTATAGCGATATACAGTGGTGGCCATGAGGTTAGCACACTAGCTACTTGCTATTTTTAAACGCAAATATTTCCTATATTTCTTAATTTTTTTATGATATCTTTTGCATGCGTGTTACTTGTCCTTCTAAGATCTCGTCCCATCATGTCCAGCATTATTCTTTTATATATATTTTGCGTTTTTCTATCCAGAATAGAATAACCTCAAAAAAACACTGGACAGTATTTTAGCACAAAATAAAAAAGTTTATTCATATTAAAAAAGTAACAAAACAAAAAACTTATTTCACTAAAAACTTAGTACTTAGTTGGATACCCTTTATTTTTGATCACAGCTGCTAGTCTCCTTGGCATACTTTCTACAAGGGCCATACAGCGATCCACTGAAATATCATTCCAAGCTTTTCCTACTTCTTTCCATAAATCGGCCAAATTTTTAGGCTTTTCTCTCATTACATGCTGCTCCACATCATTCCAAAGGTTCTCTATAGGATTGAGATCCGGAGATTGGGCTGGCCATTTTAACACGTTGATATTGTTCGATTCCAAGCAACATCTCACTAAGCGTGAGGTGTGTTTTGGATCACTATCTTGCATAAATCGCCACCTAAGTGGCATGTTGTCCTCTGCATAAGGTATCATTGTATTTAAAAGTATATTCTGGTATACATACTGGTCCATACGAGTATCAATCTTTTTTATAGGACCAACACCATACCCAGAAAATGCTGCCCACACCATCACATTACCCCCACCGTGTTTTATTGTTTTACTGGTGTATTTTGGATTATGTTGCATGTTCGGAGGACGCCATACATACCTCTTACCATCTGATCCGAATCTACAAAATTTCGATTCATCACTCCAAAGGACATTTTTCCAAAAAATTAACGGCTTTTCCAAATGCTCACGAGCAAAGGACAACCGAGCTTGTATGTTCTTTTTTGAAACATGTGGCTTATGCTGAGAAATGCATCCATGTAAATTTTTTTCATTAAGTCTTCTTCTTATCGTTCTGCTGGACACGTTGATACCATATTTTCCTGAAATTTCTCTCTGGATTACGGTGGAGCTCTTAAAAGGATCTTCGACAGAGGCTCTGTATATTAAAGAGTCCTCTTTACGTGAAGTTTTTCTGGGCCGAGGAGCCTGTGTAACATTTTTAGATGTTTTATACTTCTGAATATGGCTTAGTGCATTATAAACCATCTTCCTGGAGCATTCCAAAGTATAAGCAATCTCACTTATACTTGATCCTCTCGAGTTCATTTGTTGAATAATCTTTCGTTGTTCCTCTGTACACCACTTTTTTTAGCCATATCTAAATAATGTTTATTAAGTCAGTTTGTCTTCCTCATTGATTAAATAATACCTAAACTTACCAATTAATATTTATACCCTCAAAAAACTTTTAAAAAATTTAATTATACTTATATGTGCTAAAATTGTGTCCAGCTTATTTTACATATTACTGCACTAAAATGCAAATTTGAAAGAGAATAGCGATAGAATGCAAAAAAAAAGTAACGGGACTTATTGATCACACCATAAACAACACTAATTACCAAAAACTTTAGTTTATAATTGCAATGAAATGAAATAATTTGCTTTAGAAAACAGCAAGTATGAAGTGTGCTAATTTCATGGCCACCACTGTATATATAAGATATTTAAGTGTATTTAAGTGATTTTCGGAAGTGAATCCGATCCAAAAAAAATGGTTCTCGCGATTTCTCTTTGCACGAAACTTAGTTGTGCTGAATTTTGTATGGGTACTGCTATTCTATTGGCAGATTTGAAAGAATTTTGTATAGGGGTTAGGAGAAATTATGGACCGATTGTTACCACTTTCAACAGAATTTGTCCTTTTATCATAATAATAGTGAGTGAATAATTTCATGATATTCTCTGCACTAGGGTGGCTCTTTTTTGGCGATTTTTGAATTTTCGATGCTCTCAAGGTTTAAACCGTTAAAAGTTTTAATCTTAACAATTTTGGGAAAAATATTGTTTTTAAATATAAAATTTCGGATTTGAAATAGGCATGCAATTTATGATTTTTTTTTTTTTGGTATCATGTCATAAAGGGTTACGTTAAAAATGTTTATATTCAAACATTTCAATTCAATAATGATATTTACAACAGTTATATGGGTTTATAAAGTAATTTGTATATGCATTATTATTTGGATTATTTGGATTATTTGTGTCGATTTATTCTTTCCTCTAAACATTATTGTGTCTTCAACAGATAGACGGAAGGACATATATGAAGGTCGTCTTAAAATTGTTTAAGAACGCAGAATCTATGTAGTTTTGTGGGTCTACTGCTAATATTTTAATGTGTTTCAAACGGAATGACAACATCAATATTCTTCTCATATTGTTAGTGCTAGATGTAAAAATAAGCCAAAAGTCTGATTAAAATTCTACTAAACAATTTGATTGTTGAAAACATCAAAACAAACTATAACAATACCGATATCCATATTCAGTTATTAAGTAAAAGCTCAATTTAATAACACACATCAATTGAGCTTAATTATTATGCAAATATTAATAAATTAATTAAAATACTCAAATTACTTTGTCTACCGACTAAAAGCTTTCACAGCATTCTGTTGAATGATTGTCGCTACCGCTCAATGAGAAAACAGATGTTTTGTAAATTATTGTTTAAATACACACACATATATATACATAAGGGTGGTCCCTATTTTGAACTTTTACAATTTTCGATGCCCTCAAGGTATAAAAATGTTCTCCGTCATCTGAAAATCTTGAGTAAAATCGGACAACGTTAAGAGGTTGGAAATTGTAATTCATGTTTCTAGATTTGTATTAATTAGAGAATTTCAAAACCCAAAATTTTGTTTAACTAAATTTCAATCATAATAAATGCTTAATCTTATAACTAAAATTAAAACTAGTTGCTCTCTCACAGCACTATCTTAGCGGGGTGGTAGAACTGCTACACGGAGCCTTGATCGGGTTTGGCTCTGCACAAGTTTTCTTCGAATATAATTACAATATAATTCTCAAGGACATTCTTGAACTCTTTCTTTACCAATGTAACTTCAAAGTCCCTGTGAATGTTTACATTTCTTATATACCATGTATTAAATTGTATTTTATTAATCATTTGTGAAATTCAATATTATGAAAACGACAAATTACAAAAGGTTATTTTATGCCTTCAGCATATAAAAAAGTATTTTTTTAAATTTTTAAAATAATTTTTTATCGGGAAAAATTTTGATTTTTTATAATCAAATTTGGACCGATACATTTTTTACATGAAACTTATTTCGCTTAAATGTTGAATGGATATTGCTATTCTATAAGCATTTATGTATCTAAGATTCATATTCCGGGAAGAAATTTGTATGGGGGCTAGAAAAAATCATGGATCGTTTCTTACTATATTCATCACAGTTCGTCCTTATCTGTTGCAAAGGGAATGACGAAATCAAATTATTACCCTCCCCACCCTTGTGCTGATGATTCTAATGGCCACGGTAGAGCCTAATACCCACCTTAAAGTATGTTCGTCCGTCTGATTGGCTGGCTGTCCATATAATTTCGTTCACTTTCGTATATGCGTATTTTTCGGTCAAGAGACGAGGTCTATTGTATATGGTTCGAATCTGTCCATTATTGCACACATCCCCCATAAAAGTCTGATTTATGTAGGTATCCGTACCATAAATATGTTTTAAATCAAAAGAACTCACACCTAGCAATTTTGTGCGGATCGGTCAATAATTGACCATAGCTCCCATATAAGGCCCACTTCCAAAAAACGCTTTAACAAGTATAAATGTCGTCAAAATGCTGGTATTCAAATAAAATTCAACTATAATAAATGTCATATATACATAAGTTATGATACCTAATTTTATAACAATTGGACCACAATCAGTCATTGCTCCAATACAAGGCCCACTTCCGAAAATTACTTTAACGAGCATAAGTGGCTTAACAATTTTGGTAGCCCACTTCCGAAAATTACTTTTACCAACATAAATCTCTATAAGTCATAATTATTTCTGAAATATGTAATGACAGTAATCGCTCCTTAAAATCTTTTGTACACATTCACCAAGCGGATGCATGAAGACATCGAAAACAAATTAAAATTTTAAAAGAAAACTGTTTATACTCATACTCGGCTTTGGATATCATAAGGTCGGGCTGGACCGACTATACTTTCTTACTTGTTTTGTTTACTTTGTTGTCCTACTACTTCTATTTGTTTTTAGAAGGCAAACCAATTTCACGTTTTAAATGTTTGCATATATTTTTTAATTAATTGCATAAGTCGTGATGATATTTACAATTGTTTTTTTTTTCAATTATTTTAAATAAGAAAATATATATAAAAAAAAAAAACAGACAAAAGTGTGTTCTCGTACGTGTCTACTTAACATTTTTGATAAAAATTCTCTTAAACAATTTGATTGATGAAAACATCAAAACAAACTATAATAACCATGATAATCATATTCAGTTGTTAATTAAAAGCTCAATTCAACAACACATATTAATTGAAATCATTGGTAGGCATTCATATTGTTCAGGTTACGAAGATTTTCGTCAATTTACACGAATATAACCCGAATGTAAATAATAGGGAGTAATAGAGCGTAAAAATACAAATATTTCATTCAGTTGCTTGATGTTGTTGCGAATATTTTATTTCTTACCCATACGTGCACAGAAATTAAATGCCTCTTTTTGCCTACCAATGATTGAAATACTCAAAATTACTTTATCTACAGACTCCAAGCTTTTCCATTTATGTTGGCATTCTGTTTATAGTGTGTCGCGCTCTATTCGCAAACAGATTTTCTGTTTATTATTGTTTAAATATTTACTTAAATAGCCCTTGACAGTCAAATCCAAAGTAATACTTTTAAATATGTAGTAAGCAGAAGTCAGACTATCAGAAACTGTGGGAATAGATTTAGTATATGTATATTATTTCTGAATTATTATAAAAAATTGGTAAAAAACTAAATATTCTAAAAAAGCTAACATAAAAAAAAATTTTTGAAAATTTTCTTATCTGAATGAAACTAATTTAACTTTAGTACTCTTTATAACAATTAAAATTTATTCAAAATATTACATATAGAGCTTTATCGCAAAATAAATGCAAACAAAATATCATTACTCGTATGTATCTCATTGAAATTCTATTTAACAAGTTGTTTGTCGGAATAAAGTATTTCAAAAAAGCATATTCGTACAGACACCTGTTTTCAGTAGTTGATTAAAGGCTTAACTGAAAACACTTAGTAATGTGATACGGTCTCTAAACAAGTATTAAATAAAAATTTGCACGCATTTTAAGCAACACATACAATATGGCTAATACAGATATACCAGCTTGGATTGAGGTCAAGTTATTTGAAAACGTTTTACGCGAAACTGTAAAAGATTTTCAAGAAATAAAAGAATTTAAAGTTTTTCCCGCCTTGGCTCCAGGTGAAAATTATGCCACTGTTATGCTTAAAGTGCAAGCTGACGTTCTGCTAACAACTGGTTCCCTACATCGTCAAACATTTATGTTGAAAGTGGCCCATGACACTGAACTGTATCGTAATGAAATGGCCAAATGGGAAATGTTTATCTCAGAGTCTGGCATGTATCGTGAAATAAAACCGGAATTTGAAAAACTCTATGCTGATGCCGGCCTAAATGTACAGTTTGGCGCCAAAGGTTATAAGCTACCAGTCGATATGGAATATATTTTGTTGGAAGATTTGTCGATGAGAGGTTTTAGAAATGCCAAAAGACAAGATTGCCTAGATATGGATCATTGTAAGGCCGTGTTGAAAAAAATAGCCCAATTCCATGCTGCCTCCGCAGTAAGAGTAGAAAAAAAGGGTATGTTCGAAAAGCCCTATTTATATGGATTTTTAATAGACGAAAGCAAAAATTTCATTAAAACCATGTTCGATAGCTCTACACCACATCTAATGAGAACTGTAGAAACGTTAGAAAATCATAATGAATATTACGAAGAATTAAAAAATTTATCAAGCCGTATAACAGATATCATGTTCGAACAGTGTCTAGTAGATGAAAGTGAATTTAATGTTTTAAACCATGGCGACTGTTGGGCCAACAATATAATGTTTCAATATGACACAGATGGAAAATTAAAGGAAACCTATTTGGTGGATTTACAAATGCCACGTTATGGTTCTCCAGCCCAAGATCTATTGTATTTTATAATATCTTCGGCTCACATAGATATAAAAGTTCAACAGTTTGATTACATGATAAAGTATTATTACGATAATTTAATTCATCATCTACAATTATTACAATACACAAAACCTCTGCCCAAATTACGTGATATACACAGAGCTTTAATTAAATATGGAATATGGGGTAAGAATTTGATCGTGTCAAATGATAATATATTTTTAGTAATTTAACATTGTTTTCTTTTTAGGTTTTGTCGCACTTACAACTGTTATGGGTGCTGTTTTATGTGATTCAACCGATACGGCTAATCTTGATAATTTTGTTGGCAATTCGGAAGAGGGTGATAAATTTAAGGAAATTTTATTTTCAAATAATCGTTATGTTCAGCATTTGAAAGTTGTGTTGCCGTGGTTATGTTACAGAGGAGCTTTTCAATGCTGAATAATAAAAAAATAAGTTTATAAATAAAAAGTTTTTTAATTAGTAACTAATAAAGGCTGAGTCAAGATTGCGAAAATGTTAAAACCAAAATAATAAACGATTTTCATGTTGGTTGGAAGCAAACAATATTTGTGATAAATATTAAATTAACAAGTCAGCAGTTTCAAAAATTATAAAAAAAAATCGTGAAACAGATATTGTAAAAACTCAACATTTGGAACGACGACCTTGTAAAAATACTTCAAGACAAGACATAACAGAAAGAGAGTTTAAGAATTTCCCAAAAATGACACCCCGTTAGGTTATCAATAATTTAAAATTATAAATTAGTTTTCAAAATGTAAGCCGCAGGGTAAATGGGCCGAATCTTATATACATTTCACCAAATTATACTTTAAAATAAAAGTTAAAAACTAAATTTTTTTTATAAAAATTTTTTAAATTTTTTTTTCGAAATTGTGTTTTAAAAGTTTTTTCCATTTTTTTTTAAAAAAATGTTTTTAATTTAAAAATTTGTTTTTTTTTTAATTTATTAGTGAACACAATTTATGACAAAAAAATTCGGGTTAAAAAATATTTTTCCCGATTTTGACCCATTGTATGTCCAACTTACTATAGCCTCATATACATCGTTGCAATGGACTTTGAAATATCTATCATTAGATATTCATATTGTCTATATTTATGACTTAGTAATCGAGATATAGATCAAAAATAGGCCAAAATAGAGGTTGTCTCGGATTTTTGCTCATATCTGCGTTATTTATGGACGGATTTTGCTGATTTTAAATAGGAAACTTCTCGAAAGCATGTCTGACAGAATTATTGAAGATTTGGACCCCGAAGATATCTGGGGTCTTCAGAAAATTGATTTCAACAGAAATACAGACAGACAGACGGACATGGCTAAATCGACTCCGCTATCTATAAGGATCCAGAATATATATACTTTGTAGGGATTTTAAAAATTTCCCAAACATGACATGGTTGAAAATTATAAATTAGTTTTCGAACTGTAAGCCGCAGGATAAATGAGGCTGGTATTGATTGCTATATCCCCTTGAAAAAAACCCATTTATTTCCAAAAAAAAAAAAAACCTACTGCTTGTATACAATTTTCCAAAGAACATTTAAACCTGTTGAGATAGAACTTGAAGTGACCAGTCTAATCGTCAGATCTTAATTTAATAGAAAACCTCAATATGGACTCAAAATTATACCATGAAGAAAACTTCCTCAGATGCAGTTATAAGGGAATGAAAAACTAAGTATTTGAAAATAGACTATTGATTCTTAAATTGGTTTAATGCATACTGAGTATCTAAAAGGAATAGAACATTTTTTTAAACATGAAACCTAAGAATCCATTGTTTTTTCAATAACATAATAATAAATACATTTTTGTTTGTTTTATATTTTCAGAATTTAGTGAATTTGTTGTAAATATAAGAAAACAAAAGTTTATATTACTTAATAACATACTATGAAAATAAAAATATCTTAAGCATTTGTTTGCATTTAGAACCATCAATAAAATATTTGGAAATCTTTCTATTGTATTGTCTGTATATGTAGTAAAACTCCAACACATTTTTTTAAGTAGGAGAGCTGAACAAGATTGTTACTACGTTTATACACACGGTTTATTCGCAAATAAAAATATTGCAATTAGAAAAATTTGCCACATACACAGTCAATTAATTCTTTATTTGCGAATAGCTAACTCATGAAAATAATTCCTGATTAACGACACTACATATTTGCAAATGAGATTTTAAACATTGCCATATGTTTTAACGTTTGTAGTTCAATAAGACGTTTTTTAAATATTTCATTGTGTTTTTGCATTAATAGGATTGCAAGACAAACAAGAATTTTTTGATTCTTTATTTTTTTTCATTTAAAAATATAGAAAATTTATCATATTTTCCAATATTGCTACAAAATTATTAAAGTTTACTATCCGGCATCACATAAAAACAAGAATTTTCCGTAACCGAAGTGTCTTATAAACAGAGAGTTAGTTAATTGTAAATAATTATACCCTACACCACCATAGTGGGGAGGGTATATTGGATTTGTGCAGATGTTTGTAACGCCCAAAAATATTACTCTAACACCCACCATAAAATATATCGATCGACTCAGAATCACTTTCTGAGTCGATTAAACGATGTCCGTCCGTCCGTCCGTCTGGCTGGTTGTCCATGTAAACTTTGTGCTCAAAGTACAGGTCGCAATTTTGAAGGTATTTCGATAAAATTTGGCACATATAATTTTCTCAACCCAAGGACCAATCCCATTGAAACTGGCTCAAATCGGTTCATTACTTCACGTAGCCCCCATACAAATGTCCACTCGAAATTGGACCTTATCGGTCATAAATGTTTAATTTATATAGGTATCTACACAAGTTTTTCTCCAAAAAAGTTTTATATATACGGAATTCATGTCACCAAATATTATTATGATCAGTACATAAATAGTTTTTAAAAATGTTGATTAAACACATGGCCAAATTTCATGGTGATCGGTCCATAATTTTTCATAGCTCCCATATAAGGCCCACTTCAGAAAATCACTCACGAATATAAATTATTGAAATTTTGAAAGAAAAATGTTTTTGCTCATTTACTTAGTGTAAGGTATTATATGGTCGGGCTTGACCAACCAACCTTTTTTACTTGTTTTTAATTGCGAATACGCTACGTGTAAACGTAGTATGTGTGACGTATTTGTTATCGGTAATCAAATTGCAAATTAAATGTCTACATATATAAGCACGTAGGAATAATTTTAAGATTTTTTTTACCAGGTACATAGACATTATAAATTTGTTAACATTTTTAAAATTATTTGATTCTAATTTGTCTAGTCAGTACGTAAATATTTTTGTATAACCTACACTACCATAGTGAGGAGGGTATACTGCGTTTGTGCTGATGTGTGTAACGCCCAAAAATATTAGTTTAACACACACCTTAAATTAAACGATGTCCATCTGTCTGGCTGGTAAACCTTGTGCGCAAAGTACAGGTCGCAATTTTGAAGATAATTCAATCAAAATCTTCAGCACAAAGACGAAACCAATTGAAGCTGGCTGAAATCCCTCCCGAAATAGGTCAAACATGTTTAATTTATATAGGTATTTACACAAAATTCGATCCAAATATATTTTATATATACATAATTTATGTCGCCTCACTTTCTGATGACTTAAATCACACCACCTATTTTCATGACGATCGGCCTATAATTAGTCATAGCTCCCACATAGGCCCACTTCCGAAAATCATTCACGAAAATATATTATTTAAATTTTAAAAGAAAAATATTTTTGCTCATTTTTTTAAAAAAAATATTTTTGCTATTTACTCAGGTTATTATATGGTCGTGCTTGACAGACAAAACTTTTTTACTTGTTTAACTTGTTATTGCCACTAAATATTATCATATTAAACTATCTTCAACAATATTTTCAAGATAACAAAAAAATTTAATTTTTTTGTTGGTCAAGCTACAAACAAAAAACGTTAAATGACAAACAGTTTTTCCAAGTCAGCTTGTTAAATTTTGGATGATACTTATAAATTTATTTAGATAGCTGAAATATGAATAATTTTATAATTAATATGGCCAAGGCGCAAACAGTCAGATCATATAAGCAAGTCTCATGCCATATAAATTTAGAATTATCGAGACTTAAAAGTTCAATTGATCTAAATTACTTATTTATAAAATCACCAAAAAATATCGGATTATATGGGTTTTGTCAATCCGTTTGTATCAAATCGAAATATTGATTATATTTTGAATTCTTATAAAATATTTTGAATTCTTATAAAATTCCAAGAAAATCTAGAAAGCATTATAGAGCCTTGAGGGAAGGACCTAGGAGGATACAATTTAGCACAAATAGTTATTGCGGATAGCTTATGTAAGCGGTTAAAATAGGTTGAATCGGTACAAAGTTTTGAATAACAATATATGAAAAACTTTGTTCGGAGTTACCGCTATACATATTTCGTTCCCGATAACATTTAAATGCATGAATCTAGCAAGGTGAAATTCTCCACTGATATTTCCTAGTAATAGAAAATATAAAATTAACCAAATCGGTTGAACCGTCTAAATGTTTTTGGATATAAAATGCGCAAAACTCAGTGCCTGTAATATATTTTCGGCACATCCAAATATAACTCTCTTACTTGTTTCACTTAAGTTTTTTTTCACAAATATTTCTATTAAATTGTGTTTAACTAACAATACATTTTAAAAGTCACGTAATCGAGTATACAAATTTTAGTCATTCAGCAACCTGTAAAAAATGTATCATCGTCATCTAAATAAAAACTAAATTCTGAAAATTTGTGCAATATCTAAAAAAAAAATCAAAATATTAAATAATGAAAAAAATTTACAATTTGGAATAGTTTTTGTATTTCATTAACTAATAGATATTGAAATTGATGAATTTGTTTTCGATTCTAGAAAACGTTACATGAGTATTAGAAATGTCAATTTACATTGTTGTACCTTTTATGGATTAGCATGGGGATCGATTAGAATTTGTTAAAATACATATCGCCTATTGTCTACCATTCAATTCTAGATTGATTCTTGAGTTGCTAATTTACGTGATCGTGATTTAAAGATTGGACATATCTGAAGTCAAAAATATTTATAGATATTTTTATAGATATAGACATTTTTCGAGGTTATAGAAGTATATTTAGGTTGATGAAAAATGTTGGTATCAAGTAAAGCTTTAAAAGTTTGAGAAGGTTGTGTTATATTCCTGAGGGTCAGCCATCAACAAGAAACTATTGCAAATTTCAATATCATGAAAAAGTTTTTGCCAAAATTTTATTTGACTATCTATTAGAAAAAACTAAACATTATTAAAAATCGGTAAATTTTGGTTTTAGTTGTATCTAGAGTATCCAAAACCGAAACCGAAAACCGGTCAACCGGTTTTTTCATCTTTGTAAAACCGACCGGTTTCGGTTTTCTTTAACTTTTCGGTTTTTTCACAAACCGGTTTTTTTAAGACGGTTAACCGGTTTTAACGAAATACTTTGTAAAGCTTATTTGAACATATAACTTAAAAATATTTTGATAACATTTTTAAAATATTCATTTATTTTTTAGAAAAAACCGGTTAACCGGTTTTTAGAATGACAAAACCGAACCCGGTTTTTTTAGAATGAGAAAACCGAAACCGGTTTTTTTATAAAACACTGTTTTCGGTTAAACCGGAAACCGGTTTTTTGAATTTGCCGGTTTTTTGGACACTCTAGTTGTATCCCACCATATTATTTTCCATCAAGAAGTATTACCATAATTATTTATAGTCTCCAAAGTCTAGAGATTATAATTTATATTGGACGTAATCTGTGAGTAAGAAGCCGTGAGTACAGATATCAAATTAATGAAAAGAAATTTATTCTGGTTCTATTCCTGGAAAATATTTCTTGAAAATTTTACATTGCTAGAGGAGAATGTATTTTCCGTATTTTAAATATGCATTGATCATAACTTTGAGAGGTGAAAGACTAGTAATCAAAGACTCTCAGATTTTCAAGATTTCTGTTGATATGAGTCACTGATTTTTGTCATTTCGAACCACAAAGCCGTTTCAATTCAGATTGATTTTCTTTATATATATTCCTTACTACATTTTTATTATCAATAAATGTATTTTCAAGATAATTAAATAAGATTTTACGTATTTTGTTAATCATGCAACCAACAGAAGAGTTAAATGATAAGCAGTATTTCTAAACATTGGCTTATCTTTTAAACAATTTCATTAAGTCAGTAAATTTATGATGATATTTGTAAATTTTGTTTAAATAGCTAAAACACGTTCTGGTCATATCACAAAAATATGATCTACTGAAAATTTTAAATACCGATATGTTTGTTAAAAGCCCATCACCAGCACACATTGAAGCAATTTAAACTAAAAGTGTAAACCTAAATACAGTCAAAAAATATATATCGTTACGTTAAAATAGGAAGGCCCTAATCGTGTTTTTTTCAGTTAAGATTTTTTAGCTAAATATGATATACTAGCTTGACCCGGTGCGCATCGCTACTCCTGTCGTAGTCTATGTTGGAAATTTCAGTAAATTCGTTTCGGCCGTTTAGTATTTATTGTTTAAGAACTAAAGGTACCAATTTTACCGGTTTTCCCCCTGTTTACCCCTTTCAGGTCCAAGTATTGAAAAAAGTTATAGCCTATTGACGCTTCCAAGTAAGGATCTATCTACGTTCCAAATTTCAATAAAATCGATTCAGCCGTTTAGGCGTGATGCAAACAAACAAACAAACAAACAAACAAACAAACAAACAAACAAACAAACAAACAAACAAACAAACAAACAAACAAACAAACAAACAAACAAACAAACAAACAAACAAACAAACAAACAAACAAACAAACAAACAAACAAACAAACAAACAAACAAACAAACAAACAAACAAACAAACAAACAAACAAACAAACAAACAAACAAACAAACAAACAAACAAACAAACAAACAAACAAACAAACAAACAAACAAACAAACAAACAAACAAACAAACAAACAAACAAACAAACAAACAAACAAACAAACAAACAAACAAACAAACAAACAAACAAACAAACAAACAAACAAACAAACAAACAAACAAACAAACAAACAAACAAACAAACAAACAAACAAACAAACAAACAAACAAACAAACAAACAAACAAACAAACAAACAAACAAACAAACAAACAAACAAACAAACAAACAAACAAACAAACAAACAAACAAACAAACAAACAAACAAACAAACAAACAAACAAACAAACAAACAAACAAACAAACAAACAAACAAACAAACAAACAAACAAACAAACAAACAAACAAACAAACAAACAAACAAACAAACAAACAAACAAACAAACAAACAAACAAACAAACAAACAAACAAACAAACAAACAAACAAACAAACAAACAAACAAACTTACAAAGACATTTATATATTTATATAGATGAGCGGACTATTTTTTGAAATAAACGAAAAAAACAAAAAAAAAACACGGATTAGGGCATATCTATATTAAGGTAACGATATATTAAATCGTAATAAAGGGTAAAAATATATCACATAGATTGATTTTAAAAGCAGATTTGTATAATGGAATATAGGCTCCCAAACAACATAAGTATATCTGGTAATATTAAATAATCAAAAAAAAAAAAAACTATTATATTGTTGTATACTTTTGAAACCAATTTCAAACCAGATCAGAATCGCTGGTAGAAAATAATAATCTTATTCAAACATTTCTTTTAGATTTGTATCCTTATTCGGCACATCAATTTGCATTGTTTGATTGTTCTTACAACAGAATCCCAAAACCGATGTGAGCTGTGTGGCACGTTCTGTTGATACAACATATCGTTGGTGTTCATATCATCCAATTTAGGCTAATATAAGTTATATAAGCACTTGCCGATGATAGACAATGTCGTTATCAAAAGAAATATAGACCAATGACGGCACCAGCCCAAACTCAACACCAAACATTGCAATTTTTCTGGATGCATTGGTATCATCCAAAATTCGACAATTTTGTTTGTTGGCATAACCATTCATCCATAGAATGGGCGAGCACACGGAACGTTGTCAGAACAGAAAACAAATTTTGTTAAAACAATTTTATAATTTTCAAGTGTTGTTGAACGCTGTATCAATCCATGGCAAAACAACTGAATAACTGACATCCAACTCGATAGATGTAGCTTAAACCAAAGAGCGGAAACTAGAAAAAAGCAAGTAAGAGAGCTATATTCCACTGTACCGTACCTTATATACCTTTCACCAAATTATAGTTTAAAATAAAAATTTTAAATATTTTTAGGTAAACATAATTATTTTTTTTTTTCAAAATTTAAAAAAAAAAAATTTGTTTTTCAAAATTTAAAAAAAAATTTTTTTTTTAAATATTTTTTAAATTTTTTTTTTTCATTTTTAAAATGTTTTTTCTTAAATTTATTAGTGAAAAAAAATTTTATTGGTAAAAAAAAAAAAATTCGAATTAAAAAATATTTTACCCGATTCTGACTTGGTTGCAATGGACTTTGAAATATCTATCATTAGATATCCATATTGTCTATATTAATGACTTAGTAACCCAGATATAGATATAAAATAGGCCAAAAATCGAGGTTGTCCCGGTTTTTTCCTTATATCTCAGCCATTTGTGGGCCGATTTTCTCGATTTTAAATAGCGAAAGAATTTCCAATATATTGATGTATCAATTTGTTTGTAAGTTATTTGGGGGCTACGGAAATTACAACGGAATGACAAACAAGGGTATACACTCATGGCGAAGGGTATAAAAACTCAAAATATTTATCGTACTACGACTGGGGCAGCAAAGCGCACCGGTTTATTCGTATTTGATCATTTACAGGTAGTTAATAACCATGCGATAAAAGTAATTAGATAATTAACAATTTATCAATTGTAAACATTCATCAAGTAGTATTATTTTTATTTAGGTACTATAAAAAACAATTTCTTTAACAGCTTTTTACAACAAAAGTTGTATTATTGTTGCTACAATAAAAATCGGTTAACAATCCAAAAGGCCTTTGTATAATAGCCAAGGCAATATGGCCTCCATATGTTTACGATAACGAGCATTCGCATACATTTGTTTCTTAAACTTAATTCCTTCTTCTGAGTCATTCATAAAATTATCCAAACTGGCATTATCGGTGGGATCACAGAGTACAGCAGCCATAACATTTGTACTTGTCAGATAACCTATGAAATGAAATACAATAATAAATAAGAGAAAAATATTACAAGTTTTTTTTCAAATAAGCAATACATTTAATAACCTACCCCATACTCCATATTTATAAATCATTTTGTGAATATCCTTTAAACTTGGTATTGCTTTGCTATAATTAAGTATTTGTAAACATTCTACTAAATGATCGTGATAAAATTTAATGAAATAATCAAATTCCTTTAACTTTATTTCCAATTTTGTGGACGATAACAGAAAATATATAAGATCTTGGGCAGGTGTAGCATAACGTGGCATTTGTAAATCAATCAAATAAGTCTCTGCAATATTCCCTTCATCATCATATTTAAACATGATATTGTTTGACCAACAATCGCCATGATTTAAAACATTAAATTCATTTGGATCGGGTTCTATGAGCTTATAAATTTCATCAGTTATGTGATTTTGCAGTTTTGCCACTTTATCGTAATATAACTCAGAGTTGCTGTACTCTTTAACACATTCCAAAAGAGTTTTTGTACTGCCATCGAACATTTTTTTTATTAGATCGTAGCCTTCGGGCTTAATATAAGCCGTACAAAACTCTCTGGGATAGAGCCCTTTTCGAGTAACTCTTACCGCTGAGGCAGCATGCCATTGTGCCAATTTTTTCAATACACTTTTAGTGTGTTCCATATCAAGACCATCTAAACGATTTGTATTTTTAAAACCTTGAAGTTTGAGATTTTCCAGTAGAATGTAGTTTTGTTTGATGGGTAATTGGTAGGATTTGGCACCAAATATCACCTTGACCCCAGCCTCAGTGTAGAGTTGTTCAAATTCTGGTACAAAGTCACGATACATACCGGCTTCTATAGCAAACACATCATGATTATCCATTAAATCTTGAAAGGTTTCAGTATCATGGCCAATTTTCAGCATAAAACTAATAGATTTGGTGGTGGCATCTAGAAATAGAGGATTAAATTTTAAAATAATTGTGAATTTTTAATATTATTATTTTAAAAATGTTATAATTTTTCGATTCAAATAACAAATCTTCTATTCTAAACCATAGAGAAAATATACACAGAGCGGAAACTAGAAAAAAAACTCAAACACACAAATTACTCAAAAAACTTACACATACATGTTGTTTTTGTTTTCACATAGTTTTTTTTTACTAATACATTCTCACCACTTAGGTTTTTGACAACTGAGTTAGGTCTTTGACAGGAGAGTTTCCAATCTATGTATATTTTCTCTATGTTCTAAACGTTCAAAAATTTGTAAAATCTTAAGATCTATTGGAATTCTATAGATTTCTAAACCCACAATAATAAACAAGTTGGATGCTATATTCGAATGAGCTGAAGTTTATATATCCTTCATATTGTTTGTAAACAAATTTTATTCTTTGGGAAAAAAATAGTTTGCATCAAAATGTTTGTAGTTTAATTTTTATTTTTTTGGCGAACAAAAATATATTTAAATAAACTGTTTCTTCGGAATTGGCCTTTTGTTAATCCAAACTTTGGAATACATATACGCAAAAATATGAAAACAAATCGGATTTTCAATACCACAATTCCCATGAATGTATTTGATATACAGATATGTTATGTAGATCCGTAGGATATCTGGGCCATAGGGAAATATACATATAGCGGAAACTCTCTTGTCAAAGACCTAACTCAATTGTCAAAAACCTAAGTGGTGAGAATGTATTAGTAAGAAAAACTATGTGAAAACAAAAACAATACTCGTATGTGTGATTATTTTGAGTAATTTTGTTTGTTTGAGTTTTTTTCAAGTCTATTTCTCTATGATCTTGGCCTTTGGAAAATGTAAACAAAGTTTCAAAACTAACATTTACATAGTTTGTAAATAATTACCTTTTAGCTTCATATTAATTTCTACTTTTAACATAACAGTAGCATAATTTTCTCCAGGTGCTAAAGCATTATCAACACTGAAATCTACTATTTCTGCAAAATCGTTATTTACATTTTTTAAAAGACTCTCAAAGAGCGCTGGCTGAATCCATGATGGGAATTTAGTTTTGTTATCATTACTTTTTTGATTAGTACTAGTGCACATGTTTTTGTTAGTTTTGTTTATTTTTTATCTTATTCGTCAACAATTTCAAGCGTTTTTTTTTATAAAATGTGTTTAAAGTAGAAATGTGTTTGAAGTACAACAATACCGGTTAGACTATGTTCACAATATAGCTTATACTAAATTGTTATTAGCAGGTGTATATCAATTTATTTGATAAAAGCTGTATGTGATAAGCTTAATTTCATCATATTAAAGCTTTTTTAAGAGCTTTCTATTTAAAAAATATTAATTTTATAAACTATGTTCGTTTAGTTTACAGCATTTTTGCAGATATACAGTGGGTGACAATACAATAGAAACTTTTTTGGAAATATATTTCATAATTTCAGTTATCAAAATCATCATCTATTAGAATATATGTATATACCCACGAACAGTGGGGCAGAATGATAATTTTTTGGAAAAAAATCTGGAATTTCTAAACGGCTGGTCCGATCGGGATAAAATTTGACTTGGGCGTAGCGAAGGAGTATTTGAGTTTAAATTATTAAAATGGACCCTAGAAATGCTCCATTCTCGTTGTGGATAGACGTTTGTTCACTCTCGTGATAAAAAAATATTGTGCATATAAAAATCATAAAAATATATTTATAAAATATAAAGATAAGTAAAAGCGACTGGACACTCAAAAACTATTTCTAAATATCAACATAAATAGAAAATTGTAGTGTTTGTGTTCTTGTGTATGACTCATACAGTATGAGTCTCTCAAACTCTCCAGCAAGTGAAAGGAGGCTCAGTATATACTGTTTCCACGGCAATTGGGTTCGAGCTCGGTTTCAACAATGGCAAATGCAGCCCAATTCGATGTTGGTCCTAAGGATGTTAATAGAGTAATTAAAAATAAATTGAACTTGAAAAAATCACCGGGATATGATTTAATAACTCCATCATTGATTAAGATCCTACCAAATGTGGCAATAATTGTGCTTTCTATATTGTTTAATGCGATCTTGAAACTTGGAATTTATCCAAAAAATTGGAAAATTTCTCAAATAATAATAATACCGAAACCGGGTAAAGATTTAACCCTGCCTTCTTCTTATAGACCTATTAGCCTACTCCCTTGTTTGTCGAAGCTGTTTGAGAAAATATTCCAGGAAAAGATCATACCTTTTTTGAATGATGGAAATATTATCCCAGTACACCAATTTGGTTTCCGTGAACATCATGGCACTATTGAACAAGTCAATCCTTTAACTGGAGAGATTAGAAATTCTTTTGAATGAAAGAAATATTGTTCTGCCGTCTTTTTAGATGTTGCTCAAGCTTTTGACAAGGTATAAAGGTCTAGTACATAAAATCAAATGCTTACTACCACTATGTACTCATAAATTGCTGGAGTCTTATCTATCGAATAGACTTCTCAGAGTTAAGTTCAATGATTATGTGACGAGAGAATACAAGATTGCAGCTGGCGTTCCACAGGGAAGTGTACTAGAACCTACGTTATATTTGATTTATACCTCTGACTTGCCTAAGTGCGATAAATTAACAATATCTACATTTACGGATGATACCGCTTTTATTAGTTCACACGAAAACCCACTCATAGCTTCTAGTCAACTGCAAAATTAACTCGTACGTGTGAAGACATGGTTGAAAAACTGGCGAATAAAGGTGAACGAGCTGAAAAGTAAAGATGGGCTCTAAGGAGAGGAAATTGCCCACCTATCACACTCAACAACGTTAATATACCGCAGTCTGATTATGTCACCTACCTTGGTATTCATCTTGATAGACGGCTTACTTGGCGCCGTCACATAGAAACCAAGAGACTTTACATGAAGCTAAAAGCCTCTAGCTTTCATTGGTTAATCAGTGATATAGCCTTGAACATAAAGTCATCCTGTGTAAGACCGTTTTAAAATCTAAAATTCTTAGGACCATGGCGGGAGCACCATGGTATATAAGAAATCAAAACATCGACAGGGACTTAGAAGTGACATTGGTAAAGGAAGAGTTCAAGAAAGTCCGTGAGAAATACATTGTTAAGCTGCAAAACCATCCCAATACGCTTGGAAGACAACTTGTGCAGATCCAAACCCGATCCAGGCTCCGAAGAGCTGATCTACCACACCGCTAAGATGAGTGCCAGTTAACCATTTAGGCTCTCTTGTTGGAGAGCAACTAGTTTTAATTTAAGTTATAAGATTTAAATACATTTTGTTAGGCCTATAAAAGGCAGATTCAATAAATTAAAAAAAGCGTTTAAAAAAATCTCTCCATACAACAATAATACATATCGCAAATTTGCTGCAACGCACAGTGTCAGATTTGTGTAATCTGGAGGGACTAATTCAATAATTTTTGAAACCCAGTGTTCCTTAGATTTTATACATTAAGCAATGTCCGTCCATGTAAACCTTGTAATCAAACTACAGGCCGCAATTTCAAAGATAATTCCACACAATTTGCTACAAGCTTTTCTATTGCCCCAAGTCTTTTTAATTTGGTTAGAATCGGTTAATTATTTCTCCTAGCCCCCAAAGGATTGCCCTATCTGATCTCTCTTATAAATATCTTAGTTATATAGATATCCAAACTAAACAAATAAGTTTTATATAAGCCGAACTCGCAGCACCAAATTTAGTGATGATCGGTCCATAATTACACATATCTCCCATAAATATTGGTATTCCAATAAAATTTAATACAAATAAGTTATATATATGGAAAAGTCATTTCACCTAATTTTATAACGGTCGGTTCATAGTTAGTCATAGCTCCCATGAGGCCTACTTCCGAAAATCACCAGCAACGGCTCCCGTACTTATGGACTTTCTAAAATTCTTAAACCTGACAATCTACTTCATCCAATATTGTCATCAGTAGGAGTATCCTGTTATGAATTATCGAAACATATTGAAAAATATTATACAAGAAGAATATAATATATGGAACTCCCTAGAATTAAAAATAAAACTGGACACGCTTACATTGGACGAAGATGAAATTCTTATATCTTTGCACGTGGTATCGTTATTTACCTATACAACCTATCGGTTGAACTTTGGCATCACAAACAAGTTATATCGATTTTAGAATCAATCCATTTAAAAAATCTCAACTTAGTTGTATATGCTTTCTTCCACTTCACGTTTGTTTCATAACAAAAGGATGGTAAACGATATAATAAAAAAAATTTCACTGAACTCTTAAAATTAAAACAAAAATCTTACCAAAAATGCAATGGTTTGCCAAGCAAACCAAACAAAAATGCAATAAAGATCGTATTTAGTAAAAAATATTGTAGTCTAATATTCAAAAAGAATTTAAAATAATATCAAAATACAACAAGATTCAAGTATTCAAACATTGATTATTTTTACCAAGAACTATTAAAAATGTTTAATGTCAATAAAAAATCTCACTCTCTGATACCGTTATATTGTTGTTGTTTACATTTTTATACCCTACACCACCATAGTGGGGAGGGTATATTGGATTTGTGCAGATGTTTGTAACGCTCAAAAATATTAGTCTAACTCCCACCTTAACGTATACCGTTCGACTAAGAATCACTTTCTGAGTCGATTAAACGATGTCCGTCTGTCCGTCTGGCTGGTTGTCCATGTAAACTTTATGCGCAGAGTACAGGTCGCAATTTTGAAGATATTTCGATAAAATTTGGTACATATCATTTTTTCTGCCCAAGGACCAAGCCTATTGAAACTGGCTGAAATCGGTTTATTATTTCACCTAGCCCCCATACAAATGTCCTACCGAAATTGGACTTTATCGGTCATAAATGTTTAATTTATATATGTATCTACACAATTTTTTCTCCAAATAAGTTTTATATATACAGAATTCATGTCACCAATTCTTATGATGATCGGTCCATAATTAGTCATAGCTCTTATATAAGGCCTGCTTCCGATAATCACTTTAACGAGCATAAATCTCCTAAAAATGTTGGTATACACATAAAATGCAACATAAATAACTTTCATATAGACATTAATCACACCACTTAATTTAATGGTGATCGGTCCATAATTGGTCATAGCCCACTTCCGAAAATCGCTCACGAACATAAATTATTGAAATTTTGAAAGAAAAATGGTTTTGCTCATTTACTTAGTGGAGGGTATTATATGGTCGGGCTTGACCGACCATACTTTCTTACTTGTTTTAACTTGTTATTGAAAATTCCGGTGTTGTTGCTTATTGTATATTTTTAATTAAATTCCACTACTACATTGAAATCTAACACAGTGCAACCTCGTCATAACTTACTTAAGTCATCTCTCGAGTACAGTCTCTAGTACGCCAAACCAAAATAAACCAAAAAAAAAACTGATATAATGGTTGATAAAAATAGTAATTCTAGTGTAATCAATGTCACAGACAGTACTATTAATAATAATAATATTTATACTAAGAAAAACGTTAGTGTTTATAAAACTACGTCAACTAATGTAATGAATTAATTTCCCCAAAAAATAAAAATATAATGCAAATGAAGAAAAAAATACTAATTGGCATGGACCATTACCAAACGCAATTGGAGTCAAATCCAAAGCATATGAAAAGTAATCAGGTAAGTCAAAAACGTTTCTGAATTCATGATATCCATGCAAATTAAAAAATATCCGTCAAGTCTATCAAATACCATAAGCCACCTTCGCTATATTTGTGAGAACCTGCCACCAATTCATTAGTTTATAAGTTCACCCAACGTGTAGGTAAAGCGATTTTACACGTAGTCTTGCTACGCAAAATATATATACAGGAAACAAAATACAGACTTATTTAGAAAAGTTTTTTGAACAATATGTGACAGTATTGATTAGGAGAAAAGAAATTACTACACGTATCAATTAAAAAGTGCAAAGGGTTTGACAGAAGTTATAAAAGGTGTGAACAGTTCTGTACCAACTGATGACATTAAAAAAGGATTAGAGTCTGAAGGCTATGAGCAGAAGTTCATTCATAATAACTATAATTAAGATGTAACAAAATGTCTCAAGCAGTGTTTAGGGTTGAAATTAATTTTAAATCTTCACAATTAATGACAAAAAGGGCGATACTCACCAATATGCAGTTTAAAATATCTTCTTAATCGCTGTAGAGGAACCCATTAAGCACAGATGTCCTACCAAGCATTCTGCAAATTACCCTATGTTCGTGTGAGATGCGGTGACATCCATAAAAGCCAAGAAAGTCCCCATATAAAAACAGATATCCAATAACTATGGTCAAAATCAAAATGGGAAATGCCCTGTATTTCTATGCATCCAGGAAACAACCAACGCCAGAAGACCTTTATATGATCAATATAAGGCTTTTAAATTCTCAAGCCTTCCTGATATATTGATATTCAAGTGGCATCATACTGCTCCATTAGCCTGTTGTCAATGATATCGAAACATTTTGAACAATTGTCGCTTGAAAGCCTTTTATTACACCTTAACAATAATTGCTTTATTCCTGATCATCAATTTAGTTTCAGAATGAAGCACAGTACTATGGAACAGGTATATCGACTAACTCCTCGTATCTGAAAATCTTCGAGAGCAAGCAATATTGCTCCGTTCCTACATATATATCTTGTATACTGAATATATGCCTACTACCGCACTGACTCATACATCTACATTTGCGGTCGATACCGCTTTTATAAGCATACATAAAAACCCCTCAATATCTTCCGAACAACTCCAGTATCACATTCGTAAATACAACAAAATTTACTCACGTTACACTTACTCTAAGACGAGAAAAGTGTCCTCCCATACAGATAAACAATATAAAAATTCCAGAACATATAACTTGATCGCCGCTTAACATGAAGCAAAGGTTACACACATTAAATTAAAGTCAATTCGGTTGCTCTGGCTAATTGGCCCACGGTATGCCCTAGACTTGGAATATAAAATACTGTTACGAATGTGCAATGACGATTTGAGTTTAACGGTCTGTAACGACTGCCTGCAGCATTCATCATGTTTGAAGGTACGTCCATCAGTAGCATGCGGTTATTGGCATTGTTTGTAAGTATGGTAACACTAAATGTTTGGTCTACTGGCAATGACATCGAAGGCTCTGGAATTCGAATGTACTAGTATGACCGTTAAGAGCATTGTAGAAGATTCCCGATAGATGGCGCGTGTATAAATAGTGGCAGAGCTAGAGTTAACATCAACTGTCGCGTACATTTGAGTTTGTACAACGACAGTGTGTGTGCATTTCTGCGAATTGATAGACGTGTATAGAGACACTGAGCGAATATTTGAACTGTTATTGGTGTACATTTAATTAAATAAAGAGTTGTTACAAATTTTAAACTACTAAAACTGCTTTTTATTTGCAATCAAAAGCATCCGGTTTATTTAAAGGAAATAAACCCCCGTTTTTAAAAGGTAAAAACAATACTTTTGTACAAGACAGACATAAAACCGATATGGCTATATAGCTGTCAGCCAATGTTCGAATGTTCAATGTTCCCATATGAGGATATGAGGGTCATAGACGACTAAAACGAATGGAGAAACTGGGTCTGGTTAGAAAACAAATTTATCGAGCACTTATGTCGGATATTTCTGCTGCAATACCAACTTAAGTATTAGTATGTCAGTGTTAAACTACAAGGGATATCCAACAAAATACTGAACCACGAACAATTTTTATAAAAATGAAACCTAAGTTTCCATTGTATTGGCTACAATTCAGTTTGTTTTCTGTTTTCATAATGTAATGTTCTTTTAAATAAAAGTATATATTAATAAAAATATCTAACCATTTCTTTTCGGATTGTAAGTTATTAATTGAATAATTGTAAAAAGTTTTCGTTGTATTGTCAACCACTGTATGAATGGTAAGCATACTCTACAATACGCCTAGACGGTTGTTTGTTTGATTTCAAGACTCAAAAATTAACTAAACAATTAAATGAGTTAACGAAATGAACATAATTTTTCGTTAAGGAGTCGGAACAGTTGATCGATCTATAACATAAAAGAAGGGTGTAGGCGAATGACAATTTGGCTAGTTTTACATACAAAAATTAGTACATTCGTCAAACTAGAGACAATTCACTGTAACACATCATACTTAATTTTTCTTGATTGGGTCATATATTCATTTAAATGGACTTTTAAATTTCAAATGATAAACAATTTTCAATATGGAAAATATTTTATTTCAACATAGGTATCAAATAAATGCTAAAAAGTTCAGCAGTCTAAAAAATTATGTTTTCTATACACGTACTAAATTTGATATATTCGTGATATATAACCAAGCATAGTAAAACTGCTATCTGGTCACATGTCCTTCACTATGGACTTTAAAATTTCAACGGATAAACAATTCTCAATAAATAATGACATAATATATTTGATTCCATAATATGTGTCAAACATAAGCTAAGAAGAACAGAAGTCGCATCTAATTTTATGAAGATCGGTCCATAATTGGTCATTAGTCTTATATAAGAACCACTTTTGAAAACACATTAACCTAAATAAAAATTCTATAAATATCGATATTAATAAGATTTGACACAGCCGAATAAAACATAATAAACTTTACCTTCAATACACATTTCCACATACATAAACTTGTCTTTTTATTCTTTCATTAAAAACATCAATATATTTAAATATCCTAATAATTTACAAATTAAAATTTAAAAGACCTCTTCTGTTCAGCCAAGGTAAAATGGCTTCGATGTGAGAACGGTAACGTTTATTTAAAAACATTTGTTTTTTCAAAGCAATACCTTCATCCTCGTTACTCATCATTTTCTCTAAGCTGGGTTTATCACTAGGATCCAGTAAAACAGCTGACATAACACCCATTATGGTATTCATAGCTAAAATGTATAGATAAGAATAATTACAAATTGCCTAAACCATATATGTATTAAAACACTTACCCCATGTTCCATTTTCTAACAATTCCATATGCAAGTCTTTTAGACTGGGAATTTCTTTGGGATATTTCAATAATTCCAAATTGGCCTTAAGATTTTCATGGTAATAACGTATGAAATAGTCAAAATGCTGCAATTTTATCTCCAACTTTGGTGATGTTAATAAAAAGTAATATAAATCATAACAGGGTGTGCCGTATTTAACTAATTGAAAGTCCACAAAGTAAGTATCAACAATATTTCCATCACTGTCATGTTTGAACATGATATTATTTGTCCAACTATCTCCATGATTAAGAACATTGAATTTATTCCAGTTAATATTACCGGCTTTAATCAAATAAGTGGTAGAGTTTTCTAAAAATGCTTCCTGAACAAAAATATGTAATAAATACATTAAACAATTAATTCAGCAAAACCTATTTATGTAACTTACCACATTTTTAATATATTCCTCATTACCCTCATACTGCCTCACACATTCCAAATATATCTTCAAGAATGAATCTGCCATTTTCTCACTCATCTCTCTAGTTTCTTCTGTGTATACGGAACGTTCATAAACTTCAGGGAATTTTCCGTTGCTTTCAAATAAACAGGCTGAGGCTGCATGAAATTCGGCAAGTTTTTTCAAAATTGCTTTAGTGTGTTCCATGTCTAAGCCCTCCAGGCGATCACAGTTCTTGAAGCCTTTACTTCTAAGATTTTCCAATACTAGTGTCTCACATTGTGTGTCTTGGGTCAGATTATAGCTTTTAGGACCAAATACTACATCGACACCGGCTTGTTCTTTGTAGAATTTCTCAAATTGTGGTATAATATTATTGTATGCTGTTGTTTCTTTTTCAAATGCATGCAGCAAGGCAATGATAGATTTAGCTTGTTCACCATGTGGAGGTATTTTTAACATATACGATAGACTACGGTTGGTATGGTCTGTAAATTATAAAAAATAGTTTAGTTTAAATATTTAAATATTATTTACATATTATTCTTATGAATCGCAGAGTAAATCTAATTTTTGTGTACTCTTCTTTACTCTTCTTCTTTTGCCTATGGCCAAATTAATCACACTTTACTGTGCTGAATTTAAAATCCCTATACCAAAATCGAGAAATATTCAAATTACATTAGTCTCAACATTAACCAAATTCACACGCATTGGAGCATACAAACATTCAGTCGCTCTCAACAGCAATCTGTAGAACGCCTTACAGATGAGCTTAAGTGAAATTGTTTACGGCATCATATGGAAAATTCAAAGGCTAGTCAGGTTTCCAAAGGGTAACAAACTTCCATATCTATTATTACCGTACCGCCCGATATGACTTAGTTAAAAGGCAAGATATTATAAACGAATAGTGTAATCGTCCCATCGAAAATAAAGAAAGAGAAATAAGTATTTTCAAAGCAGTATTTCATATTTCGGAAAGCTCCCTCAACAGTAGTCGATGTTAAGAGTTGCAATTCGGATTTTCGAAAGCTCGATCGATGACGCTGTTAATTTTGTAGTGTATACAGCGCTGAACGCTATCTCAGGCTAAAAGTGGAGCGAGGAAATACTACGCAATAATTACACTCGACGTAAAATATGCCTTTTCAGCAAACTGTCAATATATTTACGAAGCTTTTATTAACTTTAACGAAGGTCAAAGATACATCATTGGCTTAATAACAAATTACTTTAAGAATTGGAAACTAAGTAACTTATGAATCTGACAATGGCACAGACCAATACTGCGTTACAACTGGTGTCTCGAAATGTTAAGACAATTACAATGGATGCTTTACCAATGATATAAGTAAGTATTCCTTGAAATGGCTACACACAAAAAAGCCGGATAAAAGGAATATGCCGATATGTCGCTTTCTAAAATATCTAGACGTAGGGATAAAATTCAGGCATCACTTGGAAGGATGTTGCTTAATATAGGTTGACCCAAACCCACTACGGACACTGTTAGCAGCTGTGATTCACGCACCACATGACAATCTCGGTGAAACAGTTCCACTAAATAAAGATGTATACACTATATTATTCTTAATATATCCGAATGTCTGCAAAGGAGCTTATGAATCAAGGATTTTTCTGAGTACTTGTACAGATTTTCACATTCATCGATCAGCTATTGATCGAGCTATCGATAATCAATATGCCCAAGCTGTCTGAAGAAGTACAAATACGAGAATGCAGACAATGTAATATTTCGCGTTTTACTAGACTAAATATTCCAATTATGGAACCAAAAAATTTAGTAGGATATATTCTGGATATCAAATGAACTGATCAAATTTAGAGAGAGAGAGAGAGAGGGAGAGAGAGAGAAAAGATAAGAAAAGGCGCCACTAGATTACAATCGACTCATAACGTTATCCCAAAAAAGTTAAAAAGTCTTTTAACTAAAAAAGTCGAATAGTCGATAAATCTTTAAAAAAGTCGACTTTTATATACTAACCCCCATATGCATAAACAGTTAATAAATTTATCAAAGGTTTATCAAACAATATTTCCATACAAAATTTGTTTTATAAACCTTTGATAAATTTATAAACTGTTTATGCATATGGGGGTAAGACTAAATATGCACACAAGAACAATAAAAATATTAGTAATAGATAACAAGTAAGAGAGTTTTATTCGGCTGTGCCGAATCTTGTATAAACATATATAGATAGATTTAGACTTATATAAAACTTGTTTATGTCCAATTTTATTACGCTACTAATTATTATAAGATAATTATGAATGTTCAATTCATTTTCTGAGGGGGCCGTGTATGAAGACTAGGGACAAATGTTGTTCGATTTTCGCCATAATTTACAGTATAAGTTCAGAAAACTTATAAATAATTTGTGCAAAATTTTATCAGTCAAACAGTAAGTGAAATCATGGTCAAACTTCATAAAATTCGCTAAAACGGTTTTTATGTATTTCGAGTGTCGAATTTCAACGTAATAGCGATATATATAGATATTTATGTTTAATTAAGTGATTTTCAGAAGTGAAATTTATATGCTCACTATGTTCAAATAGTGTCCGGTCCAAAAAAATATTGGTGTCGCGATATCTCTTATCTATGAATTTTGTACGGATAATGCAATTCTATGGGCATTTATATACCATAGCACCATATTTCGGGAAGATATTTTTTATATATTATGGACCGATTTTTTCCATTTTTAACAGAATTTTTCCTTTTATCGTATAAATATGAGTGCAAAATTTCATGGTATTCTTTGTAATAAATTTACCAAAAGTCACAAAAAATCATGTGAAAATTATAAAAATGTTTGGAGGTTGTCTTACATTTTGATCCATAACCCTGGTTCTACAAATTTGCTTCTGCTGATTTTCAATACCAAACTGCATAGAAAAATTATAAAGATTTTGGATATTTCATTAATTTTGCTTATGTATTTTGGACGTGAGAGTGTTTTACACAGACAGATGGACATAGCTCAATCGAATTTCATAAGGATCAATAATATATGTACTTTGTTGGGTCTCAGATGAATATTTCTCAATGTTACACACGGAATGACAAACTTATATATACCCTCATTCACCACTTGTGGTGGTGGAGGGTATAAAAAGTCGATTTAAATGCAAGAATCGAAAAATCGACTTTTCATAAATTACCATAAGTTGAATAGACGACTATTCAAAAAATTAAATAGTCGACATTTCGAACTTTCGATATCCGTACCATTTTCGTCTTATTTTCATTCTCGGAAGTTCTCAAAGTTTTACGGACTATGAAACGTGCTCACCTTCCTACGGTGACGATTTATTCAACGTTTTGACTAAAGGCGTTCGAGATAAAAACTTTTCTCGATTTAAATCGGACTTTCTCAAAGATCGCACTATACGAGTTGTTGTAGATGGGGTATCTTTAAGCGACTTCAAGATTAATTTAGCAGTATCAGGCTTCGTTCATCATATTTTACATCACTATATCTATTATTTGTAGATTACAGCAACATTTTAGAGCAATGTCAGCTGGACTGAACTCATTCTATTAACAAGTACTCAACAATTTGTAATAGATTGGACGACACTTGGAAACACTTCCAGCAGAAGTGTTACCAGTCACTTTCAATTTATTTCCCTAGTTACAGCACAATGCACTGCAGGAGTAGGAATCATCTAAGTGCTGGTCCAAGAAGAAAAGTATTTATACAAAAATAACTTGTCCATAGTTCCTTACGATATACAGTGAAAAACATACAATTTAATTCTACCAGTTTCTCTGTTAATTTTATGGTATTTGAAATACTATTTAATTGGTTTAATACCCCCCATTATATGCTCTCATAAATTTACCTGTAAGTTCAATGTCGATGTCTACTTGTAGCATTATCGATGAATAATTATCACCAGCACTAGTTGCTGGACTAACGGTAAACTTAAGTATTTTTTGATAATTCTCGCAATCGGCACGTACGACATCAATAAATAACGATTCATTAACCCATTCTGGATAAGAGTTCGTCAATGGTTCAGTATTTTTAGCTTGTTCAGTTGTATGTACAGAGACGGTTGTCACTGATTCTTTTAACTTATCAGCCGCCGCAATTCTCTTATCTAAATCACTGCATTAATATGAAAGAATAAAAAAAAACAAATGTTTAAAAACGTATACTAGAAATAATTTGATGTTTTTGTTTATAATTTAGTATACTTACGTCAGATTTATTTCCATAAAACCACGATTATGCAGCCAAGGTAAGATTTCATTGATGTATTTACGATAACGTTCATTCGAATACATGGCATTCTTAAAGTTGTTACATTCTTCTGAATCACCCAAGAAATTTTCAAATTTAGCACTATCTGTAGGGTCTAGCAAAACAACTCCCAGAGTAAAGAAGGATGTCATGGTAGCCATTGATCCAAAATCTAGCATTTGCATATGGAATTCTCTAAGATTTGGTATATCCAGGGGATACTCCAACAGTTTTAAATTGCTGCTTAGATGTTCATGATAGTAACGTATAAAATAGTCAAATTGTGAGAGTTTTATGTCAATTTGTACTGAGGAAATAATAAAATAGTATAAATCCATAGCTGGTGAACCCCAATTGGTGTTTTGGAAATCTACGAACAAAGTATCTTCTAATTTGCCATCATCAGTGTATTTGAAGAGAATATTGTTGGACCATGAATCGCCATGATTAAGTACAGTAAAGTAGCCGGGCAAGAGTTTTCGACTGCGAACAAACAGCTCGATTAAATTGTCAAAGAATTGGTCCTAAAAAAGGGAGGTAGAGATAAACTATTTGTTATACAAGACAGTAAGTCTAATAGTTTTTCGATTACAGCCTTTGAATTTTGTTTGAAATAATACAAATATTCAAATCAGTTTTATTACTATTTGAGTTGGAATAATAAACTTTAGAAGCTATACTCACCATTAAATCATAATATTTCTCCCCATTATCGTAAGTCTTTAAATGATTCAAAAATGGTTTCTTAAAAGCCATAAACATTTGCTGCATTACAGCACGAGCCATTTCATTATCCATATCGGGTGAAAAAACTGGCGGATAAGCTCCGGTCTTTGCCACACGACAGGCCGAAGCTGCATGGAATTGTGCCATTTTACGTAACACACTCAATGTATGTTCCAAATTTAAGCAATCCAAACGATTGACATTTTTAAAGCCATTAACACTTAGGTCATCCAACAAAACATAATGTATGTTTGGATCCTCCAGATCTAGCCTATGGGATTTAGCACCAAATGTAATATCAGCACCTGCCTGGCGATACATTTCTTCCAACTCTGGCATGACTTCAGTATAGACAGTATTTTCGGTTATAAAGAAATTCATGGCCATTAACATGTCCTTCATTTCCTTGGTGTCATGAGGCACCTTCAACATGAAGGAGAAATCTTTTGTTGAATCATCCTGAAATTTCGCTGTCATTTTAACTCTCAGCATGAGAGTGGCATAATTTTCACCAGCAGCCATGGCTGGAAAAGCCTTAAAGGCCGTAATCTCTACAACATTGGGATGGGTTTTAAGCAATAGCTTTTTAAAGTTTACTTCATTGACCCATTCTGGAACACGGAGGTCTTGAACCTCATCTTTTACAATAGTTTCTGTTGATGTTGTTTCTACAGCTGAAAGCGTTTTTACTTCCTCTTTATTGGTATCAGTTTGTTCCTCATTTTCTTCCGCGATAACAGCAACCACCGGCAGCTCTACTTTAGGCAATGGCCTGGCATGTTTTTTGTAGGTAAAGTCTTTATTAGATACCACCGGAGCTATATCATAGCTATTGTTTTTATGTTTTGAACTACGCAGACCCATGAGTATTTAATAAATTGCTATCGTTAACTTATAATACGAATTTAATTATAATTTACTGTAAACAACAACCTTCACGCTTCACTTTAGGTATTTAACTAAAAACAAAGTAATTACAAACTAATTTTTTTATTTTATATGCATTTCAACAAATTTATTGTTTTTATTTTCATTTGCGATAAGCTTTATTTAAAATTTGTATACGTTTATCTTTTTTCTAACATTATTTTATACGGTCGACTAGTTATCAACTCTCAAATTTGAACTTTTATGGGTATAACAAAAGGTAATTCGATCTATTACTCTCTTTCTCTTTATACACCTGTTATCAATACTATTTGGTTTATATTGTTATCAATATTTTGAATTTCAAAAAATGTAACGTTATTAGTAAGAATTTTTTTCTAATTTTGGCAATAATGCAGAAATGTTGTCAAATGCTGATAAATTTATATTATGGTAGGTTAAAACAAGAATTATGCTGAATATTTTATAATCACCATCTGAATAAGCGTTTTGTTTATTTAGAGGGTAAGTATAAGGACATACGTTTTTTAGACATTGCTTCATTTCTGTTTAACTCTATTGTCTATTTTGAATTTCTTAGGACACGAAAATATATAGTTTACTAGGTGAACCCGGCCCGCGTTGCTGGCCATTAGAAAACATCTGTTTTATATTGCATCTCCATCTCAATTTTAATTAGTAGCTAGATGACGGCGGTGGTCATATGACAAAGTTGTAGTATAGTGCCATGCACTTTGGTGTGCCAACTCGGGAGCGGGCCACATAAGTCAGCAATTATCAACGATTATCCTTGTGCTTTATTAATGGTTATAGCAAAGGCATGATGAAACGTGAACTGGAGCCGATTGAATTCAAACGGTAAATAGTTGGAAAATATCGGTATGCGTGGAATCAGTACGTTTTCGCCTTTGAATATGACACCGGTAATTGTTGCCACAATTAAATTTGTTGAACATTTTTTTGATGGTGAATTTTATAATTGTTCTTCGTTCAATACTGTGTCAATGAATTTGTATTTCATTATTTCGCCAGGCAGTTTCAATTGCTCATTGAGCTTGTTGACATCATAATTTTTTGATGACAAAACTGCACTTTCCCCAGGCAATCTGAATTTTTGTAGTTGGTTGTAAGACTAGGGACTACTTTGTCGTCAACGGCTTGAAAATTTGCATTTGGCAGAAGCTCGGGAACGAAATCTCATTTGTGGCGCCATCAATTGGAATTTTTCTATATCCGATGTCCAACAATTGTTTTGAGAATGTTTCGACAGAAGGTTTTTGCAGCAAAAGCACACGCATGTTCGTTTATAGCGTTCGGCTTATGAGGCTTCATTTTCAGTGAAATAAATTTAAAGGAATTTCGCATCATCATTGGGAAGCGGGAGTAATTATCCAATTCTGTGGTACATTTGGCCTTGAACTTTAAAGGTGGGGATAAAGCGTCGGCTCTATTTGAAAATATGAATTGCACTTTTGGATATTTTGAAGGAAGTGCTTGGAAAAAGGATTAGCGCAGGAAATGTAACTTAGAAGTGGCACAGAATAACTTTACCGTTCGAACAGCACATTCCCGGGGATTCTTTAGGGAACTTCAAAATGCTGCAATGTGAGCAAGGTTTGTTCATTGCGCCAATCAGTACGTCCTTGTGATTCCTGGTGTCATCATACTTATTGTAATAAAATAAAATTACGGCACCTTTAAATCGATTATATCTCTCGATCGAGCCATTCGGGAGCGATTGGTTTCTAGTCTTTCGATATGCTGTTGAGATGTCTCCGCAGCTCTCGATGAAGATGCACTGTTACGCATTTGCTGAAGTCGTGATTTTCGTTCTCTTTCCGTATCTGCGGTTCCACAGTGGGGCAGAATTATTTCCAAAAAAATGAAATCTATATAAATATATAAATGTCTTTGTAAGTTTGTTTATTTGTTTGTTTGTTTGTTTGTTTGTTTGTTTGTTTGTTTGTTTGTTTGTTTGTTTGTTTGTTTGTTTGTTTGTTTGTTTGTTTGTTTGTTTGTTTGTTTGTTTGTTTGTTTGTTTGTTTGTTTGTTTGTTTGTTTGTTTGTTTGTTTGTTTGTTTGTTTGTTTGTTTGTTTGTTTGTTTGTTTGTTTGTTTGTTTGTTTGTTTGTTTGTTTGTTTGTTTGTTTGTTTGTTTGTTTGTTTGTTTGTTTGTTTGTTTGTTTGTTTGTTTGTTTGTTTGTTTGTTTGTTTGTTTGTTTGTTTGTTTGTTTGTTTGTTTGTTTGTTTGTTTGTTTGTTTGTTTGTTTGTTTGTTTGTTTGTTTGTTTGTTTGTTTGTTTGTTTGTTTGTTTGTTTGTTTGTTTGTTTGTTTGTTTGTTTGTTTGTTTGTTTGTTTGTTTGTTTGTTTGTTTGTTTGTTTGTTTGTTTGTTTGTTTGTTTGTTTGTTTGTTTGTTTGTTTGTTTGTTTGTTTGTTTGTTTGTTTGTTTGTTTGTTTGTTTGTTTGTTTGTTTGTTTGTTTGTTTGTTTGTTTGTTTGTTTGTTTGTTTGTTTGTTTGTTTGTTTGTTTGTTTGTTTGTTTGTTTGTTTGTTTGTTTGTTTGTTTGTTTGTTTGTTTGTTTGTTTGTTTGTTTGTTTGTTTGTTTGTTTGTTTGTTTGTTTGTTTGTTTGTTTGTTTGTTTGTTTGTTTGTTTGTTTGTTTGTTTGTTTGTTTGTTTGTTTGTTTGTTTGTTTGTTTGTTTGTTTGTTTGTTTGTTTGTTTGTTTGTTTGTTTGTTTGTTTGTTTGTTTGTTTGTTTGTTTGTTTGTTTGTTTGTTTGTTTGTTTGTTTGTTTGTTTGTTTGTTTGTTTGTTTGTTTGTTTGTTTGTTTGTTTGTTTGTTTGTTTGTTTGTTTGTTTGTTTGTTTGTTTGTTTGTTTGTTTGTTTGTTTGTTTGTTTGTTTGTTTGTTTGTTTGTTTGTTTGTTAGATAGATCCTTACTTGGAAGCGTCAATATGCTATAAATTTTTTTAATACTTGATACCAGAAAGGGATAAAAAGGGGGAAAAACGGGTAAAATTGGTACCTTTAGTTTTTAAACAATAATTACTAAACGGCTGAACCGATTTTTACATCGACAGGGGTAGCGAAGCGCACCGGGTCAAGCTAGTTTGTATATATATAGATAGATATAGCTAGATTTCAATCATAAAAGTGATTGATTTGATTTGAAATTGAATACAATTGCTTGCTTAAATAAAATTTTATTTGAAAATTATTTCAATCAAATGTATTAGATTTAATTAATAACATAATTTTGATTTTTTAATTCATATGATCAATTTCGTAAAAAAAATAAACTTCCTTTTTTCCAATAAATTTTTTTTTTTTTTTAAATTTGCAAATTCCATTTTTACTGTTGACAGTTTGGTGCACTAAACCAATATAAATATCGCTGTATGCATACAGCTTGTATTTATACTAAAACTGTTAACCAAATTTACAACAAAACGAATGCGCATGTTCAAAAATTAGGTGACTTTTTCGTTGACACAGCAGTACTTAAGCACATACAAGACAGTTGTTGTTAACTAAAATTCTTTTTTCTCAGACATTCGCAGTAACGACTAAAATTCTATTATTTAACAAGAACACAAGTGTGTGTATCTGTTTGCAGACATATTACGCGTGTGCATCAGCTATTTATACTAAAACTTTGAACCGAAGCGCATGGGAATTTTTGTACAAAAGTGATGAACGATAATATCTTTAAGTTTATTCTGTTAAATACTACACAGTGGTTATAGAACTTTTTATTTTTGTAAGTTCTGTAACTTGCGAATGGTTTGATGTATCTTAATGAAATTTTGCATTTTTAGAGTTGAGGTGTTTTAGAGTTGACTTGAGCAGTGTAGCAGTTTTTGGTACATCTGGGAGGTTGCGGGTAGATCTCCAAATTGGGTGGTTACACATATAAAATAAAAGTTTAATACATTCTAAGAAACTGTGTCTTAGAAAAGAAAGAAAACATTTGAAATATTAGTATTATGTGAAGATCTTTGAAAGTTGCTTTAATTATCGTATAAGCCCAAAAATATTCAACATTTTGTAATTTTTAAAAAATGTTAAGTCCTTTTAATCTATATATGTATCGTATAAAATCAAAACTAATATGTCAAAACTTTTTTCCAAAATCTCTATCTGCCTAGTTGTGAATAGTAATCAAATTCATACTTATGAAATGATTATGGTGATTTTATACATATTGACTAAAATTAAACTTGTTTTCTTAAATTTTTTTTCAAGATTTTTAAAAAAATTGTTGTATTAATAAGAACTGGCTTCAAATATTACTTATAATAAATTTTCAAATTGTTATAAACGCCAGGCAATTCTCGAATATAGTAATTTTTTTAAACCAAAATTCTAAGTGTATCATTAAATTAAAAAATTCACAAAGAGTTTTTTAAATTTCTTCACAAATCATAAAAAAAATATACAGTTGTGGACATGCAATTAAGTTATTAATGCAAGTTATTTTTTAAGTGTAAAAAACTTGTTTATTTTGTTATATTTACATTGTAATGTTTATGTAAAAAAAAGTTCCGTTAGGATTATTTGTAAATATAAGAATTTTTGTCATTTTATTGCTTTGGTTTATTAATAGTCAAACATTTCTTGAAACCTCAACAAAATTTAGGCGGACATTTAATTTAAATTTATTTTAAATATTTTAGCACTCTCCCCCATAACGTCGTTAGATTTTTCTAAATAATGGGTAAAAATAAAAGCACTACTTCCGCTGAAAGGGAGATTATTTGGAATTGTTTCCAAAATGTTGCTTCTGTCGCCAAAGTGGTAAAAACGTTAGGATTATCCCGTAATTACGCATTATAAAAAATATAAAACTTTTAACAATTTAAAAAGAAAACAACCGCGAAAAACTACCGAAGCTGAAGACCGGATTTTGGTCAGAATGAGTAAAGCTGACCCATTTTTGGCATCCACTCAAATTAGATCTCTGATGGAATCAATATATAGTGTTCAAATAACGGCAAGAACTATAAGAAGACGATTGGCCGAAAATAACCTTCATGGTCGCATAGCACGTCGAAAGCCAAACGTGTCAAAGAAGAATATTAAGAAACGTCTGCAGTTTGCCAAAAATCATATCAATAAAGATTCAAATTTTTGGAAAATGATAGTCTGGAGCGACGAATCCAAATTGAATGTGTTTGGAAATGATGGTAGGCCATATGTACGACGACCAATTAATGCTGAATTGAATCCCAACTATACGAAAAAGACGGTTAAGTACGGTGGGTCATCAGTGATGGTTTTGGGGTGTTTTTCCTCGTCTGGTGTGGGTCTATTAATTAAAATAGATGGTAAAATGGCCAGAGAAATGTATAAGAGCATATTAGAAAATAACCTTAATGGCGATTATGCTAAACATTTACCACCAGGGTGGACGTTTCAACAAGATAACGACCCGAAACATAAATCTCGGGTCGTTAAGTCTTGGTTGGATGAAAATCAAATAAATGTTCTTGAGTGGCCACCACAAATTTAAACCCCATAGAAAATCTATGGGGGATCATAAAACGAGCCGTTTCGGACAGAAAGCCCATAAACCAACGTTCACTTTGGGATATTATTCAAGAAGAATGGAATAATATTACTCCACAACAGTGCAACGATTTAGTAAAAACAATGCCAAATAGATGTGTGGAAGTAATTCGCCAGAAAGGATTTCCTACTAAATATTAGTTGTTAAAAATATATTTAATTTAAAATATTTTAATTTAATAATATTTTTTCAAACAATTTTGAAATAACTTAATTATGTGTCCACACCAAATTAGAGATATAAATATTATTTAGTACATAAAATCATTAAAAGTGAATAAATTGAATTTGTTTTGTTATAATATAGTTTACTTTTTATTAAACAAGCTTTTTTATCAACTGCAATATCAGAGACATTAAATGACTTAATTCAATGTCCACAAGTGTAAATATATATTGGAATAGATCTGGCATATAATTATTGCCTGTACGCTCAAAAATGTGGACTATGAGCAGATTTTGTTAAACTAGTAAAATTTTTAGTAGCAGTTTATTCAATTTAACAAAGATTTTAATAAAATTAATGTTTTCAAAAATTTATACGGGTAGCACGGTCTGAATCTTTCCAACTCCCTAATTTTAAATAGTTTTTAAAATATATTGCAACATTCGTCCGAGTGTTGTACTGATGGAATATTACATTTTCATGTCTGGGTGATTTTCTTCCAATTCTTACTTCAAACGAATTAGTTGTGTTCGACAGAGGTTCTCTGTGATGGTATGGTCAGATTTCAGTAGCTCATAATATATATATTCCTTGTTCTCCGACTAAATATAGAGCATTGCCTTAGCGTCATTGGTATTTGGCTTTGGGTCCATTTTAATAACTTAAACTCGAATACTCCTTGGCTATAGCCACGTCTCATTTTATCCCGATCGAACCAGTCGTTTAGAAATACCAGATTTATTCCCAAAAAAGGTTGATTCTGCCCTACTGTGCAACGTCAATATCTATCTACTGTAAAAATTTCAACGTATTCCGATTACTCTTTCAACTCGGAAACCACATTTGATACCCTTTTCGTGGTAGATTTGCAAAAATTTTAAAGAAAAACAATGTAAATATATTTTCAAATGGAATTAGCTTACTTGCGTTGGTAAAATTGTATTCAAATAAATTTCTGTATTGTGGTGGGAGTTCGTAATAAAATATTCGTATGTCTATGTCAATTTATAGAAAAACTTATCTTATGAAAAAAAGTACCAAAAATAAACACAATTTTTATCGTTAAGGGAATTTCCAAAAAGTACCAAATTTGTATTTGTTATTTTTTGATAAGTAAATAATACGATTTAAAATTTGTGTCTATGTATATTGGTTTAAAAGATAGATAGGGTGCCAAAAAAGTACTAAAAATAGTGTTTTTAACCGTTTTCTCCCCCAAAAGGTTCCAATTTCGAAAAAGTTCCAAGCACCTGTCAGCATTTTTTTAAGTGGAGTAACATCCAATTTTAAGTTTTTTTGTATCTTTATTAGTATTGAAGATATAAGGTTACCGAATTTACCATTTTTTACCCCCTAATCGTTCGAATTTCCAATAATCGCTTCTTAGGGAAGCGTTTCGGAATATAAGCGGAATTAGATTTGAGGGCGTAGCACCTCCCATATGAAGTAAATATTAATTTAGAATATCTGATCATCAGATTATATTCGATTATTTAATGCTGATAATTATTATAATTGACACTTCCCAGTATTGATTAATAAAAGTCATTTTATTAATTTAAAAATCAATAAATTTAATTTTTAGATAACATTCATAGTACACATAAAATGAATAAGTATGTATATTAGACGATGATAACTTGCAAATAACCATTGGAAATTTATGGTAGATTCAATATAAAAATATTCAAAAACTCTTATAATTTTAATCAAAACTGACAGCCGTCAATCTATAGGAAATTTATTGATTATTACAAACCAACATTTCAAATGTAAAAATACGAACAATTAGAAATACAGTGTCAAAAATAAATGTCTTCAATAAATACTGTTATTTTAATGGCCGATAAATATTTGGTAAATGTCTTAAATTAAACTCAAAATATCTAAGAAACACATTTATATTCCCTTCACCATGAGTGGTTATAGTATACATTAGGGCATTCAATTAATCAGGTTTGTGGCTTAATCCGATAATCGAACAAGTAATTAATCATGGTTTATATTTAATCGGTTAACTTGAAATTATCCGATTAACCGAATAATTTCTATTTTAATTTTAAATTGAAAATAAAACCACAAATTTTGTGTTCTTATTTAAGTATTTTGTTAATAAAAAGAACAAAAACATTAAAAACAAGTTAGAGTGCTATATTCGGCTATGCCGAATCTTAAATACCCTCCACCTAAATTAGGTAAAAATTATAGAAATTACATTAGTATAAACACTCTAATATCCATATTCAGTGTTTGTTATTGGGACTTAGCTCCGATTATGAAGAATGGTAGAATGGTAATGTAATACAGTAGTTTTCGCTTATAGTCTACAAATACTGTTGCACAATTTTTGTGGACTATGAGCGAATTAGGACTATAACCGAATTTATTTTTAAGCCTTTTTATGGATTATATATGAATCATGATATAATACACACTTTGGACTATATACAAATTATGTACTTTCTTCAATAAAAACACATTTTTTAAACGAAATAAAAGTTTATTTAAAATATAGTAGTATTTTATTTATTGTTAGAAAAACTAGTTTACGCAGAAGATATTTTATTTCAAATGTTCCGTTTCCAACAGAGTCTATAATTTTATAATAGGAATAAAATTTACTATTTAATAATTTATATACTTAATAGTTGGTTAACATTACCGATTGGCTCAACATTTTTATCATTAAAAAGGGTAAACAAATATATTTAGTCAAACTTCAAAAGTATATTTTTGTTCTGTTCTAATGAATTTTCCGGATGTGAGCCATCTATATATAATTAAGAACCCATAGTCCCCAAATATACTTGAAACTTATATCTGTTACATTTTTTACCGATATGTGTGTATATATGCGTTAATGTATTTTTCGTATGTGCGACTTATTTGGAAGATATAATTAAATATTTTAACGTGATTTCTATGTATTTGAGGCCTATTTTGCTTGATATTTTTCTCCATAACATTATTTAGAATAGTTTTGTAAGTATTATTGTGATTATCGGAAATGGAGCTAATATGGGTGCTATGGTCAAATATGGACCGATATTCACAAAACCCTGTAGTATACTTTTTTAATACAAAATATTGATCTGTATACAATTTTAGTTCGATATCCATATATTTAAAATATTTACAGAGGTTAATGTGTTTTTCGGAAGTGGTCCTATATGGGAGCTATGACCAATTATCGGCCGATCTTCATAAAATTCAACACATCGATTTTCGTATATAATGGAAACAATTATTTGATATTTTAACCACATAGAAGCTTTTATAAGAGATTTATTAGAATTTAAGTAATTTTCGGAAATGGACCTTATATGGGAGCTATGGTCAAATATGAACCGATATTCACACAATCTAGTAGTATCATACTACCCATCTGTGTAAAATTTTAATTCGATAACGATATTTTTCAGATATTTATGAAAATTAATGTGGTTTTTAGAAGTGGTCCTTATATGGGAGCTATAACCAATTATGGGCCGATCTTCATGAAATTCCCCACAGCGATTTTCATGTGCATGGGGATTATTCAAGTTGAATTTCAACCTGATAACGATATATATAAGATATTTAAGTGTATTTAAATGATTTTCGGAAGTAAACTTTATATGGGGGCTATGGTCAAATAGTGGCCGATCCAAAAAAAAATTGGTCTCGCGATTTCTGTTTGCACGAAACTTAGTTGTGCTGAATTTTGTATGGATACTGAAATTCTATGGGCATTTATATACCATAGCACCATATTTCGGGAAGAAATTTGTATGGGGGCTACGAGAAATTATGGACCGATTCTTTCCATTTTCAACAGAACTTGTCCCTTTATCATATAAATAATGTGTGCAAAATTTCATGGTATTCTCTGCAATGGATTTACCAAAAATCAGAAAAAAACATGTGAAAATTATCAAAATTTTTGGAGGTTGTCTTACATTTTATTCCATAACCCTGGTTCCACCAATTCGATTTAGCTGATTTTCAATACCAAACTGCTTAGAAAAATTATAAACATTTTGGTATGCATTTCATTAATTTTGCTTATGTATTTTGGACGTGAGAGTGTTTTACACAGACAGACAGACAGACGGACAGACAGACGGACATTGCTCAATCGACTTAGAATTTCATAAGGATCAATAATATATATACTTTGTTGGGTCTCAGATGAATATTTCTCAATGTTACACACGGAATGACAAACTTATATATACCCTCTTTCACCACTTGTGGTGGTGGAGGGTATAACAAACAAAACATAACAATTCAAAGCAAATATGGTATTTGAGAACCTTTTTATATATACAGTGCACTCGCGGTAACGTGAACAAGCTTTTGTTTACATTGACTACTCTGTAACGTAAACAAACTCAGAAAGCTCTATAACGTGAAATTTTCTTTTTTTTTCACTGGATTTGTTTTCTAATCATGTAGACAATAATGAAATACATACATTAAATTCGATTTTTAAAGTTTAGGGAATCTCTTTATAATAAAAATGTGTTTGTATCCTCTAAATTAATATTTTTATTATGGCAACGAATGAGTAATTTTATTTGCTATGAAATTTTATTTCAATGTATATTTTCTCGTGATCTCGTTTTGTTTTGTAATGCATTTTAATCAATAATTTTTGTTTTATATTTTAATAATATTTTAATTGTCTTAGTATCATCTCATATACAGCCCAATTATGAATAGAAAGTTTTTTCACATTTAATTTGAATAGGAACAAGTAAGAGAGATATATTCGGCTGGGCCGAATCTTATATACCCATCACCAAACTATACTTCAAAATAAAAATTTTAAATATTTTTAGGTAAACAAAATTAATTTTTTTTCCAGTTGTATTTTTTTTTTCGATTTTTTTTTTTTTAATTTTTTTTATTTTTTTTAAATTTAAAAAAATTTTTTTTAAATTTTAAATTTTTTTTTTTAATATTTAGCCAAAAAAACTTTTGGTGAAAAAAAAAATTCGGGTTAAAAATTTTTCCCGATTTTGACCCATTGTAGGTCCAACTTACTATGGTCTTATATACGTCGTTGCAAAGGTCTTTGAAATATCTATCATTAGATATCCATATTGTCTATATTAATGACTTAGGCCCGTTTTCTCAATGTATCGACAAACTGTCTGTTACTAAATGTCGACATAAATTTATTATGCCGATAAACTGTCCGTTAACAATTTTGGCTTTCTCAATATACCGACAAAAAACATTATTTTCTGTTGGCAATACCTTTTAAAATAGATGTGAAAGGTGGGAACCCTCCCTTCAAGTGACAACATGTTTACATATATCAGCTATTTAATGTGGCCATCGACAGCCGGAATCTTTTGAAAAATGCATTATCCTCCATGTCTGCCAAGTAGTTAGGGCTGGCATGATAAACTCTTTCAGCATTCACTTGGAACTCATGTTATTTGAGTTCGTCCTCCATCAAATTAATGTTATTAAACATTTTTTATAAAATCTGTTTAATTTCGTTTACAAAAACACAAACACATAAAAACTATGAACAGCAGTCAGCTGTTATTTATTTATCTGTACGATAAATTAATAATTGGCAGATGAGGTCGGGTTAGCTTTGCGATAGAATAGAACCAAATGAGACATTGAGAAAACCAAATTTCTTTAATCTGCAGTTTTTCGTTGGGAAAAAAGATAATCACCTAATGAGAAAACGGCCCTTAGTAATCCAAATATAGGTAAAAAAAAGGTAAAAAATCGAGGTTGTCCTGATTTTTTCCTTATATCTCAGCCATTTGTTGACCGATTTTGCTGATTTTAAATAGCAAACATCTCGAAAGCATGTCTGACAGAATTATTCAAGATTTGGATCCCAAAGATATCTGGGGTCTTCAGAAAATTGATTTCAACAGACAGACAGACGGACATGGCTAAATCGACTCCGCTATATATAAGGATCCAGAATATATATACTTTATAGGGTCGGAAAATTATATTGTGGAAATTACAAACGGAATGACAAATTTATATATACCCTTCTCACGAAGGTGAAGGGTATAAAAATGGGAAAAGGGAAAAAACTCCCGGGGAATTATTATTCATAATTGGGCTGATAGTGATCGTTGTTACTCAGTTGTGTTGTAGGAGAGCTAGTCATATCAGGAGCGGAGCTACGCACATGCTGGTGTAAAAATTACCACTCGTCAGCATTTACGTAATTTTTTTTATCTTTGAAAATATTTTACCACCACGTCAGCGTTAGCGTAAGTATTTAAAAGAAAAAAATTTGCCCCACATCAAAATTAACGCAATATTTTCATAGAATTGTTATTTTGGATATTTGTGGTTTCAACTCTTAAAATATTTTTCAGACTTTTTAAAAAAAGCTTGCAAGCCAAATGATTTTACCACATTTGAAAAACGTCAACACAACCAATAGCCCTTGATTATTATGAGACAATTGGTAACATTTTGGGTCCTGACTTAGTACCTCCGTCTCCGATAGAGTCGATCCCTGTAGAGTCTATAGGATGTAGCAAACGTATATGCATACAAAGTGCGAACACAGATTTTGATGAGTAAAAAACCTGTGGTTTCTACACCTGAATATTTTTTTTATGATCTCTTTTATATCTTTAAATTTATACATTTGGCAGTAAAAAATGCCCTTTAAGTTTTTGATTATCTTTAAATTCATATTTTTTTAAAAAGTTTTTGATATATAGTTTTTTTAATACTACAAAGAAGGTTTGTGAAGTAAAGTACCAGTTTTGTTTAAACAAATAAAAATATTAGTTGTAATTAAAAATGTAGTAGCTTATTTTTCAAAAGCAAATAATTATAAAAAAATTTTGTTTATAAAATTTTTTTACAAAATTTTTTTTTGTATAATTAAGAGGGATAAAATTTACCACCACGTCATTAACAATGTCCCAAATTTCACCTTGACAGTTAAAAGATAAGTATCTTACTACTTCTATATCCAGAAAATACATTATTTTCTTACAATGTGAAATTTGCCACTGATATTTTATAGTAATAAGAAATATAACACCATCCAAAACAGGTGAACCAGAATAAATGTTTTTATACAAAAAGTATTATATTTGTGGTGGGTACATAAGATATAACACTCGTTATTAAAGATACAAAAATTTAATACCATCACAAAACTAGAAAAACAAAAATACGACCCTGTTATAAAAATACTATTTTTACAATAATGTTAATGTCAAAAACAAAATTTCCTCAACGTTTCAATCTAATATATAAATTTATAATTGATGTCATAAAAACTCAATAAGCTACTCATGAATTTGCGACAAAATTGAATGACACTGCGTTTTATTTATTTACATTTACTTGCCATTTTTTACCAGTATAAAAGTGTGCCCAATTTTTGAGATATAGTTTTAATCAATGTGTTTTTGGGCTGATAATAAAGTGTAAACAGTTGTTGATTCACGTACTTGTTAACATATACATACTATCTCTGTTTTATGCTTATCAGTTTAGAAAAAAAACTTAAGAAAGTCTGACTAATTTAGTCAGACTTATAGTACTTACTAAGGTCGTTGTTAAATAAATTTAGAGATTTTTAATAACTAATAGTACTATACAATTGATTTATTAATAAACATTTGAATTATATATTTAGATGTTTTCTAGTTAGTTAGAGTTAGTTATTTTCTAAATATCAAAAGCTCCTCGATTATCCAACCATGGTAATAGCATATTCATATTCTTTACATACAAATCATTTGTATACATAGATCTTTTTAATTCATCATTATCTTCGTTTAACAAAGTGTCAACATTGGCATCATCTCGTGATTCACAAAGTATTATTGGCATTAATGAACCAATGGTGAGATATGCTATAAATAAAACAAATACGTATTTAGTAAATAGCTATGTATTAGCTTTAAGCATTTATAATTATCTCAACATACCCCAGTAGTCATGTTTTAGCAGCTCAAAGTGTATTTCTTTCAGACTGGGAAATATTCCTTCATATTGCAACAAGTTCAAATATTTCGTTAATTGCTGATGATAATATTGAATAAAATAATCAAAATATTTTAATTTCACTTCTAGATTTGTTGATGACAACAGGAAGTAGTAAAGATCCTGGGCTGGTGTGCCAAAGCGACTCATTTGAAAATCAATTAATATCGTTTCTATTAGACGACCACTTTGATCGTACTGAAACATAATATTATTTGTCCAGTAATCACCATGATTTAGAACATTAAATTTATTTGTTTTCCAATCGGATTCCAATTGCATAGGATCCGGTTGAGTTTCGAAGAAGATTTTCTGAAAATAATATTAATTAAATGTATATTAGCTAACAATAAGAGTTTTATTAAGAGACGTTTCTGATAAATTGTAATAAATTAATAACAGGTACATAAATTATATAGTTTTACTCAAAATGATTGTCATAAATTTCACAATTACAAACTTACTCCCAGGGAGTAAAGCTGAACGGTAAAGCTGAACGGTAAAGCTGAACAATTCATGTAAACATGTCAATGCAATCTGAACATATCTGACTAGGCACTATAAATAGCTCACAAAAATCACTCTGTACCTTAAAAATTTTAGTTTTTTACTATTTTTTGTCGCTAAAACAAAGATTTTTTGTTAAAGTAATATGATCAAGTGTACACTTCTCTATTGTGCTGTAATACCAAAGAATGAACAAATCATTATCGGTATGATCCGGGCGCATCTTGAAAACAAAGGATGACAACAGTTGTAATGCCATTGACTTAAGGACATTTAGATCTATATTATTTCCAAATCTTGTTACGATATCTTCAACTGTTAAAATGTTACATTAATTTAAATTTCTTATTTTTCTTGATGGAAAATCACTATATCAAAATATTGTTGAAATCTACTTTCAGTAGCCCCGAAATAACTTACATAGTACATGATTCATACATCAATATATCGGAAAATTTTCCGGCTCGGTTCCTATTTAAGATCGACACAATCGACCCACAAATTGCTGATATATAAGGAAAAAACCAGAACAACATAGATTTTTGATCTATATCTGGATTACTGAATCATTAATATATTACTAAGTCATTAATTGGTCAATATCGGGAATATTATTTTCAATCGAATTTTTTTTCAGAAATTTTTTTTTTTTTGTAATAAAATTTTTTTTAACAAATAAATTTAAAAATTTGTTTTTTTTAAATTAAAAAAATTGTTTTCACAAATAAATTTAATAATTTTTTTTAAATTAAAAAAAAAATCTTTTGCCTATACTTTTTTTACCAATAAATTAAAAAAAAAAAATTTTTTTTTAAATTTTGTTTAGCTAAAAAAATATTTAACTTATTTTTAAGTATATTTTGGTGAAAGGTATATAATATTCGGCACAACCGAATATAGCCCTGTTACTTGTTTTTAATAATTTTGTTTAAATTTTAATTTAAAATGCTTTTATATGAAAAAAAAACCTTTAAATCAGTGATCTTCAATTGTTCATTACGTCAAATCAATCGTAATAAGTAAAGATCCTCAATCTAAGATCACTAACAAAAAAAAGTCTTAACATTTTTAGTAATGACTGCATTTAACACAACTAACTTTATAATTGGCCTTAGGTTTAATATATATCTTGAGGTTCGAAAGAATTAATTCTTAATTCCATTTTCGAAATCTAAATAAATTCCACCCCTTTCCGTTAATGAATTCATTATGATTTTATTAATTCCTTTGAGATTTCACTCTTTTTAGAATTAATTCCTTATTGAATCATTAAAATTTCTTTGAATTCAAATCCATTACAAAATTGATTTAAAAATGTTTTGATTGATTCATTATTTTTATACCCTTCAGCTTCGTGAGAAGGGTATATATAAGCTTGTCATTCCGATTGTAATTTCCACAATATAATTTTCCCTAGTCCCAATACATAGTTGCCTTATAATAATTAATATCGTGATGAAATTGGATACAGACAAGTTTTATATGAACCTTAATCTTTCTACAAACGTTTGTGAGGATCGGTCCATAATTTACCCTACTTTATACAAATTTTACAATTTGTATTCCAAATGAATACTAAATACTAGGGTGATCGGCCCGGTTTTTAATAAGTCCGTTTTGGTTTGTTTGAAAAGCTCACATTTAGAATATCTAAGAGGTTATTCTAACCTAACGTATATGTTGACATTTGAAGTTAAATAAAGGTTATAAAATATCAAAAAGAAAATTCAATTTTAATTTCAAAATGGATCTAAATTTGACCCAAAGACCTTATGAAAGATAAGAAAAACATAGTTTTGGTATTTACCGGGGGAATCCCAGTTATCATTTAAGCGTTCTAAAAAGGCTTAGTTATTAGAATTCTTTGTCATAATTATATGATCTCTTTTTTTATACCCTCCCCCACCACAAGTAGTGAAAGAGAAATATTCATCTGAGACCCAACAAAGTATATATATTATTGATCCTTATGAAATTCTAAGTCGATTGTCCGTCTGTCTGTCTGTCTCTGTAAAACACTCTCACGACCAAAACACATGAGAAAAATTAATGAAATGTATACCAAAATGTTTATAATTTTTCTAAGCAGTTTGGTATTGAAAATCAGCAAAATCGAGTTGGTAGAACCAGGGTTATGGATTAAAATGTAAGACAACCTCCAAAAATTTAGATCATTTTCACATGTTTTTTTCTGATTTTTGGTAAATCCATTCCAGAGAATAAAGCGAAATTTTGCACACATTATTTTTATGATAAAAGGACAAATTCTGTTGAAAATGGAAAGAATCGGTCCATAATTTCTCGTAGCCCCCATACAAATTTCTTCCCGAAATATGGTGCTATGGTATATAAATGCCCATAGAATTGCAGTATCCATACAAAATTCAGCACAACTAAGTTTCGAGCAAACAAAAATCGCGAGACCAATTTTTTTTTGGATCGGGCCCTATTTGACCATAGCCCCCATATAAAGTTTACTTCCGAAAATCATTTAAATACACTTAAATATCTTATATATATCGGTATCAGGTTGAAATTCAACTCGGATAATCCCCATGCACATGAAAATCGCTGTAGGGAATTTCATGATGATCGGTCCATAATTGGTTTTAGCTCCCATATAAGGACCACTTCTAAAAACCACATTAATTTTCATAAATATCTGAAAAATATCGGTATCGAATTAAAATTTGGCAGAGATCGGTAGTATTAATTCACAAATGATACTACTAGATTGTGTGAATATCGGTTCATATTTGACTATAGCTCCCATATAAGGTCCATTTCCGAAAATTACTTTAATACTAATAACTCTCTTATAAAAGCTTCTATCTTGTTTAAATTTCAAACAAATATTTCCATTATATACGAAAATGGATGTGTTGAATTTTATGAAGATCGGTCAATAATTGGTCATAGCTCCCATATAAGGACCACTTCCGAAAAACACATTAACCTCTGTAAAAATTTTAAATATATGGATATCGAACTAAAATTGTATACCGATCAAGATATTGTATCCAAACCTTAAACTACTGGGTTTTGTGAATATCGGTCCATATTTGACCATAGCACCAATATTAGCTCCATTTCCGATAATCACAATAATACCCATAAAACTCTTATAAATAATGTTATGGAGAAAAATATCAAGCAAAATAGGCCTCAAATACATAGAAATCACGTTAAAATATTTAATTATGTCTTCCAAATAAGTCGCACATTCGAAAAATACATTAATGCATATATGCACTCATATCGGTAAAAAATTTAAAAATTTCAACTAGACTTGGTGACTATGGGTTCATAATTATATATATAAGGCTCACATCCGAAAAATTCATTAGAACAGAACAAAAATATACTTTTGAAGTTTGACTAAATATATTTTTTTACCCTTTTTTATACTCTTTTACTTCACTTGTGGTGAATAAGGAAAATGTTGAGCCAATCGCTAATGTTAACCAATTGTTAAGTATATAAATTGTTAAATAGTACATTTTATTCCTATTAGAAAATTATAGACTCTGTTGGAAACGGTAGGAATATGTAGTTATTTCAATTATAAATTGCTGAATTAGATAACATTTTTATACATTTGAAATAAAATATTTTCTGCGTAAACTAGTTTTACTAACAATATATAAAATACTACTATACTACTATATTTTAAATAAACTTTTATTTTGTTTAAAAAAAGTGTTTTTGTTGAAGAAAGTACATAACTTGTATATAGTCCAAAATGTGTATTATATCATGATTCATATATAATCCATAAAGTGGCTCAAAAAGAAATTCGGTTATAGTCCTAATTCGCTTATAGTCCACAAAAATTGTGCAACTGTATTTGTAGACTATAATTTAGGTGGAGGGTATTTAAGATTCGGCATAGCCGAATATAGCACTCTAACTTGTTTTGTTTTGTTATGTTTTTCCATGAAATGTTTTTGTTTTAATAACTATTATTTTAATAAATAAAACTTTTTTCTTCTTATTTGTAGACGTTTTAATATTTTGCAAAAAAAAAAAAAAATAAAAACGGTTAACCGGTTATTATTAAAAACTAGAAAACCGAAATCGGTTTATATTAAATTACAATTTTTCGAGGAAACTGAAACCCGTCTTTTAAAAAATGTCGAAGAATCGATCACCCTACTAAATACTCACCAATTTATCTTTCATATGCTTAAAATTTCCATATAAATCCAAACATTCGCGAAATATTTCGCTTATTTTAATGCGATGGTCTTCAAACAAATCCACATCACTTGACAACGATTTGTTGTACATTGTGGGATAAGGCCCCTCCTTCATGAAATGTTGAGCCGAAGCAGCATGAAATTGTGCCAATTTTTGTAATACAGCTTTTGTATGCACTAAGTCTAAACCTAAATGTCGATTAAAATTTTTAAAACCTTTAAGTCTTAAGTCCTCCAGTATAAGAACATCATCGTTAATTTCAGTTTCACTAGGATCATATAAACGAGGAGCCAATGTTACATTACAAGCGGCATTTTGATAATACCTCTGAAATGCAGGTATGTATTTCGTATAGGTGGTGTGTTCTTTAACAAATATTTTCCACTCCTTAATCATGAACTGTAGCTTTTCCGGTGTGGGTTTTATCTTAACCATATATGAGTGAGAGGTTTTCGTATTATTTTTTAATTCTAATTCGATTGTTATTCTTAGCATCACAGTCATAAAATTTTCTCCCGTCTTAACGGCCGGTTTTACCATAAATTTATTTATTCTGCGAAAATTTGAAAAATCTTTTTCCAAAAATTCTTGAAATAGTTTTTCATTTAGCCACTCTGGTACATCTTTAAAGCCCGTATTTTCTATTATTTCCTCATTATATCTGTCCATTTTGTTAAGCGTTTTAAAAATAATACTGTGCAGTTCTAAGTTTTTTAAGTTACTAAGTATCTAATACTTTTGTTGGGCTTTGAACAGTTTTTGTACTTAAATATTTAGTTGTATAAGCAATTAATTTATTATTGTTTAAATTATTTATAAAATACGTGCTCATCAGTGCTGCCATTTTAGCAATATCTTTACAAGATTTAGCATTTTATATTGTTAAAAACCATTAGGAATGTATAAAAATTTATAACTATACTATTAAATGCTATTTCCTTAAATCATAGGAACCAATAAAAAGTTCGTTTGTGTTTAGACTGTTTATTGTAAATAATAATAATAACTAAACAAAAGAATTTTGCAAAAATTTTTCTCTTGAATAATTTATAACTTTTTGAATACCTTATCCTGGCAACACTTGTGCTTATTATTATTTGCGCCTCAAATAATTGTAATTTAGTTTAGTCCCAGTTTACATTAGACGATAAGTCTCGTATGAACGCAAATACAACAAAAAACAAAATACATGCGACCAGTCCACAGTGGTATAGAAAAACTGGAATAGGGTGGGTAAAAATAAATTTATTAAAATTTATGTAAATTTATTTTTCAAATGCGAATATCTCCTAATCTATAAGAAATAATTGATAGCTACGACAAGGTTTATTGTAGAGCTCGTCGAGGAGATTCTACATATGTATGTTATTATTTTGAAATCGGAACACAACGAAGAAATAGGATGGTTTTAAATATTTGACAAATTTCATTCAAATTGAACGAAGCGTTTGGAAGTTATTTTCTATACCACTGTGCAGCCGTACAGCCCAAACGCAACGTTTTACATAAACAGCTGATTAGAATTAAAAATATTAATTAGTGCACTCATAGCTAAAACAGATGTTGTAATAAATTACAGTTCTCTGAGTTAATAAAAAGTTTTATTAAGCTATTAAATTAACTAATAGTTTTTCAAATAAAAGCTCCCACTATTAATAAAAATAATCCAAGATGATTACTACTTGTGTTTTAATGACCTTCAAATGTATTTTTCGGATGTGTTACTTATACTGGAGATATAACCTATTATTTGAGGTCTGTTTTGCTTGAACTTTATCTCAATAAGGTTATTACAAGAGTAGTATGATTTTTTGATACAAATTACTGACATGTTTATTATTTAGGTTCAATATAGATTTTTTGTATTTTAATGACTGATTTTTTTTAGAAAAGTGCCTACTGTGACGTTATTTACCGTGTGATAGTAAAAAAGCTTTGTAGATATTTAAGAAGTATATATGGTTATACAAATATGAAGCTTTTTCATGGATCGGTGCTATGCCTTTTTAGAATTTTTTACTCAAATCTGAAATTTTTGTTAAAAATTGGCCAAGTTTGGATAGGTCTAGGGGTTGTTGTGTCCGCTTAAGTAAGCCAAAATTTACTTTACACGCTTTTGCATTAATTCTTTTTCCGAATCATATAAAAATTGTATATAGTCCCCCAGAATATTTTTTTCTACAAATGAAAAAATATATGGGCCTTTTTGGGAAAAAACTTAAAAAATATGGCACTTTTTACATGCTCCAACTTTGGATGCGTTTCACTTTTTATAAGGACAAGATAACTGTTAGCTGATATTTTAGAAAAAAAATTCGACCCTCCGTAGGCCCGCCACATCTAAAAAACCATAAAAAGAAAATTAAAAAAAATAAATTAATAAACCTAAATATCTTTTTGTAGATCTTCTTAGCAATTTTTATATTTTAAATTTCAGCTCATTCCGATCATAAATTGATTTTTGGCGATTTAAAAAAAATGAGATGACCAATTTTAAGGAGCACCGCACTGGCCCCTATTAGCGCTAGGAAGCTGAACAACTGCAAATCAACTCAGATATACCTCAGCTCTAACCATTGAAATTTCGTAACAATATCTTAAACGGTTCCCGAGATACCGCATTATTTACAAAAAAAAAAAAAACGTTAATAACCTGATACAGCTCTTTATAAGAGATTTATAAGTATTTAAGTGATTTTCGGAAGCGAACCTTATATCGGAGCTATTGTCAAATATTAACCGATAATCACAAAATCTAGTATATCATTTGTGAATAAATACTACTGATCTCTGTCCATTTATAATAGGAATGTGTATCCATTTCAACAATTTATAGCTTATATGATTAAAAATTGGTTTACAGTATCCGACTGGCTCAACAAAAAGTATAAACCAGTGAAGTACAATAATATAAACAAGTAACAGAGCTATATTTATAACAAAAATTTTTGAACAAACATTTTTTTGTGAAAAAAAAATTCGGTGTAATTTTGACCAATTGCAGGTCCGACGAACTTTGGCCTTATATACGCCGTTGCAAAGCTCTTTGAAATATCTATTATTGGATATCCATATTATCTATATTAGTGACCTAGTAATCCAGATATAGATCAAAAATAGATGTTCTCGATTTCAAATAGCATGAATGAATCATGTTTGTAAGTTATTTATGGGATTTAGAAAGTTGATTTCAACCGACAGACGGATAGGCAGTATTGACTCCGTATGGGGTCGCAAATGAAAAATGTAGAAATTACATACAGAATGACAAAGTTTTATATAACTTTCTAACTCATGGTGAAGGGTATAAAAAAGGTTAAACAAATATTTAGACAAACTTCAAACTATGTTTTCGTTCTGACTCAATTTTGCATATACAAATGAATTATACCACAGCATTTCGAGCCTTAACAGTGAAACATCACAGATATATTCGTGTTAAATATCTTTAGCGGTTGTGGGACTTAAATATGAGCTATAGTCATATATTTTGCACGGTGGTTAATTCCGGCCAAAAATGTTTATTATTTTTTTTTCATTTTTATAAAGCATTGATGGTAAATTTTTCTTAACACTTCAAAATATGTATAAAATATCATTGTTATTTTGGCTATAAAGTAACAATATGGTTATTTATAGTGCTGTAAAGTCAAAGGTTTTTTCTAATACATCTAATTTTGTAAGGTTTTTAAAGTAAGTACTATACATTTCGACTGCAATTACGTGCCATTCCAATATCCAGAACGATTTCGGTGCCATCATCTTTTACAATTGTTTTGTAATTTTTTGGGCAATTTCAAAAATTATGTAAGTTTGACAGTTATTTACGTCTATGCTTATTTGGCCAAACCAAGTATTTGTATGTGGACATTTTTTTCAATGGATCGTTTATGTTTATTTTTAATTATAAACCTAATTAAAGCCATTTACATAAATTACATACATTTTTCGATACTTTTATAACGCCAATGTTTATTTGGCCAAACCCTGTATGTAATTTCTAATATTTTTTTTAGATGGATCAAGTGTGTTGTTTTAACTTGCACACCAAATTTCAAGCATTTACATAAATAACCTGATTTTTTCGATAATTGCAAAAAGTCCATGATTGTTTGGCCAAACCCTGTATATGTATTACGAAATTTTAATGACCAAGTTTTTTCGATCACTTAAGTTATTCTTTATTTGTGGACTTTTTTTATACTTTTAGAACGTCCATGCTTTTTTGGGAAAACCCTCTATTTGCACATCGAAATATTTATCCATATTATGTTATTCTTAATACAAACACCAAATTTCAAAAATGTTTAAGAAGAAGGAATTGATACGCAAATAAAGGCATTTAGTTTGAAATAAAATAATCGTTTGATAATAAAATAAATATCGGTCCCGGATTTGCACTTTTACGGGTCTAATAATTGAGATATATCGATTTGAAGTTAGTAAGTAACGTATAGTAATTTTTTTTACCCTTTACATGCATTTTTACCATATAAATGTCCTAATACATATAGTATACCACATTACCCGCTAATTTTTTCAACGAATATTTATGGATTTTTTCTTTTTTCTCATCTCAAATTTACCTGAAATTTGGACTTACAATACTTTTTTATTTTCCTGGCTGTAAACCTAAGATTAGTAGAAGAACACCAGCTGAGATCAGTTCCAATCGAATTAAGATACTAAAAATTATAATTTTTGACATATTAAAAATCTCCCATATAAGGCCCACTTCCGAAAATCGCTCACGAATATAAATTATTGAAATTTTGAAAGAAAAATGTTTTTGCTCATTTACTTAGTGTATCGTATTATATGGTCGGGCTTGACCGACCATACTTTCTTACTTGTTTTTTACTGGCTTTAATTAACAATATTATAAAATTTATATTTCTTTATTAAGTAGTTAGTTTTTATACAAAAAATATATAATAAATATAACAGATAACAAAATAATACTCAAGATAATAAAATGACTACTAACAAGTTTAGCAATAAAGTTTCCTATATTAATATAAACTGAAAATTTCATCCGAAATAGCCACGATTTTCCATCCAGGGTAAAATTTGTTGCAATTGCTTGACATAACGTTCATTTGTATACATAGCATGTTGCATATCACTGCCACCCGACTTATCGCCCATCATATTGTCCATGGAAATATCGTTTGTGGTTGTGGGATCCAATAAGAAAACTGGCAAAGCTTTTAATATTACAGTATAGCCTGGAAAGTTAAAAATGTGTATTTATAATAAAATACTAACGCCACAAAAATGATTCTCCTTTAAAAATATTTCTCCTAAAGCATTAACAAATATAAAATATTTGATAAAATAAATGCAGTTTCATATTTAAATTTACTTCTTTAAAAAATTTTGAAAGATAAATAAGTATTTCCGCAAAATTTGGTATTAACTCACCCATAAAACTTGTTTTGTAAATCCATTTATGAACATCAGTTACAGATGGCAGAGGTTTAGTGTAGTTCAAAATTTTTAAATGTCCTACCAGTTCTTGGTGGTAATGTTGCACAAAATAATCAAAGTACTTAATTTTTATATCCAAACAAGGACATGACAGTAAAAAGTATTGTAAATCCAATGCAGGTGTAACATAACGACCAGCTTGAAAGTCCACAAATAATGTTTCCATTATATGACCCTTGTCATCGTGTTGAAACATTATGTTGTTGGACCAACAGTCGCCATGACTGAAAACATAAAAACCATCTGGGTTTTGAGTACTGTCATTATCACTTTCACGGAGCTGGTCAATATAAATGGGATGGAAATTTATCTGTAATGAAAGGATTAAATAACAAATCTTTCCCGTTTTTCCAAAAAAAAAAAAAAAAAAAAAAAAAAAAAAAACACAAACACAAACTTATATCAACAATTTAAAAAACTCACAATTTTCTCTCTTAAATGTTCTGCCTTATACAACGCTAAACTTTTCAATAATTTTTCTTCTTGCGGCTTCTGAGATTGTGCCAAAACACTCAGCATTTGTTCATTTAACATTGGTTTCATTAGCAGTTCTGGTAAACTGCCTTTCTCAGCAATATAAGTAGCAGAGGCTGCATGAAATTGTGCCAGTTTTTTCAAAGCCCATTTTGTATGTTCCATATCGAGACCCTCCAAGCGATTCATAGTTTTATAGCCATCCACACGTATATCCTCCATTAGAATAACATCCATGCCTAAATCTTTTTCGAATTTAAATGCCTTTGGTGCAATATGCACATTATGGCCCTGCTTCTCATACATTTTTTCAAATGCTGGCAAAAGTTCATAATATGAAATCAGTTCGCGTTTAAAGGAGTTCAGCATGGATACTATAGCCATGGCTTGGGGAGACTCTGGTGGCACTTTCAGCATATATTTCAAGTTTTTTGTAGAACTATCTATGAAATAAAATTTACGAAAATATGAAAAATATTCTTGATTTTACTTTTGTTATAGTTACCTTTTAATGCTGCCTCAATTTCGATGGACCATAATGTGGATAAATAGTTCTCTCCCGCAGCAAATGCTGGCTTAGCTACAAAGTTTTGTATTTTACCAAAATTCTCTACATTCTTCTCTAAAACACTAACGAAAAGCTCAGCATTTAACCACTCGGGTATGGGAGTGTTAGTCGTCATTATTTAATAATTATACGTCTAATAACCGTTTTAGTATGATTTTGTAAACAAACTAATATTTAAAGTCAATAAAATTGTTTATATATACAAACATATGTATACGAAACATTTTAGCGCTCTAAAAAAGTAAATATATTCGTGCTCTCTCTATCTCTCTGCTTGTTAAAGCGATTTAAAATCTTATCTAAAGACATCTAAATTAATATAATTAAAGTTAAGTTGTGAAAAGATTGCACTTAATAATAGTTTTGATAACAAAATTATTGAAATACTCTACACCATGAATTTGGTCTGTTTCTTGCAATATTAATTTAAATATCTATATGGTAACATGTACATAAATTATATTTTCATATTTTAAGTAGCACTTCATTGAGAGTGGAAGTTTCAATTTGGCAGTAACATGTTGTATATCGTCGTTGCGCTAACCAAAAATCATATGGGAAATTCTACAAGATTTTTGAGCATTTTTTATAAAAACATTTATCTGGTTCACCCGATTATATATTTACTATTACTGAAAAATATGACTGCTAAAATTCACCATACATTTCTTCATACATTTTAATGTTAACGTTTTTATACCCTCCACCACCATAAGTGGTGAATGATTGTATATATAAGTTTGTCATTCCGTGTATAACATTGAGAAATTATCATCTAAGACCCAACAAAGTATATATATTATTGATCTTTATGAAATTCTAAGTCGATTGAGCCAGCTGTCTGTCCGTCTGTGTAAAACACGCTCACGTCCAAAATACACAAACGAGCTTAGTAAACTCTCAAGAAAAATGTTTACTATTGTCCTTGTCAGTTTGGTATAAAAAATCAGCAAAATCAGTATAGTAGGGCGAAAGTTATGAATCAAAACGTGAGATTACCTAAAAAAAAAATTGGTAATTTTCATATATTTTTTGTTATTTCTGTAAATATATAGCAGATAATACCATAAAATTTTACACTCGTTATTTTTATGACAAAAGGACTAACTCTGTTGAAAATTAAGGGAATCGGTTCATGATTTCTCCTAGGCCCCATACAAATTTCTTCCCGAAATATGGTGCTATAGTCTATAAATGCCCACAGAATTGTAGTATCCATACAAAATTCAGCAAAAAAAGTTTCGTCTAAATTTTTCGTGAATCGGACCATATTTGACCATAGCCCCCAAATAAAGTGCACTTCCGAAAATCACTCAAACGCGCATAAATAACTTGTAAACATCACTATTAAGTTGAAATTCAACACAAATTATCCCCATATATACAAAAGTCGCTGCGCCGAATTCTATGAAGATTGGTTCATATTTGTTTATAGCTCTCATATAAGGACCACATCCGGAAAACACATTAACCTGCGTAAATATCTAAAAAATATCAATAACTTAAATTTGGAAGTCATAATACAGGATTTTGTGAATATCGGTTTATATTTGACCATAGTTCCCATATAAGTTTCACTTCCGAAAATCAGTTAAGTACTCACAAATGTCTTATAAATATCTTTATAATGCTAAAATTCGACACAAATAAGACTCATATACATTGAAATAACTATACCGAATTTTATGAAGATTGCCCTATAGTTGATCATAACTCCCATATAAGTACCACTTCCGAAAAACACATAACCTGCATAAATATCTAAAACATTTCGATATCAAAATAATATTTCACACAGATGAGTAATTTGTATCCATTAATCATACTAGTGGATTTTGTGAACGTCGGTCCATATTTGACCATAGCTCTCATATAAGGTCCACTCCCGAAAATCACTAAAATCCTCATAAATTTCTTACAAGTATAGTTATCAAGTTGAAATTCGAAACCAAAAATTTCAATATATGTAAAAATCGTAGTTCATAATAGGTCAGCTCCCATATATTGAACCAAAATAATACATAGATCAGTTATTTGAATCCAAAAATCATACTACTGAATTTTGTGAATATCGGTCCATAATTGGCAACAGCTCCCATATAAGTTCCACTTTCTATAATAACTAATATCCATAAAACTCTTGTAAAGATGAAATTCAATTAAAATACATAGAGATCACGGTAAAATATTTGATTGCGATTGACTCATAACAGGTCATAGCTTCCATATAAGTTCCACAACCCAAAAATATATTAACGCATATAAACATTGATATCGATCAAAAATTCAACAGAAATTAGTTACAAGTAGACAGAAATCATACTGCTGGATTTTTTGATTATGGGTTCATAATTATATATAAGACACATATCCGGAAAATTCATTAATCGCGAATATATATTAAAATTTCAATAACATTCTAATAACAAATATTGAATATGGATATTAAAGTGTTTATGCCAATGTAGCTTCTACAATTCTCATCATATTTAGGTGGAGGGTATTTAAGATTCGGTTCTAACGATTTCGCCCATTTTCAATACCAAACATTTCTGATCAATAGAGAATATTTTATTAAAATTATATTATCTAGCTCCATCCTTATACGAACTAACCTTGAAAAATCTGTGTGTATTTCTCCAGCAAACATATTTTCTTAATTTGTTACCATTTTCCGAATTTGGAGACGTTTTTACAAAGTATTTTAAAACAAGTAAGAGTACTTACTATATTCGGGCATTTCATGTCAAGTGAATCAACTTTTGAAATCGATCCGATTGGGATGAAATTTGCACCATGTTTAGTTCTATTGCATAGCACTTCAGACACAATTTTTAAAGCAGGTGTTTTTTATCATCCATGTAACTTATTACTTATTGTTCTTAGCAAAATGTGTGCCAAATAGTTTAGATAGCTATTTCTTCAATCTTTCGGAAAAAAAATTTAAAAAAATATAAAAATTTGTTTTTCCGAAATCAAAAACTGTTTTCACCTTTTTTCAAAATGGGCCCTTTTTATCTCAAAAGAAAGCTAAGATATTTTCCTTGAAGACCTATTTGAACGCTTAGTGGGATGCGAGTGAGATATCTATCAAAATAAATGTTTTGTAACTTAAAACATACAACTTTTGATTTTTTTTTCAAAATGGAACATTTTTGGAAGTGGTTCTTGGTCGCTTAGTGGAATGCGAGTGGGATATCTATCAAAATAAATATTTTGTAACTCAAGAAATAAATTTTTTTTTTTCCTAAATGGGCACTTTTTAAAATTTTTTTTTTTTTTTTTTGCTCTAAAGAAAGCTTAGGTCCATTCCATTAAAAAAAGCCCCATTTTTAAAAACCTCTTCAAGGAAAAGAGCTAAGCTTTCTTTGATATTTTCGAAAGTGAACTTTATTTTTTTGCAAGTCTACCAATTTTGTTTGATTAGTTTGGACGTGAACGTGTTTACGTGTTTTTAAAAACCTCTTCAAGGAAAAGAGCTAAGCTTTCTTTGATATTTTCGAAAGTGAACTTTATTTTTTTTTTTTTTTTGCAAGTCTACCAATTTTGTTTGATTATTTTGGACGTGAACGTGTTTTACACAGACTGACATGACTCAATCGACTTAGAATTTCATAAGAATCAATAATATATATACTTTGTTTGTTCTTAGAAGATTATTTATCAATCTTACATACGGAATGACAAACTTATATATACCCTCATTCATTGATGGAGGATATAAAAAGTGTTGATGGATAAATAGATAGATTTTTCAGTTAAGTTACTCGCTTTCTGGTTACTTGTGAGAAATGTATGAAAAACTGGTTTTTTACCAGTAACTCAAGATTTTCGAGGTATTTGACATTTTTGCTTTTAAAAATTACAAAAAAAAAAAATTCGAAAAATGTTTTATTTTACTTTACTTTTCAGATTTTATATACATACATTTTTAAAAAGCGTTATTTATGTGTAATTTTGTGTTGAGTTTTTTCTCAACAACGATATTTACAAGGGTTTTGTGGTGGTTATAGTTATTTTCGAAAATGCACCTCATATGGGAGCTATGATCAAATATATATATTCCCAATATTTTTGGTGGTGGGTATAAAAACCGGATTTTACTTATCATCCAATCTATAGACCGATTTGGATGATTATTTCAACCAACTAAAATTTGTGAAGTATTGCTGGTATAGTTATTTGTTCTTTACATTATCTTTGAGTTTTCAGATGTTAATTTGTGTGCATAAATTTTGAATAAAAATTCAATTTTGGTATTTGCCTATCCAAAATTACAAACGGAATGAAAAACTAATATATTCCCATGGAGCAGGGTATAAAAAAATATTATTTATTTTTAATCAAAATGCATACGCTGATTACTGTATCAATACGAGTCAATATTATACTTTATCATACCAGGGTCTCAGACATACGCAAACATTTTCAAATAAAACAATATTTTTTCTATTATTTCCTTAATTAATGATATTTATGTACTTATATTATTGCAAATCGTAAATGACTTATCAATATTTATTGAGTCGCATTTTTAGTTTTCAATATTGGTCAATATCATTGTAATTCAAACTGATCTGATGATAGATTACTTTGTGTGTTATCAAATTGACTAAATACAGATTGCTGAATTTTTGAAATGTTATTTAAATGGTATCCAAGGCAACTTTCTATATTACTATTACTTACATTTCACACGTTTTAGAAATATTTTTCAGGCAACTGTAACAACGATTTTAAGCACATTTTGTTAACTATCAAAATAAGATTATTATTAAAAAAATTAATATAAATATTTTAAAATTAAACAATAATTTAAAAAAAAAAAATGCAAAAAGTAACCCGCCCCCGGGTGGGCTCGAACCACCAACCTTTCGGTTAACAGCCGAACGCGCTAGCCAATTGCGCCACGGAGGCAGTTGTCACTCTCTTTACTTACAAAGGTTTTGAACCCAAGCACAAAACGAAAACATAGAATGAAGTAAAATAAGCTCAACAAAAAGAACAAAAAGTTTCATGTTAACAATAGGTGAGTTCGTAGCAGAAATCCACCACTCACAGTTATAACAGAAATGTGTGTAGAACAGAATATTTTATCAACAACAAAAACATCTGTGCTTATAAAAATGTAAAATATGTACGAATACCGTAAGTCAAAAAGTAAAATAATGGAAAATTTAGAACAAAATTAAATTGAATTTTTTTGATAGAGATTTCTGCAGATTTTGTCAAAAAATTCAATTAATTTGTCATATTAGGTGACAAGATTAGTTCGATTGAAATACGTACTTGTTTGTTGCATAAGAGGAAACAAGGGGTTGGTTGGTATTTAACCAAAAGAATGCATAACTGTGTTATTTTTAGTATTTTTTGCAATGAGGGTGGGTGCATTCCTGTCAGTATTTAGTCCAAAATTAGGGCGTTAAACCGTTATACAATAATGATAAATCACTGAAAGTTAATTTGATTAGTTATGCGAATATATTTAATATGAAACAAATGTTATATAGTTTCATTAGAAGTTTTTTATTATTAAATTCTCTTAGAATTTTGGGATAAAATTGTTAATATTGATTATTTGCAACAAAATATTAAGGTAATTTAATGCCTTAATAACAGTTTGCTAAAATAATTCATATATGTACACACATATTATTTATTAAATTTGATATAAAAATATATTAAAAACTATCGTTTTTATTGACCTAATTCGAAAAGGGTAAAAAAAAGAAACGAATTTTAGTTACTAAATAAAAAGATTTGAGAGATTTTTGGTAATTATTTTAACTTTTATAGGTACTTTAAGATAAACTATTTTTGTTGTTAAGATAAACTATTTTTGTCGAAATCACAGCCTATTTTAAGTAGCAACCGAACAAGGATTACTCCCTATATAAACATGATACTTATTCTCGAATCATGTTTATTTTACAGTTATAAAATTTTTAAGGGCCTCATTTTATAAAACGAAACGTTTGGAAGCGTAAGCAATTTGTATGAAGAATACTGGGAAAATGGTTTAAAACTTGAATATTTTCCATAGAATTTTATGTTAACGTTTGTCGTTTCGTTTTACAAAATGAGACCCTTACCCTAGAATACTAAACCTCGCCTGAGAGGCATAACTACTCGTTCGGTTCTTAACGTTTAACAAACATAAACAAATAAGACTCATGGGCGAGGTATGGTATTGAAGAGTAATAAAAAAGGTTAAGTGTTCTAGGGTTAAAATTGAAAAAAAAAAACAAGTTAGAAAACAATATTCGGCTGTGCCGAATCTTAAATACCCTCCATCTAAATGCAGTGTGAATTACAAAATTTATATTAGTGTAAGGAATTTATTAGTATTTTATATATTGTTAGAAAGACAACTTAAAGTAGAGTACAATTGATTTAAAATGTAGACCGATATTCACAAAATCTAGTAGTATGATTTTTGGATACAATTTATTGGTTTGTGTACAATTTAAGTTCGATATCGATATATTTCAAATATTTATAGAGATTAATGTGTTTTTCGGAAGAGGTCCTTATATGGATTCACAAAATCCAGTAGTTTGCTTTTTGGATACAAATTACTTATACGTCCAAAATTGTGGTAATTTTAAGAGGGTTTTGCGTATTTAAATGATTTTCTAATGAGGGTTTTATATGGGGGATATAGTCAAATATGGTCCGATATACACAAAATCTTAAATATGACTGATATGCGTAAAATTTTGGTTTAATATATGGTTTGGAAAAAAGTTTGAATTTGAAAAAAAAAATCCAAAATTGTATGATTTGAGTTACAAAATATTTATTTTGATAGATATCCCAAAGCATCCCACTAAGCGACCAAAAACCTCTTAAAGGAATGGACCTAAGCTTTCTTTTGAGCAAACAAAATAAAAAATAATAAAAAGGGCCCATTTTGAAAAAAAGTCAACAAAGTTTTTGATTTCGAAAAAAAAATTTCAAATTTTTTTTTTTTTTTTTAAATTGAAGAAATAGTTATCTAAACTATTTGAGACACATTTTGAAAATGTTCAAAATTTGGGGGGTTGTCTCACAATTTGTTTCATAACTTAGGTTAAACTGTACCGAATTTTTTGATTTTCAATACCAAACTGTTTAGGAAGTGTTGTTGTGTATCTTGGACGTGAGCGTGTTTTACACAGACGGACAGACAGACGGACATGGCTCAACCAGCTTAGAATTTCATAAAGATCAATAAAATATATAATTTGTTGGGTCTCAGATGAATATTTCTCAATGTTACACACGGATTGCAAACTTATATATATCCTCATTCACCACTTGTAGTAATGTTTATATAATAAAAATAAAAATTATTTGAATAATTATTCTAAGGGCCTTATTTTATAAAACGCAACGACAAACGTTAAACAAATTTTGTATGGAAAACATTCAAGTTTCAAACTTTTTTCACAGTATTCTTCATACAAATTGCTTACGATTCTGAATGCTTCGTTTTATAAAATCTGTTAATATTCACTTATATCAATTGTAAAATGACAAGATGTGGTACGTTATTGGAGTAGAGCTTTTTACTGGAATTCAAAAGTATATTAAAAAATTCAAATTGAAAAAGTTTGAGTAGAACAACTAATCTAGCAGGACCTTGCCATTTATGTTGGACTAGTAAAGAGGTCAATGCATCATCGTAAACGTCTGATGGAGTCATCAGCTACATACAAAATATTTATTTAGTGGTATATTCAACTTACAGCACTTTTACTACATCATTTTGTTTTATTATAGTCTGTGCAAAAACGATTATTTCGGCTCCACCTGAAGAAGCCACCACCCTCGATATTCCCTTATTGGATAAGTGTATAATAAGTATGCACCTTATATAGACACATATCCCTTTTCTCCAAACACATTCCGCTAAAGCACGTATCCCTAATCGGAAAGAGGCCTCATAGTATTCGAAGATCCTAACATGCCTTGAGTCCTTAACAGAACACGAGCATTCACAGAGTTGAGAGTAAACAATGCTATCAAGGATACTACCGCTCCTGTTATAGTCGTAAAAACGAAGATCCTAAGGGAAGCATGCTTCATAGTATCCCACCACAGTATTAGTCCATAAAATCTTGCCTTAAAGATCTAATTAATACCCCTCGTACCTATCCTACAATTAGGACCAATTGCATTTTTTTATAAATACATTGACACATTCGCCTTATTTATCATATTATGGATTTTAAAGCTACAAGATAGTTTCCTGTCCAAGATAATTCTAAAATACTTAGCACTATTCGTAATTTTCAGTCTGATTCGATTCAGCTTCAGTGAATCAAACCTTATACATCCTTTAATAATTTCCAGTTCCGTCTTCAAGTGGTTCATACCAGGTCCACAAGAAATTATTTATTCACTTAGTTTACTCAATGCAAACGCCACACAGTGATTTAGAAAAGTTTTTTTTTGGAAATAATTCGGTATTATTTTTTTAATTTTGCTCAATTTTTTCATGGTTGTTTAGATGTGGCGGACCTACGGAGGGTCGAATTTTTCTTCTAAAATAGTACCTATATTGGTGATAAAATTCTAAATAAAATAAAAGAAACTTGCTAACAGTTATTTTGTCCCTATAAAAAGTTAAACGCATCCAAATGTAAAACGTTTTTTATTTTTTTTTTTTTTTTTAGAAAAAAATTTTCTTCGGGACTATATACAATTTTTATATGATCCGGAAAGAGAATTTAATGCAAAAGCGTGGAAGTAAATTTTGGCTCACTTAAGCAGACACAACACCCCCGAGATCTATCCAAACTTGGCCAATTTTTAAAAAAAATATTAGATTTGAGTAAGAAATTCAAAAAAGGCAAAGCACCGATCCTCGAAAAAATTTCATATTTGTATAACCCTATATGCTTCTTAAATATTTAAAAAGTTTTTTTACTATCACACGGTAAATAACGTCACAGTAGGCACATTTCTAAAAAAACTCAGTTTTTGGAACACATTTTCACCGGTTTACGAATTTCGGTATTTGAAAATAAAAAATGTCAAAGATTATAATGTCGCAGATTTAAGGATAATTGAGGGTATATAAGTTCCAAGTTTTGTTATGATATCTTTATCCGTTAAAATTTTACATTGATTCAAATTTTATATTTTTCTTCATGGAAAATCAGCATATTATAATTTTTTAAGTTTTTAAAGTAAATGACGTCCCAAAAAATCATAAAATTTTTTAATTTTACCAAAATATCAATCCTCATGTTCTAAGGTTTTCAACAATAGCAAATACTGATGATATCTGATGATATCCGTGGTGGGACAGAAACTACAATCAACCAAGTCCTAAGTTATTTCTTCAAATTTTATAAACTTACGTTATGGATTACACTTATATCTAATTGACTTATATCTCATTATTCTATTATAATCTTTTATAATTAGCATTAACTTACCCAAAATCCACCTGATAATACCCTTATTTTTTTCTTTATAGTTTAACATCTAAACACTTGTTATGCCTGTTTTTTAACAAACTAAATCTTTTTTTAACCGCAAACAAAAAACTAATTGAACGTAACAATGAAGATATTGTATGTGGGAAAATCTCCACCTGCCCTCATACATCCCTCTTTGTACTACAAGTAGCAAATATGCAATACTAAACAATATTGACAACACTAACAAAGCGTTAAATTATAATTAATTTTTCATAAAAATAGCAAACAATAGCAATATGGGTGCGGTAATAAGTATGCAATTTTAAAATATGTAATCGTTGGTGAAGAGCAGAGCAGTAAGCAGGGCTGCATATTTAGAATTGTTCAGCAGATCAGCCTATTTGTGTTTGCATGTTAAACAAGTGTTCGTTCTGAAGTCAGTATCACTTTGTTAAGTCAGCAAACATATTTGTTGGTAATTTATACTTGACTAAATTGATTTAAATGAAAAGAACAACAACAATTATACACATACTGTAATTGTATACAAGTTTTGTTACAATTTCATGGTTTAACGCGCTTTGTGTATACTTTTTAGGGTGGTTTTATTAACGAGTAATGGTTATTGGTTACTTATTGGTATTCTAGTTGGCTTTGATAAAAGTTATATTTGTATGTAATAACATTCGCTTATGCAGACGATGTAGCAGGGTTGATATATGCTAAAATTCTGGATACCATATCGTGTTGTATGGAACCAGTATTGACTACACTATTGGAGTATGTCTTGTGGGTTTTATTAGGAGGTATAATATAGATTACGCCCAAACTGAGAGGAATCATGCAAAAATATAATTTTAGTATTATTGGTATTATCCGGGTCGGGAGACCATCCTGAAGTCTCAATTTCTAGATTAGGATAACTAAGACCAATTGTGGAAACGGTATGAGGGCTCAATTGGATCGGAAAACCATTTTTATTATATTATCGGGGAATAATATTGTGGCATGATATGAAGCAAGTTTGGCATTGGTAGGCGTGGACTATTTCGAATATAAGTAATTACAGCAATCAAGTTCACGTCAACGGAAGCATTGTATACCATGTTTAACTGGTTGCCAGTGGATGCGGTAAATATACATATTGTTACGAATGTGCAATAGCGATTTGAATAGCGATTTGAATGGTCTGTAACGACTGCCTGCAACATTAATCATGTTTATAAACACGTCCATCAGTAGAAGCTTCTACTTATCAACAATGTTGATAGCATGCGGTTATTAGCATTGTTTGTAATTATGGCAACACTGCATGTTTAAGCTGCTAACATTAACATCTAAAGCTCTAGAATTCGAATGCACTAGATTCTTCGTTAAGAGCATTGTAGAAGATTCCCGATAGATGGCGCATGTATAAATAGTGGCAGAGGTGGCAGTCGTGAGTTGAGTTGATCATAGGCGCTGTTAGAGTTAAAATCAACTGCTTTGTACATTTAAGTTTGTTCATTATAAAGTGTGTGTGTATTTCTGCGAATTGATAAACGTGTATAAAGATACTGAGTGACTATTTGAACTGTTGTTGTTGTACATTTTAAATAAATAAAGAGTTGTTACAATTTTAAACTACTAAAACTGCTTTTTATTTGCAATCAAAAGTATCCGGTTTATTTAAAGGAAATAACCCAACGTTTCAGAAAAAAAATTTAGTTGCCTTTCATTGGCATTTTCTAAGAATATTCCGGAAATATTTCGTGTTTTTCGACAACCGTTAGTGACCTGGACTATTGTGACATCTGTGTTCATGATCTATAAGTTTTTAGATGTGTCCTCAAATGATATTTTATATGATATGACATGTTTATTTAGTTTCTTTGAATAAAAGCTAAGACTCTTAAAAATATATTTTTTTCCACGGTCGAAATAGATATATATCAGTTAAATTTAAGAAAAAACTGAATAAATTCGTTTCATATTATTATATTTTATTAGATTTATTTTAAAACCAGAACATACACCAGTTATATATCGTCACCTAAAATGCAAAATAACGTAACAGCGAAAATACCACAATCGAATGAAAAAAAGCAAAATTTTAATTTGGAAATGTGTTTGTCATTATGTTAAATGATCAAATGGGAGAAATTAAGTCTATATCATAGATACTTTTAATTTTTCTATGGTTTTGAAATGATGTTACATTATTTTGCATTTTAGGTGACGATATATAATAATTATTTAATGTTATTAAATGAAGTTAGTTTAAAATCAACTGTTCTTAAATAATTTAATGTCAAGTAAGATTTGGATTTGGAAAGATATAGATTTCTAAAAAGGGTAGAATTTCGAATCCTGTGAAAATTGGGAGATTTGTAATATTAATTGCGACCACTTTTTTGATATGCATGTAGTGATATGTGGTTTAGCGACGTCCTAGCCCTGGAAATATTATGGCACATATTTCAACCCTTTAAGCAGAAATTGCGTTATTGAATTGAGGGTATCTTCTAGACAACTACGTTAACCAAAGAATGTCCCGTATTTCTAAATGAGATAATTATACATTATAGAATAACGCTAATAATAGTCCCTGGCTATAAAAACAGCTAGAATATCTTTATATCTAGAACAGTTAGCAAGAAAAGGCATTCACCTTGCAAATGTAAAGTAACATGTCCAACAGAAACAGTTTCAGCATACCCATATTATGTGGACCAATGAAAACATCTGGGCGATGCGAAGTACAAATAGGCCGTATATAATTCTCACAGAACAAATCTACTTATGGGATTAAGAATAAAGCAGAACAAGAAACTGGTATCAACTATTACAGGAAACGGTATCATGTAAACTATTGCTATGATACTGGGTCTACGGTTTAACGATTACTATAGAAGTTGTCATAACGAGTTTGACGGTGTCTCACCTGTTCTGTCAATTTCTATTTTTCAGATTCTATGAGAAAATATAAATTTCTTATTCAATTCGTACTCGACTACTTTTTTATATCTGAAATCTTGTGAAATTCCACATCTCTAGATTATAACCATTTCAATATTTTGATTTCACCCTAACCACCACAAAAAATTTATAAACCTCATTATAGACGTCCTTGCCTTGTCATAAACTGCAAACAAATTATATAAAAAAGGAAAACATTTCCCTTTTGTTTTTGTCAACAACAGCCGAATGTTAATCCCAAAATATTGCACAAACACTTACGAGTATATCCTCTAAACTCCTTGCTGAACTTTCATGTACATATTTCCACAGGGTGGCTGAAAAAAAAGAACCAAAAGTCAACCCGCTGTAATAAGATTCAACCGAACGAATAAATAGCACCCTTATTAGAGTCGCTGAAAATAACACAAAAATATTACAATTTCTAAGATGCAACACTTGGTGGGCAGGCAATATGTTTTTGTTCATATACGAGCATTACGGAAGGCTTATTAGTAACACTTCATGCGAAATTAGCAATTGGTTAAGCAGGGAATCACAGATGCATTTAAGGGTTGCTATAGTATATGATCGAATGGAATATAATAGTAATGTTTATGTTGTTATATGTTAAGAGGTTTCACGTGTCTGCTATTAGCACTTTATAGTTAAACATTGATTTATCTTAGAAGATTATTAAAAAAATATTTAATTTTGATTAGTAGATGACAACATTTCAATGTGAATTGTAGGATACCACCTGCCGAGCATCTGATTTTTGTCTCTAAATTATAATGATTCACAAAGATTCCCACAATTATTAAAGAGTTTTTAACAAGTTTTTATTAGAGAAATTCAGCTTGATGAAAAAATGCTCTCTTATGTATATATTTATTCGGTTTCAGAATCTGATAACTCATCACACAAATATGTGTTTTGTCTGCAGTTATTTTTTGTATATAAATGCATCTGCTGATAAATTATCTTCCATTTTCTAAGATATTCTCAATTAAAACCAAAAATGAATAATTAATTAAAGATATGGAGTTTGGTTTGAGCCCCGGAAATTAATATTATCTTAAATGAAACATTCTCCTTTTTAATGCAACAACTCTTAGCGGGTAAATAATTTCTATTCACTAAAACAAATTGTATCGAAATGACTATGTATTCTTCGAAATTTGCAGTAATATCCCATGTTTCAACTTTTTAGCACGATACATTGAGGATTTGGGCAGTTATATGGTCCATACATATTTCGCGTATTCAAATATGCCCATCTTAATATGTTGTACGGTCTGGAGGAATTGTTCTCCCCGTTTTTTTGTAAGCCTCTAACCATGGTCGACTTGGCTAATTTCCAATCAGAGTTCCTAAGAGATGCCATGTTTGGCATGGTGTTCATGTGCAAACTTTCGTCTTTAATTCGATCAAATGCAGGACAGAGGTATAGGTAGTGTTCCAGTGTTTCGTAGTGTTCCCTCTTCTTTACACTCTCTGAAGATCATATTGTCGGATAGACCATTAAGCATTTAGGGATATGGTCGTTCTACCGAATGTGGAGTTCTGTCAGCCTTTGTAATATTCGTTTATTGGCCGCTTCTTTAGTTCATCCTTAAACCTTAAGAAGGGTTTACTATTTTAGAGTCCGCCTTCTCGTTTCCGATAATGCCATAATATCTTCGAACCCACATTATCTCAATATTTTCGCAATTATTGTATGAGTTTATTTCATTTCATTCTTACACTGTAAATCGCTCCGATATTTAACATTATCGTTCCTTTGGATTTTTATAACCACTTGGCTCATCAATAACGCGATGTCGAATGCATAATAGACGGATTTAAAACTTTGATCTGAAATAATCATTATATGACTATGTATTGTAGTTACCCATTGTAAGGGTAATAAAAGAACTCCTTTTGGAGTTATCTGCCTCCATTTCAATTAATTACCACCAAAAGGTAGGGGGTATATTGAATTTGTCATGCCGTTTGTAACACATGGAAATATTAATCGAAGACCCACAAAAGTAAATGTTGGTTGTATGACTTAAAAATTATTTTTTAAGGTTTAGCTTTTATTTTGAAACATTTGTACAACATCAATTTATTCAAAGAATTGGCTATTGTTAGCTATGACCTTTTCCCATCTTTCTGGCAACATATGGATTCCGGAAAAAAACTGCTCATCTTTTGATGCCAAGAACGAATTAAGTAAATTTTGGATACTCTGTTCCAAAGTGAAGTGTGTCCTAGGTAGATACGTTTCACATTGTCAGAGGGGTCAAGGTCTGGACTATAAGGCGGGTGAGGCAAAGCTTCCCAACCACTTTATTCTAAATAGTTTTTAACAGGTATTATAACATTTGGCCGAGCGCCGTTGATACTTGGCTTTGGTGTCCATTCGGCTGGTTGCCCGGGCTTCACATACGATCTTTAACTCTTCAGGTTATCGTAATTTTCTTCGCAAGTAATGACTCGGTGCAAAATAGAATCAATTCGGACACGTAAAATCGACTTTCAATGTCTCTCATCTTCAATACGTATGGTACCAAAATTCCCTGCTTTTAGTTGAATCCTGAGTAGCTGCTAATGATTTTGCAAACTCTTGTTGAGTTTTACAAAATTCGACATTTTCGAAGCAAAAAAAAACTTTGTTGTTTACACTATAATTTTCAATAACTAAATGAGAATAAAATGACAAATTAAAAACAAAAACCCCGTTCAAAAGATATGCAATATATTGTAAATCCAGCATTTTAAAGTCCTTATAAAATTTAAAGACGATCTAGCTATGTCCGTCCATATGTCTGGTGATGCCACGGTAGGGTCTACCTATAAGAGCTTAGGGAGAGGAATTTTCGTCAAATATTCTTGGTTGATTTGAAATATTTGGTATTACAAATGGGCAAAATCGATAAGTATAACTACACGCAGAAAAAAAATATAGTTGGGCATTGTTACTGTAACCATTTAAACATTTGTGCATGGTTACTGTAACCATTTCAACATTTTTAACAATATTATAGTCACAGTAACAATATATATGATTGTATATGATTTTTTTTCTGCGTGTGGAGTTATGGACCAAAATGTTTTGTAATTTTCTTTAATTCTATTGCAGATAACATTAAAATTTTGCACATGATATTCCTATTATAAATGACAAATTTCTATTGAAAATGATAAGTATCGGTCCATGAATTCTACTAGCTACCATACAAATATCTTTCCGGAATATGGCTAAATGATACATAAAAAATTTGGTATTGAAAATAGGCAAAATCTGATACAAATAAATATTTGTATACAAAATGTACAAAAGTAGCTGTCAGTTTTGGGTGGTGGGTATATAAGATTCAGCGTTGCCGAATATAACACCTGTACTTTTGTTTGTTATTTCTCGCCCCATTCACTCTGGTATATTCCGGTTTTTATCAAATTACTGTAGGAAATCAATTAGATTTGAGGTCAAATCTTTATGGAAGGCTTTTTCTTTATCAATGAATATAAATAGCTGGGGTATATATGTATGCCTAGATCAGCAGTAAAAATGCAAGCGAACTGAATGAGGTATTATGATATCGATTTGAGATATAACGTAACCATTAGTCCAGAATTGCCAGATATTCTTAATCTAGGTGGTGAGACATTAAACAGTCAGCTTGTATATGGAACCGTAATTTGTAATTGTATTGATGATAATCGGTATTTGCTTCCAGACGAAAGCATATATGAAATGTGAGGTATCCCATAGACAGCCTTCAAGCTATGTATCAATAAAGATCCCTTCGAGAGGTCACAAACTATATACAGAAGCTGTCATGATAAGAAATATAAAGTTTATTCGAAATAGCAGATATTAATTTGGAAATTGTAAATTCCTTTACTCCTCTACTTCTCACCCATTTATATTACTACTTATCTTAAGACTTCATTTATTTATTTCAACTATTCGATTTTTTCACCTTCATCTCCTCTATCGCTCTACTTTCCTCATTCTAACATGATTGATTTTTTTATACTTTATTTTTTTTAGATTTTTATTCAAAACAAATGAAAATAATTACACAATAATCAACAAATAAAACCACGAAATGTCTCAAGGTTTGAGGTTTTCTCTTAAGCCAAACTATGACCATAAGGTGAAACGAAATCTCTTTGAAATGCCGACGGATGTAAATGATGAGGCATTGCGCCGGGATGATGATGACCATTCATGCCACCATAAATATCATTCGAACGGGTTTTTATCGAATTCATAGGTGTGCCGGTAAGTAGTTCTGACATGAAACCAATGTAGGTAATGGCTAAACGCAAAGTTTCAATGCGAGATAAACGTTTTTCGTAAGCGAACGTAGGCACCTTGCGTCTTAACTTATCGAAAGCTTCATTTAAATTAAACATGCGACGGCGTTCTCGTATATTGGCTGCTCGCCTTTGGGCCATGGACGCAGTACGACGTCGAGTTTTCTTGTTGGAATTACCATTAGTGGAGGAGGATCCATTAGAGGTGCCATTCGTACGACTACTGCTGTTAGAGCGGGGATTAACTAAACTGCTGACTTGGGAACGTTGCCAAAGAGCTGTAATAAAATTTGGTTTATAAAAATGTTTGTCACAGAAAAGTCACCAAACGTGTGTACTCACCCAAATCTGTGCAGGGAAATCCAGTAATTAATTCCTGATATGGCACTATGGGAGGCGGAGGAGGCGCCTCTTGTGCCCATAATGGTTGAAATGGCACTTCTGGCATGTAACCAGATTCCGAATGATGCTGCATTTTGTAGATATTTTATCACTTTTTCTTTATATTCTTTCACAACACAATTTAATTCACAAAATTTTTATTTTTATCCTATTAGATTTTATAATTTAAATCAATTCAGTCTTTTCTACTTGGAAGTTGTTGTTTGAATGTTAGTTGGTCTTTTGCCAGTTCTTACTTTTATATCGTTTTTTCTGTAGAGCTGTAATCCTTGTTGGAATTTAAGGACATATAAAAACTACCCCTATCAAGTAACATGTGTGTTATAGTCGCCATATTTGATTTCCAATTGGCAACAGCTCTTTTGAATTTCATTGGTTAACTTGGTTTTTAGGGTGTGTAAGGGTCTCTTTTTAAATTTAGTCACTATACAAATTTATATTACTTCCTATCTTGAGAACTAGATGGAGCCACATTATACGTTCTTAAAAATAGGTGGCGTTTCGACTTTTAGCCAGTAACTATTACTACATTTACAGCAAAGGTTTGTGTCCATACTAAACTACAGTAATGTTTGTTGTGGATCACCTTGTGAATGTTTGTCTCAACTTAATCATAGAGGTGAAATGTTATCTACGTACAAAGTCGAAAAGTTAGTAAATTAAAATGTACATTATTTTAACACAGTCAATTTAATATGAAATTAATCCATAGATCAGTGCACAGTGGTTTAGAAACGTTTTTTTTGGAAATAATTCTGTAACTCGGGAACTATTAGAGACATTGTTACGAAATTTCACATGGTTGGAGCTGAGGTGTTTTGAAGTTGATTTACAGTTGTTCAGCTTCCCAGGGATAATGGTGCGTGGCCCCTCTAAATTTTTTGACTTTTATGAATTTTTCGGACGTCATTTAGCTTTTAAACTAAAAAAATTATAATATGGTGATTTCTCATGAAGACAAATATAAAATTTGAATTAATGTAAAATTTAATTGTTTAAGACAATGGTGCCCAAGCCCTATACTATTGGTGCTTGCTCATTTGTTTTTGTAAATGCTCTTAGCTATAGGCTGTGTGTTTCTATACTCAATACAGCACTCAGCACTAGTAATATGAAATACACAAATAACTTTGTCTTGCTTGTTTTTTTTTTCGATCTTCACTGTATACACGCAAGTGCAAAGCAACAACACTTTCGTATGCTTTGGTGGTAAACATTGACGACAGCGATCATCAATGTAGATTTTGTTTTTGTTTATCGTATGGTATTGTTTAAAAAAGTGTGTATTTATACCCTACACCACCATAGTGGGGAGGGTATATTGGATTTGTGCAGATGTTTGTAACGCCCAAAAATATTAGCCTAGCACCCACCTTAAAGTATACCGATCGACTCAGAATCACTTTCTGAGTCGATTAAACGATGTCCGTCCGTCCGTCTGGCTGGCTGTCCATGTAAACCTTGTGCGCAGAGTACAGGTCGCAATTTTGAAGATATTTCGATAAAATTGGCACATATAAATTTTTTGGCCCAAGGACCAAGCCTATTGAAACTGGTTGAAATCGGTCCATTATTTCACCTAGCCCCCATACAAATGTCCTCCCGAAATTGGACTTTATCGGTCATAAATGTTTAATTTATATAGGTATCTACACAAGTTTTTCTCGAAATAAGTTTTATATATACGAAATTCATGTCACCAAATTTTATGATGATCGGTCCATAATAAGTCATAGTTCCCATATAAGGCCTGCTTCCGATAATCACTTTAACGAACATAAATCTCCTTAAAATGTTGGTATACACATAAAATGCGACACAAATAACTTTCACATAGACATTAATCACGTGACCAAATTTCATGGTGATCGGTCCATAATTTGTCACAGCTCCCATATAAGGCCCACTTCCGAAAATCACTCACGAATATAAATTATGGAATTTTTGAAAGAAAAATATTTTTGCTCATTTATTTAGTGTAGGGTATTATATGGTCGGGCTTGACCGACCCTACTTTCTTGCAACAAAAAAACAAAAAAAATTGCATTAAAATTAGATTTTCTTTAAATGTATTGGTGTTTGCTCTTCCATAAGGAACATTTGGGCACCCCTGGTTTAAGATATCTTAACAAAATTTGGAACTAATATATATCGAAATATTCTTAAATCAATATAAGTTATACAAATTTTTATTTTCAAATACCGAAATTCCTAAAACGAAAAAAATGTGTTACAAAAACTGAGATTTTATAGAAAAGTGCCTACTTTGACGTTGTTTACCGTGTGATAGTAAAAAAACTTTGTATTTAAATAGGATACAAATTTTATATAGTCCCGAAGAAAATTTTTTTCTACAAAAGAAAAAAATATAGGGACTTTTTTGGAAAAAACTTAAAAAATACGCCCTTTTTACATGTTCCAACTTTGGATTCGTGTAACTTTTTATAGGAAGGAGATAAGTGTTAGCAAGTTGTTGTTATTTTACTAAGAATTTTATCGCCAATATAGCTGACTTAAAAAAAATGTTGACCCTCCATAGGCTCGCACCAAAAGGCTAAAGAACCAAAAAAACATTTGATTGTACAATGTTGGTCCAACCTTTTTATTTTCTAAATTAATAATGGAATTTGATCTGTATTGTCACACTATTTGTTTTAATCGGAATAAAATCAATAGTTAGTTTCGAAAGAATATTTTTCAAATCAGATTGTAGATAAATACATTTAAACCGCTATTATTGTTGTTATTTTCTCAAAATATGAATATCCATAAAAGTTTTATTGTTAGGCACCTTAATAAATCCTTTAAGAACGTAAAATTTCAATTTGATTCATTCTAACAGGTGGCGCAAAAGTAATCCTCCTATCAGAAAATGCTATAAATTTTGCCGATTATTGGTCAAATAAATAGTCAGCAATATTCCGTGTTCCGGAGCAGTGTAGCGTGACATTGTTTATTAACGTGTATTTCGCATTTGTTTACTACACAAATGTCAAAACAGAACTGACATTAGGGGCCAATCGCAAAATTTATAGCATTTTCTGATAAGAGGATTACTTTTGCACCACCTGTTATAAAAAATCAAAGATAAAATTTACCAAATTAGTTTATTTTACTATTTAATACAAAGTAAACTGTCATTTCGAATATCTGGAGAACTATAATTGGGAATATCTTGAAACTTAACCTAATTCAATTTCATATCAGGTTTAACCAAAAATGATGTTTAACCAAAAATGAGAGGGATCATTTTTTTTGACTAGTAAATTTAAAAAAAATTTTTAAACAAATTTAAAATTTTGAAAAACAATTTTGAAAATTTTATTTATTTTTTTTAAATTTTGAAAAAAAAAATTAATTTTGCTTACCTAAAAATATTAAAAATTATTTTAAAGTATAATTTGGTGAAGGGTATAGATTCGACACAGCCGAATATAGCTCTCTTACTTGTTTTTAAATAGCGTGAGAACTATTATTACAAGATTCTTTATACTTTGTCCAAATAGCTCTTTTATCATTTTTCATAGTTTGGCTAAAAATGGTCGGGGTTGGATAAGTGGTACATAGTAAATTTTTTTCTGAAACATTTATTTATAATTTTACGTAATTTGGCTGAAATTGAGCTGGTTATTATTAGTTGACTCCACATTCAAAATAGAAATCGTAAAACTTTGAAGGATTTATTTCGTTGCCATGGTACGTAGTTGGCTGAAAATGTGCCGGATTCAGGTGCGGATTCAGCCAAAGAATTTGGGGGGTATATTCTTACTTTTTTAAAAAAATATTTTATCCTTTAAGATAATTAAACTATTGATAAGATCAAAATTTATTGAAACTAAATTTGTATTCGATTTTATTTCATATTTATTAATACATTCATATATTTTATGTTTACATGTATTTCATTCAAAACTGTATTATTTATTTTTAAAAAAAAAAAAGAACGGACGATAGATTTAAAAAAAATCCAAACATTTTTTTCATAAAATTATATCTCGCTGATAACATATATGATATACATTTTTAAGTAGTATCGTCAGTTTTCGAGATATTTGCACTTTTAAGTCTTCACTAAAATCCATGTTTTTTTGCGGTTTTACATAAAGACATTGGAGTTTAACTTAAAGTAAGTACAGAATTAGTCACCTTTTTATAAATATTTTGTACTAAAATTGGAAAAACATTGAATATTTTAAAATCTATTATAATATTCGGCTAATATCTGCAATATAATCTTCAAGTTCTTAATGTAAATCTATTAAAAAACAAGACTTTTGTGAAAACATAAAAGTGTAAAAATCACTAATAACGAATTTTTAAAATTTGTTTTTATTATTTATTGTACATTATTATTATTTTATTATTTAAACAGTTTAAAGGCTTATTTTAAAACATTTTTTTCTTTAATGCCAAAACTCAATACTCAAGGCTGTATTGTATTTAGTGTTTTTTTATTGGGGCCTTATTCGATTAAGCCCTGTCTGTCTGTTTGTCTGCCTGTCTGCCTGCCTGTCTGTCTGTCTGTCTGTCTGTCTGTCTGTCTGTCTGTCTGTCTGTCTGTCTGTCTGTCTGTCTGTCTGTCTGTCTGTCTGTCTGTCTGTCTGTCTGTCTGTCTGTCTGTCTGTCTGTCTGTCTGTCTGTCTGTCTGTCTGTCTGTCTGTCTGTCTGTCTGTCTGTCTGTCTGTCTGTTTGTCTGTCTGTCTGTCTGTCTGTTTGTCTGCCTGTCTGTCTGTCTGTCTGTCTGTCTGTCTGTCTGTCTGTCTGTCTGTCTGTCTGTCTGTCTGTCTGTCTGTCTGTCTGTCTGTCTGTCTGTCTGTCTGTCTGTCTGTCTGCCTGCCTGCCTGCCTGCCTGCCTGCCTGTCTGTCTCTCTGTCTGTTTGTCTGTAATTTCTATTGACTCATACATCAATATATCGGGAATTCTTCCGGCTCAGTTGCTATTTATTTTACTACGTTTGGGGTAGCGAAGCTCACCGGGCTAAAACAGTATACATATTTATAAAAAAAAACAAAATATCAAAAACAGCTTTGATATAATTTATAGATTTTTGTGATAATTTTTTGAACTTTTTTATTTTATATAATTTGAAAGTAAATTTTTAATTAGGCTAAGTTCATTTATTATAATTAATCTGTAATAATTCAAAGAATATCACTGAAATTTGCATTCAAATAAATTAATTTAGTTCATTTAATATAATCTTCTGGTTGAAATTTAATTAATGTAAGAATTTATATAATTTGACCCATATTTGGTGGAACATTTAATTAACATTTCTAATAAAAGTACCCTCAAGACTAAGCATATAATATATGGAAGTGGTATGTGTTGTCGTGTATTTCTACTTATGCACTGTGGTTCGAAATTTAAATTTCGCAATAACTAAAACATTTTACGTTTACACAATTGGATTTTTTTAGAGATTCCAGTTCGGTTTTAACCGAAACCGCGGTTTTTCAAGGCCTAAAACCGAAACCGAAAATTATTCTTCGGTTTTTACTTTTAATCTATTTTCATATTTTCAGTAGAAAAATTCAAAATTTAGAAATGAGAAAAAAACTTTTTCATCCAATTATTCATCCAATATCTTTAAAAACAGATTGGTAAAAATATCTTAAGATTTGTTTAAATTTTTTTAATTGTATTACAATAATTGCTTCAGATGATGTAGCAGGCTACCTTTCGCAGACTAGGCAAGGAAACCTGTTAATAAAGAATGACACAACATATTAATCTACGAGTATTTCCTGACAATTAAACTTCAAATGACTGTTTATTTAATTTAAAAAAAAATAATGAAAAATTTTTGTAACAAAGTCTTAGTGTTTTTCATATATCCGAGTATGGAGTACTAGCTGACCCGGTGATCTTACCCAAATTGGAAGAAAGAAATAGTACTATTAAGTCTCCCTTTGTGAATTAATACTAATTCAGGAAAACATGTCTCCAGATTCATGTTTATTGATTCATTGTAATGTGGATTCTAGCTCATTCTAAACGTATTATTAGAATAAAAACAGTTTCATAAAGACCCACATTTTGTATTCCTACTCAGCATCATGAATGTCTTATTTCATATTTCTGTGTCCATTATTATAGAAAATACAAAAGAAAGCTACCACTATAATCACCTATTGTGAATTCTAACTCATTCAGAATCATTTATGCCTAATTTTCAATGTTAAGTTTCTTATTATAAAATATTCAAAAAGTACCTTTACAATAAAGAAATAATAACATTAATTATCCCTTTTGAATTCGCATTCACTAAACCATGTTTCTAGGTCCATCGTTATAAAATATTCCAAAAGTACCAAGTATTAGTTGGAAAAACTCAGTCAGGATCATGTGTGTTTAATTGTATATTTCAATAATAGTTTATGTTACCTAAATATCATTATGCCATCTATCGTTGATTCTTTCTTTACTCAGAAGCATATCAGCCAACTATTATGTATACATAAAGGTAAAATAATGTAATATAATAAAAAGTACCATTAGAACAAAAAGTAACAATTTTTCACAAATTTCAAAGTAATTTCCTGATGAACGAAAAAATACTTTTTAGTTTATTTTAGTTCTCCATTTGGTATCATAATACAATATCATAATATTCTTGATTATTTCTTTACTGAGAAGCCTATTAGCCAACTTTAATGTATATAAGCTAACTAATTTAATATATTAATAATAAAAAGGTACCATTAAAAGAAAAAGTACCAATTTTCCTTAATCCTCTTGAACACTCGTCAAGATTGAACTATAATTTGTATGGCTTTTCTTGTATTATCAACCGATTTAATAGTTAATAAATTATCACAAAACCGAACCGAAACCGATCGGTTTTCAATTTTTCAAAACCGAAATCACGGTTTTGAAATTCTTCGGTTTTTTGGAAACTTTAGATTTAGATGGTTATATTAAAGTTTTTAGATTTATATTTTTGAATATGGGTATCATCCATAGAAAAAATTAAGATCAACTAATCTTCATAGAATTTGGTGAAGTGATATTTTTATACTAACCAAAATCTAGGGATATATTGACTTTTTCATTTCCTGTATATCATATCGAAATATTGGTCGTTATAAAATTCTAAGACAATCTAGCTATGTCCGTCTGTTGATGTCGAGATGATATGATATTTTCCAAAAATATTATCTGTTGATAAGAAAAATTTGGTACTAAAATTAGGAAAAACCGGTCCAACTAAAAAAAATGGAAATAAAAATAGGTACAACTAAAAAAAAACAATAATTTCTACTAATAAAAAATATAAATTAAATAAATCGGGAGAACCAGATAAATGTTTTTATACAAAATGCACAAAAATTGTTATCCGAATTATATTGGTGGTGGGTATATAATATTCGGCACAACCGAATATAATACTCTTATTTGTTTTATATGTAAACTTGCCAAAATTTAAGACACACATTTTTAAAAATACTGTTCAGCTATTTCTGAGTTTGGAAACACAGTGCTATGGTGGCTTAATGTATGATATGACCATTTTAAACATATAATCACATATCTACACGTACATATAAATGCTACGAAGGAAATGCATTATTCCTAACAATGGATTATGTGCCATGAAAATACCTTGCATTATTTCAAGATGTTGTTGTACTAAAACAAACCTCTTCATTACGTATACATCACCTAAATTCATACATGTATTAGGGTGGGTATGATTTTTGAGTTGACATTTACAAAAAACTATTCAGTTTTTTAATTATATCGAACTGAATTTTAAAATTATTCTGTTGCCACTTTACAGTTATTATTTTTTTTTTGGGGTGCATTTTTCTAACGTTTCCTCTGCTTATTTAATGATACTGTTTATTTCTTAGCGCCATACTAAGCATATCTCCGCATTCTCAATTTTGCAAGTACCAAACAACTAATGCTTAGAGTTAATAGAGTGTTGCAGCTTACATCATGACTGATTACTTGAGAATAAGCATTCCTACTTTCAAAACTGGTTGCCGTTGCATAAATTCGAGTGATATCTTGCTGTATTATAATTTACTTACGTTTGCATAGGACGTAGTACAAAACGAACAACACATGTTACTTTATTCATATACTAAGACCACGATATGTAAGAACTAAGGTGCAACCAAAATTAATTTGTGCTTAAAATAGTCCAAATTGAATGTCAGCTTAATTTAAATTTATAAAAAACTTAAAAGCAACCGACTTCGAATATAGCTACCTCAAACTTTTGTACCCACCACCAAAATTATAGGCGGTATATTGATTTTATCATTCCATTTGTAACATCCTTATAAAATTGTAAGACGATCTATATTTTCTACCCGAATTGATGTTAGCTACACGCAGAGATAAATATAGTTTAGCATGTTTACAGTAACCATTTCAACTTTTTTAAAAGTTTTTTAACAATTAGTCACAGTAACTATTTACATGATTGTGGTAACCATAATATAGTTAACTTACCATTTACATGATTGTATCAATCATATATATGGTTACAGTAAACAAGTATATGTTTGTGACAACCATTTTTATGATGAATAATTTTATCATAATATGTTGTTCTCAGATTATGATATCAATTAGCCAAGAGCAACATAATATAGGAAAACCTTAATCATAAAAATGGTTGTCACAAACATATACTTGTTTACTGTAACCATATACAGTGCATGCTCGGTATTCGCGACTACCCATTATCGCGTCGGCTTAATTTTTAATATTGCAGGTGCTATAATCGCGACAGTTTATGAAAAACTAGTTCTATTTTCGCGAATTTTATCTGGTTTTTAAAATTTTATTAAAATGTCTATAACCAAAACAGAAACATCCAAAAAAGAAACATCTTTTGGTATATTAACTCTCTTGGATGATTTTGATCTTCAATTTTGTCAGTTTATTTGTATAATTTTTTGTGTAAATACACCTCTTAAAATGGGAAAAGTTCAACATATATTAAAGCAAACGATTTTCAAAAATTAGAGATTTTAAAAAAATGTTAAAGAGGAGATTTCATAAATTCATGCGCATTGTGAAGCATGAAAATTCATTAAAAAAAGTTCGTACGTGCAACAGAAAGTGGCCCTGGCAAACATTGCACCTTAAAGAAAGCTGAGTACCCAATAATGGAAAAACTGCTGTATAACAAAGGGAAAAAATGTTCCAATATCAGCAGCGATTTTATGATCAAAGTATTCCAAAATTTATCAAACAAATTCAGGTTTCAATGCCACTGAAGGATGGTTGAAAAAATGTAAGTGTCTAAATGGAATTAGATTTTTAGAAATTACGGGCGAGAGATTGTCTTCGAAACCTCATCATATTGATCCATTTGTGAAAGACTTTTTAAGGATGGATTCAGGATTCAAGAGCAAATGGAATTATCGGATAAGGAATCGGAGGATTTATATGATAGTGGTCATGAAGAAAACAAAATTAAAGTGGACGATTGTATAACATCGATAAACGTATGCATACAATGCACAGTAGTTTAGAAAAGTTTTTTTTTTGGAAATAATTCGGTATCTCGGGAACTTTTTGATAAATTGTTACGAAATTTTACATGCTTGGAGCTGAGCTATTTTCGAGTTGATTTGCAGTTGTTCAGCTTCCTAGCGCAAATGGGGGTTAGTGCGTCGCCCCTTAAATTTGGTCACCTCAGGTATAATTTTTTTTTTAAATTGCCAAAAATCCATTTATGAACGGAATGAGCTGAAATTTAAAATATAAATAGTGCTTAAGAAGATCTACAAAAAATATACTTACATGTGTAGGTTATCTCTATTAGTTGAAGCGATATTTAGGTTTATTTATTTATTATTTTTTATTTTTCTCGATCTTTTTATGGTTTTTTAGATGTGGAGGGCTTATGGAGGGTCGAATTTTTTTTCTAAAATATCACCTATATTGGTGATAAAATTCTTAACAAAATAAAAGTAACTTGCTAATAGTTATCTTGTCCCTATAAAATACCGAACAATTTTAATTTTAAAAATTACATAAAATTTTTTAATAAAATTTTGGGTTCTTTTATCGCGAAAATTCAGTTTTCGTGACATGTCTGACTTATGTCGTAATTAATCACGAATAGCGAGCTTGTACTGTATATGCTTGATACAATTATGTGAATCGTAAGTTAACCATATTATGGTTACCACAATCATGTAAATAGTTACTGTGACTATAATATAGTTAAAAAACTTTTAATAATGTTGAAATGGTTACTGTAAACATGCACAACTATATTTTTTCTCTGCGTGTATGTGTCCAAGACAATCACAATATGTATATTAAAATAGGTATACTTTGATAAGCTTTTCATTGGTGTATAACACTTAGATAGATATGTTAGGTAAAAATTATATTAGTACATGTTCAAGACATCAGAGCATGAATTTCGAAAAGCGGAAAAAAATCGCGGAAAATTTTTATTTGGTTTATTAGTATTAATTTAAACAAATTAATATAAGTAAAAAATTGTATGTAATAATTTAAAAAACATAAAATTTTTGTAAAACATTAGAAAAGTTTAAATATTATTGGACTTACACGGTCACTTTAGATATGGCATTACAAGTGACTTGATCCAGCTAACCAAATACTGAACCCAGGACAAATATTTTGAGAAATGGTTTCGAGAATAACTTACATTTTTATTTCAGTTGGAAACATCCACAACTTCTTTTTTTTGGGGCCACTCTAATACACAATTTTAGCTTTATTTTGTTAAAACATATTCACTTTAATCATGACATTATGTTAATGGAAATCTTACTGATGCAGATATTCTCAGTTTGGTTTACAAGGAAATTATGATAATAATAATAATTTGAAATGTTATAAGGTAGAAGTGATACATGTCACATTTTCCGGATATTGTGTTTGAAACAACTATGCTACAAAAGCATTACATCGACGCCTCCATTCTAAACTATGCTACGTCGAATTAGCATGATTTTATTTTACTACGTTTTTAAATTGTAAGTTTTTTAACTTGAAACATTTGGTTCTGATCGACAAATATACTACCAAGTTATAAGCAAAAATGTACTTTGCATACACATTCGTGTGGTCCTTTTCTATATGAGTCTTCTATTTTTGATTCTCCCAAGTACAAAAATTCTCCAACCAACTGCTGAACATTTGAGCAAAATCAGATAACGTTTAAAGGTTGCACATTTTATTTTACGTTTTAAGTCAAAGTAGCAATATATATTAAAACATAGAAATTTTCTGACATCGATAACACAGGTCAACAGCAAAAAAGTCTTATATATATACGATATATATTGCGTCTCAATCGTTGTGAAAATGTGCAAATTCACTTAATTGTGAATAAATTCGAGAAGAATTCATCGATTTTATGATCCAAATCTCATTTTGTTCCTATTACATGTGGCTTTGCGATAAAGCCATAAATCTGAACAATTTCTGCCGTTTTCGATTTTTCATGATTTTTTTAAAAGGAAAAAAATGCTTTTTTCACGTAAAAATATATTTTTTGCGTCATTTTGTTATTATAACTCCGAAACTACTGAGCCGATTGAGACGCAATATATATGTGAAAATTTTTACATAACATGGGGAAAATGTTTTCAAAATTCATTCAATCGAAAGAAGAATACTCAATTTTATGAATATCAAACAAAAAACTAAAATTTTGTGAAAATGAGTGAATTCACTTAATTGTGAATAAATTTGAAAATAATTCATAAATTTGTATGGTAGATATATCATTTTGTTGCTTTTATATGTGGTTTAAAGAAATAAACCTGAAAAATTTCTGCCGTTTTCAATTTTTCACGAGTTTTTTAAAACAAAAAAAAAAAAAAAAAAAAAAACTATTTTCACGTAAAAAGTATATTTTTTGCTTCAATTTGTTATTATAACTCCGAAACAAATGAGCCGATTAAAACACAATATATAAACGATTAACGTTTATTTAAATAAAATCGAACTGATATTTCGTAAGTATGTGGAGAAGTATGTGGAGAAACGTCTATCAAAATTCAAAATTTTACTTAAAAATTAAAAAAAAAATCTCTTCATAGAATTTTAAATTTGGACTGTATTTGTATTACCGGAACCACAATACATTAAAATTGTGTAGTGATTTAAACAGCCTCTAAATGTTTCGATTTTGTTGTCCTGTGTAATCTATTTTAATTTCATACGAAAAAAATCATAATATTTCATGCATTTCTCAAATTACAAATGTTACATTTTCCTATTTTTTTAAACGGAATTTCAAATAATTTGTATTATAATAAATGCTAAATGAGTATTAATTAGGAATTAGCGTGGGAACTGATTTGAAATTGACAGATTTCGAGGAAATTTAGTTTTTGGTCACGGTGCTCTCTTTAAAACTACATTTCATAGCTTATTTTTAATATTTAATTTCAGATTGTTTCTTTAGGTTGCTAATTTAGAATTACATACATACGTCAGAATTTAGACCTCTAAAATTACTGAACATAGAGAGTGTGTTTAAAAACACGTATACTTGTATTAAGTTTAATTAATGTTTAATATAAAGATTCTAAAAAATACGTAAATTTATTCAAATATTCTAAAATATTGGCATATTAGTCGGTATTTATAAATTTATCCACTTTTTCCGGAAATCCTACCATTAAAGATTTTAAAGTTGCGTACGATTAAAAGAGGACATGTCCTGGGATACCTTTACAGTGTTCTTTAATTCTTTTTTTACAAGAGCCCAATACCTTTCCACAAGCCGAATTTTTGGACATTTGGGTAGATTTGCATCCCGTGGTACTTTATACGACTTCAACCCACCATTATCTTTGGCTCTGCGCATAAAATAATCAGAATCATATTACGAGCTGCTTTTCTGATAGAAGTGTGCCGTGCTCTTCGAAAGATTTGTTCGACTTCTTTTGCCTTTCCACTGTCTGTTAGATCTTCTTTTCTTCCTGATCCGGGTTTCCTTTTAATGTTCGAGTGTTCCTTATACTGTTTAATGGCTTTCGAAACAGTTTGACGATGAATCTTTTTTTGTGAAAGCCCATATTGGATTTTTTTGAAAAGTTTTAAAAGTTTTTTCATGTACATTTTTTTCGGTGACCATTTCGACCGAAGGTTAGGTTAGGTTATAAAGGCAGCCAGTGTTAACCAGCTCACTTGGGTCCATAAATTGGTGCCTTTGTGATACCCTAAAGATCATGCTCAGGTCCTCAAGAGGTCCTTCACATGTCAGAAATGGGTTCAGTGCCGAACCAACCTGACGCACGAATGAACGAATCTATTTTCCTGACATCCACAGTGGATAGATCCGCTAGGCCGTGCAAAAAAGGATTTCATATTGTTGCAGACCGAGCACCTGAGAGAGCTGGGCAAAGACGGAGGAGATGTTAAACCATTTCCTCCTCGTCTTCATCATGGCAACTTCTACAGAAGTCATTATATAGAGTGTTCAGTCTCCTAGCATGCGCATCAATCAAGCAGTGCCCAGAAGCACTGATATCAGAGCTCGCAGCCTAGCCCGTAATAGCCCAGTGAGGGATATTGACCTGTGATGGTCAAAAACGGGCCATGTGAGCCTCGATATCGAGCAATTTGTCAGATTAGTTCATCTGAGCTGAGCGGACTCAAATAAGTTACGCTGTATGAGTGATTTACAGCAGGATAGCGGAACACCGACGATCGATCTTATCAAATTGTAGACGTGAGCCTCTTTTGGCCAGTTCATCCGCAATAGCATTGCCAGGTACACCAGAGAGACCCGGCACCCAGAATAACTCCAGGTTGGAATGTCTCGCCATCTCGTTAAGAGATACCTGGCTCAATGTAGTGATTTACACTACATTGATCCTGTAGTCTGAAACACACCCCCTTCCGAAAATGAGGAATATAGAAGCCACCACCCACCCCAGCTGCAGACTTTGAGCCATCTGTATAGGTGACAAACGTGTCCATAGAAGAAGGTAACTCGCACACCAACGATACAGAGAAGCTTCTGTCGATAAAGGGTAAGGGAGTGCAGTAGTCAATGTTAACAGGAAGATAACGGCTACATCAACATCATCAGCATATGCTACAGTTTTGCACTTCATGGAGTCTAATTTCATGAGTAGTATATTAATGGCAAGATTCCACAAGAGTGGCTATAAAACCCCTCCCTGTGGAATGCCTCTGTTCGCTAATCTAAAGACAGTAGCAGACCCCATAGAAGAAATGATCCCTCTATATGTCAGAAGTCTATCTATGAAGCAGATAATAGACTGATCTATATCCAGGCCGCCTAGAGCCGAAAGACTCGTCTCTGGCGTCACATTGTTAATGGCCCCATCAATATCCAAGAAGGCCACCAATGCAAATTCTTTGTTCTCGAGTGATTTCTCTACAAAACCCACAAGAGAATGTAGAGCCGTCTCAACAGATCTTAGTCAATTTGTTGACCGAAATTTCGATATCCTCACGAATATCCCAACCGAATCGGTCCTTCTCTTGTTACGGATGGGCAGAGCCTATGTACATATGATCAGAGAATGAGCAGTCATTCGATACCCTCCATTCACTGATAAGATCTGAGTGCCTAGAACTAACTAGCGTTAAATCAAGAACCTCCCTTCTGTTAGTAACTACAAAGGTTGATGCTGAACCAGTATTGACTATGTCTATATTATTGCAAAGAATGAATTCGAAAATTGACTCACCCCTCGCGTTTGTATCCGAGCTGCCCCTTACAACCTGATGTGCATTGGCATCAGCTTCAATAATGACCGGCAGATTCTCTACTCTTGCCCTTTCAACAATGTCGCGGAGCTTGCTATTCGGTGGTGGTTCGCTGTGGTCATGTGCCATGTAGCTTGAGATCTTCATCGCTGTAACCAGAAAGAATGAAGATATTGAGATTATTGCTGGCTACTATACATGATCTTATGTTACCTGTGCCTTTCATGTATAGTAGCTTATGATCTTTGGCACCTAGTCCGCGAACCCCTTCACGATGGATCCAGGGTTCTTGGATGAGTGCGAGCTCATCCGTTCTCTCAGACATCCAGAGGAGCAGGGCAGCCGAAGCTGCTTTGGAGTGGTGTAGGTTAATTTGTGTTACCTTCACCATCTCCGCTTTTGGGTACGATTGTGACGTTGATGTCCTCTTGGTCCGAATACAAGAGGGCGTCCTCGTCAACTACATCGTACAATGGCCCAAAAAATTCACCCACCAGTTCAGAGTTGGAGTGGGTGTCTTCTTAAGCAATATAACTCGTAGTCTCATCGCAAGAGATGTCTTCGGGATAGGTTCATTGTCATCCTGAACCGGTTTATCCTTATCGTCTCGGTAACCTCTAAGAAAGATCGATTCGAAACCGTAATAGACCGTTCCTAGGTTAAGGACTCCTGGTTTATGATGACCGTGATCCTACTATATCCACCTTCGGATTCGGAGACCTTGGCAACCATCCAGTCGTGTATTGAGATGTCAGGATTTCCGATCCGAAGGAGTTCCAGAATTTCCTCCGGTTTCGACGATTCGTCGGGAACACGGGCTGTGGACCTAGGCCGGCGTGGTATATCGTCAACAGAGACTACGTCCAGTCCCCTTCCCAAAGGCCATCCAACAGAGCGACAGCCTGCTTAAAAAGTATGGCAGATCGCTCGTTTGAACATGCCATGGGGGGGGGTCCCGGGTTCTCCTTGAGAACTCGCCAGAACACTCCCATGAGCTTTTTACGCACCATATCCCAGTTTGCATGGGATATGTAGCAATCAGAGTCGCTCCGATCGATGACAGCACGAACAAAATGACCTTTGGCCACTTCGGTGAAGGATCTGTCAAACGATCGTTGAGACGTTTCTTCACGGGCTGCTGGCTCTGCGCTTGAGTCTCCTACTCGGAACGTTGCCATTTGGGCGCGTCCTTAGACGCAAGAGGAGGATTCTGCAGATCAGTTAGGATGGTCCTTGCACAGTTTAGCGATAATAAATCATCGGACGAGAGGGACTCGGCAGGTTTTTTACCTAGCCGGTCGATAAATTTCTCGGCGGCTTGCCTTCTCAAAAAAGCCCTTCGGGCTGGTGTTACGTATCTGGTAGGGTTTTTATCGCCCTGTTGGGCAGGAGGCAGAGCTTTGGAACCCGAAGTCTTGTTCGTAGTTCCTTTACTGTAGCTTGGGTACCCGAAATCTTGTTCACAGTTCCCTTGCTCACACTGGGTTCGCTGTAGCCTGAGTTTTGCTCTTTCGGTACAGGCCATGGCAGCTTTCGAGGTACTTGGGTTGAAATTCAGAGGCACCTCGCTGCATTTAGTCTTGCATCCTTTCTTAGAGGAGCCACTTTACGCGCATTCGGATACATTAGGTTTCCCCAAATCTCCTCCTTTAGATTGTTGAACGCTAGTAGCTTGCAGATTAGCTCGGCCCGGTGTCTCCACCGAACTAACCTGGATCGATTCACCGCGACCTGAAATCGCCGCCACGGGAATAGGGTCTCCGGAGATTATGAGGCGCCCGACCGGATACATGGGGCTCTGTTTATTGGCTTTCATTATCGGACGGACCGATATAAAAATTGCATTTTATACCTAACTGGCGCCCCAATGGAATCAAACAGACCACCAAGCCGCCCAATGTGGGAACAGACCCGAGGACCCAAAGGATCCAAAAATGAACATGTTCTGTCAAGAAGGCCCAATCTCAATGAATTTTTTTTTATAATTAGGACAGGACAACGTCTGTCGGGTCAGCTAGTTAGCAAATAAATTTCATATATCTTACTTTGCTGTTTCCGTCAATTTTGACCCCAGATATAATTGGTTTAATAAAGTCTTAGAAAATTAAAATTATAAAATCGTAATTAAGAAACCCAAAGAAATATTTAGAAATTAAATATGAGAAAATAAGCTACGAAATTATTTTCTTAAGAAATAATTTTAACAAATTTGTGAACAAAAGCTGAATATCCTCGAAATCTGGCAATTTCAAAGGAGTCCCCTTAAACTTAACAAATAATATTTCATCCCCCTAAGTTCTTCCTTTACATTACCTAGAATATATATATACTTTTTGGTTCTATGACCAATATTTAGATATGTTATAAACATATTGAGAAAATCAATAAAATCCCCATCATGTTGGTGTTGGATATAAAAACGATAATGTTAACAATTTTACCTTTTATGGATATTATCATTGTTGGTACGATAGAAAGTAAGGGAAGAACATATGGAGATGAAATATTCTTTGTTGATCTGAAATGTTTAGTATTGAAAAGGAGCGAAATCTGTTAAGTAGAACAGGAGTTATGGACCATGCAATTGCAGATACAACATTTAAAATTTTAAAAGGAGAACATTTCTAAAAGTTCATCTGAAAATTGCATCATGAATGTAGTTTTAGAAAAAAATTATTTTTTAATTATGTAGTCTAAAAAGAACATAAATATTTTTCAAGTACATCTTAAATCAATAAAATCCGACATTAGGTTCTTAAAATACAGCTAGTTAAAATTATAGCACATGTAAATGTTTATGACTTAAAAAAAAGATTAAATTGTGAATAAAATCACGAGTTTGTTTACCAAATATTGTAAAAATCGGAAGACCCAAGGATAAAACATATTGTTTATTTTGTAGTTTTGTATTTACGCAATCCCAGAAAAAAATGCAATTTAAGAAACTTCTTGCCGACAACGTGCTGAGGTTAAAGCTGAAGTCAAAGAAACAATTAACACTTAGCTGAAAAGGAAGCGAAACTTCAAGAATCTTTTAGAGCCACATATAAGAAAACTCAGAAAGTGTCTGATGTTATTAACAACAGAGTGGATGGCATTGATAAAGATGTCGGACTTAGAAACAAAATTGAATAATGTTCAATGTCAAAACGAGGCAGATTTAGAGGCTTTAAATGAGAAACAAGATAAAGCCAAAATTAAATGTGGTACTGTGGTAAAATTGGTCACATTCAGCGAAACTGTAGAGCACCAAGAAAGCGAACCAGATATGTTTCACCACTAAGAAACAACCAGCAGTCGAATCAACAAGCATTACAAGAACCACCTTTAAAAAGAGCTAGCACTGAGGGAGACGATTTGGTCTGGGCACGTGAGGAAGAGGTGGATTGTATAGACAATGGTTTGTTGATGTTGGAACCAGCGGATGTGAAAAGTGGCCATGTAAAGATAGAGGCTATCGTTGATCAGTGCAACGATGAAATGGTTCCTGTTGGAGTGCTTGGTCTTTCCCAAAGTGAAAAGGTCATAAGGCCGGGTTCCAGGTCGGGTGAATGTGCCTCAGCAGAGGCAGTAAAAAATTATGGGGAAGATACTGCCAATGAATTTACCAAAGAAATGCATGAATTGAAAACCAGATATAGCCCACAACGTAATAAAACCCAGGTTGTCTTCCAAACTACAGAGTTACTGGAAGGGACTACATAGGTTGGTTAAGAGGTTGGATGACATGATCTGTAGAATACGGAAATGTGGAAGACCGATATTGAGAATTAAGATTAAACATCTGAAATGACTAGCTGACCACTGGAAAGGTGAATCTGTGCCTATTCGGGACGAACAGGCTTAAGTGGGGACAGTGTTACGAATGTGCAATAGCGATTTGAGTTTAACGGTCTGTAACGACTGCCTGCTACATTAATCATGTTTATGAGCACGTCCATTAGTAGAAGCTTCTACTCATCAACAATTTTGATAGTATGCGGTTACTAGCATTGTTTATAAGTGTGGCAACACTAAATGTTTAAGCTGCTAACATTAACATCGAAAGCTATAGAATTCGAATGTTCTAGTTGTCCGTTAAGATCATTGTAGAAGATTCACGATAGATGGCGCGTGTATAAATAGTGGCAGAAGTTGCAGTCGTAAGTAGAGTTTATCATAGGCGCTGTTAGAGTTAAGATCAACTGTCTTGTACATTATAAAGTGTGTGTGCATTTCTGCGAATTGATAAACGTGTAAATAGACACTGGGTGACTATTTAGACTGTTGATGTTGTACATTTGAATAAATAAAGAGTTATTACAAATGTTAAACTACTAAACGGCTTTTATTTGCAATCAAAAGTATCCGGATTATTGAAAGGAGCTAAACCAACGTTTTAAAAAGGTTAAAACGTAACAATAGTTTCTAGATGTCTAAGACCAATTTTACTAGCCAAAATCGCAAAAGTAAGTAAAAATAAGGGCAACCCTAATGATCTTACATAGTCAAATTTATGTTTGTTTTGTTAAAACCAATCCATTTTAGTTATGTAATTATGCTAATGAAATTTAATACATGCACTTTGTTTATTAAGTTAGTTTTACAAGGAAATTATGATAATAATTTGAAATGTACAATAAATGATAAATATCACAATTACCAGATACGGTTTTTGGAAGAACTGTGATACATAAGCAAAACTTAACTTGATTTTGAATATTGTAAGTATGTAAATAATTTAAAAATTTAATATATATCTCTCTAAAGAGAGTCAACTCAAAATTTTTCAATTTTCACTTTTTATACCCACTGTAAAAATCTTATATCACTTTCTCTAGTCTTTCGCCTAAAAATACAGTTGTACCCGTCTTCAACTTTCATTGTAATGTATTAAACAAAAAAACAGTTTTGAGCCTCTACTGAAAAATTTTAAATTTTGAGTTGACTCTCTTGTGTGTGACATATTCAAAGACGATGAAAATATTTCCGTTCACTTGGCTTTTGTTATGGCGTAATTTTACTTATCGGCACAAATAACTATTTTATACCATCTTTCCAACCATATCCTTTTTAATTTATTTCCTTAATTATTTATTAATTTAATCATGTTTTTTTCACTTGTTGTATAAACAATACAATAAATCAAATTAAATTGTCTGAACAGCTGCTGGTTACTCTTAAAAGTATAAATACATTGCAGACAAATATAAAGTTTGCCAGAAGACCTGTTTGGCTTTCGTATAACAGACCTAAAATTGAAAGACTTTGGCATACATAGATGTGTTTTACAGCAACTCATAACAAGGCCCTAGGGTTTAATAACACTTATTTTTATTTTCTTTTATATGTATATTTTCATCTTTGTCAAAACAAAAAAATAAACACCAAAGTCTAAAGCAGAACTTTCTCATATCAAAAGATGAAAAGAACATCAACAATAATAACTACGGAAGAAATAAACAAAAAATCTCATAAAAGCAGCAATAAAGTGTTTGTGTATCTTGTCTGTGGGCGCCCGTAAACCAAATGAAATAACAACAGGTGTTTGAAAGATACATCTACTTAAGATGTTGAAGAAAAAGGATAAAGATAGAAGACGGAAGGAAATAGAAAATATTATGTAGTGTAACGTACATGCAGTCAAACGCACACTTAAACACGTTCTGACTGGTGGTTAGATAAAGCACAATCTTCAACAAAGACGAATTTTTAATGAATTTTATTTCTTTTAAAGTTTAAAATAGTTACTTTTGTGTGTTTTGTTTTGAGAAAACTTAATTAATAATGGCAAATTGACGCGTTGCAGTCTTATATAATGCAATTTTTTTACTCTTTAATCATTTTAGATTTAAGATGTGGATGAGACTAATTTAAGTTCATCATAAGTTGAATTCGCCGTATATCAAATATCATGCAATTACCATTTCTTGTACTGTGTAATTGAGCTATAGCACATTTTTTGTTGTTTTTGCTTCGAAAAAGATTTGCTCACCGATTGAGAGATGATTTGTGCGGTTCAGAAGTGGTGATGTCGACAAAGATCGCCCAGGCCAGCAAAAAATGTTTGAAGACCATGAATTGGAGGAATTACTCCGTGAAAATTGTTCTAAAACTCAACAAGAGCATATAAAATCATTGGGAGCTACTCCGGCAGCAATTTCAAAACGTTTGCGAGCAGCAGGATTCATATAAAAACCGGGAAATTGGGTACCATACGAATTGAAGCCGAGAGACTTATAAAGACGATATTGCATATCCGAAATTAGTTATGTTTGAACGCTATAAAAGAAAATAATTTTTGCACCGAATAATTGCTTGCGATGAAAAATGGATCCATTACAATAATTCGAAGCGTAAGAGATATTATATGAAGCCCGGCTAACCAGGCGAATCGAAACCAAAGCCAAATATCCATGGCTTTATGATAAATCTCTGTTGGGAGCAATAGGGTCCTATCTATTATGAGCAGCTGAAATATGTTTTGACCATCACATGGATTCTTTACGCAACTGATTCGTTTCAAGCAAGAATATGCGGCCAGACATAAAACCATAATATTCCATAATGACAACGCTCGGACACATGTTGCAATACCTGTTAAAATGTATATAGAATGAAGTGGATGGCAAGTTGTGCCTCATTCGTATTATAGTCCAGACCGAGCACCGTCTGAATACTATTTGTTTTGATCGATTCAGAACGCTGTCTCTGGGATACGCTTCACTTTAGATTTTGGCTTAATTCCTTCTTGGCCTCAAAAGATGAGCAGTTCTTTTGGCTCGGAGTCCATCCATAAAGCTACAATTTTACAATGTATCAGACAAGGTTTGATGAATCTAAGTATTTTAGTTATCCAGATAAGTAGTCAAATAATCACAATTCGGAACATTTTTAGCTAAACTCCGTACAGTGATATGAAATTAATTCATACATAGTTTAAATACTTTTACAATTGCAGTTCTTCAGATATTAGAAATTAACTATTTACTTTCTACGGGAGGTGCCACGCCAACTAAACTATGAAACATGTTTAAGTATCTTGAAATTATAGTTCTAAAGATATTAAGAAATAACTATTTATTTACTTTGTATGGTAGATGACTTCGCCCTGTTAAGAAATTGCACTGATAAGAAATTGATTCGTATAATGTTTATAGACTGTCACAATTATAGTTGTGCAGATAAACGAAAATAGTTATTTACTTTGTATGGGTGGTGCTACGACCATAGCCTTCCAGATATTGAGGAACATACAGTGAAAATTTCGGTTCAGTGGTTTAGCTTCCCACACGCAGAAAAAAATATAGTTGTGTATTATTACTCTAACCATTTCAACATTTGTGCATGTTTACTGTAACCATGTACGATTCACATGATTGTATCAACCATATATATGGTACAGTAAACATGTATATGTTTGTGACAACCATTTATATGATGAATAATTTTATCATAGTATGTTGTTCTCAGATTATGATATCCATAAACCGAGAGCAACATAATATGGTAAGTCCTTCATCATATAAATGGTTGTCACAAACATATACATGTTTACTATAACCATATATATGGTTGATACAATCATTTGAATTATTGTTACCACAATCATATATATAGTTACCGTGACTATAATATTGTTAAAAATTTTAAAATGGTTACAGTAACAATGCACAACAATATTTTTTTTTTCTGCGTGTATAAAACAAATAAATATTTGTAAACAGACATACATTAATTTGTAAATACATACATAAATAGATTACTATAATTCTGAATGTAAGATATTTTTTTTCCACACTTTTATACATAATAATAACACCGTCCAACAACATTTTTGGAACAGAATAGCGACCCTATAATTCTGAAAGAGCATGTTGAGTAGCTGGTGTAAGTTTTGTTTTAATATTTTAAGTTATTGTATGAGAGAATTCTTATTATCAGAGTTATATTATCGAATTTGATGCGGATCATTTTTGTGGAAGATCTTAATCCTCTTACACGTGATCCGAATGAGCTGAAATTGAAAAGATAAATATTCCTTAAGAGATCTACAAAAAGCATGTATATATATCGAACCCTTAGCGCCAAATTATCGTAAGCGGCAAATCACAAATTTTACAGGAGAAGGTTTTTTTTGATTATTTTGAAATTTATACATAGAATTAAAATTGTTTTGATGCGATTTATTATAATTACGTTCAGGCTAGTTACCGACAGAAAAAAATTATAGTTTGTTTACATCGTGCATTAATTATGGCGTTTACGATATATTTTTTTTTATATTAAGCTACTTTTATGGACAAAACTTGTCGCTTACGATATTTATATTTTTCTTGTTTATTTCAATTCAAAGGGATAAAAAAGTTTAAATCAATACATATTAATGTATTCCATTTGTTTATTTAAATTGGTTATTAATTATTATTGAATTCAGAAAATATAAAAAAATTAAATTAGTGTTTCAAGTAAATTAGTGCTTAGATTTATATATTTATGAAATTTTAGTATATATCAGCATCTTCGTCGTTTTCTGTCATCATCACATTTCATACTGATATTCTCCTGGTGATATATTTGAGGGATTATTTCCCTTTTAAACAATTTTCCTAAGTCTCTAAATTTTTGCACTGAAATGTTTAGTAAAAAAATAAGAATGTAATTTTTAATTTTTCCTAACAAAAAAATTTTAAAATTTTTATTAATATAAAAATACATCTAAATATTTATGTTTTTAAAATATTTGATGTAAAGTTAGCTTTTCAAAAAGTACAAATTCCTTATACAACTTCTTAGACAACTTAAAAAGAAAAATGTATTTTTTTCCCAAAAAACTAGAGAAAACTCGCCTCTTTTAAATTCAAATGCATATAACATAGAACTTGGCCAGTACTTTTAAACAAATCTTTTTTTATTTGACACATACATTTGTTGTTAGTCCAATCTGGAAATATTTGGATTCGCTGTTATCAAAAAACTGGAGTTGGGTGGTTAATTTAATTTTCAAATGCGAATATCTCCTAAGTTATGAGATATAATTGATAGCTATGACGAGGTTTTTTATAGTGCTCGATAGAGAAATTCTACATGTGTATTTTTTTCAAATCGCAAAATAAACGAAGAAATAGTATCGTTTTAAAAAGTTGACATACCCGAGGTGTCCTACTTAGGTCCAAATTTCAAACCTTAACTCAGCAACACTTCCTCTTCGGCCAAGTGAAATTTCATTTAGACTGGATTAACCGTTAAGAAGTTACAGATTAATTTCTCAGTTTTTTTTTCTATACCACTGCGTGTCGCTTACGATAAAATTCCTTCACTGTAAAATGTAAACATTGACTTACGATAAAATCTTACACCCTATGTTTTTAAATTTATTAACAAATTTGATATTCTGAGAGCACTAAAACATCAGTCGGTCCATAAAATTTTAATTTCTGCAATATAAAAAAAATTTTAAAAATGTCGCTTACGATAATTTGGCGCTAAGGGCTCGATATGTAAGTTATCTCTTTTATTTCAAGAGATCTTTAGATTTATTTATTTTTAATTCTGCTCGATAATTTTTTGGTTTTTTTGATATGGCGTGCTTGGAGAGTCGATTTTTTTTTTAAATATCAGCTGTTTTTGCTATTAAATTCTTTTGTTTTTTCCAAGACAAATTTTGCCTGGAATATAAAAAAAACGTTAAAATTTTTCAAAAGGCAGCAAGGTTTGATGAATAAATATAAGCTTTTTGTATGAGTAGTTGGAATTGGAGAAAATCTAAGGTCTTGAACATTAACAGTTTAGTGAAATGAAATAATTTTATGAATTTTTCGAATGTCATTTACCTTAGAATATAATATAGGGATTTTCCATGAACAAAAATATATAATTTGAATTAATGTACAATTTTAACGGTTAAAGATATTATAACAAAATTTGGAAATAATGTAGATCAAAAAGTCCTTAAATCAAGGAAATTATAATTTTTGACACTTTTAATTTTAAAATACTAAAATTTCTAAAAAGTTTTTTAGAAAAGTAGGTTAGGTTAGGTTACGTGGGTTGCACGCAAGTTAGCGAGTTCACTCGGAGGCCTTGTGGCCCATTGTGATACCCTTAGAATTACCATTCCCTTATATACATAAAGGGGGAATGGTTGCCCACCCTAATTTCGTTGACTGTGTACTTCTTGTGATCCCCGTGAGAACCAACCGGTACTTTTAATAAATCTAATCATATTCACTAGTGGCACATCTCTGAGACAGTCCAGATCATGGAAAAGAGCTCTACCAAGATGTAATAGTCTATGCTCTTGTAAGGCTGGGCAATCACATAGAAGGTGTTCTACCGATTCTTCCTCCTCCTCATCCAAACAACTTCTACAATAACTATAACGTGGGTAACCCATACGTTCTGACATGCGTCCAATCATACAGTGCCCAGTGATTATACCCGTAAGAAGGCTAATCGAATTCCTACTAAGAGACAAAAGAGTCTTAGTCCTATTCTCCGTCAGAGTGGGCCAGAGCAATCTGGATATTCTACAAGTGATGATATTTGACCACCTGAGTTCCGTCTCACTCAAAGCCCATTCCTTTATCAATTTTGATACGTTCACCAAGGGAGTGTGAATATCCCTTTGCGCAAGAGATACGTCCAGGGACGACCCGTTCGTTGCGCATTCGTCGGATACTTCATTTCCCCGGATACCCTCATGTCCTGGGACCCATATCAACTCGACGTGATGTTGTGTCAGTTGTGCCAGTGATTGGATGCAGTTGAGAAGACATTTCGACTTAATAAAGTTGGAATTAAGAGCCTTAGAAAAGTACCTATTGTGACAATATTTACCGTGTGGTAGTAAAATAACTTTGTACGTATTTAAATAAGATATACGGCTATATAAGCATGGACTTTTTCGAGGATCGGTGTTTTTCCTTTTTAGATTTTTTAACTCAAATCTAAATTTCTATTTTTAAATTGGCAGAGTTTGGATAGGTGTGTGGGCGACTGAGTCTGCTTAAGTGGGCCAAGTTTTACTTTACATGCTTTGGCATTAGGTTCTATTTTCGGATCATATACAAATTTTATATAGTCCCGAAGAAAAGTGTTTTCTACAAAGGAAAAAATATTGGAACTTTTTTGGGAAAACACCTAAAAAAACATTTTATAGGTACGAGATAACTGTTAGCAAGTTGTTTTTTTTTTTTAAACAAACACAAACTGCGAAGCGTTTTGTTTGTCTGCAGATACACCCAGAGTCTCTGGCGGGAATCGAACTCGCAACCCCCAGATTGATAGTCCTGCACACTATCGTGAAGTCTATCGGGGCACCCGATTTTGTTCAAAATTTCATAGCAAAAATAGCTGATATTTTTAAAAAAAATTTCGACCCCCTATAGGCCCGCCATATCTAAAAAACTTACATTATGCGATCTATAAAAAAATACATGCATACATCATGTATTTTTTTTTTGTGGATCTCTTAAGGATTAGTTATTTTGTCAGTTTCAGCTCATTCCGATCATACTTAGATTTTTGGCGATTTTTTAAAAAATGTGAGACCCGAGGTCGCGTTTGGTTTGGTAATTAAGAGTAAAGAGTTTTATTTACAACTTTAGTATATTTGGTGGCCCCCACTGAAATTTTCCGGCAAATATTTTAATCTTTAAATGTCCTTTTTGAAAGGACTTTTTTTGATATTCTCAAAATAAGGGATAAATTGACCCCTAAAGATAGGAGCCAGAGGGTTAAGATCTTCCACAAAAATGATCCCCATAAAATTCCACAGTATAAATCTGACAATAAGAATTCTCTGAGACATTAACAACATTTATTTCAATTAGTATAATGCTGCCTTCGATCCAAAAATTAAGATTTTGTCCCACTGTAAAAAAGAAAACTTAGACCAGCTGGCCTATAAGTTTATTCTACAAAAATAATCTACTCAACATGTTCATTCAGAATTATAGGGTCGCTGTTCTGTTCCAATCAAAAAGTCTCAATTTGTTGAACAGTATAATTAAAATAATATTCCATTTTAACAAAAAATATTTATGCATTTAAGGATTATTTTTTTGGTGAAAACTATGGATTACTCAATTTATTTTTTATGAATATGTATAAATGAAACAGTTAAACATTATTATGCAACCATGCTTTTGGTTGGAACAAAGAAAATATGAAAAAAAATATAACTTATCTAAGACTTATACATATCTCAAGGGCAGTATTCACATATATACTTTATTCAGTTCGTGTCTAAAATTATGATCACAGAGATTGCTGAAATATTTTAAGCGGTTGGCATAACAAATAAAAACTAAACATGGGATTTATTAAAACAGCAATGTGAAATATGAGCATATTGTTCTTCCTAAAGTGTGTATATAAAGAAATTTAAATTTAAAATTGTTTAAATAAAACTACTGACACTATTATTTGTCATTATAATCCCAACTATACACTTTAAACTTTATGAAAATGAATTCCACATTATTTATTGTTAACAGAAGTGAGTTCATTGTTTTTAGAGTTGTAAATACAACAGAAACCGGAAACGGAAAACACAGTTTATTTTATACAAATCTTAAGACACACATATATATGTATATTAGTATGTATATAGAAAAAAACGCACATTAATTTAATGAAAATGAAAACAATTCATAACATATGCATTAGGCTGCTTCTTATTTTTAGCTTTTTTCCTTAAATGAAATGCTGAAAATTTTTGAAACATTCGATACCGTTTAAAGGTTGTACATTTTATTTTATGTTTCTTTCCATTGTAACTCGATACCAAAAAATCTTATGAATATCTCAAATCACAAATTTTAAACATTTGTTTAAACTAAATTTCAAAAACTATGTAATTTTTTCATGATTCTAATTAATTCTAAACAAGATGCTAGAAATTACGAATATGTAAATAGGCAACATTAAGAAATAATCTGATATTAAATATTAGAAAATAGGTCATGAAATATATTTTTAAGAAATAATTTCAAAAAATAAATTTCATCAAAATCATCCAATTTCTAATGGTTACCCATCTAACCCATGAAAGGTATAACCGTTAAAAAAACACATTTATTCTTATTTAACGTTTATTAGAATCAAGGATTTTGTTTATAATTTTTTGAAGTTGTTAAAAAAAAAAAAAAAATATAGATGACGTAGAACAATAGGTTACCCTAATATATAATAAACATTTGGGCATTTCCACAGAAAAATGTTCATGAAGAAATGATTTTTTCTAACATTATATTTAAAAATTTTCAAAATGTGAAAATATAAAAAATGAGGAAATTGGACAGAACATTTTTTTCTTTGGGTACTTTTAATGACATTGTCGAAAACCTTTCCATCAAGTTTGTAATGCCGATTATTCAGGTGAAAAAAAAACCTTCGTATTTATTATATTACTTTATAAGTAAGTACATATATTTTGGACTAGCGTGAAGATAGGGAGCAAACAAAATAAATACGAAGGTTTTTTTAATTTGACTAATCGGTATTACAAACATTTTTTTATTTTTTTATTATAACGTTTATTTATTTATCGAATCTGCCTTACTTAGGCCTAACAATAAGTATTAAAATCTTATAACTAAAATTAAAACTAAATGCTCTCTGACAAGAGCGTTGATGGACATATGGGCCACATCTTAGCGGGGTGGTAGATTAACTCTACGAAGCCTTGATCGTGTTTGGGTCTGTGCTAGAAGTCTTGCAAGCGGGTTCGGGTGATTCCGTAATTTCATGATGTATTTCTCACGGACATTCTTGAACTCATCCTTAACCAACGGTACTTGTAGATCTCTATGGATGTTTTCATTTCTTATGTACCATGGTGCACCCGTCATGGTCCTAAGAATTTTCGATTGTGCCCTCTGTATAAGATCAATACTGGAATTACTCGTCATTCACCAGATTGGTTTTAAAACACATTTATACAGGAAGACTTTATAATCAAGGCTTAATTTTGATTGGTCATTGATTAACCAGTGAATCCTAGAGGCTCTTAACTTCATGTGAAGTCTCTTGGCTTCTATATGACGACGCCAAGTCGTCTATCCAAGTGAATACCAAGGTATGTAACAGTATCTGTCTGTGGAATGTTTATGTTATTTAGTGTGATAGGTGGACAGTCACCCCTTCTGAGAGTAAGTGTGATGTGTTTGCATTTGAGTTCGTTTACTCTTATTCACCAGTAATTCGACCATGTCTCCACGAGTCTGAGATAATTGGCCAATTCCGTAGAAGCTACCTGCGGCTCTGCATGGGAGCTAAGTATTGCCGTGTCATCAGCGAATGTCGATATCACACACAGGCAAATCAGAAGTATATATAAAATAAAGTGTTGGTCCGAGAACACTTCCCTGTGGAACACCAGCCTTAATTTCATAATTTCCTGTTTCATAATCGCAATATTTCACTCTAAAAACTCTGTTTGATATGTATGACTCTAGCAATCTATGCGTACTTGGTGGTAGTAGTCACTTAATTTTGAAAATTAACCCCTTATGCCATACCTTGTCAAAAGCCTGGGCGATATCCAAAAAGATAGCACAACAGTATTTTTAATTTTCAAAAGATTTTCTTATCTCTCCAGTCAATCGATTAACTTGTTCAATGGTTCCATGTTGTTCACGAAAACCAAATTGATGAACTGGGATTATATTTTGGTTATTTAAGTATGGCATAATTTTACATTGCAAAATTTTCTCAAATGACTTTGATATGCGGGGCAGAAGAATTATAGGTCTGTATGAAGACGGCATTGTTAAATCTTTTCCTGGCTTAGGTATCACAATGATCTGGGCAATTTTTCAATTAGTTGGGAAAACGCCTAGCCTGATGATCGCAGAAAACAATACAGATAGCACGATTATAGCTATATTCGGTAGGTTTTTAATCATGAATGGCGTAGTTTTGTCATATCCTGGAGATTTTTTCGTATTTATGTTATTTTTGATAACTTTTCGAACGTCCTCGGGACTTAGTCTGATATCATCATCCGCTGTCTCATGAACAGGAGGATTTTCCAGTACAAAATTATTATTGGGTGGATTTGGCTTAAATACATTACGTAGGTGCTCGGTAAAAATTAATGCTTTGTCCTTAGCATTTCTTGCCCAATTACCATCAGCTTTTCTCAACGGAGTCTTTCCCTCTACCGGTGGTTTGATGTTACGTGTGGCTTTCCAAAGAGAAAAGTTCGTATATTTAGAATTCATCAAACTCTCAATGTATCTTCTGTTTCTGCGATCCTCCTCTAAACAAAGGGCTCTCTTCAGTCTTCTAGTAGCGATAAATAGCCTCTGCTTTGCAGCAGGTGATCTATTTTGTTGCCACTCTCTTCTAAGCTTTCTCTTTTCGAGAAGTAATCGTTCAATATCTGAATTGGAAATATGCATTTTTGGCTTCGTAGAGATCTTGATCCTTGAATGATCCAGAGCCGAAGTAATTAATGAGGTGAAGTCATTGACGCATTCGTTTGCAAACATAGCTGCCAGATTTGACAATTTATCGTTATTTTGACGATTTTTGGTTTCAAAAATACAAATCTAGCGATTTGACGATCTCTTTCTCGAAAGTGACGATTTTCTGCATTACGAAAATATGGCACTAATTTATGAAATAGTTAATGAATTTTCTGATTTTGTCGGTGAACATTAAAATCATTATTTAGACTAAAACGGGAAAATTCTACAGCACCTTTTTCTATTTTGAAAAAATTTATAGAAAATATATATTTATGCTCTAATTTCAGCAATTTTTACCTTCCGAATGGAACACCTAATGCGTGGTGCTAAGTTTTAATGAAATTATCTTTAAAAAGTAAATATCAGAGATTGGTCGTTCGACTCATAATAAAGATTCAGAAATTCAATTCTATTTTATGTGTTTTATTTAAAATTTAAAATATTATAAATAAATTGAGCTATACTTTTTTATTTTATAAATTTCAGTTTTAAGGAAAGTTTTTTGATATACATACATATTTATATTAGATAATAGTATGTCAATTTGAATTGTTATGTTTTTGTTCACTTTTTAAATACAAATTTAAAATTCCTTTTAAAAATATTGATATTTTTAATTTTCCGATTTTTTTTACGACTTCGAAAATTCCAAATGACGATTTTTTTCTTTTTTATCGGGATATTGATGATTTTTTTCCAAATTCATCTGGCAGCCCATAACATAATGGAAAAGTATGTCCTTTTACGAATGTCGCGTGACAGACAAGTCATACTAAAGGTTGAAAAACAAAAACTAAAGCAAACATTTCAACAAGACAACTTTCACTTGATAGCTTCATTATTTCAGTTTATTATTTAAAACAAATGTTTTTAACAAATTATATTCCAATTTGCTGATTTTTGAAAACTAATTTTGTATGTTTTTTGTCTCATTTGGGATACCATGTTTATTGCTAATATGTACATATATTGGAAACATATAATCCACAAAACCTATATTTTGCACAAAACATAGTTCTACAAACATGCTATCGAAAAATGTATATAAGAAAATTCATTGTTGAGAATTCTTTATTTTTTTCTCTTTAAAGGCGCACGAATGTCGCGTTCGTCACTGTGGAAATGACCATATATAAAAAATACAGAAATAAAGAAAAATAAAGGTATGTAACTATATATACATTTAATGCAAACAAATGTACATACGTACATCTATCTTATATAAGTATGTAACTGTTTTTATTTAGAAAGTGTATATAGTTGAATTACTTAAAACATACACATATTATGTCTGTGTATATTTGTATATGTGCTTTTGTTTTCATTATTTCGTCAGTTGTAGCTCTTTATTTGTCTTAAGCACGTGCTTGTTGTTGGCTTCTATACATTTTTCTTCCGCATGTAATTGTTGGCTCTCATCATACACACTCGCATGTTGAAATCAATACGTAAACAAATTTCTCTTTTTGCTCCAGCACGTGTTTTATTTAATGTAAACAAACATAAAACCGGCAAATACATATACTAATGAAATTATCCATACTCTCAAAAGCTTTTTACAGTTTATGCTCAAAACTTTAAGGATAAAAAAAGCTTTTTTTGTATATGTACTCAACGGTATAAAAACGCTAGAGTTTACAATAAACCAGTCAGTTGAACGTTGACGTGCGGTTAAGAAACATTTCGAATTCATTGGTGGCAGCAGGCAGCATCTAAAGGATTATAATTAAATCATAGGTGGTTTTAAAAAAGGATTACTGAAAAAAAACCACCACCTAAACGGATTAAAATTAAATTATCAGTGGTTTTAAAAAAGATTTATTGCAATATCACAAACAAATTAAAAATAAATTTGCAGAAATAAGTATTAATTGCTGTTAATATGTGTAGTTATTAAAATTTAACATTAAATATAAATAATAATAAAAACCTGTCAGTTGGAAATTCTTTACAACAATATTGAAATAAAGTGAGAATTTATATTCATTTTTAATAATTAATTTAATAATTCAATTTATTTTAAAGTGGTTAAAAAATAATGTGAGTATGAGTAATATTTAATTGCCACAAATTACTCATACAACATGTATGGTATTAGTTATTAAATATTTGAATAAAAATCAACATATACTAAAAATAAATCATTTAAGTGCTGAAATAAAAAAAAATTGAAAATATACAGACACATAAGTGTTAAAATAACAGTAATAATAAAAATAATCACTGAATTAAATTTGTCGAATAAAAGACTATCTAGCTATGTCTATCTGCTTGTGTGTATGTTGATCGCTGTTTTTTTTACAAAATATTATGTTTGTGTGATTTTATGTAAAAAATTAATATAATTTAAAAGATGCAAACAAAATTATCTTAGTTGGTATATATCAGTGGTTTTGTGAATCTTAAGAAGGGCAAGTAGTGGCAAGTATACCTTTTCAGAATGATTATTTTATGTAAATAGAGGAACAACATTTAAATTTTGGTTTGGTGCAGCGACAAATGTAATTGATAAAACATATATGGCACATTTTATTTTCAAAACTATCTTTAGTTTCTTTTTTGAGCAGCTCTTTTTTTTAAATATCGTGGTTTAATTTTTTGGGTTATTCTGTATTTTTTTCTCTTAAAATTAAAAAAGCATTTTTTATTGGTATTCTATACAAATTTATATTTTCTTTGACATCAATTTTGTTAATATAAATTCCAGAATAAGTATAAGTATTTGTGAAATTAACTTTTTTTAGTTTCATCCTTATAAGTTTGACCTTTGGCAAAAGGGTTCAAAATGTTTTCACGATGTACAATAAAAACATATCAATAAACTAATTTATATGATAAAATTTAAAATTCGCTGAAAATGTACTAAACTATGTGGCAAATAACTCGAAATTTTACAATATTTTTCATATGGTATTCGTAATAAAAAATTATATTAGAGTAAATTTTCAAAATTTGATTTGCGGATATCATCATTTTTTTGAGGGTTTTTGCGTAAATAAAAATAATAGCCGTCTTTTTTTAAAATAAATTTCACTCCTTAAAGGTAGTTCAATGCACCTAAAGACGTGAATTTTAAGCTAATTTTTCTGTAGACCAAAAAGGGTTGAATGTATTGCAAATCTTATTTTATGGTCATGCTAATCTACAAAAATAAATCATTAATTTTTCGGTTATCATCAACTTGTTTAAGGTTTTTGCGTAAATTTTCACTTCTAAAGGTAGTTCAATGCCCGGCACTATAATGTGAGGATTTGGTGTACAGATTCTTGCTTTAATAAGACTTATTGGTGTAGAGTTTTGTTACCATACGAGGATTTATGGGGACTAGGATGAAGTTTTAATAAAATTGTAGTTATGTCGAATTTTACTTCGATATCAATATTTTTGAAGCGGTAAACTTATTAATTGATGAAGGCCTTTTATTGAAACTGGACTCAATTTCGGACCGATGCCCAAAAATTTTGATAGCGAGATTTTTGTATAAAATTAAACTGATTTTCTGAAGAAGACTTTATAAAAAGCTATGATCAATTAAAGATCCTCACGTCATATTCAAGTAAGTATTGATACACGGATCGGACAAAACTAAAGCACTGAGTTAAATTTACTGCAATACGCCTTAATAATGAGTAACTCAATTCGATTTCTATTATTTTTATACCCTTCACCTTCGTGAGAAGGGTATATATAAATTTGTCATTCCGTTTGTAATTTCCACAATATAATTTTCCGACCCTATAAAGTATATATATTCTGGATCCTTATAAATAAAGGAGTCGATTTAGCCATGTGCGTCTGTATCTCCGGGATCCACATCTGCAATAATTCTGTCAGACATGCTTTCGAAAAGGTTCCTATTTAAAATCAGCAAAATCCGTCCATAAATAACGGAGATATGAACAAAAATCCGAGACAACCTCTATTTTTGTTGCCTATTTTTGATGTATATCTCGATTACTAAGTCATAAATATAGACAATATGGATATCTAATGATAGATATTTCAAAGTCCATTGCGACGATGTATATAAGGCTATAGTAAGTTGGACCTACAATGGGTCAAAATCGGGAAAAATATTTTTTAACCCAAATTTTTTTCACAAAAAACTCTTTTTTCACTAATAAATTAAAAAAAAATAAATTTTTAAATTAAAAAAAATTTTTTTGAAAAAAATTGGAAAAAACTTAAAAAATATTTCGAAAAATTTTTTTTTAAAAAAATAAGAATTTTTTAAATTTTATTTTAAAGTATAATTTGGTGATGGGTATATAAGATTCGGCACAGCCGAATATAGCTCTCTTACTTGTTATTTATTTAGCTAAATAAACGTTTTTTACGCGATTTACAAATTATTAATTAAATCAATTCCACTAATATTTAGTGGCACAGACTTTATTTTTTAGAACTCTTGCACATCTGCGTGGCATGGACTCAATTAATTCATTCATAGATTTTTTATGGGATTGAGATCAGGCGATTGTGCTGGCCACATTTAGATTAGTAGGTAAAAATAATTTTTTACCACTGTAACCCAAGTTCGTGTAATGTGGACCACTTTTTTTATCATTCGTTCTCTGTTTATTATAAACTTTGAAATTGTTTTACATTTTCTCTTAATACTAATCTATCGAAGTCTGGCTTATCTACAAGATGTAAAGTAAATTAGTTGATAGTGTACTACTGGTCCAAATTACCCGCAAAAATAACTATGTACTTTGTAAGCTATCTAAGCCAAGAACGCGTCATTTATTAAAACAAAAATATATTGAAATTTAACTTTTTATTCATTCATGATTAGCTGGTTCAAGAATTTTATTTATTAAATACTAGTCCACATTACCCTCATATACTAGTCCATATTAACCTCTACTTTTTTTATACCCTCTACCACCATAAGTAGTGAATGAGGGTATATATAAGTTTGTCATTCCGTGTGTAACATTGAGAAATATTCATCTAAGACCCAACAAAGTATATATATTATTGATCCCTATGATATTTTAAGTCGATTGAGCAATGTCCGTCTGTCCGTCTGTCTGTCTGTCTGTGTAAAACACTCTCACGCCCAAAACACATAAGCAAAATTAATGAAATGTATACCAAAATGTTTATAATTTTTCTAAGCAGTTTGGTATTGAAAATCAGCAAAATCGAATATGTAAAACCAGGGTTATGGATTAAAATGTAAGACAACCCCCAAAAATTTTGATCATTTTCACTTTTTTTTTCTTCTGATTTTTGGTAAATCCATTGCAGAGAATACCATGAAATTTTGCACACATTATTTATATGATAAAAGGACAAATTCTGTTGAAAATGGAAAGAATCGGTCCATAATTTCTCGTAGCCCCCATACAAATTTCTTCCCGAAATATGGTGCTATGGTATATAAATGGCCATAGAATTGCAGTATCCATACAAAATTTAGCACAACTAAGTTTCGTGCAAACAGAAATCGCCAGACCAATTTTTTTTTTTTTTTAATCGGGCACTATTTGATCATAGCCCCCATATAAAGTTTACTTCCGAAAATCATTTAAATACACTTAAATATCTTATATATATCGTTATCAGGTTGAAATTCAACTTGAATAATCCCCATGCACATGAAAATCGCTGTAGGGAATTTCATGAAGATCGGCTCATAATTGGTTATAGCTCCCATATAAGGACCACTTCTAAAAACCACATTAATTTTCATAAATATCTGAAAAATATCGTTATTGAATTAAAATTTTACACAGATCGGTAGTATTAACTCACAAATGATACTACTAGATTGTGTGAATATCGGTTCATATTTGACCATAGCTCCCATATAAGGTCCATTTCCGAAAATTACTTAAATACTAATAAATCTCTTATAAAAGCTTCTATCTAGTTTATATTTCAAACAAATATTTTCATTATATACGAAAATCGATGTGTTGAATTTTATGAAGATCGGCCGATAATTGGTCATAGCTCCCATATAAACACCACTTCCGAAAAACACATCAACCTCTATAAATATTTTAAATATATGCATATAGAACTAAAATTGTATATAGATATTTTGTATCCAAAAATCATACTACTGGGTTTTGTGAATATCGGTCCATATTTGACCATAGCACCCATATTAGCTCCATTTCTGGTAATCACAATAATACCCATAAAACTCTTATAAATAATGTTATGGAGAAAAATGTTGAGCCAATCGGTAATGTTAACCAATTATTATCTGTTGGAAACGGAACATTTTAAATAAAATATCTTCTGCGTAAACTAGTTTTTCTAACAATATATAAAATACTACTATACTACTATATTTTTTAAATAAACTTTTATTTTGTTTAAAGAAAGTGTTTTTATTGAAGAAAGTACATAATTTGTATATAGTCCTAAATGTGTATTATATCATGATTCATATATAATCCATAAAATGGCTTAAAAAGAAATTCGGATATAGTCCTAATTCGCTCATAGTCCACACAAATTGTGCAACTGTATTTGTAGACTATAAGCGAAAACTACTGTATTACATTACCATTCTACCAATCTTCATAATCGGAGCTAAGTTCCAATAACAAACACTGAATATGGATATTAGAGTGTTTGTGCTAATGTAATTTCTATAATTTTCATCCAATTTAGGTGGAGGGTATTTAAGATTCGGCACGGCCGAATATAGTACTCTTACTTGTTTTAATTCTGGTTTTTGGGTTCCTTACAGTATTTTCACATACATTTTTTCTCTTTTGACGCAGACAATTTTCAACTACAAACAAATTTTAGAATACATTTTCTAATTTATTGGTACACAATTTTTATAATATCCTTATGTATATTGTGGCCAAAATTTAAAAAATACAAATCCACATTACCCGAAGTTACCCTATTAATAATAAATGATACTTGTTGTTGGTACTTTCTTACATTTCAATAGTACAGTAAGTATTTAAAGTGATGTGCTATTGTTTTGTCGCTGCAATTATATGCTTATTGGCAACATTATTTAAGAAAATAATAATAATCACAAACAAAAATATTTTTATCTGATTGTATATTATTCCTAAAATAATAATATGACATATAAAATAAACTATTATTTAAATGTTACTGTGTTTTTTTTTTTTTAACATAGAGCTATAGATTTGTCCGACATTATATATAAGTAAAAATATGCTTTTGTTTGAATATTTCTTAAAATATGATAATTTATTTATTCAGGTACCCTACGACATGTAAATACTGTGGGGAATTTTTAATGACATTATGATTTGTCATTAAGATCTCATTAGAACGATAATTACGTACACATTTTGATTCTATAACATTAAATAATTATTGAATGGCAACATTTTTCAAAAACTAAAACGGAGTGTCTACAAAAACCGCTTCTATCTTTACTAAAACAGCACAGAGTGCCTTCATATTTCTGGCTCGATTTGACATCATGCTACTATGGGAAAATGGCCAATGGTATTCAAACATTAATGTAAATTTTGTACCACGGTAGAAAAATCCACCCAACTGTCCACAATTTCGGTATCTGGAAAGGTATTGGACTCTTGAAAAAAATAGTTAAAGAACGCAGGGAATGTTTATCAGCATAAATGGACCACCTCGTCCAAAAAGGTAATGGATGCATCTATAAAGCATGTGTATAAGTACACACAGAAAAAGATATAGTTGTATATGTTTACTGTAACCATTTAAAAATTTTTACAAGTTTTTTAACAATATTATAGTCACAGTAACTATTTATATGATTGTGGTAACTATAGTATGGCTAATTTACGATTCATATGATTGTATCAACCATATATATGGTCACAGTAAACAAGTATATGTTTGTGATAACCATTTTTATGATGAATAATTTTATCATAAAATTATGATATACATAAGCCGAGAGCAACATAATGTAGTAAGTCTTTCATCATATAAATGGTTGTCACAAACATACACTTACACAACTATATTTTTTCTGCGTGTATATATGTACTCTGCATGGTCGTAGTTATTTTTTGCAAAACAAGTGTACAATTTAATAGAATTTTAAATAACTTATTCGAAAAATGCTGCAATTAAACTGAAGTTTTATACAATTTGCAATTTAATAACAATTTTTTACTTATAAACTGAGTATGTATTAAACTATTTAAACAAAATATTTATTCATATAAGTATATAAAAGAATTTCTGTGCAAATATTAAAATATGTATGTACGAGCATACTAAATTCCATTCTTTAATAAAATGGTTTTTTTTTTTTATACACAAACAATAATGTTATAAAAATAAGAAAATCAATAAAGATAGAAAAAAAGACAATCTTCATTTCAAGAAGAAAATGATAAAGAGGAAAATCAAAACAATTATTCATTCTTAGTGCTCGCATTGTTATTTTTAAATATGATGATTGTGGTTGAAATCATGATGAAAATTTTGCTAAATAATGGGATTTTTCTTCCAACGTACTTTATATTTGTATTGTTGCTCAGTGGGATAGATGATTTATTGTTATAAAAGGAAGATGTATTTATTGTGCACAGATTTTAGGGTATAGGAAATAATGAAAGTACAATTATAATAATGTGTCTGAAATTAAAAAAAAAGTGCTAATGTAGCAAAAGTTCTAAAGAGCTTAAGTTGAATTAAGAAACATTAAATACTAGCTTGACCCGTTGCGGTTCGCTGCCTGTACCGTAATAAGTAAAATATATGAAAGGATTTTATATTATAAAAATTAATGAATATACGTAATAAATACCGGAATTTCTAGTTTGTGTTTAATTGCATACCATATTTACTTTGTATGGGAGGGGGCACTTTCCTTTCTCCGACCTTCTAAATTCTTAGCCTAACAGGACACTGTCATCAACTCAACTTACACAAATTTTAAAGACTCTCACTATTAGATTCACTTGATATTCGAAAATAACTATATATTTCATATGGAAGATACAACTGCATTGTTCTGATCCTACCTACTTTTATATCGTAAATGTACAATGGTAACAAAATAACTTATTTGAAGCATTACTGTAAGTATTATAATTCTCCAGTTATTAAATAATAACCATTTTCTTTATAAGAGAGAAGTCATTCCCACTAATCCGATCCAGCCCAATATCACAAAAATATCCAAAAATATAAGAAACTGATTCAGATGAAGCATAAAGACTCTCGAAATTATAATTTTCTTTGTAATGGAGGTCCTAACCCTAACTACTCTTAAAGGCTTTCACAATTATTATTTACCATATATTAGAAAATAACTAATACAAGCCAGCACCATATTTAAAATGTTTTCTTATATTGGAAAGAAAAAATAGATACAAATATTGACAGTTGACAATCCATAATTAGACTTAAAACGCTGATAATATATCAATTGTGAAGTAATATAATCTTTATTACATAAAACGTTGCTTTCCAAAATATAATTTCAATAAAATAAATCTTTGTAAAAACATTTTGTAAATGTTTGTATTTAGAACTTGTTTTGATGTTTTTACTGGGTCATCTTTTTTCTGAAATTGCGAATAGTGTTATTGTCTTTTGTTGAGTACAACTCATGCATGTAGTTGTTCGTGAGTTTAGTGCCATGTAAAATGCTCATGCAAGTAATTGCAAACTAATGATTTAATGCTGTTTTGCAAAAGGTAAGTTCATGCGGGAGCCCCATGAAAAAACGACTTTCATAATTTTGTCTATGGTTTATAGAAATGTTTCTACCAAATTATAAAGGGAGAGTATTGGAGAGTAAGCATTATTTTTTTGAAAATCTCTCCTATAGGCGGCCCACTACAAAAAAGGGGGCTTGGACCGCCCATTTTTACTCAAATCGAATATGTTGACAGTAGAAGACTGCATTCCAAGCTTGTCGGGACATAATTTTTGCACCTACTTGGGGATTTTCAGCCATAGTGCATGGTAACGATATAAATCCTTCACGGCTTTTTCTAATACAGTTCACCAGATATTCTATAATAACTATTTATTTTGTATGTGAAGTCAGTCCAATTTCAGACAATTTACATAAAATTATAAAAAAATATTTCGGACATAGTTTGAAGAATCTCACAATGTTAGTTATCTTGATATTAAAAATTTACTATGCACTTTGTATATTGTTCCTATCACGACCATTTTTAGCTAGACTCCGTATAGTGATAAGAAATTAATTCATACAAAATTTAAATAATTTTACAGTTACAGTTTTCCAGATATTCGAAATAATTATTTACTTTCTTTGCTAATAGATTAGTGGGTATGGCACCTTATACCCACTAATCTAATCCCGTCCATTTTCAGACAATTTATTTTAAATGATAAGTGAGCTATTCAGACTTTTGAAAAGGTACTTTTAAAATACATAATTTTGAGACTATAGTGAGCTAATATTCAGTGTTTAAAAGCTAAAGGTGCCAATTTTTCCGTTTTCCCCTTTCTGGAGCCCTATACGGTGAAAGTTATAAAAAGGATATATCCTATTTATGCTACCAAGTAAGGATCTAACTATGTTCCAAATTTCAATCAAATCGGTATTATCTGTTTGACAATTACAAACAAATGAATAAACTTACAAAGACATTTATATATTTATATCGATTTGAAATGAATGCAATTTGGTGCCAAGAATTTGTTGGAATATTAACAAATCTAACATACAATAGCCTTTGAAATAAACCCTTAAAGCTTATTAATAGATTTAAAATGAAAGCGGAATTTGTCGACAATATACTTTTACTTATATACTAAGGTGGGCTTATTTTGCTTTTTCGTATTTTTTTCATAAATTTTTTTTTAAGTTTTTTCCAAATTTTTTTTTAAAAAATTTTTCTTTAATTTTAAATTTTTTAAATTATTAGTGAAAAAAATTTATGACAAAACAATTTTTTTTTTTTTAAATTTGGTTTAAAAAATATTACTTACTATAGCCTTATATACATCGTTGCAATGGACTTTGAAATATATATCATTAGATATCCATATTGTCTATATTTATGACTTAGTAATCAAGATATAGATCAAAAATAGGCCAAAAATAGAGGTTGTCCCGTTTTTTTTTTCTTATAGCTCAGCCATTTGTAGGAAGATTTTCTCGATTTTAAATAGCGACCGAGCCGAAAGAATTCCCGATGTATTTATGTATCAATTATTTTTGGAAGTTATTTGGGGGCTACGGAAAGTTGATTTAAACATACAGACGGACAGACGGAAATGGCTATGTCGAATACGCTATCTATAACAATCCAGAATATATATACTTAGTGGAGTCGCAAATGAAAAATGAAGAAATTACAAACGGAATGCCACTTATGGTAGAGTTGTGTAGCTCATGAAAGACCTAGTTCAATTGAACTATTCACTCAACTGAGCGAAGTGAATCATTTATCATACTGAGCGTTTTCAGCTCATCACTGAGCGTTTTCAACTGAGCGCTGAGCGTTTCCAACTGAGCTGTTTTGTGGTATGCACATATTTCTTTCAGTACTCATGAAAGAGCTGCACAAGCATATTCATTTTGCTTCAATGTTTCACTTCATTCGTCAAAGCTGTAACTTTCATTCGCTCACTGACATTGAAAAGTGAGCTGAGTTGAAAAGAGCGGTCACTTCGCTGAGCTAATAAACCCAACTCTAACTCATGGTGAAGGGTATAAAAATGGGGGGGTCAAATATGGACCGATATTTACAAAATCCAGTAGTATGTTTACTGGATACAAATTAAAGATCTTTGTACAACTTTGGTTTGATATCGATGTTTTTTAAATATCTATGAAGGTTATAATATATTATTCAGATGTAGTTCTTATATCTTATTCGGATGTGGTTCTCAATCGACTTAGAATTTCAATAAAATATATACTTTGTTGGGTCTCAGATGAATATTTCTCAATATTACACACGAAATGACAAACTTATATATACCCTCATTCACCACATGTGGTGCTGCACAAAGATGTGTTCAAGATTAACATGCGTACTTGCCGAAATGGCCCAATCGCACGGTGCTCCCAACACCGGATAGAAGTTAATGCGTCTATCACCGCCATTGAATAACTTAATGTAGACCCAATTTGCAACTTTTCATACATTGACTACACAGATCAGTGAACAAGCACCTTGCTAGAGAGATCGGGCTATCTAATCCCTGCCAAAGTGGTGGTACACAACGTGTCTAAGATTTACGTGGGTACCTGCCGTTTATGCTTAAACCGCAGGGTGGTCTTAACACCGGATAGAGACAATGCGTCTATCACCGCCATTGAGTGAATTGCAAGGAACACTCAACTGGCAACTTCTTGTACATTGATTGCACAGATCAATGCACAAACCTCTTTCTCGAGAGCTCGGGCTATCTAATCCCTGCCATCCATAGCTAGCTAGTCAACTGACCAGCCCAAGACAATTATCGAAGCTGCAACATCCGGCCTGGTAATTCAGTCCAATGTATTGTCTCTGACTTCAAAAGTTCCCAGCCGATAAAAGTTAAAGTGAGTGTACTTTAACACACACTTTTGACCTCGACCAAGAACCAAGTCCAACGACCAATACATTACGAATGCTACTACCTCAATACATTTCGTTAGCGCAAACGCCAGTTGGTGTCTGCTACTTTCAATGGCTCTGTTGAGTCAGCAACAGCACCTAGTAAGATACATTTGGTAGTCCGAAATTAAGCACTAGCCCAAATATAAGTCCTTTAACCAACGATCTTCTACCCGTTTTGGGTTTCAACCACAACCACAGCGCACTCACAGATGTGACCTCACCAATGGTCCTACAGAACCGAAATCCTGGGGCCAAAGGATCCCCACTGTACTAGATAAGACTCTAGTCAGCTGCGAATTCAATAAATTAAATTCTTACCAGGAATGAGGTTCGTGCACCTCGGAGCCCCGGTTTCGTTCCATATTTCCCCTTGAGGCATAACATCAAGGGGTGGAGCTCACCAAGATGCTTATCCATGCCCCAAGGGAGGAGTGGTGGTGCACAGTGGGGCAGAATCATCATTCTTTGGAAATAAATCTGGCATTTCTAAACCGCTGGTCCGATCAGGATAAAATTTGACGTGGGCGTAGCCCAGCAATATTTAAAATAGACTCTGAAAATGGTCCAGGGGACGCTATGGGGGGTCAAAGTAGGGTATCTTCGACATTTAAATACATGTAATTTTTTTGTTTTCCATCCGATTTCAAAGATTTTTATATTTTTGGAAAGCTCTCGGTCAGCTCTTGAAAAAACAAGCTACCGTGTATTTATCTCTTATCATTTCCGAGTTATAGGCATTTCAAAATTGAAATTTAAAAATGTTGGCATACTTTGGACCACTTTTTTTAAAATATAGGGAGTACTTTTGCACCGCATGTATTCTAATTTTCGCTGTTAGTTACATAACTAAATTACCAATAATAAATAAAAGATTTCAGAGCAATATCAATTATGAATCCAAAAATAAACGATTTTCAATTTTAAAATTCAAAAAATAGTAGATTTTTGCTGTTTTTGGGCGAAAAGGTGATTTAACTCTTTTTTATTAAAAAAAAAACTTTCTTTAAGAACATATAACAACTTTACTTTTTTATGTAAGGTATCTTTACGGATAACAGTTTGGTATAAAAGACATGTTTTATTTTTCGAATATGTCTTCCCTACGTTCTTTGGAATTTGACCTATTTTTTATTAAAATTTCAACTTTGGGCCACATGCTGGGATTAGAAAATGGAAAGCAGCTTTGCAAGCCTTGATGTGTTTCCTATTTATCCCAAAAGTATTTCCCAGCCCCAAGGGATATGTTAATCCTAGGGGTAAAATTGTAAAACTAAAATTTTTGAGATTTTCGCTTCACTTTTTAAGAATTTCGGTATTTCCTTTGACGTTTTGACAAGTTTTTTACACTTTGTTATTTAGAATGACAAGTTTAAAAAACGTTGAAAATTCCATTGAGTTTTGTCAATAAATAAAGATTTTATTACATATTTATTGAGTTTCTGAAACTAAAATTTGTAACAAAATATTAATAGGATTGCAAATATTAGTAACAATTTGATCCACATTTATTCCGAACTAATTTCTCTGGTTTAGATAAGTTAAATTTTGGTCTTACAAAAATTCAATATCTCAATTAGATTAAAAAATATGCCACTTTAAATCTCCGTGCTTCACAAATATTTTATCCCTATCGCAGCAGCCGTTTAGAAATACCAGATTTACTTAAAAAAAATGTTGATTCTGCCCCACTGTGTGGTGGAGGGTATAAAAACTATTTGTAATAGGATTTTTTATTTTGAACATGTAATTTTTTTGAAAATATTAGTACTTTGCAGAACACAAAACTGGAAACTTCATTCGATTTTGCTATAATTTTCAGTAATTGGTTTGTGGATGATGGAGAACAATTTTAGATCTTGGTAACAATGAAAATCCATAATGTGTAAAGTAAGAGCCACCCTATTGTACAATTGAAGGCATTTGCAAAAGTAAATGCCTTCAATTATTTTTTAGAGAGTTCTGTTCTTGTCTTAATGAAATAACCATTAAATTGCTCTAAGACAAAGAAACGTTTGGTTTTCAACCGAATTAAAATTGTTCTTTATATGTATTATTTGTTGTTTATTTAAAAACAATCTTTGTTTATCCTGCTTCTAAAAATGTTGTGTATATAACTCAATTAAAATGAAAATTTTATGTTTTTTTTTTCTATAAACACAACCACAATTAAAAAATTCAAAAGATTTAACCAACATGTAATCGTGTCGTAAATGGCGAAGTCGAATATTTAATACCCTACGTTTAAAATAAATTTAATAATTTATCAAAAATATAAGCAGCAATTTTCTAAGTAAGTCGTTTATATCTTTAGAGACACAAGTAAAGTTTTTTGATTTTTATAAGCAGATTATTTTCCAAAGTTACTTAAGGTATGAAAAACTTAAGTAATTATTTGTAGCTACATTATCTTTGTTAAACAAAGTCTATTGTATTGCCTTTTCCATTGCTAGTTTTCTTTACATTTTTGTTTGTGTTTTGCCAGAAACAAAAACCGAATCGAAAATAAGAACAGAGAAATTCTTAATAAAGGCTTTTATTCTAAGGGGTTGGTTTAACCTTGAGGCCAAATGAAAATAAATGTTCTTTCTTTATTGCTTTCTACAAGTTAATGAAAGAGTTTTCTTATATTAACAAAAATGAAATATCGTTCGTTGGTAAATGCAACAGTTGAGAACGGCTGGACCGATTTGGAAAATTTAATTTTTTTACATGTTCGTTATAGGCCAACTTAGGTTTTTACGGAGTGAAACATTTAACCCGCCCACTCTTACTCTTACTTTTTCGATTTATTTAAAATCGGAAAACGGCTGCACCGATTTGGCAAATTAACTCAGAACAGCCATCAAAAACTAATTTGATAATTAAGTTTAGGAACTAGGTGTAAAAAGGCGAATAGTGCCTCAGGGCATTGTTGCCGGTTTAAGTGTAAAAAAACAATAACAGTAATTATGATACGATATTATTGGAAAACTAATGAAAAATATACAAAAAGTAAGAAAATATGTTTTACTTTCTACAATGATACTCCCAAAAACAATTTTTGGCATTTGAGAAGCATAAATGAAGATCACATTTTGAGCAAACACACTGTGTTTCCGACTTTTTGCATAGTTTGTATCATCTTTTTTGCCTAAGCAGATTGGAAAGTGGTCGATATTGTCATAACGGACGTCATTAACTGGATGTTTTGCTTTTTCGCCAACTTTTGAACTTCCTGGCTGTGGATCTTCTTGTGGAGTACCAACTGCTAATGAGTCAAGGCGGATAATTTAATCCGTCTGCTGTCTGTATCTGCCATTCCTATAATTTTTTTTTATATAACAAAAAATATAACAAATAATATAAAAAAGTAAAAAAAAACTATGCAATATCCGGTAAATTTAGCCGCAACCCGCAACAGTGCCCTAAGGCATCCCTTAGTTTTTGCGTTCTCAACACACTTTTTGTTAATTGTTCAATATTTACAAGTTCATAGACTGAAAACAGAATATATCATATTTAAAAAATAAAATATTTCGAATAGATAGAGCGACTAAAAGTTAGAAAAACTAAAAAAAAAATACACACAAAATTTCACGTGCTAAAATTATGACATCACTCACTAAACAGCTGACAGAATAAAAACTAAAAGTCAGAAGGCATTTCGACCTTCGAGGGAAATGTTAACAAATCTGTAACTAAAGTCACCGTTAAATTAAAAAAAAGTTATAATTATTTTTTGAGATAATTGGTGTTTTGTAATGCATGCCTTGAGGCACTCTTGCAGGTTAGAGGGTTAATTTGATCCAAAACTGTTCAACGTATCCACCTATCTTTGGATACATAAATAAATTAGCTATTTTCATTACCAAAGGGTAACAAATAATATTTTCGGGAAAATTTTACCCACAATCTTTAAAAAGTTATTCCTGATCTGTGTTGCAATAAATCTAACATTTTCCGCCGTTTTCGGTTTTTCATGAGTTTTTTAAAACAAAAAAAAAAAAAAAAAAATAGCTATTTTCACGTAAAAAATATATTTTTTTTATACCCTTCACCTTCATGAGATGGGTGTATATAAGTTTGTCATTCCGTTTGTAATATAATTTTTCGACCTTATAAAGTATATATATTCTGGCTCCTTATAGATAGCGGAGTCGATTTAGTCGTGTCCGTCTGTCTGTTGAAATCAATTTTCTGAAGACCCCAGATGTCCTCGGGATCCAAATCATCAATAATTTTGTCAGACAGGCTTTCGAGAAGTTTCCTATTTAAAATCAGCAAAATCCTTCCATAAATAACGGAGATATAAGCAAAAATCCGAGACAATCTCTATTTTTTTCGATTACTAAGTCATAAATATAGACAATATGGATATCTAATGATAGATATTTCAAAATCCATTACAACGATGTATATAAGGCTATAGTAAGTTGGACCTACAATGGGTTAAAATCGGGAAAATATTTTTTAACCCGAATTTTTTTTCACAAAAAACTTTGTTTTCACTAATAAATTCAAAAAAAAAAAAAAAAAAAATTTTAATTAAAAATAAAATTTTTTAAAAAAATTGAAAAAACTTTTAAAAAAAATTTCGAAAAAAAAAATTAAAAAAAAAATTATTTAAATTTAATTTTAAAGTATAATTTGCTGAAGTATATAAGATTCGGCACAGCCGAATATAGCTCTCTTACTTGTTTTTTCTTCAATTTGTTATTATAACTCCGAAACTACTGAACCAATTAATACGCAATAGTTAGATATATAGATAGATTCTTTATTTTTTTCATATTAATTGTTTACAATAAGTATTTTTATAAACAAATTACATATTAAAATAAAGATTAAACAGCATGGTTTAAAAAAAAAAAAACCGACAGCTGTAACACAATTATTCGAAATTAATAGTTAAATTCCTTTATTAACATAGATATATATTTCAGAGCATTTTTTATATAGTTATAAAGACTTGTCCAATAAATATCATCACCATTAAGAATTTGAATAATATCTGCATCATTTAATATTATTTTACCAAAACACTGTATTTGAATATAGTTAAATATGGGACATCTTCCAATAAAATGATGGGTTGTTTCTAATTCATTCATATTACATAAAGAGCATAGTCTCGACGTTCCTCTCTATACTGATTACCATGCAGCCACAACAGATCAGCTCTTGCCTTTATTATGTAGCTTATTTGATCCTGATTGTATAATTCATTACAATAGCTTTGTCCTTTGTGAAAGTCCAAAAACTTATAAATCCTTCGTTGACTACTAGCTGCTTTTATTTCATGATCATGATGAATTCTAGTCTTCATGGTCTCAATAATGCTTATGCAGTTGTCGTTCCAAATTGTTTTGCTACTTTCAGAGAAGTTTGAATATTTAATTCCTGCATCTTTTGTTTCATATCTTTAAACCAAAAGATATTTTTTGAAATAATTATATTTGATAATTTGTGAGGGAGTCTTTCATTTTTATAATCAAACAGCGTTTTAGAACGCAATATATAAACGGCTTAAAGGTTATGTAAATTTTATTTTTTCTAAGTTTATTTTAATAATATCGGATTAAACGTTTTTGAGTAATCATTAATTATGTGTAGAAACGTCTAAAAAAATTCACAATTTTACTTAAAATTAAAAAAAAACTTCTCAAAAGAATTTAAAATATATATTGTATACATACTCGTATATAGGATTATTTGTTTCGAATTTTGTCGAGGTAGCGAGATTTTCGGAAGTGAACTCTGGCTTTACTTATCTGTGAAAAATTTTATTCGAAATCGATAATTATAATAGAAAATTAGGAAAATGTGTTTTTCGAAAGTGGTCCTAATATCAGAGTTATTACCGAATATGGTTCGAATATGGGTTGTGTTGTGTTATTTCTAACACCCAAAAATACAATTCTAACATTCACCTAAAAGTATACCGATGGACTCAGAATCACTTTCTGAGTTCGATTGTCCGTCATATAGACATAAATTACACCACCTAATTCAATTTCGATCGGTCCAAAATTGGTCATAGCTCCCTTATAAGGACCACTTCCTAAAATTACTTTAACGAGCATAAATTTCTTAAAAATTTTTTAATCCAAATATTATTTAACAAAGAAAAGTTTCTATAGAAATAATATCATGGCGATCGGCCCAAAATTGCTCATAGCTCCCATATAAGGCCCACTTCTGAAAATCTCTCACGAAAATAAATTATTGAAATTTTAAAAGAAACATTTTTTTGCTCATTTCCTCAATGTTGGCTATTATATGGTACTGACCGACCATACTATCTTACTTGTTTTTATATGAAGAATTCAATAAAAAATTATATTAGTATTTATCAGCAAAAATATATTTACAAACAACTGTAATGGTGTAAATATTTAGTTGTGGTCAAAGAGTACGAGCGAAATACGTAGTTAAAAGAAACATACAAATTTCGGTTTCTATTTGTATTTTCGTCAAACAGATTTTACTGTAATTGGCAACATACTTGAACAATATACATTTTTTTGCCATATAATCTTACCTTCTCCCTTAATGCAGTTATTGCCTCTTACTTTGAACATTTACAATCAGAGTAAAAATATAAAAAGAAGATATAAAACTTGTTAATTGTCAGTGTAACTGTTCTTCTTATTTCACTTTTTTTAATAATTGATATATGGTGAATTTTCTCCAACATGAAAAACTCGTAACAGACGTTACATGATAAATGTCAATTAAAAATGAAAAATACCAACATTTATGGGAAAAAAAGCAAAAATGACAAGTACTTTAAATTGTTGTTGATTTCTTTTTGATTGTTTGTTAAAAGGTAGTAGTTGCAGTACTTATATACTGAGTATAATTTTATCTTTAGGAAAAAAGGAAATAAAGACAAATATTTGTTGTATATTAGTACAGGTGCTTTTTGTATTGTGTTTCTTTATAAGGATTGTTAAGCAATTTCTGTGAAATACAAGTTACAGGTAAACGTAACTCAATTATCTCTTTATCATAAGGCGAACTAATGAAAGTGTGGGAATTTGTTTAAAATATAATTATCATAATTAAGGTGTTATATAGACATTTAAAATGTATTTGTTTATATGTACTGCTCTTTGATATAATGTAAATTATATAATTTGAGGTAAAATGTCTTAAAATTTTCGTAAACTTTTGAATAGAAATCTAATAATTTGTAACGAAAGCTTTTATTTATATGGCACAGTAGTCAGAATGAAACTATTTTCAAAATAAATTGTCATTTCTAATCGATATAAAATTTGATATACTTATACATTGAAAAGGAGTAGTCGAGTTTATTTTTTATAGCGGAAGTGGCACTGTGGGGTCTCAAAGTATGGCACCTCAAACATCCTAAATTTGTAAAAGCTTGCATATTTTTTGTGGTACATCCGAAATCAATACACAGACACAATTATTGCTAAAATATTTCCAAACAGACGCCTTTCTGAAACTGACTTAATTTTCAATAGATTCTATAAATGTTTTTGTTTGATTTTTTATTTAATATCAACACTTTGGATATAACATAACACATTTCATAGCACAATTGTGCAAGCATTCTCTTTTGTTTAGTAGTCACTGAGACAGTGACGAATGTACATGCTTGGCGGATTTATTGCTATTTTTTTTTTTCATGATCAATGAAAGAAATATTTGGATTGTTTAATATATTTCGAACTTTAACAAATCGTTGAAGTGTTGCTTGGTTGTTTCACTCAATTTACTTCTGTGAACATTTTTTTTCAGATTTGAAATGATTTTAATCAAAACGCCCTCCCTCTAGAATGGTTCTATGTATTGTATAAACACGTTGTGTAAAATATTAGGGTGATAGGATAACTGGTGCCAAAGGAGAAAAAATCAATTTTTTCAGTTTTGCCATTAAATAATTACTTTTGAAATTTAATTTAAATAAAAATTGGTTAAAAAGTGTTAAAGTTATTCAAAATTCGCCAGGCCACTAGAACAGGAAATGTGGGAACAAAATTAACATATGGGCAATTCCACGACTGAAAAAACAAAAACCCTTGAAACTTTTTTTCAAGATGACTTGAATAGAAGAAAACACTAAAATGTTACTATGTGGAAGTATTTAGAGATTTACAAAATTTTAAGGGCAAAAATAATACTTTAAACTAATTATATTTAATTTTTTAATTTAATTGGTATGTTTTAGGCTAAAATTGTGGTGAAAACTAAGCTCCCAATCGGCATGTATTATGAAATGAATTTGATTCTGATTGTTTTTTGCTATTATCAAATTATCTATTCAAACCGAATATATATTTTCTACTTATGTTTTTAGTTATTGTATACATATATTTACAGAATATATATTGTTTTACTATAAGAGAAAAGTTTGTCACGTACGGTATGTCACGTACGATAATAAACTTTATTTATTATAAAATCATCCAAAGATTATTTTTATTTAAATATGACGGATTGCAAAGGAAAAATATTTGGTTTAGTGAATCTGACGATTCACAAATTTTCGCATAATTCTATATGTACCTCAAAATTACTTGCGTTTTATGTCACGTACGATACACCGTTATTTCGATCGATATTTTGGACAAAAATGTATCGAAAGAACTTATTATTTTTTAAAATATAGTACACTATGAATGGAACATACTGGCACTAACTGATTCACATTAAATAGAACAAATTATTACTTTTATCCAAATAATCTTATGGTCCTGAAAGGGTTAAAAATGTTGTTAAACAAATTCCATAATTTGTTGATCGTCTTATTACGATTTATTGAGAATATAATAGGCAATAAAAAAAACCTGTGACATTACCTCCTACAGTTTTTCCGTACCTGCGATTTAAATATTGTGATTTTCGATAAAAACTAATTTTTTGCCCATATTTTGGTGAATGAGCAGAATTTGCTTACTGTTATGAATTTTAAGTAAAACCTATTCAGAATATAATAGTACAGGTAATTTTAAATATAGTTTGAAAGTTTTACTAAAATCGGAAAACGTTAACCCTTAAATCGTGAAGATCAAAAGTAAATTTTTGGAATTTCTCATGGAAACATAGCGAAATATTATATATTTTTGGGCCGATTTTGATGAAGCTTAAGAAAAAAACAAGAAAGATTACTATATTCGGCCGTGTCGAATCTTAAATACCCTCCACCTAAATATGATGAGAGATGTAGAAGTTACATTGGCATAAGCACTTTAATATTCATATTCAATATTTGTTATTAGAAGTGTGCTCCTATCATGAGGATTAAGACAATGTTATTGAAATACTATTAAATAAATATATGAAATAATATAACAATTGTTAGAAAGACTAGTTTAAGCAGAAGATACTTTAACTACAGATTCTTACCATTTTGAAAAGAGTTTGTCATTTATTCCTATTATAACGTATGATATTTAACAATTTATATAAGTATGTACCTAAAAATTGGTTATCATTACCCGATTGGGTCAACATTATCCTTATACGCCACAAGTAAAGAAACGGAGTATACAAAAGGGTATACAAATATATTTAGTCAAAATTCAAAATTTTGCATATGGAAATGAGTTATATAATTTATAATTTTTATAATTTTAATATATATTCGCGATTAATGAATTTTTCCGGATATGTGTCTTATATATAATTATGAACCCATAGTCAAAAAATCCAGCAGTATGATTTCTGTCTACTTGTAACTAATTTCTGTTGAAATTTTGATCGATATCAATGTTTATATGCGTTAATGTATTTTTGGATTGTGGAACTAAGTAATATGGAAGCTATGAGCTATTATGAGTAGATCGTCATAAAATATTTTAACGTGATTTCTATGTATTTTAATTGAATTTCATCTTTACAAGAGTTTTATGGGTATTATAGTTATTATCGCAAATGGAACTTATATGGGAGCTGTTGCCAATTATGGACCGATATTCACAAAATTCAGTAGTATGATTTTTAGATTCAAATTACTGATGTGTGTATTATTTTGGTTCAATATATGGCATCTGACCTGTTATGGGACTATCGCCATATAATATTGTAACGTGATTTCAAAGTATTAACAAAAGTGGACCTTATTTGACAACAATAGCGAATTATGGGCCGATATTTAAAAAATCTTGTAATATGATTCTTGAATACAAATAACTCATCGGTGCACAATTTTGTTTCATTACAAATATTTTTTTGGATATTTGTGTAGGTTAATGTGTTTTTCGGAAGTGGTACTTATATGGAGGCAATGACCAATTATGGACCGATCATCATAAAATTGTGTACAATGATTTTTACATATATTGTAATTTTTGATTTCGAATTCCAACTTGATAACTATATTTGTAAGAAATTTATGAGGATTTTATTGATTTTCGGGAGTGGGCTTTATATGGGAGCCATGGTCAAATATGGACCGATATTCACAAATTACAGTAGTATGATTACTGGATACAAATTACTCATCTGGGTATAATTTTATTTTGATACCGATATGTTTTAGATATTTATGCAGGTTAATGTGTTTTTCGGAAGTGGTCCTTATATGGAAGCTATGACCAATTATGGGACAATCTTTATAAAATTCGGTGCAGTTGTTTCTATCTATATGTGTAGTATTTGTGTCGAATTGTAGCATTATAAAGATATTTGTAAGAGATTTATGAGTACTTAACTGATTTTCGGAAGTGGACCTTATATGGAAGCTATGGTCAAATATGGACCGATATTCACAAAATCCTGTAGTATGACTTCCAAATATACGTTACGGATTTGTGTAAAATTGTGGTTTGATATCGATATGTTTTAGATATTTGTGCAGGTTAATGTGTTTTTCGGAAGTGATCATTATATGGCAGCTATAAACAAATATGAACCGATCTTCATAGAATTCGGCACAGCGACTTTTGTATATATGGAGATTATTTGTGGCTAATTTCAACTCAATAGCTATATTAATAAGATATTTATGCGTGTTTAAGTAATTTTCGGAAGTGAACTTTATATGGCGGATATGGTCAAATATGGGCCGATCCACGAAAAATTTTGTGTTGTGATTTCTCTTAGCACAAAACTTATTTCTGCTGAATTTTGTATTGATACTGCAATTCTGTAGGCATTTATAGACTAGCACCATATTTCGGGAAGAAATTTGTATGGGGGCTAGGAGAAATCATGGACCGATCCTTTTAATTTTCAACAGAGTTAGTCCTATAATCATAAAAATAACGAGAGTAAAACTTTATGGTACTATCTACAATATATTTAGAGAAATAACAAAAAATTTATGAAAATTATAAATTTTTTTGTAGGTAGTCTAACATTTTGAATCATAACTTTGGGCCTACTTTACCGATTTTTCTGATTTTTAATACCAAACTGCTTAGGACAATAGTAGATATTTTTTTTGAGAGTTTGCTTGTATATTTTGTACGTGAGCGTGTTTTATAAAGGCGGACAGACAGACGGACATAGCTCAATCATAAGGATCAATAATATATATACTTTATTGGGTCTTATATGATTATTTCTCAATGTTACACACGGAATGACAAACTTATATGTACCCTCATTCACCACTTATGGTGGTGGAGGGTATAATAACACAAAGTCTAGTATTTACAATAAAAGCACAAAAACTAAAATTAACCGTTCATAGCATTTGGGTTTAAAATATTGGAAACTAAGCTACGAAATGTGAATATCTATCTGTCTGTTTGTCGGTATGTCCGTCTGGTCGTCTATACATCTGTGTAAAGCAATCTCTTGTCCAAAATACACAAACAAAATTTGCAGACTTCCATTGTTGTACTAAGCAGTTTGATAATGAAAATCAGCCAAATCGGTACCATAGAAATGAACCAAAATGGATATAACCTAAAGAAAAAATTGGTAATTTTAAGGTATTTTTTGTTATTTGTGTAAATATATTGCAGATAATACCATAGAATTTATCACTCGTTATTTTAATGATAAAATGGATAACTCTGTTGAAAATGGTAATAGTCGGTCCAAAATTAAAAAGTTATAAAAATTTCAAATCAGTCAGTTGTATTTTATAGTTAAACATGCATGGATATGTAAATATTCAATATTCAATTGATTTTTGTTACAATATTTAATTTTTACATTTTTTGGAAAATATTGTTACTATGACTATAAGCATAAAATGTATAACCTCTAAGCGTTAACTGATTATGCTCAAATTTTAAATATTTGGTTTTTAGAGGACGGATACAAATTTTAGACCTTGGTAGTATCGAAAACGTGCAAAATAAACGCCACAATAGTCTGTCTTTCTGTAGATTTATATGTTAAACTAGTTTCGGTGGTGACAGCGAGTAATTAGTTGTTTGAATAACAATTTCCAACAATAATTTCAATAATCACAAATCGTGTGTCATTAAACCAAATAACCTGCTACACAAACTGCATCATAATCTTTTCAAGAATTTCACATATAAACTTTAAACATCTAAAAAAAACACTTATGTATACAAATCCTGTAAGTTTCATATAACAAAGATACATACATTACAAAGTTTTCAATTTCTATTATGACTTCTAGAAAAAAAGCTTGAACAAATTCTTTAAAACTAATTTTCTTTATTTAATAATCTTATGGTATGAATGGGTTCGAGTGTTTGAATATCTGACTTACTTCAATTTCCTTTTAGTACTTTTTCTCAGTATTTTGCATTTACTCTTTTCCCTGTTTCCTAATCTCTGCATTATGTTGTTGTTATTGTACCAACAACCAACTAAATGTATGTAGGTAAAACAGCTTAAGTAAATGGGAATTATTTACAAGCCATTGCTTTTGTAAAATATTTTCATTTAACATTAGAGTAGTTTATGCTCCTAATCTGTAATTGTTATTATCCATGGAAACCTTTTAACTTTAGCCATTTTATTGTTGGCATGTGTATGTATACAAGTATCTATGAGCCTGTTAAGAAGAATTCAAAAAAAAAAAAAAAAAACATAAAATTATTGTTAGGTGAACAATAGAAGTTTCATTTCATAAAAACACTAAAATATAAACAATTTAATTTTAAAGGATAACAGCAAATATACAGAACACTGCATATTCTATGGTAGTCTTTGTTATATCTACTAGTATTGCAAAGGTTTTCAATAAACAATATTGGAATTTAATAACGAAAGAGAGATTGCCAAGATTTTCTAAACAATAAGAGTTTTTCTTTACGTTGTTAATGAAGCTATGTTAGAGATTTTGATAAAAGATAGGAGAATATTCCTTGCACTATATTGATATTTTTTTATTAACAATTTTGCAATAATGGAAAATTTCGAAAACAAATAAAAAAACTAAAGGTTTTATATAAAAAATTTTCTTATGATTTTCATGTGAGTTAAAATTTTTTTTTTAATTTGGCTGCGGATTTTCTTGAATTTATTAGGAAAAATCAGAATATTTTCTAAATATTTAAAAAATATACATTTATTGTTTTGTTATGAAACACAAAATTATTAACTATAGATCGCTCAATGTTTAAAATAATATAAAACAGAGTTGCCTGCTATTAGTCTTTTGCAAATTGGACTCTCAAAGTAAACTAACAATTAAATAGTTTTAAAATTATAGTTGTTCTTCTGAGAAAACGATGATATAACACCATAATCTTTAGAATCTCCATCCTGTACTGGAATCATGCTGTTAAGTAGAATTCAATCATGATTATTGTCTTGTATTAAATAGCTGCTAATATTGGTAACTGTGAACTTACGAAATCCATTATTTATCGAAATTACAACGAAATAAATATGAATGTTTTTCCTTCATTTAACACATTTTTGATACTTATTGAAATAATTCTCCAAAGTTTTTTTTATACCCTCCACCACTTGCGGTGGAGGGTATATATAAGTTTGTCATTCCGTGTATAACATTGAGAAATATTCATCTGAGACCCAACAGAGTATATATATCATTGATCCTTATGAAATTCTAAGTCGATTGAGCAATGTCCGTCTGTCTGTGTAAAACACTCTCACGTCCAAAATCCATAAGCAAAATTAATGAAATGTATACCAAAATGTTTATAATTTTTCTAAGCAGTTTGATATTGAAAATCAGCAAAATCGAATCGGTAGAACCAGGGTTATGGATCAAAATGTAAGACAACCTCCAAATATTTTGATAATTTTCACATGATTTTTGTGACTTTGGGTAAATTTATTGCAGAGAATACCATGAACTTTTGCACTCATTATTTATATGATAAAAGGACAAATTCTGTTGAAAATGGTAAAAATCGGTCCATAATTTCTCGTAGCCCTCATACGAATTTCTTCCCGAAATATGGTGCTATGGTATATAAATGCCCATAAAATTGCAGTATCCATATAAAATTCAGCACAACTAAGTTTCGTGCAAACAGAAATCGCGAGACAAATTTTTTTTTTTTTTTGTATCGGGCACTATTTGACCATAGCCCCCATATAAAGTTTACTTCCGAAAATCATTTAAATACACTTAAATATCTTAGATATATCGCTATCAGGTTGAAATTCGACTTGCATAATTCCCATGTAAATAAAAATCGCTGTAGTGAATTTCATGAAGATCGGCCCATAATTGGTTATAGCTCCCATATAAGGACCACTTCCAAAAAACACATTAATTTTCATAAATATCTGCAAAATATCGTTATCGAATTAAAATTTTATAGAGATTGGTATTATTATTTCATAAATGATACTACTAGATTGTGCGAATATCGGTTCATATTTGACCATAGCTCCCATATAAGGTTAATTTCCGAAAATTACTGAAATACTAATAAATCTCTTATAAAAGCTTATTTCTATCTGGTTAAAATTTCAAACAAATATTTCCATTATATACGATAATGGATGTGTTGAATTTTATGAAGATCGGCCGATAATTGGTCATAGCTCCCATATAAGGACCACTTCTGAAAAACACATTAACCTCTATAAATATTTTAAATATATGGATATCGAACTAAAATTTTATACAGATCAATATATTGTATTCAAACATTATACTACTGGGTTTTGTGAATATCGGTCCATATTTGACCATAGCACCCATATTAGCACCATTTTCGATAATCACAATAATACCCATAAAAATCTTGTAAATAATGTTATGGAGAAAAATATCAAGCAAAATATGCCTCATATACATAGAAATCACTTTAAAATATTTAATTATATCTTCCAAATAAGTCGCACATCCAAAAAATACATTAACGCATATAACAATCATATCGGTAAAAAATGTAAAAGTTTTAACTAGACTTGGTGATTATGGGTGCATAATTATATATATAAGGCTCACCTCCGGAAAATTCATTAGAATAGAACAAAAATATACTTTTGAAGTTTGACTAAATATATTTGTTTACCCTTTTGTATACTCTTTTACTTCACTTGTGCTGAATAAAGAAAATGTTGAGCCAATCGGTAATGTTAACCAATTATTAAGTATACAAATTGTTAAATAGTACATTTTATTCCTATTATAAAATTATAGACTCTGTTGGAAATGGTAGGAATATGTAGTTATTTCAATTATAAATTACTGAATTAGATATCATTTTTATACATTTGTAATAAAATATCTTCTGCGTAAACTAGTTTTTCTTACAATATATAACATACTATTACATTACCATTGTAAAAATCTTCATAATCGAGCTATGCCCCAATTACAAATACTAAATGGAGATATTAGCGTGTTTATACCAATATAATATCTATAATTGTCATCATATTTAGGTGGAGGGTATTTAAGATTTGGCTTAGCCGAATATAGCACTCTAACTTGTTTAAAATTACTCTCTCACATATACGGGTACCGTGTGAGTTCAGAGAAATGTAAACCAATGAAATGTCTTGAAATTTTAACTTTTAATTTTTGATAAAACTAACGTTCTTTACACAATATTACTTTAACATATATTATTCTTTATTTTTTTAAAACAATTTTTGCACACTTTCATTGTTAAAACGCTTCTATTTTGCACAAATCAAGAAAAAATATTTTCGGAATTTCTGACATGTAATTTTTTGTTATTGTAGAATATAAATAATAGGACAGAGTTCAAATTTCTGGTATTGAAAATTCATAAAAATTAAAATTTAAAACATTTTTATAGAACTCTGTTGCCTGGAGAAAATTTAAAAGGTACCAACACATGTGTAATTTTTTTACTAACACATGTTTAGAGTTAGGTACTTTTTTACTAACACATGCATAGAGTTAGGTACTGTTGTCAAAGAGTCGGACTACTTGTTATACTTTGGTTTTAAATATATTTTTTCAAAGTAAAAATAAGAAAATTCATGTATGTATGTAAATTATACAATATTTATATTAAAAAAAATCAGTCAGTTATTTATTTTCATGTTACAAAATTACTTTATTTAGATTTCTATTTGTATAAACAAATAAAATTTTTTTTAAATTTCCAAAAATAAAACTTTGTCTGTTCAGATGAAAACAGCTTTAATACATTGAAAATGTACGCTCAACGTCAACAGAGGTTAAAGGTGCATATTTAAATGAAGCCAGTTCAATTTGAGAATATTCATTTATCTAATTGTCAAAAATTTTTTTTATTATATTAAATCCAGTATTTTTCTGTAATATATTCTTAAGTTTTGTTTTAATTTGGTAAGAAATTTCTCCGTTTACATTATTAATTTTGTTGGCAGCATCATAATTAATTTTACTTGTGCATTCAGCAAATTGAATCCCTGTAGTTTAGTAATATTTTCAGAAATAAAGATGTAATTTGAGCACAGAAATGCTAATTGGCTTTAATATTATGTGTCACAAAGAGAACAAAGTCGAAAAGTCGATATACAAATTTTTTCGAAAAGTCAACAATTTCAAAAAGCTAAAAAATCGATCCATAAATTGAAAAGTTGACTTTTTGTTTCAACAATATAATTCTAGTGTCAATACATTTACTATTTTTACAACACTAAATAGAGTTGCCAAATATATGTATGTCCAGTGTACACTGATATAAAAATATGCCCAAAAGAAAATTAAATATGCAATAAAATGGAAAAATATGCTAAATATATGCATTTAAAAGAAAAATATGCAAAATATGCATTTATAACAAAATATGCAAAAATATGCAACAACTAATCGATGCCATTTTGTTGCAAATTCTTTTATTCGGAAAGATAAATTGTCAAAAGTGATTTTGAGTTACTGACTACAAACATGCATTTGCATAGAAATCCTTGCCCTGCTTGTTTCTAAGGAAAATATTCCAGAAATAGGACAGCAAACTAAACTTTATGTTTGTTTTCTTAGTTTCTTATGACTTTATTTATGAGTGGTAAAAGAATATATACATTAGGGATATAACTTTTGAAATTTTTTGAAAATATCCAAATTGGCACGGCATAGTCGAATAGAGCATTAAAAAATATGATAAATCACTGTATTATTTTTTCGCAATTGTTAAAAAGTTCACGCATCAAACGCAATAAAATTTTTCATTCAATATTTTCAATTATTTTGAAATACAATACATTTTATTCCTTCGTTAAGTTGTTTTTGTAATTAATAATAACTGCGGACATACTTCAAAAGATAATTTTAAATAAGGGAAGTATCCCTCACAATTTCGAACAAAAGTTGCAATTCTTTATAAAATTTGTATTGAAAAATAAAATAATAGGACAGGAGTGGGATGAATTTCTAAACAGTAACACATACCCCTGTTCTGACCTTAGAAACTTTTCAATTAGAACGAATTTGTAAATCACTGTTTGTATAAAGGTGCAGTTAAAGTCATGCAGGACATACTTCCATTATGTAAATCACCAAGAACTTTAAATTTAAAACTTATTTCTTTAAATAATTAAATTATACATATCGCACTGGATCTTTGGGAACACCGAAAAATCTTTATGTTTACACACCTATTTAAAAAACTAAAAATATTGTTTATCCGCTAGCATTAACATAAAAAAGTTAATAAATAAACAAAATGTATTTCGTTTTTAGGCGTAGTAACACACGCCGGGTATCCGCTAGTAACAATCATAAATCTTATCATAATATGTTGCTCTTATATTATGTTTACCACAACTATGTTTTTCCTCTGCGTATATATAATATGGCCTGGTATGTTTGCTATCACCAAAAGTGGTACATAAATGGCTGATGAATGAACAAATAATTTTTGTTAAACATATTTCAAACCTAGATATGAAAAAATACATGGCCGAGATATGACAAAAAATCCGTCATAATTTCTGTTGAAAATTATATAAGATTCGGCACAGTCGAATATATATTTCGAAAGCAATCATTGTAACTGACAACTGATGTTTGTTCCTCCCACTGTATTCCCCTTGAAATAGTGATGTTTCCTAGCAAATTTTATATTTAGAGCGCACATGTACTTAAGGATTTATTGAATTCTCTTTCCTTAATGCACCATTAATGTACTATAAAGTCTACATACTTAAACCATATAATAAGGTTGTCGATGAGAACGATGATGCTGATGATGACGACTATGCTGTGTAAGCTGTTGCTGATGCTGCTATTGTATTCAACAAATAACTCAATGAATTCTCATTGAAATTTAATTAAAATATTTCGAATTTGTATGCTGAAAGGCAGCAAAAAATGGGAAATTGTTTATAGATATATATATATATATATATATATATTTTTTATTAATATATTTATAGGTATTGTTATGCCAGGTTTTAGGCAAAAGACACACAAGCAAATTTTTATTAAACACGGAAGGGATTAATAATATTTCTTTGATCATATTGTGTTTGAAAACGAAATAATTTTCTATGAAGTAATGGTTTTAAGTACAGATATTAATTGAATTTTAGATACATGTATACTTTGCTGATTTGAAACATTTTTAAGAGGATTTGCATAGATAAAATCAGGACAATGTAATATTACTTAGATAAATTGAACCTTCTAAAGAATTGTTTTGCTTTTCCAAATAGGTTGTTAATGTAGGTTGTTAAATGTAATAAAAAATAGGTCAAATTCCGAAGGGCGTATGGGCGACATATTCGAAAAATATGACATGTTTTTTATACCAAAGTATTCTCCGTAAAGATATCTTACAGAAAAGCAAAAAACTGTTATATTTTCTTAAAGAAAGTTTTATTTTAATAAAAAAAGAGTTAAGTCACCTTTTCGCCCAAAAAGCAGCAAAAATCTAAAAATTTTTGAATTTTTAAATTGGAAATCGTATATTTTCGGATTTATAATTGATATTGCTCTGAAATTTTTTGCATATTATTGGCAATTTAGTTGCCTAACTACCGGACCAAGGTATGGCAAAATTTTAAAATTTCAATTTGAAATGCCTATAACTCGGAAATTATAAGAGATAAATAGCACACGCAAGCATGTTTTTACAAGATCTAGCCGAGCACTTCCCAAAAATTTAAAAGTCTTTGAAATCGGATGGGAAACAAAAAAATTACACGTGTTTAAAAATTTTACATGTCGAAGGTACCCTTCTTTGAGCCCCCATAGCGCCGCGCTTGGTGCATTTGTAGGGTCCATTTTAATAATTTGAATTCGAATGCTCCTTGGCTACACCCATGTCAAATATTGTCCCGATTCTGCCCCACTATGGAGCCCCAAGAAAAAACTGACACGACTTTCATACTTTTTTCTAAGGTTTATACAAATGTATCTACCAAATTATAAAGGGATAGTTTTAGAGTGTAAGCATTAATTTTTTTCGAAAATCACCCCACTACAAAAAAGGGGACGTGGACCGCCCATTTTTACTCAAAAGGAATATTTTGAAAGTAGAAGACTGTATACCAAATTTGGTGAGGCTAGCTTGTCAGGAAATAGTTTTTGCCGCTACTTGGGGTTTTGCGGACATAGTGCATCGCCTTGGCTTATTCACCCCATGGATGGCCCTCTATCAGCGATTTTGGTCACTATATAAATACTAAAAAGTAATGTTTAATAAGAGAATATAGACAATATCGAAATAAGTAAAAATAAATGCTATACATCTAAGTATCTGAAACAAGAACAAATTTAAGAATATCTGTTATACTTTTTAAAAGAGAGCGTGTCAAAAAGTGTCGGATGATCCCCCTTCTACCCTATTCTGTGTAGGGTACTATATGGTCGAGTTTGAACGAATATTCCTTATATAAATTATAACAATATACGTATATAGTTTCATTATTAATGCACTATTAATTCTATTGCATTTTTTGTTGTTGTTTTTGTAAATACAAGTATGTAAATTTGCGTGTTTAATGTGAAAAAATCGATTACTTGTATAATTAAATAATTTATTAAATCATCTGTAGCACAAACAATGGTAATTATCATAACAAGTATATATGTGTAGTTATAAATACAAATACAGTAATCATGTTAAACATTAAACAGCTAAATATGTATCACAATATGTAAGAGTATATTTGATTTTATTTAGGGAAATTTAATTATAAACTAAATCATTTTTAATTGGTTTAGCTATTAAAAAAGTAACTGTACTAAATGAAAAATAAATAAGATTTATTACCAACAACAAACTAAGATTATTTAGGGCCATTATTACAACTTGCTAAAAAAGGTTACTTTAAAGTTAACTTTTACTTTTGGGAACATAAAGGCAAGTTGTTATAATGGTTCTTAAAGTACCATTTACAATTTTAAGCATGGACAATGAAAATAAATATAATCTTCGAAAACAAAAAAAGACAGTCTTATAAACATCATAAATGTTTTATAGAATTTGATCAAGTCTATGTTAAAGAATTTGTCTTACATCCAAATCAGTAACACATAAATACAAATTTAACTTCATTAGTGTTTCAGTTAAACAAATATATACATTGACAGTGAAAAAAGAACTTGGGCTTACAAAAATAAACAATTTCTAGAATTTAATTTGAAGCCTCCTCCTTTGATGTTCAAGATAAAATGTTCAACAACTTAGTAAAACTGAAAATGGGAAAGAAATGAATTGGTTTGGAATTTCTCCCATATATTTAGCTATTTCATTCTACTGTTTTTATTAACAAGAAAAAAAAAGATTACTACACATTTCTAAAACACGTTAAAGATGATGCAAAAAAAAGGCAAGAATATGATTACATTCACAAATTAAATATTTTTTGGGTAACTGTGTTTTGACCTTTTAAAGAGTGAAGCAAAAAAAAAAAAAGAAATAAGAAATATGACAGGAAATGAGCACTGAAAGTATCAAGGACACAAGAAGTCTTTTTGAGATAAATGTATAAATAATTAAATGCAATGAATATCTTTTGAGTTAGAAAATCCACTTCAAAAGGTTTTTTCGCAGAAATCTTGAATGTATGAAAGTCAAACATCTTAAATTTGGTTTGTCAAAATGAATATGGAATTTGCATAACAATATATAAGTATTAGGGTGACCATATTTTGTACTTTTCGAATTTTCAATGCTACCAAATTATAAAATTGTTCTCCGTCGCACATTGCACAATGGTTTCCCCCATAGGCCAAAAATCAAAAATAAAATCGAATAACCTTTTAACAAAAAAATTTAAATGATAACACTCCAAATTTTATGAATCTAAAAAGTGGAGGTATGTTTATATTGGTTCCGTGATTATAAGATTCCGTGAAAATTTTCTCAAAATCGATTAAGCCGTTTTTGATTCTATACGGAACATACATACACACATCTGTTTTTATATACATATATATATATGGCATTAGCGGTATAATGTAAAAATTTGATTTTTACACACCCCTCCGCCCACAGACCGAATACCAAAAATCAGACTGTACAATGTTTCCCGCTGGGCTATTACGAAGATTCCCTGAAAATTTCATCAAAATCGGTCCAGCCGTTTTTGAGTTCATTCGGAACATACATACATATGTACATACAAATATCCATTTTTATATGTATAGAAGATTACAAAATCCCTGAAGAATACTTTTTTGACCTTTTTAAAATACAGATTTTTTAAAAACTACTTTTTCACATAGACTTTTATTTGTTTAGCCCTCATCCACCCACAATTTCTTATACATCAAATTGTAGATCTATTACCATTTTTTTTACCATATAATGGCCGCGGGTTTTTGCATATTTTCGCATATGGATGTGATTTACATAGTCATCCGACGAAAAGTAATGAAAAATCGCATTTTGTTTTGTACCTTTTAAGAATATACACAGAGAAAACAGATTCATAGTAGCAACCGAATTTTTTGCCAATCGAATGATTCGGTTGCACACATAGAATTTTTCGGTTCTTTCAACAGAAAGTCAGTTGATAAAGAAGAATTTCGGTTGAAGCTATCACGAATCTGTTTTCTCTGTGTAAGTAAAAACGAATAAGAGCGGTGTTATATCAATTAAATAACAACAATGAGGAACATCAAATAGCATTTTATTCTCCAAAGTTGAATCCTTGCCAGAAAAATTATACTGACACGGAGAAAGATTGTTTGGCGGCAGTAATGGCTTTGAAAAAGTTTAGACCCTTTGTCGAAATGATGCCATTTTCCATTATTACCGATCACGCAAGTCTCAAATGGTTAATGATCCTCAAAGATTTAAGCGGAAGACTTGCCAGGTGGTCTTTACAACTACAAGCTTTCAACTTATAGATTGAACATAGAAAAGGTTCAGAAAATATTGTAGCTGACGTGCTTTCTCGTCTGCCAGAAGAACATGATTTGGAAGAAGTTGAAACAGAAGATTTTTTGGATTTCGAAACCATAGAATTTGAATCCGAAGAATATACAGATTTAATAGAACAAATTACACAAAACAATCATAAACTACCGGGTCTTAAAGTAGTAGATAGAAACATTTTTAAAGGTTCGAGTTGTGATCCAAATGTGGAAGAGCAGTATCAATGGAAGTTATGGATAGCTCCAAACCCAACACAAACAATAATTGAAAAAGCCCACCCAACAAACGTTTTAGCTCATGGTGGAACGGCGAAAACAATGAAAAAAGTCAAGAGATACTTTTATTGCCCGACTGTTAAACTCAAAGAGTTTGTAAAAAAATGTAAAGTGTGCAAAGAGATCAAACCATCAAATATAAACTTAATGCCTGAAACAGTTAAGGAAGTAGTTACCGAAAGGCCCTTTCAGAAAGAGTATACTGATTTCTTAGGAAAGTACCCGATATCCAAAAATTACAATAGTTATATGTTTATAGTCATGAATCATTTCTCAAAATTCATTTTCTTAAAACAAATCTATAAGCCAACTAATCCTTCAAAGATCAAATGGCTACTGTGGCTACAGCTGTTAATATTTTTTCCTAAAAATATGTAAACTATAAGTTCTTTGGGCATGCTATGAGCTGACAAGACCCTAGCTTTTTTAGTTTTGGAGATATTGATTTTTGACCGCTTCTCCATATAAGGGAAACCACTGTGCATTGGCGCCATTTGAGTTTTTTTGTTGCAAAAATAATAACTTATGAACCAAATGATATAATCAAAAAATTTAAAAGGCATATGATATATAATTGATCAGCCTATGAAGTTTGTGTTTGAAAAGGATTCTACGCCTTTTAGGTGCTTACTTATGGGTTACAAAAATTTAATTTTTTTAAATTTTATGGGAAGTAAAATAAAATATTTTTATGTTAATTATTTTTAAAGGCTTTTATGATTTAAAATTATTCCAGAAAAGATTAAAAAAACATTTTTTTTTTTAAATTTTTTGTAAATATGTATTCCGAAAAGATTCAAATTTTTATACAAGTGGTGAAAGAGGGTATATATGAGTTTGTCATTCCGTGTGTAACATTGAGAAATATTCATCTGAGACCCAACAAAGTATATATATTATTGATCCTTATGAAATTCTAAGTCGATTGAGCAATGTCCGTCTGTCTGTCCGTCTGTGTAAAACACTCTCACGTCCAAAATACATAAGCAAAATTAATGAAATGCATACCAAAATGTTTATAATTTTTCTAAGCAGTTTGGTGTTGAAAATCAGCAAAATCGAATTAGTAGAACCAGGGTTATGGATCAAAATGTAAGACAACCTCCAAAAATTTTGATAATTTTCACATGATTTTTTGTGACTTTGGGTAAATTCATTGTAGAGAATACCATGAAATTTTGCACTCATTGTTGATATGACAAAAGGAAAAATTCTGTTAAAAATGGAAAGAATCGGTCCATAATTTCTCGTAGCCCCCATACAAATTTCTTCCCGAAATATGGTGCTATGGTATATAAATGCCCATAGAATTGCAGTATACATACAAAATTCAGCACAACTATGTTTCGTGCAAACGGAAATCGTGAAACCAATTTTTTTTTTGGATCGGGCACTATTTGACCCTAGCCCCCATATAAAGTTTACTTCCGAAAATCATTTAAATACACTTAAATATCTTTTATATATATCGGTATCAGGTTGAAATTCAACTTGCATAATCCCCATGCACATGAAAATCCCTGTAGGGAATTTCATGAAGAGCGGCCCATAATTGGTTATAGCTCCCATATAAGGACCCACTTCTAAAAACCACATTAATTTTCATAAATATCTGAAAAATATCGTTATCGAATTAAAATTTTACACAGATCGGTAGTATTAATTCACAAATGATACTACTAGATTGTGTGAATATCGGTTTTTATTTGACCATAGCTCCCATATAAGGTCCATTTCCGAAAATTACTTAAATACTACTAAATCTCTTATAAAAGCCTCTATGTGGTTAAATTTTCAAATAAATATTTCCCATATATACGAAAACCGATGTGTTGAATTTTATGAAGATCGGCCGATAATTGGTCATAGCTCCCATATAAGGACCACTTCCGAAAAACACATTAACCTCTGTAAATATTTTAAATTTATCGATATCGAACTAAAATTGTATACAGATCAATATATTGTATTCAAACATTATACTACTGGGTTTTGTGAATATCGGTCCATATTTGACCATAGCACCCATATTAGCACCATTTTCGATAATCACAATAATACCCATAAAAATCTTGTAAATAATGTTATGGAGGAAAATATCAAGCAAAATACGCCTCAAATACATAGAAATCACGTAAAAATATTTAATTATATCTTCCAAATAAGTCGCACATCCGAAAAATACATTAACGCATATATACACTCATATCGGTAAAAAATTTAACAGAAATAAGTTTCAAGTAGATTTGGTGACTATGGGTTCATAATTGTATATATAACTTCACTTGTGGTGAATAACAAAAATGTTGAGCCAATCGGTAGTGTTACCAATTATTAAGGATATAAATTGTTAAATAGTACATTTTATTTATATTATAAAATTACAGACTCTGTTGGAAATGGTAGGAATATGTAGTTATTTCAATTATAAATTGCTGAATTAGATAACATTTGAATACATTTGAAATAAAATATCTTATGCGTAAACTAGTTTTTCTAACAATATATAAAATACTACTATATTTTGAATAAACTTTTATTTTGTTTAAAAAAAGTGGTTTTATTGAAGAAAGTACATAATTTGTATATAGTCCAAAATGTGTATTATATCAGGATTCATCTATAATCCATAAAGTGGCTTAAAAAGAAATTCGGTTATAGTCCTAATTCGCTTATAGTCCACAAAAATTGTGCAACTGTATTTGTAGATTATAAGTGAAAACTACTGTATTACATTAACATTCTACCAATCTTCATAATCAGAGCTAAGTCCCAATAACAAACACTGAATATGGATATTAGTGTGTTTGTGATAATATAATTTCTATAATTTTCATCTAATTAAGGTGGAGGGTATTTAAGATTCGGCATAGCCGAATATAGCACTCTAACTTGTTTTAAATCTATTTTTAAATTGTATGTAAAATATTGCTCACAAACCGTGAAAGAAGGTATATCTAGTGGGTTTTCACGGTTATATGCCATCAATTGCCCAATAATGAATGTAACACATTTTTGGAACCATGTCTTTTTTCAAAATGTTACCTCTAGCTAGAAATGGGGCAAGGACGGCAGCCGGAAATGTTTGCATTAGGTAAAGGAATAATCAAAGAACTTATTCTAAAAATATGGAAAATATAGAAATTTATAGTTCTTTTTTTATTTCCCATCAAAGTTGAGAAATATTGATAAAAATGGTAAATATCGATTTACCTGGACAAACACAAAGCAAACAGTACAATTTCTATTATCTTCTTAATAAATATCTATCAATAGAACTAAAAAAAAAAAAACGATCCGCAACCTGCTTTTCAAGATACTGTATCTGAATGCGGACCAAATTACCTAAAAATGGTCTGTTTTTTGAACACTAAAAATCAGTCAACTTTGAAACAAAAATCTGATTGCAATAAGAGTAGCATATTTGAAATCGTTGGGAAATTTCCTGTTAAATAAGTTTATTCAATAACTTCTAGGGGCTTATGAAATTTTTGATTTTTGCAATCTCACTTGTTCTACAGGCCCTACTGTGCGTCGTCTAAAAATCAAATGTTGACAATTTGAGTAGAATCGGTTAATTTTTAGAGATTGCTCATTTTATTTGAAGTTTAGAGTTTTTGGTGAAATTTTTAAAATTAAATGTTGAAAAAAATCCAAATAAAAATAATTTGTTTTTATTTCATTTACACATAGATCTTTACATATATTGTAAAATATACAAATTTTCAGACATCGTTAAATCATTATAACTTGATACCTTCACCATAGTATACTGCAACACAAAATTATGATTATTATTATCTCTGCGATGAGGACTGATTTTATATATTTATTTGATATTCTAGAGATTATTTCTGCAGAACTGGAATTATAAAACAATTGTTGGGCAATAAGACAGCAATTTAAAACCTGCTTTTGGTGATAGCAAAAATATTGGGTTTTATGATGGCTTTATACCATAGAAATTCTAAATGAAATGACAAACTTATATAAATACATATATCGTTCAATCACTATGAGTACGTTCGTAAAAGCAGTAGTACAACATCAATCCAGATATATATAAGTTTAGCATTACAATTTCAATGTTGACATGTTATTTGAGTTTTGAGTGTTAGGCATAGATCGGAACCTCTCCTGTCAAAGACCTAACTCAATTGTGAAAAACCTAAGTGGTGTAAAAAGACCATGTGAAAATAAACTTCAAAATAAACTCTCGAGTTTTATATTCATACAAAAATACATTTGGTAATACTTCTCAAATGTAAAACTTTAAACGAAAGTAATAAATTTATGTTCAATTAAATATATAAATCTGAAGTAATTTATAATTAATATGATACCAGCATTCTTTATACTACTTATGCTTATTGAATAGAAAAATACATATTAATCGGTTTATGGCAAATAAGTAATTTAATAATTAGTAAAAAATGGAAAGAAATTTGAACATTTGGAAAAAAGATATGGGATAACCTGGCTTATAACTTCGCCATTTCTGGAGAACTTTCATTGATTTTCAATACGAAGATTTTCGAGAGTACGAGCAACCTTTCTGTAGAAACAACAAGTACTGCAAAGTACGGAATGGCAAAATTAAAAAAAAAAAAATTGGGATAGTCTGGTAAATCGATTATGACTTCGATATTTGTAAATGGATTTCACTGAATACATATGTATTAACAGATATGATTCATGCCGACAAGATTTTGCCACACCATTCCGTCCACAGACCGAAAATCAAAAATCAGACTTTACGGTGTTAACAGCTAGGCTTTTCTGAAGATTCCGTGTAAATTTTATCAAAATCGGTCTAGTTGTTTTCGATTTCATTTGGAACATACATACATGCAAACTTCCATTTATATATATATATAGATAGATATGGCATTAGCGATACACCCCTCCGCCCACAGACCGAATATTAGAAATCTGACTTTACAGTGTTACACGCTGGGCTATTATGAAGATTCCCTGAACATTTCATCAAAATCGGTCCAGCCGTATTTTGTATATATAGATGACATTAGCGATATAATGTAAACATTTTATTTTGCCACGCCCCTCCGCCTACAGTGTTACCCGCTAGGCTTCTCTGCAGATTCCCTGAAAATTTCATCAAAATCGTTCCAACCGTTTTTGAGTTCATTCGGAACATACATACATACAAACATCCATTTTTATATATATAGACAGCTGAATCCGGTCCGCGTTGCTGGCCCTTAATCTCAATTTTAAGATAGAGTATCGGACAAAGTCGGTGATCCAACCTCCAATGTTAAAACATGTGGTGGCGGTCCGGCTGGTTCCAATGAATTCAAGTGTATTGCAGTAAATGCACACGCATGTTCGTTGATAGCGTTCTGTAGCTTCATTTCCAGTGAAATAAATTTGAAGGAACTTCGCATGATCATTGGGAAGCGGGAGCAATGACCCAATTCTGTGGTACATTTGGCTTTGCATTTTAAAGGTGGGCATGAAGCCGTCGTTATTTGAAAGCATGACTTACACTTTTGGATATTTTGAATTAAGTAGAAATTTGTAACCGGTTATGGCCAATAGGCTAGGTTATTGAAAATAAATAAATAAAAAAAAAGAAAGTGCTTGGAAATAGGATTGGCGCAGGAAATGTAACTTAGAAGCGGTTCAATAACTGGTGACTGAATACTTTACCGTTCGAACAGTACATTCCGGGGAATTCCCTAGGGAACTTCAAAACGCTGCAATGTAAGCAATGTTTGTTCAATGCGCCAATCAGTACGTCCTAGTGATTCCTGCTGTAATCATACCTATTGTAATAAAATGCCGGCAACTTTGAATCGAATTTTTTCTCTTGATCGAGCCATTCGGGAGCGATTGGATTCTAGTGTTTCAATATGGTGTTGAGGTATCTCTGCAGCACTCGATGAAGATGCACTGCGACGCATTTGCTGAAGCCGTGACTCTCGTTCTCTTCCCGTGTCCGTATAGTATAAAAATTGGATTTTGCCATTCCATTCCGTCCACAGACCGAAAATAAAAAATCTGACTTTACAGTGTTACCCGCTGTCACTTTTTCAAGATTCCGTGAAAATTTTATCAAATTCGGTTCAGCCGTTTTTAATTCCATATGAAACATACATACACACATCTGTTTTATTTTATTTGTTCTATTTACTGTAAGCTATTTTCGTAGACTTAATGTAGGCTGTTAAATTTTCTCATTAGACCAATTATTATAATAATTATTTTATTTACTGTAACTTTTTATTAGATTCTTTAAAATTATATTCATACAGCGGATGTTAAGATAATGTCGAACATAATTTCAAATATAAAACTTATCATGCTTAATTAACAAGTTCATATAATTGATGTACAACTTATTTTCTTCTTAAATGTTTACAGATTCAACATCTTAATTAATTTTTAAAAAACCTCAATGTTTTCAAAAGCTTTTACGATAAATTTTTATCAACTATAATCAACATGAAGTACAATTTCATTACGTGACTTTCAACTATGAAATTTTGAAATGTTTCAAGGATAAATAATAACATGAAATGTATGAGCTACAACAACTAGGGGGTGTTGGATAAAACATGACTACAAAAATCTTGTTTCAGCTGTAAAAGAACAGCTAGAAGAAAACCTAGTTAAAGCATAAAGAACTGGAAAACATGTAGATAATTTTTTTGCAGTATTATACATACAAAAAAGAAGAAAATTAATTGCTCAAGATTTTGTGTAGCTTAAAAATAAAAAATTTTTTTGTACCACTACTTTTTTTTACGACAAAAGTAAAAAATAAGAAAAAAATATGCACAAGAAACAACGAAAATTTCAACAGCCAAAGTGTCTGCATGTTATAACCTGCCTTTTATTTAGTTGTCTGGTACTTGTATTAGAATGGCAGGCTACTCTAGCAACACCCATTATAACGACAGCCGCATTAACTTCAACCGCATCAGCAGCCACCAGAAGGTTAAGAAATCATGAAGTAGGAGGCGGTGGTGACCTGAGACGAAGACGTGTTGGTGGCATTGAGGGTGGCACAAGAGCTGGTAGTGCACCATGTGAACATAAAAGTCTTAGTGAACTCATCAAAACAAGTCCAGTGATACTTAAGGCCTTGGGTGCCCACATTTTTAATCATGATGACGATGAAGATTTACGAATTCTGCACAATAGTAACGATGCATTATTGTTAAAATGGCAAAATGAACAAAATAAAGTTCTTACATCTTTAAAGAGAACACAAAAAACACAAAAATTAACATCATCATCGCAATCCTCGCAATCCTCGCAAAAGACAACAAAAACTGCTGAAAAAACAACAAGACAGCAACAAAACAAGCACAAACAGCAGCAGCAGCAAACGTTTAGTGATGCTGCAACTAATAGAGCCGCCATGTTGGCGTCTATGAATGCTGATGCCATTTTAATAACATTAACACCGGAAACAATCTACAAAGGAGCATCGTTACTAAAAATGACACCCAATGCAGCTGAACATGCAACCTCACAAAGCACGACTAGTGGCGGCAGCGGCAGTAGTAGCAACAACATGGCCAGTAGTAGTGGTAATAGTGGCAAAGGCACCAGCAGCAGTACGATTGACAGTAATAATGGCAACAGTGCCAATGGTGGTACTGGTGCTGGCTACAACAGTGGCACTATTAATTCATCAGAGGCTTCGTATTTATATGAGGGGTAAGTGAAAAAGAATAAGAAATTGAAATTGTTGGATTAATTTTATTTTTTTTTTCACTTTTGCAACTGTGCAATTGGTGTTCTTTTATTTTCCCTGGGACTTAATTTATGGTGAGGTTTAAATTGAAGCAATACATTTTTTCGTTGCTTTTTCTCTTAAAAGTGCATTTTTAACAATTAAGGATGAATGTAAAAGAGTGCACAAATAAAATTGAAATTGCATGTGGAATACATGCAATGAGGGAGTTATAACTGTAGATTTAAGTACAATGGTCCCGCATATTTTAATCTGACAGTTTATGGGAAGAGTTTAAATTTGATAAATACGGATTTTTATTGTGGTTTACATTAAATATTTTAATTTTAAAAATATTTTAATCACAAAATTAGTTTAAATTTGAAATTTAATTTAAGTTGTATCATATTTCGCCAAATAATGTTGATGCAGGTAAACTCGATAATATTAGTTACTTGGCGGATGTTGAGCTTTAAAATGTGGAGTTTAACTGGCACTTACTAGCTGCTAGTTGAAAGATTATATTTTATCATATCTTTATTAGTTAACTTAAAAATATTTTATTTAAGTATATAGGCAAAAACAATATTATATTGAAAACATATTAACAGAACTGCATAATTTCAGAGACCAAGCTTTACATATTTATTAGTGACTAGCTGAACCCGGTTCAAGTTGCTGGGCCTTAGAAAACATCTGTTTTATATTGCATCTCGATCTCCATTTTAATATACAGTGTCGGACAAAGATAAAGCTCGGACTCCCCAGACGTGGCTCGCATCCAAAACACTTATTATCTATAGGCAGATGATGGCGGATACGGTGGTCATATGGCAAAATTGTAGCAGACATCTTCAAGTACAGTGCCATGTTAGGACCTTCAAAAAAAAAGAAACAAATGTATTTAAGGCAAATGCTATACATATTATATTTATGAATTCATCTTAAGGCCAGGGGATATAAAATGTTTCTTGTTTTTTTTTTTTATTTTGAGTAAAAATATAAAAATTATTTGGTGTGCCAACTCTTGAAAAACATGAATTTTCCAAATGTAAACCAGCAATAGTCAACGACTGGCCTTGTGCTTTTTAATGGTTATAGCAAAGGCAAGACGAAACAGGAACTGGTGCCGCTTGAATTCATATCGTTGGAAGTCATCGGTATGAGTGGAATCAGTACGTCTTCGCCTTTGAATATGCCACCGATTATTGTTGCCTTAATTAAATTTGTTTTAAATTTTTTGATGGCCAAACTTGTTCCATTGCATAATTAAATTTTTTGGTACCAACATTGCACATTTCCACAATCAATCCGAATTTTTGTAGTTGATTGTAAGACTTTGGAATACCTAAACAATAACTTGAATATTAATTTGCATTTGGAAATTTTTCAATTCCGACGTCCAGCAATTGTTTTGAGAATGTTTCGGCAGAAGGATCTTGTACACGCATGTTCGTCGATAGCTTCGTAGCTTCATTTCCAGTGTAATAAATTTTAAGGAACTTCGCATCATTCGCATGGGAAGCGGAATGATCCAATTCTGTGGTACATTTGGTCTTGAACTTTAAAAGAGTGCATGAATCCGACGTTGTTTACGGTATTTGTTGTTCCAAAGGACACCATTTGAAAGCAACCAGTACGTCCTTGTGATTGTATCAACCATATATATGGTTACAGTAAACAAGTATATGTTTGTGACAACCATTTATATGATGAATAATTTTATTATAATATGTTGTTCTCAGATTATGATATCCATAAGCCTAGAGCAACATAATATGGTAAGTCCATCATATAAATGGTTGTCACAAACATATACATGTTTACTGTAACCATATATATGGTTAATACAATCATGTGATTCGTAAATTAACCATATTATTGTTACCACAATCATATATATAGTTACTGTGACTATAATATTGTTAAAAATTTTGAAATGGTTACAGTAACCATGCACAACTGTTGAAATGGTTACAGTAACAATGTACAACTATATTTTTTTTCTGCGTGTGGATGTCTCTGCAGGTCTTGATGAAGATCCACTGCGACGCATTTACTGAAGCCGTGATTCCCGTTCTCTTTACGATTCTGCCTCTCTAGACGTAGATGCCCTCTCCCGATTTTTCTAAAGACGTGATTCGCGTTTCGCAGCTTTTTCAGCCGTATAATATTGTTAAAAATGTTGAAATGGTTACAGTAGACATGCACAAATGTTGAAATGGTTATAGTAACAATGTACAACTATATTTTTTTTCTGCGTGTGGATGTCTCTGCAGCTCTTGATGAAGATCCACTGCGACGCATTTACTGAAGCCGTGATTCCCGTTCTCTTTACGATTCTGCCTCTCTAGACGTAGATGCCCTCTCCCGATTTTCCTAAAGACGGGATTCGCGTTTCGCAGCTTTTTCAGCCGTGATCTGGCCTGTTTTTTTCATGGCATTTTTGTAATTTATCTCTTAAAATAATTTTTAAACCAATTTCATTCTTCCAAAAAATGTCAAAACACTTGTTACTTACACGTTTGATTTAACCTATAGCTTTTTAACTAATCAACACAAACATGCAGTTAAATGCAAACTGTGACTAAATGAAATCGAATTTTTATGTGAATAAACCGTTATTTTTTATGAATTCATCGTTATTATTTTTTTTAATAGTTTCGATCATGTTCTGGCATGTATTCATTTCTTTGCTTACACTAATTCATTCTCTTCAGAGTACACCAATGTAAATTTAAATTTTTAAAATAATGATGTTAAGCAACGAAACGAATTTTTTTTGTAGACAAATTTATTTTGTTGAGAAAAAAGTATTTTTTGGACAAAATTAATTTTTTGGACAAATTTATTTGTTTTACAAAATCTTTTTTTTGTTGCAAAACATTTTTTCACAGAATTACTGAATTTGCAAGACAGTAAATTTGATTTCTACAAGCTATTCTATTCCGAAGATTCCCTGAAAATTTCATCAAAAGCGGTACATCCATTTTTGAGTCCATTCGGAACATACATACACACATCCATTTTATATATGGGTATTTCCATTATGGAGTGACGTTACATTAGTACGACAAAATGTTAAAAAAGTTAACAATAATGTCAAATTTGTTAAAAGTTTTTTTTATATTGACCCTAACGATTTGAAGATATTAGCAGAAATTTGCGATGGCATGTCGTTACTAAAAACAAAAGTGCGGTTTGACTTGCATGAGAAAATTACATAACTCTGTGAATGGGGCAGGAATTTTTGTATAAAATCATTTGTAGTAGGATTTAGAATAATATACATTTTTTAGGACATTAATGCTCATTAAAGTAATTTTCAGAAGTGGGCCCTACATGGGAGCTATGACTGATTATGGACCTATTATCATAAAATTGTGTGACATGACTTACGTATATATAAAACTTAATTTAAACGAAATTTGTTTAGATGCTTATATAAATTAAACATTTATTACCGATTAAATCCTATTTCGGGATGACATTTGTATGGGCGCTAGGCTGCTTCCTTAAATATTTAAGTTTTGTTTGCATCTGTAGCACTAATTGTCTTTCGGACTGACTTCATTATTCTTTTTCAAACCTTTTTCTTCTTTTACTTATTAAAGCCTATGCGGATATGATTTGAATTGTTGCCGATAGTGCTTTGACAAATCTTTACTTTCACAAAAGTTCCAAAACCTTTTTTGTGCTCTTCAATTCTGTTTTAACAAGAGCCCAATATCTCTCCACTGGCCTTAGATCCAGGCAGTTTGGAGGATTTGCCTCTATTGGTACAAATACCACATTATTGTTCTTGTACCACTCAAGACCATAGTGCTAGGATGCCAAGTAAGGCCAAAAATAAGTGGACACATTAAGAAGTGTTATGAATGGAAGCATCCTCTTTTGTAAATTTCCTTGATGTAAATTTCCTTGATGTAAATTTCAATTTGGAAAAAGTTAGATTTTGCAAAAAAAAAACAAAAATCTAAAATTGTATGTCTTGCGTTACAAAATATTTATTTTGATAGATATGCCACTCGCATCCCAGTAGGCGACCAAAAAGGTCTTCAAGGAAAATACCTAAGCTTTCTTATGATAAAAAAAAATTACAAAAGGATTAATTTTGACAAAAAAAAGTCAACAAAGTTTATGGATTTTTCAAAAATTGTATGTTTTTAGTTACAAAACATTTATTTTGATGGATATCCAACTCGCACCCCACTAAGCGACCAAATAGGTCTTCAAGGAAAATATCTAAGCTTTCTTTTGAGAAAAAAGGTTAAAAAAGTTTTTGTTTTCAGAAAAAAATTTAAATTTTTTTGGAGAAATAGCTAAATTTCACATTTTGGGCAAGCAGGTGTTTTTTCTCATCCATGTAACTTATTATCTATTGTTTTTAGCAGAATGTGTCCCAAATAGTTTAGATAGCTATTTCTTCAATCTTTCGGAAAAAAAATTTAAAAAAAAAGAAAGCTTAGATATTTTCCTTGAAGAGTTGGATATCTATCAAAATAAATGTCCAATAGAACTAACCATGGTGCAAATTTATCTATTTCCAGCCGTTTTTCTGTCTGTTGAATACACAATAGGGCCCAAACGAAAGTAGTTAGCTGGCTGAAATGTTCAACAAATACTCTGTGTTGATAAGTTCAGTTTGAAATTGAAAACGGGCAATAAATAGGCACTTAGCAGCCATACAAATGTCCCACCGGTATACTGTATGGGCAATCTTAATATGCTGATTATGCGGCATTCCTGATTTTAAACAAATTAGTTCCATTGTAATAGGGCTAAAAATGCTTTTTTGACACTGATGATATAAATAGTATCACTTAAATTAATTCACCAAAATAATTTACGGATTTTATATGCTAAAGTATTACTTTTTGTTCATACAAGATAATATAAAAACAAATAAAAATCGTGAAAATTTTAACAAAATTGTGTTTTTTAGAAAAATATTTTTAAAATATATCAAAACGACGTCTTCGAAGAAAAAAGTTCCGATGACTCCTCCAGCGAAAACAGCACAGCATACAGTGACTTTGAGCGGGTGTAATGGCTCTTCGTGGGTTACACGCGGATTTTCAGTGCCCCAGAAGAGTAAATTTTGTTTATTTACGTACCCGCTAAGATGGAAATGGACCTCATCACTCATGATTATTTTTGATGAAAAATCATCTTCCTCTTGGTGGTGATTAAGAATGGCTTGAGCGTATGTTAGACGCGTTTGGCGGTCAGCAGCTAACAGCTGATGCACCATCTGGACTTTGTACGGAAACATCTTCAAATCTTGTACCAAAATTCGCTGTAAAGACCGTCGACTGATACCCATTTACGTGGCACGTCGTCTGGTCGTTGTCGACGGCGCTTCCATGTCATCCTCGGCTACAGCAGCAATATTCTCTGCAGAACGGCTACTCGTGTTGTGCCAGTCTCTTCGAGGCGAGCGGCTAAACGTCGCAGAGCGACGAAATTCACGTTGTGCCAAAGTCACCGACCGATTATTGGTCGAATAAATAGTCAGCAATATTCCGCGTTCTGGAGCAGTGTAGCGTAACATTGTTTATTAACGTGTATTTCGCATATGTTTACTACACAAATGTCAAAACAGAACTGACATTAGGGGCCAATCGCAAAATTTATAGCATTTTCTGATAGGAGGATTACTTTTGCACCACCTTGTACAATAAGTAAAATTATTTATTATAATAAAAAGTACCAATAGAAGAAAAAGTAAAAATTTTCCACACTTAAACCACTGTCAAGTTTGAAATTTCAAAGTAATTTCCTGATTCTAGGTTCAATATTATAGAAAATTCATTTTGAAGAACGAAAAAGTACTCCTTAGTTTGGTTTAGTTCTCCATTTTTGGTATCATAATACAATTGAGCACCCTATTCTTGATTATTTCTTTACTGAGAAGCATATTAGCCAACTTTAACTAATTTAATATTTTAAAAAGATACCATTAAAAGAAAAAGTACCAATTTTCCTTTATCCTCGTAAACACTCGTCAAATTTGAACTTAAAATTTGTTTAGCAGTTCCTATATTATCAACTGATTTAATAGTTAATAAATTATCACAAAACCGAATCGAAACCGATCGGTTTTCAATTTTTTAAAACCGAAACCGCGGTTTTAAAATTCTTCGGTTTTTGGAAACTCTACTTTGTACCTTACAAATGTGCTTTTTTTACTATTTTTTTACGCGAAAACTTAAAAAAGTATGATCACGTGCACACTTCTCTATAGTGAAGAATGGGCAAATCATTATTAGTATGATCCAGGCCCATCACGTTTCCAAATCATGATCAGGTAAGGACTGGCTTGATGCAATGTATGTAAAAACGTTAAAATGTTTGAAGGGGGCAAGGTTTGTAGAGCTTCTGAAGAGTAAATATAAGTATTTGGTACTGGTGAAAGCCTTATGACTTGAAGATTAATATTTTAGTGACATGAAATAATTTTGTAATTTTTTCGGACGTCATTTACCTTAAAATCTAAAAAAAAAATTATAATATGGTGATTTTTCATCAAGAAAAATATAAAATTTTAAATAATGTAAAATTTTAACGGTTAAAGAAATCATAACAAAATTTGGAACTAATATATGTTGCACAGTGTATTTTGATGTGTAAAAATGCCACGATTTTTAAATTAAATTATATATGTTATAAATGAATTTTTCTGTTGATAAAATACAATAATGTTGATATAAATAATATAATATTATTTTTATTACTTTTTTTGTTTGCAGCCAATTAAATGCAACTGTTCAGCCATTATCATGTTTTGATGAAAATTTATTGAAAATGTTGCCAAGTGATTTAATTATCTTTGGCAAATTGATAACCATAGAAGAGCAACAACGTCAACAAGATGATTCATTAATGGATCTCCATGACTACACATCATCCTCATCGTCAACATTATCACAGCGTCGTCAACAGCAGCTGCCAACAAAGGATGTATTGAAAATCAGTATAAATGGTTTACATCGTTGGTCCACGCAGTTTGAAAATTACATTTGGAAACATTTAGGTGAGTTATATATCAAATTGTTAGTTATTATAGTAAATATTATCGGAAATATATTTTATTCCAATAAACTACATAATTATGAGTTTAATTAAAACTAAAAATTTATTGAAATGTGTTTTTCATATAACTATACTTATCAGTTTACCTTTTTTTTTAATACTCTTGCTCATGTCTCTACTGTCTTTCTATGTTTCAAGCGTACCCCTAGAGTATGAACTTCATTTATATTTTTATTTAAAAATATCTTTACAATTCATTTGAAAACAGTTCATTCTTTTTATCTTATTGATTTTTTTTGTCTACAATGCTTGTCATTATACCTTGCGGTATGAGGAGATTTTTGTATGACTTAAAATATGTACATACTTAAGTAGTTTTTTTGTATATTCCCTTTAGTTTTTTATTTATTTATCTTGCTTTAAATTACAATTGACTTCATTTTTCATTCAGAGCAGAGTAGAATGGAGTACGTTGACATGTCGTGTTCATGTTTTATACTTGTGTTTTTCCGTTTTTTTTTTTTGTTAGATTTGTGTTAATTTTTTTATATCATGTATCTATTTGCTACATTTGAATTGACACTATTCAGTGATTTAATAAAATAAAAACGTACAAGTTTAGGGGGGAATGTGCTTGTATTTATAATAAGTAAATAAATAAAAAGCAGTGCAATGTATTGAAATTATAATAAATTTAATTTAAAGAAAGTTTTTTAAACTGAAATATAAATTCTAAACTTAATTAATTACCCAACTGAAATTCAGCTTAAAGTGATGATTAGCGTGTCACTGGAGGTTATATGTCTATGCCAATGATTAGATGTATGGCTTTTAATACGAATTAGTGCGTATAAGCAATGCTAGTTCGATTACACATACTTATTCGCCTATTCATTGATGAAACACATTAAACTTTATATGCATTGTAGAAGATATTTTAAAAATTTTTTTTTCTTGAATTGTTTAAAGAAAATCTACCAAGAAAATTAAATAAAATAAAATACACATTTCTAAATACAATTTAATACGATATACTTTTAAATTGAAGTGAATTATTAAAATTCCGAAAACATATTTCAAAATAGTTTCTGAAAATATGTTCAAACACATCATTTTTAATAAATTACTTAAGCGTAAGGGGTCTTCCAATAGGCACTTTGACTTTTCACAGCGGCCATATTTTTGAAGCTACAATTAGCTGTAGTTTATTCAGTTTGTTTTGTCAAATCACCATGGTCGGTAATAGCCAGTGTTGCCAGGAGCTGGTAAAAAAAGAAACTATATTGACTTCAAAAAAATGCCAGAAAAAGCCAAACTACTTTAAAAAAAGGCCAAAAAAAAAGCTAAAATATTATATATTAAGAATTTGGGTTTATATTTATTTTTAAATAAAAAATTAGAAAATATGCTCATAAAAGTAAATAAAATTATAAAGGTACACTTCAGCAGCAAACAAAAAATAACATTAATCATTAATAATAAATATACACATATATTTTATACAGACAAAACTCAAATTTGGTGTTTTTTTTTTTTTTAATTTAAGTACTAAGAATTTACTATTTTAGTGTTTCGAAATAACTACATAAAATATACATTAATATATTTTCAGTCTTTTAAAGATACATGTTCCAGTTTTCCAGTCTAAATTGTCGCGCAAACTTAACGGAGTTGTGCAAACGAATTTCCATACAATTTTTGACAGTTTATTTGCGAGAGTCTAAAAATGCACAGATTGCAGGACCCTTAATATTTATGTAATTATACCCTACATATAATGGATTTGTGCAGATGTTTGTAACGCCCAAAAATATTAGTCTAACACCCACCTTAAAGTATACCGATCGACTCAGAATCACTTTCTGAGTCGATTAAACGATGTCCGTCCGTCCGTCCGTCTGGCTGGCTGGCTGGTTGGTTGTCCATGTAAACCTTGTGCGCAGAGTACAGGTCGCATTTTTTAAGATATTTCAAGGACGAACCCTATTGAAACTGGCTGAAATCGGTTCATTATCGGCCCCCATACAAAGGTCCTACCAAAATTGGACTTTATCGGTCATAAATGTTTAATTTATATATGTATCTACACAAGTTTTTCTCTAAATAAGTTTTATATATACAGAATTCATGTCTCCAAATTTTATGATGATCGGTCCATAATTAGTCATAGCTCCCATATAAGGCCTGCTTCCGATAATCACTTTAGCGATCATAAATCTCCTAAAAATGTTGGTATACACATAAAATTCAACATAAATAACTTTCATATAGACATTAATCACACTACCTAATTTCATGGTGATCGGTCCATAATTTGTCATAGCTCCCATATAAGGCCCACTTCCGAAAATCGCTCACGAATATAAATTATTGAAATTTTGAAAGAAAAATGTTTTTGCTCATTTCTTAGTGTAGGGTATTATATGGTCGGGCTTGACCGACCATACTTTCTTACTTGTTATACCCTCCACCACCACAAGTGGTGAAAGAGGGTATATATACGTTTGTCATTCCGTGTGTAACATTGAGAAATATTCATCTGAGACCCAACAAAGTATATATATTATTGATCCTTATGAAATTCTAAGTCGATTGAGCAATGTCCGTCTGTCTGTCTGTGTAAAACACTCTCACGTCTAAAATACATATGCAAAATTAATGAAATGCATACCAAAATATTTATAATTTTTCTAAGCAGTTTGGTATTGAAAATCAGCAAAATCGAATTGGTAGAACCAGGGTTATGGATCAAAATGTAAGACAACCTCCAAAAATTTTGATAATTTTCACATGATTTTTTGTGACTTTGGGTAAATTCATTGCAGAAAATACCATGAAATTTTGCACTCATTATTGATATGATAAATGGAAAAATTCTGTTAAAAATGGAAAGAATCGGTCCATAATTTCTCGTAGCCCCCATACAAATTTCTTCCCGAAATATGGTGCTATGGTATATAAATGCCCATAGAATTGTAGTATCCATACAAAATTCAGCACAACTATGTTTCGTGCAAACAGAAATCGCGAGACCAATTTTTTTTTGGATCGGGCACTATTTAAATACACTTAAATATCTTATATATATCGGTATCAGGTTGCATAATCCCCATGCTCATGCAAATCGCTATAGGGAATTTCATGAAGATCGGCCCATAATTGGTTATAGCTCCTATATAAGGACCACTTCTAAAAACCAAATTAATTTTCAAAAATATCTGAAAAATATCGTTATCGAATAAGAATTTTACACAGATCGGTAGTATTAATTTACAAATGAAACTACTAGATTGCGTGAATATCGGTTCATATTTGACCATAGCTCGCATATAAAGTCCATTTCTGAAAATTACTTAAATACTAATAAATCTCTTATAAAAGGTTCTATCTGGTTAAAATTTCAAATAAATATTTCCATTATATACGAAAATCGATGTGTTGAATTGTATGAAGATCGGCCGATAATTGGTCATAGCTCCCATATAAGGACCACTTCCGAAAAACACATTAACCTCTATAAATATTTTAAATATATGGATATCGAACTAAAATTGAATAGAGATCAATATATTGTATTCAAACATTATACTACTGGGTTTTGTGAATATCGGTCCATATTTGACCTTAGAAAAATATCAAGCAAAATAGGCCTCAAGTACATAGAAATCACGTTAAAATATTTAAAAAATACATTAACGCACATATACACTCATATCGGTAAAAACTGTAACTGAAATAAGTTTCAAGTAGATTTGGTGACTATGGGTTTATAATTATATATAGTTAGAGGGCTCACATCCAGAAAATTCATTAGAACAGAACAAAAACATACTTTTGAAGTTTGACTAAATATATTTGTTCATCCTTTTTATACTCATTTACTTCACTTGTGGTGAATAAGGAAATATTGAGCCAATCGGTAATGTTAACCAATTATTATGTATATAAATTGTTAAATAGTACATTTTATTCCTATTAAAAAAAAGTATAGACTCTGTTGGAAATGGTAGGAATATGTAGTTATTTCAATTATAAATTGCTGAACTAGATAACATTTTTTACATTTGAAATAAAATAACTTCTGCGTAAACTAGTTTTTCTAACAATATATAAAATACTAGTATACTACTATATTTTAAATAAACTTTTATTTTGTTTAAAATAAGTGTTTTTATTGAAGAAAATACATAATTTGTATATAGTCCAAAATGTGTATTATATCAGTATTCATATATAATCCATAAAGTGGCTTAAAAAGAAATTCGGTTATAGTCCTAATTCGCTCATAGTCCACAAAAATTGTGCAACTGTATTTGTAGACTATAAGCGAAAACTACTGTATTACATTACCATTCTACCAATCTTCATAATCGGAGCTAAGTCCCAATAACAAACACTGAATATGGATATTAGAGTGTTTGTGCTAATGTCATTTCTATAATTTTCATCTAATTTAGGTGGAGGGTATTTAAGATTCGGCATAGCCGAATATAGCACTCTAACTTGTTTTTCAATTTCCTTGTACTAAAAAGTCGTTTAACCTCTGCATTACTTGAAGGAAGAACTAAAAATATAAATATAAATAAAATACTAGATTAACCATGTCAGAAAATGGACATTGTTGGTTCTATATTTTTCCATTTGTAGTTTAAAATATTCTGCCCCTGAGGCTTAATCTTTGTAATTTCATTAGCAGTTTAATTTTTCACATACATAATATATTTTTTTGGTTTTACGAGTACTATTTTAAGTGTATCATCAACGAATAAAAAATCGATTTAGCGAAGAGTTTTCATATGATAATCTTTGTCGCATTTGTTTATTTGCCGTATTATTATTATTATTTGTTTAGAATCTTCACTAATTAAACCGTTCTTTATTTTATCTCTCATTCTTCAAACTTGTATGAAAAATGTGGCGAAAACATTAAACAATATTCAATTGGAGACGATAATGTATCAAATTCTTTGCATTGTATTACAATTTGAAAACACAAACTAAGGAGAAGAAATTTTAAATCAGAAAACAGCTTTGTTGGATCCGCTGAATTGCTTACAAATGATTTATTTACTTTTTGTACTTTGTGCAATACTGGTTTCAAAAAAAATATAATACACCAAATTATAATCAGTATATTAATCACTTAAATGTTAGGCTTTGTAGCATTGCTGGTTTTAACTCGGAGCATAGATCCACAGTACGTTTAACGACTATTTCAAATGACAGCCATCGAGAATCACAAACCTTCAAGAGATTGTGTAGTAACAATTTTCTCTTGAAAGTGAATTTGCTAGACAACTATAGCTTTCAGATATAAGTAAAATACTCTATTTCATTTTGAAACACTTGATATTGGCAATTGTTATTTGTTCTTTTAATACTGTGCAATTCTTGAGTATGTTGAAAAGCTAAATGAAAAACAGTAATGAATTAAAATGTCTCACTAATATAAATTTAGCCTTTTTATTTTCTGCTTATTCTCGAAATTTTGGTTTTAGCTTCGTGGTTTTTTTCTAGCCTTTTTTAATTTTAAAAAGGCTATTTTGAAATTAAATAAAAGGCTAGAAAAAAGCCACGAAGCTAAAACCAAAAATTCGAGGCTAAAGAGTAAATAAAAAGGCTAAATTTAGCCTCAAAAAGGCTAAACTGGCAACACTGGTAATAGCGTTCAACTACACATGAAAGTGATAAAATTGTTTTATCAAAATGGGTCTTCTATTCAGGCTTCGCACATTTGAAGGTGAGTCCCATTTCTGGATGATTGGGTACGTAAGTGAACTAAATTTGAGAAAATTAAATCCAAGAGCGTCCATACATCAAGAAAAAGTCACTGTTTAGTGTGGATTTTGGGCTGCTGACGTCACACAGTGGTTTAGAAACGTTTGGTTTTTTATGGAAATAATTCGGTATCTCGGGAACTATTTCAGATATTGTTTCACACGGTTGGAGCTGAGGTATTTTCGAGTTGATTTGCAGTTGTTCAGCTTCCTAGCGCTAATGGTGGCCAATGCGTTGCCCCTCAAAGTTGGTCACCTCGGGTCTCAATTTTTTTTTTTTTAAATCGCCAAAAATCCATTTATGATCAGAATGAGCTGAAATTTTAAATATAGTAGTATAAATAGTGCTTAAGAAGATCTACAAAAAATAAGCTTATATGTGCAGGTTATCTCTATTAGTTGAAGAGATATTTAGGTCTATTTATTTATTTTTTTTAATTTTGGTTTTTTAGATGTGGCCTGCCTACGGAGGGTCGAATTTTTTTTCTAAAATATCACCTATATTGGTGTTAAAATTCTAAATAAAATAACAATAACTTGCTAACAGTTATCTTGTCCCTATAAAAAGTTACACGCATCCAAAGTTGGAACATGTAAAAAGTGCCGTATTTTTTAAGTTTTTCCCAAAAGGCCCGTATATTTTTTCTTTTATAAAACAAATTTTTCTTTCGGACTATATACAATTTTTATATGATCCCGAAAGAGAATTTAATGGAAAAGCGTGTAAAGTAAATTTTGGCTCACTTAAGCGGACAGAACACCCCCAAGACCTATCCAAACTTGGACAATTTTTAAAAAAAAATTAGATTTGAGTAAAAAATTCTAAAAAGCTAAAGCACCGATTCTCAAAAAAGCTTCATTTTTGTATAATTATATATGTTGCTTAAATAGCTACAAAGTTTTTTTTACTATGACATGGTAAATAACGTCACAGTAGGCAGTTTTCTAAAAAAACTCAGTTTTTATAACACATTTTCGCCGGTTTAGGAATTTCGGTATTTGAAAATAAAAACTGTCAAAAATTGTAATGTCATTGATTTAAGGATATTTGAGTCTATATTAGTTTCAAATTTTGTTATGATATCTTTAACCTTTAAAATTTTACATTAATTCAAATTTTATATTTTTCTTCATGGAAAATCACCATATTATAATTTTTTAAATTTTTAAAGTAAATGACGTCCCAAAAATTTATAAATTAATTTAATTTTACAAAAGTATCAATCTTCAAGTCCCATGGTTTTCAACAATATCAAATACTTATATAAAAAGCCTTTATTTACTCCTCAGAAGTTCCACAAACCTTGCCCCCTTTGGAAAATTTGTACATTGTTTCATATATTGCGCAAATCAACTCGAAAATACCTCAGCTCCAGCCATGTGAAATTTCGTTACAATATCTCAAATAGTTCCCGAGATACCGAATTATTTCCAAACAAAAACTTTTCTAAACCACTGTGCGTCATCGAGTCGATGATTACCAACTTATATTGGCCTGAATTGGATGGTAGGGATGCCAGCGATGTGTGGTTTCAAGTGGGCGGCGCTACATGCCATACACCTCATGTCACATTGGACATTCTGCACCAGCGATTTAAGGGTATGAGCATTTCGCGAAAGTGGTGTTGGGAACTGATCACCGATAGCACGATTTGACATCGATGGAGCTTTTATTGAGGGATTTTCTTAAGTCGCAAGTACCATCGCTCAAATTCAGACTGATTTATGCTCCAGAGTCAAGCACAGCGAAGCAGTTTTCTATGATATATCACACACAATTTGGTTAATTTAAATTTTAGGTAGGAAGAGCTTAATGAAAGACCCTTTAGTGTAAATGACATTCAATTTGAACTATTTACTTCAAACTCGATTTGTTGGCTACAATTTTTCATTTAAACAATTTGGGACAGATATCATTGTATAATTCTTTCGTGTAGCCTTACTTACTTATATCAATATTAAGAATTTCTGTAAATTACTATAAAAACTTAGTTATTTTAATTATGTTGGATTTTGCATTAAGTATGTGTTCGTATGAGTAATAAATATGAATAATATAACAAGTACTCATATGACCAGTGTTGCCAGTTTAGCCTTTTTGAGGCTAAATTTAGCCTTTTTATTTACTCTCTAGCCTCGAAATTTAGGTTTTAGCTTCGTGGCTTTTTTCTAGCCTTTTTTAATTTGAAAATAGCCTTTTTTAAATAAAAAAAGGCTAGAAAAAACATAAGGAGCAAATAAAAAGGCTAAATTTATATTTGTGAGACATTTTCATTTTAATTCATTACTGTTTTTCATTTAGCTTTTCAACATACTCAAGAATTGTGCAGTATTAAAAGAACAAATAACAATTGCCAATACCCAGTATTTCAAAATGAAATATAGTATTTTATATCTGAAAGCTATAAATGTCTAGCAAATTCGCTTTCAAGACAAAATTGTTATTACACATTATATTCATCGTTATAAATTGGACAAGAGCCCCACAAACTCTGGAAGGCTTGTGATACTCGATGGCTGTCATTTGAAATAGTCGCTAAACGTATTGTGAATCTGTGCTTCGAGTTAAAACCAGCAATGCTTCAAAGCCAAACATTTAAGTGATTAATATACTGATTATAATTTGGTGTATTATTTTTTTTTTAAACCAGTAAGCAATTCAGCGGATCCAACAAAGCTGTTTTCTGATTTAAAATTTCTTCTCCATAGTTTGTGTTTTCAAATTGTAATACAATGCAAAGAATTTGATACATTATCGTCTCCAATTGAATATTGTTTAATGTTTTCGCCACATTTTTCATTCAAGTTTGAAAAATGAGAGATAAAATAACGAACGGTTTAATTAGTGACGATTCTGAAAAAAATAATACGGCAAATTAAACTAATTGAGCAATTGCGACAAAGATTTTTATATGAAAACTCTTCGCTAAATCGATTTTTTATCCGTTAATAATACACTTAAAATATTACTCGTAAAACTAAAAAAAAATATTATGTATGTGAAAAATAGTAAATGCTTAGTACTTAAATTAAAAAAAAAACAAAATTTAAGTTTTGTCTGTATGAAAATATATATGGGGCAATTAATGTAAAGTGAACCATCTTTTGAAATCGATGTCTTCCAATAGTTAGTTCTATTAGATAGTAATTCAGGCACAATTTTTCAACAAGATCGGTCGAAAACTTTTTAAGTTAGAGGGAATCAGAATTTGACATTTTGGCCAACCAGGTGTTTTTTTCTCATCCATGTAACTTATTACCTATTGTTTTTAGCAAAATGTGTCCCAAATAGTTTACATAGCTATTTCTTCAATCTTTAGGAAAAAAACATTTTTTTTACTTTTTTTGCAAAATCTAAAACTGTTGACATTTTTTTTCAAAATGGGCCCTGTTTTTAATTTTTTTGCTCAAGAGAAAGATTAGGTCCATTCTTTTAAGAGGTTTTTGGTCGCTTAGTGGGATTCGAGTGGGATATCTATCAAAATAAATATTTTGTAACTCAAGACATACAATTTTTGAAATTTTTTTGCAAAATCTAAATTTTTTCCAAATAGGGCACCTTTTTTAAAATTTTTTTTTTTTTTGCTCAAAAGGAAGCTTATTTCCATTACTTTAAGAGATTTTTGGTCGCTTATGTATATGTGTATATTTATTATTAATGATTAATATTATTTTTTGTTTGCTGCTGAAGTGTACCTTTATAATTTTATTTATTTTTATGAATTTCATGAACATATTTTCTAATTTTTTATTTAAAAATAAATATAAACCTAAATTCTTAATTTATAATATTTTAGCTTTTTTTTTGGCTTTCTTTTAAAGCAGTTTGGCTTTTTCTGGCCTTTTTTCGAAGTCAATATAGCTTCTTTTTTGCCAGCTCCTGGCAACACTGCATATGACATATGACTACACTAGATCTTAGATGATATTTGTAATGCACAAAAATAATGATCCAACATCCACCTTAATGTATATCGTTGCATTTTCGATGCTCCCAGGGCCAAACATTTTCTCCATCATCTAGAAACTAAATGCTGAAAATTTTTACCAAAATTGGATAACGTTTAGGTGAAGCTAAGTTTATTTAAATTTTCGATTATTGGAAAAAAAGAGAAATATTTTCGGTCATTACGGACCAACGCTGATCAAATGAGCAAACACATTGTTTTTAAATTTCAATAATTTATTTTCTTGAATGAAGTTGGCCTTATATGGGAGCTATGAGTAATTATGAACCGATCGTCCTGAAGTTAGGTCGTGTGATTTATGTCTATATGAGACTTATATCTGTAGAATTTTATTTAAGATATTTGTGCACGTTAAAGTAATTTTCGGAAGCGGGCCTTATATGTGAGCTATGGCTATTTATGAACCGATCGTCAAACAATTAGGTGACATAACTTCCTTATATATAATACTTATTTGAAGCGAAATTTATGTAGATATCAACAAAATAAAGATTTATGACCGATTAAGTCCTATCTCGGGAGAACCTTTTTATGAGAGATAGGTGAAATAATGACTAATTTCAATAGGCCGAAAAAAATTTCTATAACACACTTGATCGAAATATTTTCAAAATTGCGACCTGTACTTTGCGTACAAATTCTAAATGGACAGACCGACGAACGGACGGACATCAATAAGTCGACTCAGAAACTGATTCTGGGTCGGTTGGTTTACTTTAAGGTGGGTGTTAGACTAATATTATTGGGCGTTACAAACATCAGCACAAACACATAATTCCCTCCTCACTATGGTGGTGTAGGGTATAAATAGTTTTTGTATTTTATTTAGTATAGATTTTTAAATATAAACATTTTCTGACATCGAAAATTTAATACAAAAAAAATCATAAAATTTCATGCAAACTTTTTTTTTAAGAAATTTAAAAAAATTTATGTCGATTCTAATAAATGTTAAATTAAGATTAAAAATGCAAATTTTAATAGTTGTACCTATTATCAATATATATATTATCGCTTAGAGTGTAAAGGTTTTAATTTTCCAAACAAATCAGCTAAAAATAATTTTTTCCTCACTGAAAAAACCAAAAAATCAGTAATTTTTCTATTTAGCTTAGTTATATTTTTTAATTGATTTAAAACATTATATTTTATCATAACTTTAATTGTTTTTAAAATTCAAATTGTTTGAGTTTTTTCTTTGCTTTATTATTTGAAATATTAAAAATTTGGATGATTTTTCAAACAATTTGCTTTATTAGTAATAGTATATTGTTTTAATAAGAAAAAAAAATTGTTTTTTTTCAATTAAGCATTTATAAATGTGAGAATTTGATTTTATAATTTCTTTCATAGGTCCTATTTTAGTATAAACTATGTTTAACTTTATGAATTTTGTGATTGGATACAAATTTTTATTTTTTTTTTTTTTTTTTTGTGTACACTAGATGTATAAGTTGTATATCAAATTTATGGATTCAAAATCAACAACATACAAGAAATGTTCTGAATATTGCCATTTTGTAAATCTGTTTGTCACTGGATCGGCGACCACGGCATTACCAAAATGCAAGAAGACTACAATAAAATGGTTTTGTGAACCTTTTTAAATTAAATTTTAGAGTTATATAGAAATTTGTTTATTAAACTGCGAAAAAAATAATAATAATAAAAAATTTTATTGAGAATCCCACAAAATTAATTTTTATACCATCCACCACCACAAGTGGTATATATAAGGGTATATATAAGTTTGTCATTCCGTGTGTAATATTGCGAAATATTCATCTGAGACCCAACAAAGTATATATATTATTGATCCTTATGAAATTCTAAGTCGATCGAGCAATGTCTGTCTGTCTGTCTGTCTGTCTGTCTGTCTGTCTGTCTGTCTGTCTGTCTGTCTGTGTGTCTGTCTGTCTGTCTGTCTGTCTGTGTAAAACACTCTCACGTCCAAAATACATAAGCCGTGTCTGTCTGTCTGTCTGTCTGTCTGTCTGTATGTGTAAAACACTCTCACGTCCAAAATACATAAGCAAAATTAATGAAATGTATACCAAAATGTTTATAATTTTTCTAAGCAGTTTGGTATTGAAAATCAGCAAAATCGAATTGGTAGAACCAGGGTTATGGATCAAAATGTAAGACAACCTCCAAAAATTTTGATAATTTTCACATGATTTTTGTGACTTTGGGTAAATTCATTGCAGAGAATACCATGAAATTTTGCACTCATTATTTATATGATAAAAGGACAAATTCTGTTAAAAATGGAAAGAATCGGTCCATAATTTCTCGTAGCCCCCATACAAATTTCTTCCCGAAATATGGTGCAATGGTATATAAATGCCCATATAATTGCAGTATCCATACAAAATTCAGCACAACTAAGTTTCGTGCAAACAGAAATCGCGAGACCAATTTTTTTTGGATCAAGCTGTATTTGACCATAGCCCCCATATAAAGTTTACTTCCGAAAATCATTTAAATACACTTAAATATCTCATATATATCGGTATCAGGTTAAAATTCACATAAAAATCGCTGTAGGGAATTTCATGAAGATCGGCCCATAATTGGTTATAGCTCCCATATAAGGACCACTTCCATAAAACACATTAATTTCCATAAATATCTGAAAAATATCGTTATCGAATTAAATTTTACACAGATCGGTAGTATTAATTCACAAATGATACTACTAGATTGCGTGAATATCGGTTCATATTTGACCATAGCTCCCATATAAGCTCCATTTCCGAAAAATACTTAAATACTAATAAATCTCTTATAAAAGGTTCTATCTGGTTAAAATTTCAAACAAATATTTCCATTGTATATGAAAATCGATGTGTTGAATTTTATGAAGATCGGCCGATAATTGGTCATAGCTTTCATATAAGGCCCACTTCCGAAAAACACATTAACCTCTATAAATATTTTAAATATATGGATATCGAACTAAAATTTTATACAGATCAATATATTGTGTTCAAACATTATACTACTGTGTTTTGTGAATATCGGTCCATATTTGACCATAGCACCCATATTAGCTTCATTTCCGATAATCACAATAATACCCATAAAACTCTTGTAAATAATGTTATGGAGAAAAATATCAAGCAAAATAGGCTTCAAATACATAGAAATCACGTTAAAATATTTAATTATATCTTCCAAATAAGTCGCACATCCGAAAAATACATTAACGCATATAATTTTCAAGTAGATTTGGTGACTATGGGATCATAATTATATATATAAGGCTCACATCCGGAAAATTCATTAGAACAGAACAAAAATATACTTTTGAAGTTTGACTAAATAAATTTGTTTACCCTTTTTATACTCTTTTACTTCACTTGTGGTGAATAAGGAAAATGTTGAGCCAATCGGTAATGTTAACCAATTATTAAGTATATAAATTGTTAAATAGTACATTTTATTCCTATTATAAAATTATAGACTCTGTTGGAAATGGTAGGAATAAGTAGTTACTTTAATTATAAATTGCTGAATTAGATAACATTTTTATACATTTGAAATAAAATATCTTCTGCGTAAACTAGTTTTTATAACAATATATAAAACACTACTATACTACTATATTTTAAATAAACTTTTATTTTGTTTAAAAAAAGTGGTTTTATTGAAGAAAGTACATAATTTGTATATAGTCCAAAATGTGTATTATATCAGGACTCATATATAAATTCATAAAGTGGCTTAAAAAGAAAGTCGGTTATAGTCCTAAATCGCTCATAGTCCACAAAAATTGTGCATCTGTATTTGTAGATTATGGTATTACATTACCATTCTACCAATCTTCATAATCAGAGCTAAGTCCTAATAACAAACACTGAATATGGATATTAGAGTGTTTATACCATTGTAATTTCTATAATTTTCATCTAATTTAGATGGAGGGCATTTAAGATTCGGCATAGCCGAATATAGCACTCTAACTTGTTGTTTTTAAATTAAAAAAAAAAAAAAATTTGAAAAATTAATAAAAAAATGTTTGCCCTAAATTTTTTTCGCTAATAAATTAAAAAAAAAAAATTGCAACCTCTAAACGTTATAGTTTACTTCCGGAACTGCGGTTAATTGTACGGAGTTTCTCATAAATATGTTAAATGTATTGATATTGAACTAAATTATGCACACGTCAGATTTAGATGCACAAACATTTTAAGAATACTCCAGAATATCATGTTAAAATTTCGTTTAGATGTTAGTATCCTTAATTGATTCTAGCTTCATGTAAAGCCTTCTTCATATAATCAGTTTAACGCTCATAATTAAGTTGTATCAATAGCAAATTCGATACAAATAAGTTTGTTTAAAAAAAAAACTCACTTTTTTGTGAGGATCGTTCGTTAATTGAGCCTAACCCAAGACTTCTTCCGATAACCCAATACATGGACTCATAATAATGTGCTCCTACAGATTGTGGGAATCATAAATATGTATATAAAAAAATTACCACCTTAATGGCTACGCATACCTAAAAACACCCTCTTTCTACATTATTTTATATTCCATTAACTCCCATCAACTCTTTTAACAACTATTAAATATTTAAACATCTGCTAAGGATCTAAAACTCTAAAGCAATTAAAATATTTTACAAAATGTACACAACTGTTTAATAGCATTTTCATGTACAAAAATAACAATAATTACTTGACAATAAAATTACATTGAACATTAATTAACTATAGATTTTTTTTGTAACAACTTTTCTCTTTTCACTTTCGTTATTCCATCTGCAGGTTGGGACGATTGGAGTGATTTCACAGTGTGTAGTGTGGCTTGTGGCAAAGGTGTGCAACAACGTTTTCGTCGTTGCCTATTGGATAATCCAATGGTTAATTTGAACATGAATTTCAATAATGATGACGACGAGGACGCTGATGACATAGATGTTGATACTGATGTCGTTGTGGAAGTAGACGAAGCAGAAGAAGAGGAGGAGGAGGAGGATGATACTGAAACAATGATTGTTGATGATGAAATAAGTGAGGAACACAATACACTAGATGAGTCAGATAGTAGGAGTGTTGGCTACAAAGTAAATGTAACTGTTGGAAAAAAGAAGGAAGTGGCAAAAACTACAACAACTCCAGCTACAACTCCAACAACGGATGTTAATCATCATCATCACAGCACCGACAAAGTGTTGCTTAAAACGGATACTTTAATAACAGGCAACATGTTGCATTTTGTGACAACAGCCCAAACGGAGATTACAGAGGAAAATTCTACAACAGAAGAGCCTGAAGTAATGCGCATATTTGAGGGTCATTTCAATGATACATTTAGTGAAAACCCATCATCTGTAATGGCGCACGAAGCTCTGGCAGCAACATTAACACTGAACAATGAAAAATCATTTAAAACTCAATTCTCGTCGGTCACTTCGACATCATTAAAGGACAAAAAGGATACTAGAAAATTAAAAAAGCTGCAACAGCAACAGCAGTTGAAAGTAAAACGTAAAAAGCATAAATCAGCGAAATTATTTTCAACCATGTCCTGTGAGGGCTACAACATTGAGCAAAGGAACTGCAACAGTTTCGAATGTAGTGGTAAGTGACTTTACATTATTTGGTATTTGTTTTGTTGTTTCATTTTTATTGTGTTAAATATTTTTGCCATTTACTTTTTGTTACCGACACTTCAAATAAATTGCGCTGCAATAACTTCTAAGGATTATTTGAAGAGATTTGATAGTTTGACTTTGAGTACAAAAATATTTTTTCATATTTTAATTTTTGTGCATTTTTATAATGGATTAAAACTTTTGCAAATATTTTCATAAGTTGTATATATAAAAAGAAGTACTTTTCTTAGAAAATAATATAAAATGTGTTTCAGTTTTCAATGAAAAAAAAAGGAAAATTAAAAATTAAAGTTACCATTGGTCTGTTTTAATGGAAATATCAAAGTAGTCTCTCTACAAAAAATTACAAATCCATGTAAATTTGTGTTTCTCTGGAATAATAGTTGGTAGCTATGCCGAAGGAATAAATAATTGTATGTTTTGAAAAATAACTTAAAACATGAATTTTTATCAACAATCACTTTACTGGGAAAGGAATATTAACCCATTTACAGCCAAACAAAAACTACAAAGAAAATTTTTTAAATTTCAATGTATATTTATTTTCAACAATACAAAAAACAGAAAAGTAAAATAAAATTGAAAAAAAAAAAATTAGAAATCAGGACATTAGAGGGGCGTTCCCAAATTGGCACAATGGCCACTTATGACTGAAATTTTGGTAAACAAGTTGTGTCAATGCAGAGTGTTTTTTTTAATTTTTTGAACTCCAACGGCTTTTCTTGTGGCAGATGACACAACGCACATGATGAGGACTGTTTTTAGGTGAGTGATCAGCGCGGTCAACTTTTTTTTCAGAACACCATCATTAACTTTTCCTACTGGTTCATAAGAGTCGTAATTGGTCGCCTTTGTCCTTTCAGCGGACCAGTATTAACTCATTAACTTTGTCAAATCTGTAATTGAAGTCGGTCTTGATTTTTTCATCATATCTTTTGCATTTGGCAGTGCACATTTTTTAGTGCGATTTTCTCGAATTATTGATGTGGTACGACCTAAATGACGTAAATCATTGAGTAACTCAAAACTTGTGCAATAATTATAAAAAATTATTTTGTGATTGGCAGGATTCATGATGATGATTTTGGTAGCAGCATTTCTACAATTTAGTACCAACCCAATGGCTCAGTATACACCTGTTACTGAGCCATTGGTTGATTTACCACAATAAGTATCAAACAGTAATAATATCCATAAGAATTTGCTGCGACCAGTTTTTATAACCAAACCGAAAATTGCGTCGAATATACGGTTTGGCTGAATTGCGACCATAATATTTCACCATGGATTCGTTGCCAGAAATATATTCGTGGTAAACACCCCATTGGTTAAAATTTCTGATAAGAATATCAGTATGTTGACGTTCTTTAAAAATTGTGTCTGTAGTTTTTACAGCGTCGATATTGTCTACAAGGGGTAGATTGTTAGCTTATTGACCGTTTGTTTCAAATTAATAACCGTTAAACTTTTAGTACACTTGTGGAAATTATACCCAAACTGGCACAGCATTATTTTATGCCTTCTAAGATTTTATACATTTGGAGTATGAAACTAAAAATGCTTTTCAATGTTTCCCTATTTATTGAATTTGATTTTATAATACAAATAACGACTATAAACCTTAGTCACAAAATATAACTGCGGTTATCCTTAATCTACCTCTACATGTGTATTTTTAATGTTGTTAATAGATTATTACAACAATAAAAATAAATTTATTTAAATTGTTTGATTTAATATTTAATCAGAGTACTTTCCACTACTTAATAATGCAAAAATAAATTAACCAGTGTAAACAGTTTTTTTTATACAGCCTTAATAATTAAGTGTTCCCAAATTGGCACAGTGACCGAGAACGGGTTACACTGTGAATATTTGTATAGATGTCTTAACAAACGCTGCAAATTGGGGTCAATCGCAAACAAGTGGTGATAAATCTGAATCATCTAAACTACTGGCCCGATTGCAAAATGATGTAGAAATAAATACAGGAGAACATAGGCGTTTAGCATAAAAGGTGAAATACAAGTTGATCACCTCGGGTTAGTAAATCTTTGCCCAACTTGTTACTTGTGCAAATATAGACAGATTTCAAGTTAAGAAATAATAAGATATTTTTAAATCGATATAGACATGCACTCTAATATATTAACATTAAATTAAATTTTGAGTTTTTTTTACCTACTTTAGTCCAGATTTTTGCAAAAGTTATGTGCATTTAAATTATCAACATTTTCATTCCCGATTTTTTTCCAAGAAGTATTTTGAGAAGGCAATTTCTTGCGCCGACCATCAATATTGACAGAAATTTAAAACATTCCATCTATATCATTGTAAAATTTCATTAAAAAAGATTAATAGATACGAATTTAATGACATTTTAAAAATGTAATAATAATCTTCCATGAATTTTTTAATTCTGATAAATTTTATAAATTTTTCAAAAAAACACAATTTCCTATACCTGGATACATATATAATTAGTTAATTCACAAGGTCTCCTATCAAGTCATATTGTCATAATGTCCTAATATTTTACGACTCTGCGGCTCGCCTTAACCGACTCTTAGGCGTTCGGCGCACTGTGGCTCAGATCTCAATTTCATCGGCAACATGGAGAGCTTCAGCTATAAAGAATTATCCGAAGAGTATTTTAAAAACCAAAAGCGGGAAGATGTTCTAAGTTACGTTCAAAAAAAAAAAAGCAAACTTATATCCATGCAGCACCGAAATAAAATTGGACTTGGAAAATAAAATTACGGATTTCGTCAAAAACAACCGTTGCGATAAATCTAAAAGGCGGAAACTTAAGGATATTAATGAAAAAATCGGATGTGAAAATATACAAGAAACTTTCCTATATCAATTTCGATAACAAAATCAACTCACAAAAGTCGACATCATTCAAAAAGTTTTTAACGCTAGTCCAGTGACAAAAAAACGGATTCTTAAAAGTATTCCAACGCAAAGCGATGAAAAACAGTTCTCAAATAAAGAAGCATTAGCATTATTTTTGGATCTGAAGTTAACAAAACAACAATATGATCAGCTCAGATTGCGTGCGATTGAAAAAGGCACGCATAGCGCATATAAGTGCTGCTAAGAAGGATTGTTTGCCACCAGTGGACACTATTACAACACATCGATTTCGGCAGAGGACTACTCCAAGATCTACTTAATCATACAGCTCAGCGCTTGCTACTGTCATTTAAAGGAAATGATTTGAAGAAATATGGAAACTGCAAGTTAACTCTCCTTTGCGAATGGCGATGTGATGGTTCTTCTGGACAAAAACAATACAAGCAATATGTATGTGAAAATACTTCAGACACAGATATGTTCATGGTGTCATTCGTACCATTGCGATTGATAAAACATTTGGAAGACTCGGAGCCTTCGACCAGTAGCATCCATACGAAGGATATTTGGAAAAATCAAACACCATCTTCTACAAAATACTGCCATCCAGTGATATTAGAGCTCAAATTGCAACTCTACAACCATTCGAATTAGAGATTGACGGCAAGACAATTGTAAAAAGTAATCTATAAATTAATGCTAACGATGCAACGATTATCACCGCTACAAACAAGAATACGATTCATGGAATACATAATAAAAATCAGTAAAGATTTGGATTTTGGACCTACAGAATCAATAAGAAACAACGACACCAATAAGGAGTTAAGAAGTTCAGGACGAATTTCTCAAATATGGGTTGATAATAGATCAACCAAAACAAGGATCAGGTAATACGAATGATGGGAACACAGCAAGAGATTCTTTTCGGATCGCGAAAGAGCATCTAAAATAACAGGTGTTGATATAAATCTTATTTCAAGATTTAAAGCAATTGTCGATGTACTTGTGTGCAAAGATCAAATTGATGGTAGGAAATTTGGTAATTATGCGAAGGAAACTCCACGAATATATACAACCAAATATCCTTTATCATGGAGAAGATGTCATTAAACATCATTTAGTACCACTTGGCGATTTATCAGAGGAAGCCCAGGAAAAAAAGGAATAAGGATTACATATTTTATAGATAGCACAATACCAGAAAAACATCATGAGCGTCAAATCCGCTCATCACAAGCATTCGAAGTCAATGGGAAGTAGAACATCGGGACTTAGATGAAGAACCAAAAGGGCTGTTAAAGGACAGAAATAATTTAGAACTAAATATGGAATATTTGCAGGCTATTTTCCAACAGAATAAATAATAGTTATAATTTTCTTTTATTGTTACCTAGTAAAAAATAAAATAAACATTAACAAATTTTGGTTATTATAAAAAATAAAAATTGTTGTTCTTAATGTTATTGAAATAAAAAACAAAATAAACTTTTAAAAATCGTAATTTTTTTCCAAAAACAACCGGTTCTTTAAAAACCGGGTTCAGTGGAACCTGTTATACAATTGATAAAGTGGGAACCTGTTCTCAAAATTATTCAGGGTATTATTAAAATGTTTTTTTTATCTGATGATAACTTTTTTAATAAGCAAAACTGATTCAAAAAACAAAAAATTCGCATTTTCATACTAAATGCTATACAAAAATTTAAAGTTAAACTTTAACCTTAAATTTCTCAATGAAATTGAAACTGGAAAAAAATTCAAGAAGATATCTGTCCATCAAAAAGAAATTTCTAAAATATCTCTATCGGTTCAAATGTTACAGAGTTGTGACCGATGAAAAACGATATTGAGCCACTGTGCGGCGCAGGTCTCCGCTGGTTGGTTACAATAGCAAAATATAGATAGCATACAGAGTAATATTATTTTAGTACATATTTTGTTTGAAAGGCTTGTGAAATATTAGGACATTATGACAATATAACATGATAGGAGACCTTGTGAATTGACCAAATATGTATAGAGTACCATTAATTGCATTATTTCTGACCAGAAATTTTGTTTTAGAAAGAGTCAGTATTATAAAAAAGTTAGAAACACTCATGGTTACTTGGATGGGTTGTGTAAATGCGAACTAATGCGTCGGTGGAAAATAAATGGTGGAACCCTGGTACTGGATTTCCATGTCTCCATGATATTAATCTTGGCATTTCGGAGTATAGCAACGTTCGAGCAAATTCTTCATTCAGGCACATTTCATAAAAATTTTGACAATTTTGTAAATAGCGGTCCATTGATTCATTGTAATACATTCTCCTCAGTAAAGTACACTCTTTGAAAGTTTTCCAGATGTACGGCTAAATGAACAACAGTTGGATATCTTTCATGTATAGAGTACCATTAATTGCATTATTTCTGACCAGAAATTTTGTTTTAGAAAGAGTCAGTATTATAAAAAAGTTAGAAACACTCATGGTTACTTGGATGGGTTGTGTAAATGCGAACTAATGCGTCGGTAGAAAATAAATGGTGGAACCCTGGTACTGGATTTCCATGTCTCCATGATATTAATCTTGGCATTTCGGAGTATAGCAACGTTCGAGCAAATTCTTCATTCAGGCACATTTCATAAAAATTTTGACAATTTTGTAAATAGCGGTCCATTGATTCATTGTAATACATTCTCCTCAGTAAAGTACACTCTTTGAAAGTTTTCCAGATGTACGGCTAAATGAACAACAGTTGGATATCTTTCATGAATGGCAAATGAAAAAATACGTAAAATTGTTTCGTTACTGCTAAGATAGCGGCCTATTTGAAATTGAATGACTTCATCGTTGGAATTTTCCACACTAACTTCAACTACAGTCATGTCACTGCCTTAGGTCACATATTTGCTGATGTATTTGATAAGTGGGGTTATTAGTGGGCGTGAAAAGTTTTTCTTCCTGTAAAAAACTTTTGTAAACTATTGCGAACATTTAAAGAAGACTACTACGAACATTAAGAAAAAAAATTTGCCAAAGCGGTGAAGCCATTTTCCGATTTTAGATAAATCGAAAAAAGTGGACGTGGTCTATTTTTCTTTCAGTAAAAAGTTAAATTGGATTACTACGAACATTTAAATAAAAATTAGCCAAATCAGTGCAAGCGTTTTTGGATTTAAGATAAATCAAAAAAAGTGAGCGTGGTCCATTTTTCTTTCCGTAAAAACGACGAACATTTTAAATAAAAATTGTCCAAATCGGTCAAGCCGTTCTCAACTGATGCAATTACCAATGAACGACATTTGATTTGTATTTACTTATATAGATTTCGCGTTGACCAAGAACGCTGTTTTCATACATTGAATAATATGAATATAAAACAAATAAGAGAGCTATATATATTCACCCCTATCGTGAAAAACATGTGAAATTTATGTTCCCATGAAATATCCATTTCCCTCGAAGGGGAAATTGCTATCGTGCAATTTTCATGAACTTTTCATTCACAATAGTTGATTTTGTTCGTAACAGCTGTCTATTGTTTACAAAATTCCATATAAAAATTTCACAACATGGGGAATTTTTTCACGTGAACAAAATTCATGAACGAAATATGGGAAAAGGGAACATATTTCATGTGAAATATTGACTCACGATAGGGGTGATTATATACCCTTCACCAAATTATACTTTAAAATACAAATTTTAAATATTTTTAGGTAAACAAAATTAATTTTTTTTTCAAAATTGCTTTTCAAACTTTAAAAAAATATATTTTTTTTCAAAATTGTTTTCAACATTTTTTTTTTTTTTTTTTTGAAATAGGTTTTTTTTAATTTTTTTTTTTTTTAATTTATGACAAACAAATTTTTTTGATAAAAAAAAAATCGGGTTAAAAAATATTTTTCCCGATTTTGACCCATTGTAGGTCCAAATTACTATAGCCTTATATAGATCGTTGCAATGGAGTTTGAAATGTCTATCATTAGATATCCATATTGTCTATATTAATGACTTAGTAATCTAGATATAGCTCAAAAATAGGCCAAAAATCGAGGTTTGCCCGGTTTTTTCCTTATATCTCAGCCAATTGTGGGCCGATTTTCTCGACTTTAAATAACAACCGAGCCGGAAGAATTTCCGGGTACCATGAAATAACTCCCAAATGAAATAACTCCCCACGAAAAAATGAAATAACACCCAACAAATTTTTTATACAACTTAGGACATTTTTCAATATGAAACAATTCCTAACGCATAGGGAGTTATTTCATAATTTTTTGTTGGGTGTTATTTCATAATGAAATAACTCCCAATGAAACAACTCCCAATTAAATATTTGTTGGGTTTTATTTCATTTTACTTTGGGAATTAGGAGTAATTTCACTGTATTGGGAGTTATTTCATTTTTGTCATTTTTGAAGTGTATTAAAAACCAGTTTCGCACACTATAAATTTTTGTATTGCCGGTCTTCGGCCGGACGCTGAGGTTTTCTCCTCTGGGGTGTATCAAAAACCGGCTTCGCTCAGAAAATATTATTTTTGCATTGTCGGCCTTTGTCGCAACGATTTCTTACTCTGGTGCGAAATGAAAATCAGCTTTCTGAAATATTATAAAACCTTTCAGCAATGAAAGAAATGTTTTCTGAGCGAAGTCAGATTTTGATACACCCCAGAGGAGAAAACCTTAGCGCCCGGCCGAAGGCCGGCAATGCAAAAAATCTTTTCTGAGCGAAGCCAGTTTCTGATAAACCCCAGAGGAGAAAATCGTAGCGCCCGGCAGAAGGCCGTCAATGCAAAACAACTTTACTGAGCGAAGCCAGTTTTTGATGCACCCCAGAGGAGGAAAACTTTGCGCTATACCATAGGTCCGCAATGCAAAAAATGTTTGGTGAGCGAAGAATAATTCCACCTTTGTAGTTCTTCATTTCTATTAGGATTAATTTCATTGGGAGCTATTTCGCTTTTTTGGGGACTAATATTTTTAAAATAATGAAAACGCCGATTATTGGGAATTATTTTATTTTACCCTTTGGTAGTTATTTTTCAAGTTTGGGAATTATTTCATTTTTGATGGGATTTATTTCATTGGGAGTTATTTCATGGTACCGAATTTCCGATATATTGATGTATGAATCAAGTTTGTAAGTTACAATACTTTTTGCTTATATTATACTTTATATATTAAAAATAAAATATTACTTTTCAGAGTATTTCAACAATTATTTAATACTAGCTTGACCCGGTGCGCTTCGCTACCCCTGTCGTAGTCTATGTTGGAAATTTCAATAAAATCGTTTCGGCCGTTTAGTATTTTTGTTTAAGAACTAAAGGTACCAATTTTACAGGTTTTCCCCCTGTTTCCCCCTTCCTGGTCCAAGTATTGAAAAACGTTATAGCCTATTGACGCTTCCAAGTAAAGATCTATCTACGTTCCAAATTTCAATAAAATCGGTTCAGCCGTTTAGGCGTGATCCTCAAACAAACAAACAAACAAACAAATAAACAAACAAACAAACTTACAAAGCCATTTATATATTTATATAGATATAGATAGATGAAATAAACATTTGAACATACTCTGAGAGCTCCGAAAGTGTTCTATAAATTGACATCACTTGATTTCACTTATGCAAAAACTTTATTTTTAAGTATTTTTTTAAATGTTCAACTTTAAAACAACATAACTATTGCGAGCAATAACAAACATTTTTAACGAGAACAGTTTTAGCATTATTTAGCATCGGGGTATACAACCACGAAATTTCGTTTGTGGCATATGAAAAAAATTTGGAAAAATATTTTTAGTCAAATTCTCCAAAAAATTTTATTTTCCTCATATCTACAGGTTAAATCTACAGGTTAATGTATTGCGAAATTATGAAAATAAATTTGCAAGTCAAATAGCAGCATAGTTAATATTCGAGTGTCTATAAAACATTCTCTTGTTTAAATATATTTTTTATTCCACCAATATTAATTTAATATGGAAAATGATGAACAGCGCTATTATTTAATTGCTTGTTGAATTTATAAAAATCATTTTCTTAATGGTTTCTGTTATTTTTTTTTCATATATTTCAGATGATATTAATGACTTATTGAAATTTTATCGTAAATATCCCACAACCGATGAAACAACACAAACAATGACGATGGACTTGTATACAATAGCGGCTGCATCATCATCCTACTCAACAATAAGTGGTTCTGTGGCGGCGGCAACATCGTCATCTTCATCCACAATAAATAGTAAAAGTGATGGAACAGAAACGAATAATCAAAATATCAATACATTCACAACGCCCATTAACATGGGCTATGTACAAAACTGGCACAATCCATTAAATTTTACTATTATGTTGACTTTAAGAGTTAAGGTGAGTAGGATGTAAGAGGAGGCATAAGCATTATAGGTAAATTGGGCAGAAATTCAATTTGAAATGACTGGAAAACTTTTACTAACCACAAATAGAGATAAATTTTACAAAAAGTAACCAGTTAAATATCACAATTCATGGTTCTTTTTTGTAAAGCCCATAAGGAAGGAAGTACATTGTTGATATGCTAGCTCATTTAAAAGCAAAATTTTATTGCCTAACTACTAAAAAGCCAGTATAATCCTTTTTAATAAACCTCTATCTCTATCTGTGTCCTTTTTACTATTTCATATTTTCCTTTATCTATTTTATTACAACTCGTAATTGGTTGGATATGCATGTGTATCTCGTTGCCATTGGCAATCGTTCCACAACAACAGAATGATAGCTATACAACAGCGACAATATTTTCCATACGCAATTCCACACACAATCTCTATTTGGAATCCTGCAAAGATGGTTTACGTTTGTACTTAGAACGAGATAAAACTACCGAAATGTTACCCATTAAATTTAATTTATACGATTACCATTGGCATCAAGTTGCTATAAGGTAAGTGTGTGTGTGTGTGTGTGTTTTTTTTTTTTTGTTGATTTTGTCATGCCAACAGAGTTGTATTAAGTATTTGGTTTAAGTTTATGTTGGTATTTATTTGTGTATGTGTGTATTTTAAACCTATGTACATACATACTTATCTATATATATAAAAGAGTAACGTTACTGACTGACTGACTGACTGACTGATTCATCATCGCACAGCCCAAACGGTTGAAGCTAGAATCATGAAATTTTAACTGTGGGTTCCTCCCTCCCCAAAACGATCCGATAAGAAGGGATTTTTGGAAATTCGAACGTTTAGGGGGTAAAAAAGGGTAAAAACGGGTAAATTCGGTAACCTTATATCTTCGAAACTAATAAAGATACAAAAAAACTTCAAATTGCATGTTACTCCATTTAAAAAATAAGCTGACAGGTGTTTCGTACTTTTTCGAAATTCGAACCTTTTAGGGGAGAAAACGGGTAAAAACTGTATTTTGGTACTTTTTTGGTACCATATGTATCTTTTAAACTACTAAACATAGAAACAAATTTTAAATCGTATTCATTACATATCAAAAAATAAAAAATATAAGTTTGGTACTTTTTGGAAATTCGAGCCCTTAAGGGATAAAACTTGTATTTATTTTTGGTACTTTTTTCATAAAGTATGTTTTTCTACAAATTGATATAGACATATAAATATTTTATTTTAAGCTCCCACCATGATACAGAAATTTATTTGATTAAAATTTTAACACCGCAATGGGGATCAAAATGGTACCAAAAAGGGGGTAAAAACGGAAAAATACATTTTATTTAACATTTTCAGCCAATTTTGATAAATTTTTAACATTGGTTCCTGGATTCATGCAAAAATTAACTAACAGAGTGCTATTTGGAACTCGACTGACAAGATGTATATTTGTCCAAATCCGGGAAAACAGTTTGGTACTTTTTTTAAAACTTATTTTTCTTGAGCACATTAACACAGATTTTAATCGTTTGAGGCATGTCTTTAAGCATAAACAATTTTGGCAAAATGGAATATTTTTAAATTTCAAGCTTGAGGGGTGTTCAAGGAGGAAAAGGGGATTTGGTACTTTTTTCCTAATGGTACTTTTATAATATTTTAAATTATTTCACTTATCGACATTAAAGTTAGCTGATATGTATCTGAATGAAGTTAGAGTTAGGAGTAGGGGATAATATTTAGGTACCAAAATGTGAGAACTGAACTATAGGTACTTTTTTGTTCTTCTAATGGTACTTTTTGAATTTTCTTTAATAATGGGCCTAGAAACATGAAATTAAGCATTAATGATAATAAGTGAGTGAGAAGTTTCGGAGGAAACTCTATCGCAGTTTTTTTTATATTAGAGTGGTACTTATGGTACTTTTTCTTTATTCTAATGGTACTTTTTCAATTTTCTATAATAATGGACCTAGAAACATGAAATTTAGCATATATGGTAATAAGTGAGTGAGGGTAGACTTTTTGGTACTTTTTCTTTATTCGAATGGTACTTTTTGTAATTTCTTCACGAATGAACCTATAAACATGAAATAAAGGTTATATGGACCCGAATGAGTGGGAAACCGCAAGTGGGGGATTTTTGGTACTTTTTCAATATTCTAATGGTACTTTTTGATTTTTTGGTAATAATGGACATAGAAATTCGAAATTAGGCGTATATGGTCCTAAGTGAGAAAAAATTCAATTGGATACTTCATGGTACCTTTTCTTTATGCTAATGGTACTTTTTTGAATTTTCTATAGCAATGGACATAGAAACATGAAATAAAGCATATATGGTCCTAAGTGAGTGAGAATTCTAGAGGGAGACTTTTTGGTACTTTTTCTTTATTCGGATGGTACTTTTTGTAATTTCTTCACCAATGAACCTAGAAACATGAAATAAAGCTTATATGGGCCAGAGTGGGTGGGAATCCACAAGTGGCTGCCTTTTGGTACTTTTTCTTTATTCTAATAGTACTTTTTTGAATTTTCTATTACAATGGACTAAGAAACATGAAATTAAGCATATATGCCTCTGAGTGAGAATTTTATGGGGAGACTTTTTGGTACTTTCTCTTTAATCGAATGGTACTTTTTGGAATTTCTTCAACAATGAACCTAGAATCATGAAATAAATCCTATATGGACCCGAGTGAATGGGAATCCACAAGTGGCTGCCTTTTTGGTACTTTTTCTATATTCTAATGGTACTTTTTGATTTGTTTGTAATAATGGACATAGAAACACGAAATTAAGCGTATATAGTCCTAAGTGAGTGAAAATTCAAGCGGGCACTTCATGGTACTTTTTATTTATTCTAAAGGAACTTTTTGGAATTTTCTATAGCAATGGACTTAGAAACATGAAATTAAGCATATATGGTCCTAAGTGAGTGAGAATTCTGGAGGTAGACTTTTTGGTACTTTTTCTTTATTCGAATGGTATTTTTTGTAATTTCTTCACCAAGGAACCTAGAAACATGAAATGAAGCTTATATGGACCCGAATGAGTGGGAATCCACAAGTGGCTGCCTTTTTGGTACTTTTTCTATATTCTAATAGTACTTTTTGATTTGTTTGTAATAATGGACATAGAAACACGAAATTAAGCGTATATGGTCCTAAGTGAGTGAAAATTCAAGCGGACACTTCATGGTACTTTTTATTTATTCTAAAGGTACTTTTTGGAATTTTCTATAGCAATGGACTTAGAAACATGAAATTAAGCATATATGGTCCTAAGTGAGTGAGAATTCTGGAGGCAGACTTTTTGGTACTTTTTCTTTATTCGAATGGTACTTTTTGTAATTTCTTCACCAATATACCTAGAAACATGAAATAAAGCTTATATGGACCCGAATGAGTGGGAAACCACAAATAGGGGACTTATGGTACTTTTTCTATATTCTAATTGTACTTTTTGATTTTTTTGTAATAATGGACATAGAAGTACGAAATTATGCGTATATGGTAATAAGTGAGTGAAAATTCAAGCGGACACTTCATGGTACTTTTTCTTTATTCTAATGGTACTTTTTTGACTTTTCTATAGCAATGGACTTAGAAATATGAAATTAAGCATATATGGTCCTAAGTGAGTGAGAATTCTAGAGTGAGTGCGAATTTTAGGGGGAGACTTTTTGGTACCTTTTCTTTAATCGAATGGTACTTTTTGTAATTTCTTCAACAATGAACCTATAAACATGAAATAAAGGTTATATGGAGCCGAATGAGTGGGAACCCACAAGTGGGGGCTTTTTGGTACTTTTTCTGTATTCTAATGGTACTTTTTTGACTTTTCTATAGCAATGGACTTAGAAACATGGAATTAAGCATATATGGTCCTAGGTGAGTGAGAATTCTAGGGAGGGACTTTTTTGTACTTTTTCTTACTTTTCGTAATTTCTTCACCAATGAACCTAGAAACATGAAATAAAGCTTATATGGACCCGAGAAGTGGCTGCCTTTTGGTACTTTTTTCTGTTTTCTAATGGTACTTTTTGAATTTTCTGTAATAATGGACATATAAATATGAAAGTAAGCGTATATGGCACTAAGTAAGTGAAAAATCAAGGGGATACTTCGTGATACCTTTTCTTTATTAAAATGGTACTTTTTTAAATTTCTTAAGTGAATGATAATTCTAAGGGGATACTTTTTGGTACTTTTTCGTACTTTATTCGAATGGTACTTTTTGTATTTTCTTCACCAATGAACATGATATAACGCTTATATAGACCTAAGCGAAAGAAAATGTACAAGTGGGAACATTATGGTACCTTTTCTTTATTCTAATGGTACTTTTTAAATTTTCTATAATAATGGACCTAGAAACATAAAATTAAACATATATGGTCATAAGGGAGTAAGAATTTAAGGGGGAGTCTTTATGGTACTTTTTCTATATTCTAATAGTACTTTTTGTATCTTCTTCACCAATGAACTTAGAATTGTGAAATAAAGCTTATATGATCCCGACCGATTGGGAATCCACAAGTGGGGGCTTTATGCTACTTTTTCTATATTATAAAGGTACTTTTTGAATTTTCTCTAATAATGGATTTAGAAATACCAAATTAACTGCATATTGTTTTAAGTGAGTGAAAACTCAAAGAAAATGCTTAATACTTTTTCTTTATTCTAATGGTACTTTTTAAATTTTCTATAATAAATCTAGAAACATGAACATAATATTATATGGACTCGAGCGAGTAGGTTTCTATAACTGGGAACATTATGGCGCTTTTTCATTAATGGTATATTTTGAATTTTCTATAATAATGGACCTAGAAATATAAAATATATGCTCCTGAGTAACTAACTTTTTTAATATATTAAATTAGTTAGCTTAAATACAAAAATAATTTGTATTTTTTCGTTCTTCGAATGGTATATGATCCTGACCGAATAAGAATCTAAAAAAGGGACTCACAGGTACTTTTTTCCATGTTATCCTGAATTAGCTTTAATTCACAAAGGGAGACTTAATAGTATTATTTCTTTCATCCAATTGGGGTGGCGAAGCGCACCGGGTTTATTGCTAGTGTAAGTATATATTTGCTTGTGATTTCAGCACAACTGCTAACAATTTATTTTAAATTTAAATTTTAGAACAATAAACCGTTTGACATCCTACACAAGTTAATAGTTATAGTACCGAGTTTGGAATTAATTAAATAATTAATTCTTTTTGTGCTTAATTCACTAATATCTTTAGTCAGAATTAAATAAGTAAAGGTAGGGTCACACATGGCAAATATTTGATGAAATAGACGTAACCACTAAATAAAATATATTTAAATTTTTATATTTATTGTCAAAAACTCCTTTTACTTAGGACAATTCAAAGCAAATATTCAGTTTTATTTTATTTGATGCTGTTTGATCTTACAAAATACTTGTATGAGTAAACGACGTCAAAAAATTTTTTACTAAAAAAAGTGGTTACGCTTTTTTGAGTAAATATTTGCCGTGTGTGACCGTACCTTAAGAAAGTATAGTAGGTCCAGCACTATACCGAGTATATGAGGAAAAACAGTTTTCTTTTAAAATTAATTTATTTTTTTTGAGATTGTCGTGCATCTAGTGAATAGATACAAAAGTTATACAGGTTTTAAGAAACGATTTATTATTTCAGAAATAATGAAGACTTCAAGTCTGTTTTAGAGCTTTGACATGTCCTGTGTTAATAAACCTAGAGTATATTATTGATCAATCTTAACAGATCATGGTAATGTGTATAAAATTATGTATTTTTAGAAGTGTGCAGGGAGCTATGACCAATTATGATCTGAATGAAGCGATTTCCTCAAAATTTGTAAAGAGATAATAAATCTCTTTAAGGGGTTTTTCTAAAGGTAGAGCTTATGGGAGCAATATACCGATTGTCCAGCAATTTTGTACAACGATTTCTGTTTATTTTAACAAATTATTTGAGTTACATTTTATTCTGATATGAGTACTTGTAAAAGATTCAGGAAGGTTTAATTGATTTTCGGAAGTTTGGTTAATATGGGTGCTATGGTCAAATATGGACCGATATTCGAAAAATCCAGTAGTATAATGTCTGAATACAATATGTTGTTCTGTATACAATTTTAGTTTGATATCCATATATTTAAAATATTTATAGAGGTTAATGTGTTTTTTCGGAAGTTGTCCTTATATGGGAGCTATGACCAATTATCGACCGATCTTCATAAAATTCAACACATCAATTTTTGTATATAATGGAAATATTTATTTGAAATTTTAACCAGATAGAAGCTTTTATAAGAGATTTGTTAGTATTTAAGTAATTTTTTGGAAATGGACCCTATATGGGAGCTATGATCAAATATGAACCGATATTCACACAATCTAGTAATATCATTTGTGAATTAATACTACCGATCTGTGTAAAATTTTAATTCGATAACGATATTTTTTAAGATATTTATGAAAATTAATGTGGTTTTTAGAAGTGGTCCTTATGTGGAAGCTATAACCAATTATGGGCCGATCTTCATGAAATTCCCTACAGCAATTTTCATGTGCATGGGGATTATTTAAGTGTATTTAAATTATTTTCGGAAGTAAACATTGAATGGGGGCTATGGTCAAATAGTGCTCGATCCAAAAAAATTGCTCTCGCCATTTCTGTTTGCACGAAACTTAGTTGTGCTGAATTTTGTATGGATACTACAATTCTATGGGCATTTATATACCATAGCACCATATTTCGGGAAAAAATTTGTATGGGGGCTACGAGAAATTATGGACCGATTCTTTCCATTTTCAACAAAATTTTTCTTTTTATCATATAAATAATGATTGCAAAATTTCATAGTATTCTCTGCAATGAATTTACCCAAAGTCACAAAAATCATGTGAAAATGATCAAAATTTTTGGAGGTTGTCTTACATTTTGATCCATAACCCTGCTTCTACCAATTCGATTTTGCTGATTTTCAATACCAAACTGCTTAGAAAAATTATAAACATTTTGGTATACATTTCATTAATTTTGCTTATGTATTTTGGACGTGAGAGTGTTCTACACAGACAGACAGACAGATGGACAGACAGACGGACATTGCTCAATCGACTTAGAATTTCATAATGATCAATATAAGATGAATATTTCTCAATGTTACACACGGAATTACAAACGTATATATACCCTCTTTCACCACTTGTGGTGGTGGAGGGTATAAAAATAAAACAAGTATGAAGATATGGCCCGTTAAGCCCGACCATATAATACCCTACACTAAGTAAATGAGCAAAATCATATTGCTTTTAAAATTTCAATTATTTATTTTCGCGAATGATTTTCGGAAGAGTGCCTTATATGGGATCTAATGACTAATTACGGACCGATCACCATGAAATTAGGTCGTGTTATTTATCTATATGAAAGTTGTTTGTGTTGAATGCTCCGTATATACAAAACTTATTTGGACTGATAAAGTCCAATTTCGGTAGGACATTTGTATGGGGGATAGGTGAAATAATGAACCGATTTTAGTCAGTTTTAATAGGCTTCGTCCGAAATAATTGTTTGTATTAAATTTTATCGAAATAGCTTAAAAATTGCGACTTGTACTTTGCGCAAAAGGTTTACATGGACAGCTAGCCAGCCAGACGGACCGACGGACATCGTTTAATCGGCTCAGAAAGTGATTCTGAGTCGATCGGTATACTTTAAGGTGGGTGTTAGACTAATATTTTGGGCGTTACAAACATCTGCACAAACGCATAATACTCTGCCCACTATGATGGTGTAGGGTATAAATATCGACTTCATGGAGATAACGTAATCGTTTGTTAACTTTTTGTTGGTAATTCAATACGTTTGAAGTACTATGAAAATGATGTCGGCTAGATGAAAAACTTAGTGCCTTTGATATAGTTTCTCAGTGATTTTCAATTTGACTTCCAAATATATTCCAAGTTTGTCATAGTGGCTATATGAAAGAGTTTGTGTCTAATGCTACTAAATGCAGCTCATTAGCACAGAATCTACAGATTGTATCGAGACAGATAAGATTTCAGCTGTCTATGTTCAGTTAATATATTAACTATTCTTCTGAGTGTTGGTCTATTTAGGCTCAGAATCTTTTTTGTATTATCTTGGTTGGGTTTCCCCATAGAATGTTGATTCTTCTGCCGACTGATAATTTTGTCAGTTTATGACATGTTCATTTAATACCCTTTGTTTAAGTTCGTTCTAAAACTTTTCGAAGGGTTTGTTATTTTCCAGGGCGATGGTTATCATATATGATCCCATCTTAAATAGTTTGTCAGCCTTTTCGTTTCCGATAATGCCGTGGTGGCCTGGGACGCATATTATCTCCAAATTTGAAATTTGAGAAAGAATTTATATCATTGTTACGTTGCGTTACTAAATACTCTGAACTTATACTGTAAAGTGCGGCAAAATCGGGCACCATTAGTCCCCATACAAGGTACCGCTCAGAAAATGAATTAAAGATTCATAATTGTCTTATAATAACACTGTACGACAGTCCAAATTGGCGGGGGTTTTGCTTACCGGGTTAAATTATATCGGTCAAAAAAGTTTTATAGTCCCGCCGATTTGAAGTTAGTAAGAATTGTATAGGGGAAATTGTAATTTGTTTTGCTTTTTTCATGAATTTTTACCATCTAAATGTTTAAAAATCGCAAAGTGATGTTCAGCAAAGTTGTTAAGCTCAATGCCGGCAACATAGTCAGTAAAGGAAACGGTATTTTTGGTTTTCCTTGAGTAGTACCCTGGAAAATCAGTTTTTCATAATTTTTGTTTGTAAGTTATCTAACAAAACTCAATTAAAATCATCTAATACTACATCCAGAGAAAAAATATAGCTGTAGTTGATTACCATAACCATTTCAAAATTTTTATAAGTTTTTTAACAATATTATGGTAACTATTATTATGTATATAATTCTTATAACTGTTATTATGTAAGTATATATATTTCAATAATTGTAATACATTATTTCTGGAAATGGGCCTTAAATTCTCAATAAGTCCACATTACAATACTTTTATTTACATTAAATTTATTCTTGCTTTCCAAAAACTGCAAAAAGTTATTACTCTAATATTAATATGTATAAGTGAACAGTATTTAAATCTACTTTAGTTTTCATAAGTATTTCTAATTATAAGTAAATCCTTCTTTAATTTTTAAGCTATCATAAGACCGTACGATATCAAAAAAAGTTTATTCCATGTTATTAATATTCAATTTATTTTATTTTTTCCTTGTATTTGACAGCATACAAAATGGTGATTTTATATCAATTCACGTTGATTGTTCCTGGACAAATAGTTTTGTTGTTTCAAAACGTTTATTTTCACTGCCAGTCACAGCAGACGTTGAAATAGGCAGAGGCTTCAATGTAAGTAAAAAATTATAATGGTTTAATTGAATTTCTAAATTTGGTTATAATTAAAGAATTTAAATATAAGATGAAGACAGTGGGAATTCAAAATAAAACAATATTACAATAGTTGCAAACTATAAAGTTATTATTTAGCTTTAACTAAAAATTTAATTTAAAATTTTTAAATTCCTCTTATATTTTCAGGGTGAACTACAGCAACTGCTCATATTACCCGAACATCAAGAACGCTACCAGTGCTCAGAGAAACGCACATCAATAAACGAAGTTAAACGCTACATAATCGATACATTTATCGATGATTATGCCAACTAAATATTGTTGAACATTGTGAAGGAACAATAAAGAAATTTAAAACTTACATACATACGAATAGGAAATATTACTATTAAAAATTTGCTAAAGAATGAAATATTTAAACTTAAAAATAAAATGTGAAGACCCCCCTGAATATTCTGAATATATTTTTCATAAATTTTAAAAAAACTATAAACAATAAATGTAATTGATAGATAAATTATACTTAATATAAGAATGAAAATATTAAAAATGAAAAAAAAACTAAATAAATATAAAAACTGCATTTAAACTGAATAAAGAATGTGTTTTATTCAAAAATTAAGATCGAGTAAGTAATGACTAGGGTAAGTAATGACAATGGGTAATTATATGAAAGTGCCAGTTTCAGTTCAGTGTTCATACATAATCCCATACTGAATAGTTTGGCTAATGCCATTATAGCATTAACGGAAAGATCTTCGAAATTGGAGTAATATCTCATTTTATTCTAACATTGTAAAATGCTTCGATATGTCACACTATTATTCCCTTTTAATAGTCGCTTGAATATCCGTAAAAATACTAGTTGGAGTTTTGTTATCAATCCTCTTCAAACATTTATAACCCTCCGTAATCGCCTTGATATCAGCTTATATTTCGGTTTAGTTCATAAAAGCCATGACCTATTTTTGAACCATTGGAAAATAGATAAGTTCCTTGGTTATTCCATACTCTTATTACATTATACTATACTTCACCTTCTTGTATTACGGTGCACTGTGGCTCAGATCTCAATTCCATCGGCCAAAAGTCCAACTTTTTGTTAACACCGATTTCAAAATTTTTAATGCCATCCAATAGTAAAACAATGAAACTAAAGTAACCAAACAAATTAGATACAAATATTGTAAATTGGGTGCGTAGCATGCTGTTAAAGTCAAATATTTTATGTAATTTTATACAAAATGTGATTTTTGTAAATTTGGTTAGAAGTAAATTATTATTACTCGAAACTATTATCGATAATTCGATGATTTTTTTTGTTATGTTGGTAGGCCAAATAACAAAAAAACAAAATAATCCAAGGCTCAAATCTCTATCCATCATATCATCATATAACTGCTTTTAAGAAGGATTGTTTGCCACCAGTAGACACTATTACAATCACATCGATTTCGGCAGAGGTACTACTTCAAGATCATAATACATACAGCTCAGTGCTTGCTACTGTCATTTAAAGGAAATGATTTGAAGAAATATGGAAACTACAAGTTAACTCTCTTTTGCAAATGGAGATGCGATGGTTCTTCTGGACAAAAACAATACAAGCAATATGTATGTGAAAATACTTCAGACACAGATATGTTCATGGTGTCATTCGTACCATTGCGATTGATAAAAATTTGGAAGACTCGGAGTCTTCGACCAGTAGGATGCATACAAAGGATATTTGAAAAAATCCAAACACCATCTTCTATAAAATAATGCAGACCAATTAAGCCATTTAAACCAAGTGCCGGAAAAATCATTAGATAATACTGATGCATATGAATTTGGATTATTACCGCTACATACAAGAATACGATTCATGGAACACATACTAAAAATCAGTTATATCAGTTACGGGTTGATAATAGATCAACCAAAACAACGATCAGGTAATACGAATGATGGGAACACAGCAAAAAGTTTCTTTTCAGATCCCTAAATAGCATCTAAAATTACAGGTGTTGATATAAATCTTATTTCAAGATTTAAAACAATTATCGATGTACTTTTGTACAAGGAACAAATTGATGCTAGAAAATTTAGTAATTATGCGAAGGAAACTGCACGAATATATACAACCAAATATCCATGGATAAATATGTCTGCAACTGTTCACAAAATTTATAGAGAGCACAATACAAAAGCAGTTATATGGAAGCAGTTATAAAATTGATAAAGTGGGAACCTGTTCTCAAAATTATCCAGGGTATTATTAAAATGTTTTTTTTATCTGCTGAAACTGATTCAAAAAACAAAAAATTCGCATTTTCATACTAAATGCTATACAAAAATTAAAAGTTCAATTTTAATCTTAAATTTCTTAACAACTGCTAAACCGATTTTAATGAAATTAAATCTGGAGAAAAATTTCTAAAATATCTCTATCGGTTCAAAAGTTACAGAGTTTTGGCCGATGAAAATCTATGCTGAGCCACTGTGCGGTGATGTATTTAATGTTCGAATTCTGCAACATCCTTCATTAGTATAAAATAGTTGGAGCCATTCCCTCATTACCATTAATGCAGACTAGAAAAGTGAAGATTATAAATATTGAGCAGCTCTAATATTTCATATTTCTATTCTGCACCAAATTATCTTAAGTCGAGTACTACTTCTAGATATTTGATCTTCCTTGCTTTTAACATTTGGCTATGATCTATTATAAGATTTACGTAGCTGGCTTTTCCAAGTTTACGAATCTACTAGTAGTTCGTGTTGGTATAGTTTTTTGGTAGGAATTTATTAATTTTGAAAACGATCCTATTTGGAAAAAAGTTTCCACCGTCATCGGTTCGTACTGCCAAGTTGTATGCTCCGAGCTACGTGTTATACTCATCCCAGTATGCCTACAGTTTTTTTCAGTGATTTCTATTAAATAGCCTTCTATTTTCTGTCCTATGATGTATTAATTTCCTTGGAAATAATTCGGTAAATCGCCAAAAATCCATTTATGATCCGAATGAGCTAAAATAAAAATATAAATAGTTCTCTATTAGTTGAAGTAATATTTAAGTTTATTGATTTATTTTTGTTTAATTTTGCTCGATCTTTTATGGGCCTACGGAGGGTCGAATTTTTTTTTTTATATATAAGTTATTTTATTTTATTTCATTCCAACGTAGATGAAGATGGGATGTTTCTATTTGGGCTTGTGGTTTCTAGGTATGTGATGATCATCCTATTCGTTGACTGCCTTGCGGATTCCAGTCCATGGCTTGTTTTGCAATATCTATCGATGGTTTCCGTAATATATATCCAATCCAATGCCATTTAAGTTTTCGAATTTCTAGATGGATCGGTTGTTGTCTGGTTTCTGAACATAGATCGTTGTTTGAAATTTATCTGGACCAATATGTGTGTAGGATCTTCCTTAAGCATTTGTTTACGAAAACTTGTACGGATTGTACGCCACTTGATGCTGCATTCCATGTTTCGCATTCATATAACAGTGCGGATTTTACGTTTGTGTTAAACAGATTTAGCTTTTTACTATTTGATATGTACGATGAATGCAACACCAGCTTTATTTATGCGACTTGAGATGTCAGCCTTAGAACCACCACTTTTGTCCAGTATGCTTCCCAGATAACAGAATGATTCTACCTCATCAAGCCATTGATTCTCTATGGAGAGTCTTTGCTCATTATTATAGTATATTCTCATTGTTTAGTTTTGCCAGCTTAGTCAAAATGTGTAGATGAGTAGGCAGATATCCAAGTCCTCCAATCCGCTTTGAAGACTCCATGTTGCATTATTCATCACATCGTTAAGTACGCAATTAAATAAGATATAAAACATAGTCTTGTCATACACCAGAGTTAATGTAAATTTTGTGGTTACCTAGTTGCCTTTCATGCAGAATTCGGCAGGTTGCGTTAGGTACACCTTTACATTCTAATGCATTCCATATCGCAGAGTGATTTAATGTGTTAAATGCTTTTTCGAAGTCTCTGAAAGTGACGTACAGAGGTGATTTCCAGTCCACAAACTGCTCTACGATCATTCCCAGGCTATTTACATGGTCGACACAGGATTTGTGGGCGCGGAAACCGGCTTGTTTCATTCTAAGCTCTGGAAGAAGAGCAGTTGATAGCCTTTTGTTAAGTACAAGGTGGCGCAGAAGTAATCCTCCTATCAGAAAATGCTATAGATGTTGCCGATTATTGGTCAAATAAATAGTCAGCAATATTCCGCGTTCTGGAGCAGTGTAGCGTAACATTGTTTATTAACGTGTATTTTGCATGTGTTTACTACACAAATGTCAAAACAGAACTGACATTAGGGGCCAATCGCAAAATTTATAGCATTTTCTGATAGGAGAATTACTTTTGCGGCACCTTGTATGTGCGCAATCACCTTGATAATCATACGTAAAGGTGTAATTCCTCTTCAGTTTTTACGCTGAGAGAGGTCCCCCTTTGTTTGGTAAGTTTATAATTACGCCTTCGGCAATTTCCTCTGGAAGAAGTTCCGTACACCAGAATTTTCTTATAATAGACAATAAAGAAATATTGTCTATGAAAGGTGATTTGATTGATTCGCATGTCTCAGAAATATCTGGGCAATTGATGGGAATATTTGTATTTATCGGATGTGACTCACAGCAGCATATCGGTTGTTGTGTGGGAGCTGATGAAGATAACAGTTTACCACAGAAATCTTCCCAATATTTTTAATATTCTTGTTTAGATGTTATAAGTTCTTCAGCATCAGTTTTTAATGGTTTTCCTGAGGATTTTGTACTTTTTGTTAATTTTTTTGCCGCACGATAGAGATCTCGCGCGCGGTGCCTTTCGGCAGAAGCTTGAGCTTCTTTATCTATACTGTTGAGTATGAAGGTGTTAAATTCTTTGTAGATCTGTGCCAATCGCGAAGTTTCCGAGAAGGTTCTTACATTCGATGTCCCAATTCCTATAACCAATTATGGACTGATCGTCATCAATTTCGGTAATGTGAATTATAACCATATGAATTTCTATTGAATTTTATATGCATACCAACATTTCTTAGCCATTTATGCTCGTTAAAGTAATTTTTGGACTGCAATGGATACCAGCCTTTTAAAAAGATGTATGCTTGTTATAGTGATTTTCGAAAGTAGTCCTTATATGAGAGCCATGACTAATTAAATCTCATTAAAATTTTAAGTGATTTTCTGAAGTGGTGGGCCTTATATGGGAGCTATAATCAATTCTGTATCGATAGTCATCAATTTTGGTAGTATGAATTATTTAAGTATATGGGGCATTTAATGTCAAGTGAACCAACTTTTGAAATCGATGTCTTCCGATTGGGATGAAATTTGCACCATAGTTCTATTGGATAGTCATGCAGACACAATTTTTCAACAAGATCGGTCGAGAACTTTCTGAGTTAGAGGGGGAACAAAATTTGACATTTTGGCCAGCCTCGAAGAAACTGACACAACACGAGATGCTGCCAGGCGTGGCAGACCCCGGAGTAGCCGTTCTGCAGAGAATATTGCTGCTGTAGCCGAGGATGTCATGGAAGCGCCGTCGACATCGACCAGACGACGTGCCACGCAAATGGGTATCAGTCGACGGTCTTTACAGCGAATTTTGGTACAAGATTTGAAGATGTTTCCGTACAAAGTCCAGACGGTGCATCAGCTGTTAGCTGCTGACCGCCAATCGCGTCTAACATACGCTCAAGCCATCCTTAATCACTACCAAGAGGAAGATGATTTTTCATCAAAAATAATCATGAGTGATGAGGCCCATTTCCATCTTAGCGGGTACGTAAATAAGCAAAATTTACGCTTCTGGGGCACTGAAAATCCGCGTGTAACCCACGAAGAGCCATTACACTCGCTCAAAGTCATTGTATGGTGTGCTGTTTTCGCTGGAGGAGTCATCGGACCTTTTTTCTTCGAAGACGTCGCGGACCAAACGGTTACTGTGAATGGTGAGCGCTACAGAGCAATGATCAACCAGTTCTTTTTACCGCTACTTGATGAATTGGGATTGGAAAACATGTGGTTCCAACAGGACGGTGCAACGGCATACACTGCACGTGCCACAACCGATATGCTGAAGGATGCATTTCCCGGGCGCCTAATCTCCCGTTTTGGCGATTTGCACTGGCCAGCAAGATCGCCTGACTTGACCGCTCCAGACTTCTTTTTGTGGGGCTTTTTGAAGTCGCGGGTTTATGTCAACAAGCCTCAGACTCTTGCAGCTCTTAAAGACAATATCAGTCAAGAATGTAAGGACCTATCGCCGGAAGTTTTGGCCAAAAGTGAAGGAAAATGCCATAAAATGGGCTCAAATGACAATTAACTGTATCGGCGGCCATTTACATGACATCATATTCTCGACTTGATGTAAAAAAAATTAAAAGACCAAAAAAAAAAAAATAATCCACAAGAAGAATCAAAGTTTTTCATTTTTTTTTTTAATTGCAGCCAAAAAACATCGGAAGTTTACTTTTGCGCCACCTTGTATTTATGCATGGAACAAGGATAACAGAAATATAGAGCAGGTTTTGCTTCTACTCTTTTATATCTGCTTTTGCATGTAGGAAAATGTAAAATCTTCACATCTTCGAATGATGGGACGTAATTCATAATTAGTAAGTAGATTTCTTGTTACAAAATTTTGTTGACCAGTGTTATATATATAAGACATTTATATATCAGACATTTATGACAAACACATACTACATCGTTAGCACATTTGTATTGAGGCTAGGTGAAATAAAGGACCGATTACAATCAGTTTCAGTACACCAAAAAAAAACGTATGTTCCAAAATTTTTCGAAATATTGTCAAAATTGCGACCTGTACTTTGCGCACTAATATTTTTGGGCGTAACCAACATTATCACTATCGTACACCGCTATGGTGGTATAGGGTATAAAAAGTTATTAAATTTAAATTTCAACAAAAAATAAACATAATAATTAATAATTGTAATCCTTTTTCTGTTAACGACTTTTATGTTAATTACAGTCAAACAAGGATTAAGCTTCCTGACAAGTTATTAAGTTAAATACTCTTATATGCAATACGATTTTTAATACACATTAATTCAAATCTATTCTAAGTAATAATTGCTCATGCCATTGTATTCGTACATATCTGCTTGTGTTAAATAATAAAGTTGGTAAATACCAGTGTAGAAATATATTTACGAGAATTTATACATGTACCTAGAAACTGGGTGTATATGAAAATCATGCTCATGTTACTGTGTTACCATGGATATGAAAATAAAAGTACATTAATATTTCTTTAACCAAATTTCTATGTAATGAAAACAGAATTCATGAAAGATTAAAAAAACTTTTGATTAATATATTGGTTAGGCTTTCAACAGCAGACATTTTATCAATGTGAACGTATTTTATGAGCGAATATATGTAAGCTAATTTTTACAAATTCCTGGCATCTCAAATGAGAATTGAAAAGAATCAGAAAATTTCCATAAAGTTAAAATAAAATTTGCGGTTAAGGCATTTATATTTTTTTATCATGTTGTTTTATATATCTCTTGTCAAATTATTGAAATATTATTCATAATTGGTGTATAGTAAGATGGCCCTTATTTTCGACTTTCGCAAAAACAAATGGCTAAAAACATTAGCGAAATATGCAAACCAAAGAAACAATCTTATATTAAATATTAGAAAATAAAACTAAAAAATCCAATATAAGGACCACCCTAATGTATACTATATCATACAGAAATATAAAATGGTAGGTTGTTTGTTAAATTAATAATTTCATTCCTTTAAAATCGTGATTTATGCCCGCATTTTCTGCTTTACAAACTATTTCAACAGACTGAAAGTAAAGCTGACTTTGATGAAATCGCTGGCTTTATTTAAATATTATATTGAACAGATATCAGAAGAATCCATGACATATTCACAAGGCACAGTGGTTCAGAATCAAAATTTTTTGGAAATAACCGCCTGGTGCGATCTGGATAAAATTTGACGTGGACTCTACAAATGCTCCAGGGGCGGCGCTATGGAGGCTCAAAAAAGGGTACCTTAGACATGTAAAATTTTTAAACATGTGCCATACTTCTTGGCTACGCCCACGTCAAATTTTTTCCTAAGCCGTTTAAAAATGCCAGATTTATTTCCAAACAATCTTGATTTTGCCCCACTGTGCAAGGGAGAATGAAATCAATGTAGGTTTTGATGATTGCAGACTACGTTATCAAATTTTATTATACAATTTTGCCTATAAATACATTTTTTTAATAATATGCATATGGGAATTTCCTCCGATTAGTCAACCAGGATCGAAAAATAAAATGTTGATAATCAGAGTGTTTTATTGAAGATATGTCGATATAATTTGGTATACACATAAAATTCAACATAAATAACTTTCATATAGACATAAACTACGACCTAATTTAATGGTGATCGGTCAATAATTGGTCATAGCTTCCATATAAGGCCCACTTCCCACCTTAAAGTATACCTATCGACTAAGAATCACATTCTGAGTCGATTAAACGATGTCCGTCTGGCTGGTTGGCTGGCTGTCCATATAAACCTTTTGCGCAAAGTACAGGTGGCAATTTTGAAGGTATTTCGATAAAATTTGGTACATGAAACTGGCTGAAATCGGTCCATTATTTCACCTAGAGCCCATACAAATGTCCTCCCGAGATTGGACTTTATCGGTCATAAATATTTAGTTTATATAGGTATCTACACAAGTTTTTCTCCAAATAAGTTTTATATATACGGAATTCCTGTCACCAAATTTTATTTTGATCCGTCCGTAATTATTCATAGCTCCTATATAAGGCCTGCTTCCGATAATCACTTTAACGAGCATAAATCTCCTTAAAATGTTGGTATACACATAAAATTCAACATAAATAACTTTCATATAAACATTAACCACAAGACCAAATTTCATGGTGATCGGTCCATAATGTGTCATAGCTCCCATATAAGGCTCAGTTCCGAAAATCACTCACGAATATAAATTATTGAAATTTTGAAAGAAAAATATTTTGCTCATTTACTTAGTGTAGGGTATTATATGGTCGGGCTTGACAGACCATACTTTCTTACTTGTTTTCTTATAAAAACAAAGTTTTCAATTTTTATTATATATTATTTTCAATTGTTAATATATTTGCTATTAATAAACAAATACTTTTAAAGTAAATCTTTCTATAAGAGGTAACTTTAAATCAAAAGATATTTAAAGCTGGAAAATAAAACGGACAAAACTAAAGCACCCCTTCATGGATATAATTTAAAAAAAATTTTAATTTATGTTTTGCTGCAAATCCTTTGTTTTGGATGACATAAGCACATCTCTTTGGCATAGAAGATATTAAGTTTTTTATGGTGTCTTGCGATATTCCTTCCCAGGCTATAATAACGAATTGAAATTAATCGTGAAAATTGCCGATACTTATTTCTGCCATTTTCACGATTTATGTTCGTATTATCAATCTCACACAAGTTCTCAATAGGATTGACATCAGGAGATTGAACAGGCCAATGAAGAACTCGAATCTTATTGCTCTGTTGCCAAATCTTACAAACTATGGAGGTGTGCTTAGGATCGTTATCCTGTTGGAACCTCCCTATAAGTGGAATCTCTTCACTGGCATAAGGCAACATTACATCTTTCCATATATCACGGTACAGGTACCGATCCATAATCCCATTAAATTTATGAATTGGCCCAATGCCTTGACCAGATAAGCAACCCCAGACCATTACATTGCCCCCTCCATGTTTAATTGTTCCTTTGCAATACTTAGGATTCAGTCTTTCTTCTTTTCGTCTGCGTACACGCCTTATTCCATAGGAACTTTTTAATTTGTATTTGGATTCGGTAGAGAACAGAACTGTCTTCCATTTTTGGACACTTCAGTTAAGGTGGTCTTTGGCAAACTCCAGTCTAGCTTTCTTGTTCTTAGCTGATATAAACGGTTTTTTTGCTGGTCGTTGGCTGAATAATCCTACTTCTACTGCTCTTCTACGGATTGTTCTTTCGCTAACGCATAATCTTATACTTGTTCTTACTTGACTAGCAGATGCTGTAGGATCTTTTTGCATTGCTCCTTTGATCAAGAAATCATCATATCGTGTGGTTTTACGCGGACGTCCTATAGAATGCCCCGGTTATATACGACCAGTCTGCAAAAATTTTGGAATCAACCGGGAAATAACTGATCTGTTAATTGAATATTGTTTACCCAATTCATGCCGTGATAAGCCCGGCTTCCAGTCTTCAATAAATTTAATTTTAAATTCACTGGAGTACTTGTTCCTTGCCATCCATTGATTTTTCACAATACACTGTGTAGAACTTAAATTATACAGACTACGCCTTCCTTTGGTTTTATCTTCTGGAATTTTTAAATGCATCCGTTGTAAGTCCCGTTAACTGACATTGCAAATATGGAGTATCATAGTCAACATGTTATAAGGCGGTGCTTTTGTTTTGTCCGTCGCGTTTTGTGTTTTTGTATGTTTTATCATTTTAAATTGTTTTAAATTGTTCATAAAATTATCCTTTCCTAAATGAACACTATATGAACATTAACAATATATGTGATCATAGATTCCGATATACTGTTATTGGGAAACTCTTCATACTGCTGTAGAAATATTAGTGAAATGCTTGAATTTAAACCTTAGTGTAGTCTTTTTCACTTATTAAAGTACATGCGTCACTTAATAAACTACTTACTTAATAAAACTAAAAACAACTGAAATGAAATTCCTAAATAAGTAATGATGGAACACAAAAGTGCTACGATAGAAACATCTATTAATATATACTTAACCTCATCTGTATGTATATTTGTTTATATGCTTCTATTTGATTGGAATGGCAGACATTAGAGCGATATGAAATGTACGTCTCAGCAGTTCTGGATGACTACACCGATTTAGTGATTTTACCCATCATTTACTAAATAGTTATATAAATAGCTACGTAACTATTTATTTTAAAACATGGACTGTTTGATAGCCGAGAGCAAAACATTGTTACGTAGAGTCTGTTACCTTACTAGCTAAATAACTGACTACTAGTTATTTTAACATGTAGGTGCCCTAACAGAGATCTTTAGACAGTCCTTCTTCCAACTACTATATGCTTACTACAATCGTACCCTAATAATTCCGTTTCAATCCGGTACGCTAGATTACCTGTGATGTATAAAGTAAACAATTAACTACTCTCTGCACCACGAATAGCACATAAGTTTCAAATTACCCAAAATCTATAAATTGGAGTCAGCCAAATGGAAACTACTATCTCTATAAGGCACACTTTGACTACTTGTAAAACTGCTGGGGTATAGTGGTAACGCGACTGTAATCGCTAAATGCAATACCAATGAGGTATTATTTTTTTAAACATAATAGGGTTTCAAAAGATGTTTTCTACTGGCATCAATTATACTGGAATTATTTAAATACTTGAAGATTATTTTTCAAAATATTCTACAATTGAATGAGTGAATAAGATTGAGGTTAGTTATAATAGAAATGTAAAAGCGAAAACTCGTTATTTACTTTTACTTTACTTAAATTTCCTACATGGCATTTAGATTACTTTTGAATTTCTTTTTTTCTTTTCATCAACTTTCTATTTACATACTTGTTCATTTTTCAATTGCATCTGCTAATGTTCTCACATTTATAATCGCAACCGACTTATGCATAATTTAGCATAAGTGTTTGGGTGCAAATGCGTAAATCGATAACTCAATTTATACTTCCTTTCGAGAGTGGTTGTGTCACTATTAAATTGTGCACAAGAACGAAGAAGAATATTTAACTGAATAGAACTAGATGAAAAGAAAATATGGTAAGGAAGGTATTATGTGGAAATTGGTAGCACTTATTAAAAAATGCAATTTATAAAATTGAAGAATTAAATAGAAATGTTTTTGTATTGTGGATCATTTTAGAATTTAAATTTTTCACCTTACACTAACATATATATTAAGAAGTTGTTTTAAATTTCTTTAAAAAATAACATAATCCAATAAAATGAGCTTATGATTTAAATAAACAAATTTTATTAAATTTGTATCTCTTGCCATTGCAAAACTTATTGAAAAGTCTTTAAAAGCTTGTAGGTTTTTCTAACATTGCAATTTGATTTTTTTTATCAACTTAGCATCAACTGTTCTTAACATTTTTACCATTTTTTGGCTGCTTTTCAAAAGTATAGTTAGTAACAAAAAAAATCCAATAAAACTAAAAAAATAAAGACAAATGTTTAAGTGTCACTTTAACCGAATGACAAAAAAAAAAAAAAGAAAAAAAAAAAACAATATAAAAAGAACCTAGAGACACATAGAAAATAAAATTGTTATAAATTTTTTGTTTCTTGTAGTATACTCAGTCCACAATCAAACCAGTATGAACGTGCCAAATTCATGTCAGCACTAGTTTTTTTTTTAGCACTTTTATGGTTGAATAAGTTTTTTTGTTTTCTTTCGACTCTTAAGACTATTTTTATTGGGGCTTTTCGTCTTTTTAATTTTTTGTAGATAACTACCAAATACCAACTCGTAATATAACTACTGTTTGTAGAAGTAAGAAGTTTTAAGTAGTCAAAGATGATTATTTTTGTTATACAGCTATTGCTATATAAAGCCATTAATTAAATAAAATAAATAGTAAGATAGTATGTTAGTATATTTACGTATGGCTTGGCTGTGAAAAATGTGTTATTGTTGATATTTTAATCAAGAATTATTTATTGGTTGTTCAGCAATATTGTTAAGAAACAATGCTAAATATTTAATTATCATAAATTGTAATTTCAAAAATTAAACTGCTAAATTTCCTTTAAATTCAGCTCCTCCAGTAAATTTTGCGCATTTTGGAAGCACCTAATGAAAAACAGGTGTTCGTGCATTTCGAAAACGCACTTATAAGTTTGTGTGGTGTAAGGGAATAAACGATAATTCTAACTGAGAAAACGAAAGCTATAAAGTGTAGTCGGCCAAGCCCGACCATACGCTACCCTACACTGAGTAAATGAGCAAAACTTTTTTCTCTTAAAATTTCAATAATTTATTTTCGTGAGTGATTTTCGGAGCTATGGGAGCTATGACCAATTATATACCGATTGTCATGAAATTAGGTCGTGTAATTTATTCTGTATGTAGCTTGTATCTTTTAAATTTTATTTGCATACCAATATTTTGAATTGATTTATGCTCGTTAAAGTGATTTTCGGAAGATAGCCTTATATGGGAGCAATTACCAATTATGAAATTAGGTCGCGTAATGGTTTTATAAATTAAACTTCTTTCTGTTAAATTATCGGTATAATTTAAAATTGGTGTTAGACTAATATTTTTGGGCGCTACAAACATCAGCACAAACGCATAAACCCTCCATAATATGGTGGTGTATGGTATAAACAGAACAGTGAGAACTCACCGTAAAAAAATCATGTCTTTTATAAGGGAGAGTGTATCAAAATAAAGCTTGCGGATTGGGAGTAACGGGATACACGTTGTATATCCCGTCCACTGAGGACAAGGTGAGAACGTGTATCCTGGCAAAGAGGGAGCTTTAATTATTAATGTCTCATTCTGTTAGGTGCGGTGATGTCACTGTTGTGAGCAGAGAAACAAGGGGTGAGCGGACGCTGACATTGGCTTCGGTTTATATGCCGTATGAGGATGCAGATCCACCTGGCAATAAGGTGCTGGAGCTGAAGAAATATGCAAAAAGGAGAGGTGCTATGCAGTTGATGGGCTGTGATGCAAATGCTCATTACAGCCTGTGGGGCAGTGCTGATATAAACAAAAGAGGTGAGTGCGTCTTTGATTTTATAGCTACCAATAATTTAGTAATTTCCAACAAGGGCAATATGCCCACGTTCAGGAACAAAGTTAGGCTGGCGGTTATAGACATTACATTGACGAACCACAATGAAAATTTCGTTAGAGATTGGAGGTTATCCACAGACTGCTCCTTTTCGGATCACGGTCGGATTACCTTCACTGTGGACTTTTAATCATCTGCAAGGGCACCTTTTAGGGATCCTAGGCGGACGAATTGGGGAACCTTCTATGATAAGGTTCGTATTGGGATAGAACAGTTGACTTCACGTGAACTGTTACCATCCGAAATGGACTATACGGTGAATAAATTCACTAGTGTACTCAATGAGAGCTACGAATCATCATGCACAATGATGGTGGACAAAGGAACTTCGCGTTCAAAGGTCTACCGTTAGGAAAGCTTTTAATAGGGCAAAGCTCACTGGCTTACAAGGAGACTGAAGCAACTACAAAGTGTGTTTCAATAAGTATAAGGGTGATTTAAAAATAGCGAAACGGATTTCATGGAGGAATTACTGTGAATCTGTTGATAGCGTCAATGAATTGTCAAGGTTTTGGAGAATTCTATCCAAAGACCCAAAGGTCGTAGGGTATATTCAAAGAGATGAAAATATATGGACGGAATCTAGCTCTGAAACAATCTCATTGCTCATGAAAGGACACTTTCCTGGTTGTGAAAGTACAGGGACTAGCGACAACGATCAGGAGGTTAACATACCTGAGTGTATGAGTCAAGAGTTTAGGCAAATTGAGGAAATAGTCACTAGGGAGAAACTAGCCTGGGCGGTGAACACTTTCGACCCGTATAAATCACCGGATCCGGACGGAGTATTTCCGGCGATGCTATGTAATATCCTGGATACAGCGCTATTTCTTTCTATTTCTATTTCTTTGGATATCTTCAAGAATTGTCTCAGCAGAAGATATTTGCCCAGAGGGTGGAGGGATGTTAAGGTGCTCTTCATACCTAAGGCCGGTAAGGCCAGCCACTCGAAGCCAAAGGATTTAAGACCTATTAGCCTATCTTTTATTTTGAAGACATTAGAACGACTGATAGATCTACATCTCAGGAGCAATATAGATACTCACCTCATTAGCAACGCTCAGAATGCATACCTTAAGGGTGAGTCTGTTGAGAGTGCGCTCCATGAGGTGGTCGGTTGTATAGAGCACAGCTTGAAGCATAGGAAATATACCTTAGCTGCGTTTCTGGACATAGAAGGCACCTTTAATGACATAAGGATAGAGGAAATTAGGGATTCGTTAGTGAAACTTGGGGTGAACGACTTCCTGGTAAGTTGGATAGTCTTAATGATTGAAAGCAGGATTATCAACTCAACCCTAGGGGACGATATGATCAGAAGGCGGGTTACCAGGGGCACACCACAAGGTGGAGTTCTTTCTCCTCTTCTGTGGTTACTGGCAGTAAACTCTATTCTTAAAATCATTAAATGTAAGGGTAAGAATATAGTCGCCTATGCGGATGACGTGGTGATACTGATCAGGGGAAAGTTTCTATCCACTATCAGTGACATCATGCAGGTATCGTTTGGCAACCTCTCGTCTTGGCCAAAAACTAACTAAAAACGGAACTGGTGCTATTTACCAGTTTTCAGTTTGCCGAAATTAGACGGCGTTGAATATATACGTGGACAGTCAGGCGGCACTAAAGGCTCTGGAATGTCATTTAATTCATTCCAGCCTAGTGGAGGACTGTAGGAGAGCTCTTGGGGAGTTATTGGTACACTACTCAATAAGATTGTGTTGGGTGCCGGGGCACTGTGATATACAGGGAAATGAGGTAGCGGATGAATTGACTAGACATGGTTTTGATCTAGATCATGAAACCAGGGAAAGGTGTGTTAAACCACCTATTTGTCACTACTACAGGTCAATTTATGAAAGATTCCGAAATTATACTGACCAATCCTGGAGCAGTAGGATGGATTGTAGGGTGTCCAGGGCCATTTGGCCAAAATTGAATGCTAAAGCAACCAGAGCACTGTTAGAGTTGGATAGATATAATCTAAGGATTCTAGTAGGAGTGATAACCGGCCATTGCGCAATTGGGGCCTTCAAAGGCAAATGGCAAAACGACACACAGGATTTTTTTAGGGTGTGTGGGGACGTGGAGGATCTAGCTCCTCCACATCTCCACACAGTGGAACACATCATGTGCAACTGCCCTAGGTTACAGAGATTTAGACTTAAATGGCTAGGAAACAGATTTCTGGACGAACTCAGTAATGATGCTGGCTGTGAACTGTGCAACATATTGGGTTTCATTAAGGGAATAGGGTGGCTATTTAAGGAACGATATAAATCTTACTCTTCTTTCTCTTTCTTTTTTCTCTCACTAGGCGGTTTTCGGACTCGACTCTTCTCTATCAACTTAACAACAATCTACCTATTGAGTGGAAGTACACAGAGTGCACACCCCTTCCTAACCTAACCTAAGGGTGAGTGTAAGGGGTAATATACCACCTTCGGAAACTGTAGTAATCAAGACTAGATGCGAAGCAGCACAAACTAAGAACTAAACCTCTACTGTATGATCTATATATTACCAATAGGGCGGATACCTTATCACTTAGATTTGGGTTTTTTGATGAAACTGTAACTTTTGTGGGTTCTTTTGTCCACATGTGTGCCCTGAGACACTGGGCCAATCTAATCTGGGAACGACTAGTGTTTTGGAAACGACTGGTATACAAATATTCAAGGAAATCTTCTGAATACTCACTTCAGGTAAAGTTCCTTTTGGCTGCCCTGCAAATTCGGCCTCTCTTTTATTCAATTACGCACCTAATTGTCAATATTCCGTAGAGCATGTTGGCTCTGCAACAACCCGTGACATAACGATCAAAGACCCAAAGATCGTATTGTAAATGCGTCAACAAAGTGGCCGAAGGTCTAATCTGTTTCTGCTGTCATTGATCTACTCTATATTATATGGGATGGGATGTGATGCGAAACAAACTTATAATAGTATTCTGGAGAGTTCTCAAAGAGAACCTGTGGCTTCCACCTAGTGTGATGATACCAGTTTCGCGGCTATATAGAATAAAATCCCGCCAAACGAGCGATTTGCCTTGATTTTTAAGCAGACAATCGCAATATAGAAGGTCTGTGGGATGGAGCTATATCGCGACATCTTAGCTTCACTAACTATTTACCAGAAGACAAGGAAAACCCTTTTCACAATGACAATTGGTGATTATTGGGTCTATTGAACAGGCAAATCGGCAAATCGCTGTATAGAAAAGTAGTTGCGTATATTATAAGGAACTGTATATTAGAGATGCTGTCATCTCGTGTTATTAAGCTGAACTTAAGTGGTTCATCGAGAACCGTACGTTCAACTAGGTGTTGTCAACAAGGTGGTGTAATATCGCGTCTACTGAAGACTCTGGTCATTGAAAAACTATTGGAACAACTTAACGACTTACACATGGTTACGCCGATGACCTAGTAATGTTTTTTACTGGGTGGGATGCCGTAACGATATTGAAAAGAATGCAGATCGCTCTCTGTTATGCCAGCCAAGACTATTCTTGTACCATTTACTATATGTAGAGCTCTTAGATCTGACTTTAAATGCCTCGTATATTAAGTTTTCGAATAAGAAAAAATATCTAGGGGTTACATTTGAGCAGTAACACTACCAGTAAAAGCTATTAGGGTAATCAATGCCTGTCAGCGTCCATTTGGAAGAACGTGGGGGTGCATCCACACTACCGGGTATATTCTTGGCAAAACTAGATAATATGGTTGGGCACATGCGGATTATGGGGATCATTAATAATGACCCAAGTATTACAGTATCAGATTATATTGTACCTACTTTGGTATTGTGCCGGATAGCTGGCTATGAGGGCCACGCATGTAATGAATGGGCCGATTGCTTGGCCAATAGATGAGCACTTTCATTGGATTTAAGCCTTTCTTTAGCATCCAGCGGGGATACTCTTAAAAACAAAATTTGATATTGGGTTCGTCTTTGGGATAACTTGTCTGTTTTCAGGCAGGCAAAACGATTCATTATTCTTTCCACAATTAAATGCCAAAAGTTGTTATCGCTCTGAAATGGTGGTTTGAGAATACTGACTGGATTACTTACAGAAAGTCTTATTTACCACAAATGTACGTTAGGAAATGTTGGGTCAAACCAGTGTAAATTTTTCGAACTATTCGATGAGACCTCTGAGAATTTGCTTTGTGACCTTCCAGTGTTGGCTCGGAAGGCGCTCAATGGACCCAGTTTTTGATATTTCATCTAACAGGATAATTGGTTTAATACGTAGCCTGATTGTAGACACAATCACATACATTTAGATATGTCTTGTGATTTCTGTTTACAAGACCAACTGAAGTTATGTTCATATTAAATTTGTTTTAATTTTTTACTTAAATATCATTAGTTGTTTTGTTTTACCACATTTTGTTGGATTATTTTAATCTACTGACACAACACTGAGCATCAATCATTGTTCTACATATTATAAATTCAACACTTTAAAACTTTTTCTTAGGGAATTTAAATATTCTTAGCTAAGGTGTGATTCAAATCTATAAAAATTACATAAAATATATAAATTCTTGAAAGTCTAAATCATATTTTTTAACTCTTTTTTCTTTGGCACCAGCGTTCAATATTTCTATTTTCGTTTTGTGTTTGTAAGAAAGCCACTTATTGCATTAAATAAAAGATAAATGGCATTTGATATTTCTTATTTTTCTTACCATTGATTTATGTTTTCATAGCTGTTGAGTTATGCTGCTCCAGCAGCTACTTCAGCTGCTAAGTGTAATAGGAATACTACAGCTGCATTTGCTATTAAAACATACTCGCAAGTATAACTAATACCAGCTACTGTTTGTTCTAACCATTCATCCGTATAAAATACTTAGTGAACCGTACCGGTGGCAGGCTCACGTACATATTCACAGCCGAATACAAACAGTCAAATACTAGATAAAAACGAATAAATAAAAAAAAAAAAAAAAATAAGAAAGAAAAGTAGATGTATAAAAGAATCCAAAATCCACAATTCAACTGTCAACCAAACAGGCAGGCATTCATGTATTATAACAAATTGACATGTAATTTATTTAATTTTTAAAGGAGTTTGGTTTATTTGTGCTTGAATGTTTCAGTTAAAGTCGTCTTGTGGGTAAGTGTGAAATGTATCAAAATGGTATAACATACAGTGGGGTTAATCGAAAAAAAGGGCTAATAAATCTGGATTCTTCAGATATGAAAGAATCGTAGACGAGGTCATACCTTAAGAAAATTTGTGACTGCCATATTAGAATACTAGGTGAGAAGTTTGGAAATTAGGGTGTCAAATTTTACCACCTCTCGTTAGCAAAACTTTGTTCAGCTTGTAACTTGTATGAATATGAACAGAGCTCAATGAATGAAACCAACGTAAAGAAACGATTGTTTATTTCACTAATTTATCTCTTACAGTTTATAATATTATTACATGCCCGCTCGAAAAGTTGGACAGTCTGTATGAATTTCAAAAACTATTACAATACTAATACAAAATTGTATTATTTTCACTGCTCTCATTAATGCTAACAAAATTATACGTACCGAAAGTATACCCCACTACACTGGCATTTAGCTCATTATTTTAACACGGTGATGTCATTGGAGGCAAGTGAAAATGTAATCATTCAAAATTTGAATGATTTAAAACTCATAATTGGGTAAAAGATAGTACTATATATCAAATTACATGTCAGTGATTAATAAACTACTTCTCAGTAATATAGACGGTATGAAGTAGTCATTGAAAAGTAGATTGTTCAGTAATTGCAAGTCATTAGCAAGATTTTGCTATGTCAAGTCATACATATGCTTTGTCCATTTTATTTACTAATGGAAAATTATTATATAGATATATACAGGATATATTATATATCAATGCAAAGATAAAAAAGATAATTTTTATATTTGTTTTGTCTGAACGTGTAGTGGATGTTAGATTTGCAGACTTCATGAGTGCGGAGATGAGTGATGAAGGTGCTATTCCTGCATTTGGTCTTGAAGGTGCGAATGATGACGATTTCACATATGAACCAAATTTTCATGTTGATGATTCGGATGTGGAAACTGAAACACAATATATCAATGAAGATATTTGTGATGATGCAGAGAAAGAAACTGATTCTCAGCAAACAAGTGACAATTACTTCATTTCCAAAGATGGCACCAAATGGACTAAAAATGCACCACCGACTTCCTGTGCTCATAACGTGGTCGACTACACAAGGAGGAATCCAGGACCAGTAGGAACCACATATGATCCCTTTACCATATTCAGCTTGCTCATCACAGAAGACATGGCGTACATCATAACACGCGAATCAAATCAGAAAGGCAGGGAAGTGAACGCTGCATGGAATTTGGCAAATCCAACTAACACAAAGGAATGGAAACCAATCATTTTCAAAGAGTTTGATGCTCTTTTGGCTATTACTTTGTATGCTGGACTCACTAAATCGAATAGTGAACCTCTTGAAGAGTTATGGGGCCTAACGCGCTGTCCAATATATAAAGCTGCGCTATCATTAGATCGTATAAAGTGAAGAAAACAATGCATTAGATTCGACAATGGAAATACGCGACAGCAGCGATTAATCAACAGCAAAACTGCGGCTATTGAAGATATTTGCCAAATGTTGCAGTCTAACTTGGCAGCAGCATACACTCCGCATGATGCAGTGACCGTTTATGAGCATTTATTCCCATACATAGGCCGCACCCGCTTCACACAATACATTCCATCGAAACCTGCCAAGTACGGTATAAAGGTATGCTGGTTGTGCTACTCAAAATCATTTTATCCTGTCAAAGGAATGATTTACGTGCCTGACCTGGCACGAGAGGTGAATTAAGGGCAGAATGTTGTACTTCAACTTTCGGAGAGATATTTGAATACAGGATCAGGAAGAAACCCGCATTTGTTGGAACAGTGCACTCGAATAAGACATGTGTGCCTCGGGAATTCCAAAAAAAATAATACGCGTCCTGTCAACAGCACATTGTTCGGCTTCAAAGAAGGCGATATATCACTATGTTCATATGTGCCCAAGAAGAACAAAGCGGTAATTTTGCTGTCGACACAACATTATACTTGCGATGTGGAAATGCAAACTGAAAAGAAGAAGCCGTTTACTATTTTGGATTACAATGCCAACAAATCGGGCGTTGATATAATGGACCAGATGCTTGGCACATATACATGCAAGCGCTCAACAAACCGCTGGCCATTGGCCATGTTTTTTAATATGTTGGACATTCCTGCATTTATTTCATACAATGAGATGAAACCAATAAAAAGAAGTGACAGGGCCTTTTACCATTCCTGTAACAATCCACTTTGTGCAGAGCATTCAACACTTATGCATCAATGCTACACCTGCACAGAAAATAAGTTGGACGAGGGACAATCTACACAACAATAGTTTTTTAGGCTTTTTTCATATAAAACAATCTACACAACAATAGTTTTTTAGGCTTTTTTCATATAAAACTCATAAAAAATTAATAGTGTTATATATATATAAAAAAAAAAATTTTCTAACATTCATTAAACATGTATAATTAGTAAATAATAATAAATCAAAACAAAAAAAATTTAAAAAAATGCGTTTTCATATAAAATTCCATACAAATAGAAATAGGTCCCTGTGGACCTTGTACTTCGTATAAGGGCAACGGATGACTCAACCGTCCAAGAGTTAACTAATCTTTGAGAAATTAAAAACAATTAAGCTCAATTTTTGTCAAAAAAAATTTTGACTAATTTTCACGACTAAGCGCTAAAAAACTTTTTACGCTTAATTTAGAATTGATTGAAAATAAGTTGTTATTTTTAGAAATACATTTGCTGATAACAAAATAAAGTCAAGGTCAAATCTTGGAATGATGTTGGGCCACGAACGTTGACTAATTACAAATGCATATAGAAACACTCATTGTTTCTTGGATGGTCTGTGTAAATGCGTCGGTGGAAAATAAATGGTGGAAACCTGGAACTAGATTTCCTTGTTTCCGCCGTTGAAGTTTCTTTGACGATTGATTCAAAGTATAATATCTTGGTATTTCAGAGTATAGCAGCGTTCGGGCAAATATAGTCAATGTTGTAGATGGCGGTCGATCAACACGTTGTAATAGATTCTCCTCAGTAAAGTACACTCTTTGATCATTTTCCAGATGTACGGCTAAATGAACAATAGTTGGATGTCTTTCATGAACGGCAAATGAAAAAATTAGCCAAATTGCTTCGTAACTGCTAACATAGAGGCCCATTTGAAATTGAGTGACATCATCGTTGGAATTCTCCGCTCTAACTCAGCCATGTCACAGCCTTTGGTTACATATTTGCAGTTATTTTAGATATATCGAAAAAGTGGGCGTAGTAAATTTTTCTTTCCGCTTGACTATGACGAACATTTAAACAAAAATTGTCCAAATCGGTTCAGCCGTTCTTAACTGATGCAATTACCAACGAACGACATTTGATTTTTATTTATATAGATATCAAGCTATAGAAAATTGTGTCTTCTTTTCAAAAATTTATAAAATTTTCATGAATTAAAAAAATTATAGAAGACTTCTTGCAAAAAATTTAATTGGGGGATATTTGTTTTATCTTTTGTTTTTAAAATCAAAACCTGTGGATAGATTTTAATAACCTTGTTTTGTTTGTTTTCTATGCGCGAAGAGAAAACAACAAAAAAATTTAGAAATTTTAATAAAAATAATTTTTTTTCAAAAAATAAATTATAAGTCTAAAACGACTAAGCAGATTACAAAAAGTTTCAGTCTCACTTAAAGGTAATTATATTGCGGAATTACGTTTTTTGTAGTTTATTAAATAGGCTAAACCATTTTAGAGTTACGCGAATATATGCCGTGCAACCTCCTCCATTTTGGACATAGATCGTCTTAGAGCCTTATGAAGACCCAGAATATAAATACTTTTTGTTTCTACGACAATATTTCAATATGTTACAAACAGAATGAGAAAATCAATATATTTTTGGTGGTAGGTATAAAAACTAAAATTTTAAAATTTAAACTGAAATATCTTTTAAACTCTAAGAGATAGTTAGTCAAATAAACAAAGTTTCATTCACTGAATTCTGACCTATGTTCTCCTCAACGAGTCGTTCATACATCAATTTAAATTCGGACAAATAGTTTAGAAGATTCAGATTTATTACCACTTTTTTCGATTGACCCAACTGTGCAACATGACGTATAAATATTTTCAGCATTAAAATATATAATAATACTCATACGCGAAAAATAACACGTTCCTTGAAGTATGTATTAAAGTTGAATAAACATTCGAGGAGCATTTGATATCGATCGAAATTTGCAATAAAATTCATACTTAAATTCTAAATATATAAAGTTTACACGTCTGGCTTTAGTAAAGAAAACATTTATTGTAGCCACTTGTTCTTAACAACCCCAATCATTATCTGTTATAATACTTATAATCTAAGAAAATATAAATATAACTATATGTAAAAATCATTTCATTAAATTATAAAAGCACTTTGTGCATAAAAAACATTTTCGCTCCAAAAAGACACCACAACATTTTCTCTTTACCAGCTGAAATTTAATTCCCCAGAAAGTTTTTCATAAAAGATCTTTTGAGTACAAAGTTACTTTTTCCCTTAACAGTTTCACACCTTCCACAAAACACACAAAAATATTATACAAGAACCTGTTTTATATGAAAAAAAACCAAAGAAAATATTGTTAACATGTTACAAAGTAAAACAAGTAAGAAAGTGTTGTCGAGATGGACAACCATATGATGCCCTACATTATATTTCATACCTAAGAAAATTATGTTTTAAATTATAATGAAGGACGATTAGACTTAGATCGCGTAGTTGAGTCAGAAAATATATGTGCTTGTGCTGATGTCGAAAAATCGACTATCTAAACATAGTCGAATAGTAGACAGTAGTAGATAAAAGTCGAAAAAATCGTTTTTTTTTTTATTTGTGTTGTTAATATTGAAATAAATCCTTCTGTCATCAATTAATATAGCAATCATATATTTTTATATTAAAATATGATAAAAAATCGAAAAACCGGAAAAAGCTAACTTTAAAACAAGTAAGAGAGCTATATTCGCCTCTGCCGAATCTTATATACCCTTCACCAAATTATACTTTAAAATAAAATTAAAAAGAAACATTTTTTAATTTTTTTTTTTTTTCGAAATTATTTTTAAAAAGTTTTTTCCAATTTTTTTTTAAATGTTTTTTTAATTTATTAGTAAAAACAATTTATGACAAAAAAATGTTTTTTTGGAACAAAAATTCGGGTTAAAAAATATTTTTCCCGATTTTGACCCATTGTAGGGCCAACTTACTATAGCATTATATACATCATTGCAATGGACTATGAAATATCTATCATTAGATATCCATATTGTGTATATTTATGATTTAGTAATCGAGATATAGATCAAAAATAGGCCAAACATCGAGGTTGTCTCGGATTTTTGCTCATATTTCCGTTATTTATGGACGGATTTTGCTGATTTTAAATGGAAAATTTTTTGAAAGCATGTCTGACAGAATTATTGAAGATTTGGATCCCGAAGATGTCTGGGGTCTTCAGAAAGTTAATTTCAACAGACAGACAAACAGACATGGCTTAATCGACTCCGCTATCTATAAGGATCCAGAATATACATATATACTTTATAGGGTCGGAAAATTTCTATTGTGGAAATTGAAAACGGAATGACAAACTTATATATACCCTTCTCACGAAGGTGAAGGGTATAAAAATCGAAAAGAAGTAATACATTCTACACCTGATACAAAGTTAAATACAAAGTTAATCCTATATACTTATATTTATGTAGTCGTACATATACATTAGAGTGACAATCAGTTGTATGGAAAAAAATTTGTGTTCGATTTTTGAAGGGTGCCGGGTGAAATATTGTGACACTAGTGTGTCGATTATGGATGGCAACCGAACTTCAGTTGGGTTGCCAGAGGGCAACCACAAATTTCTGGTTGCCATTTGGTAACAGAAAATGATGCTGTCAGTTGCCATCTGTAATACCAATTAGGCAACTGACAACGCAACTTAAGTTCGGTTGCCATCCATAATCGACCCATAGGTCTAAAAGATAAGTACTGAAAATTTGAGCCAAATCGGACAACGATTTCGGGACGCGCATCGAGGTCAAATGAAATAAATTTGTAAAACTCCTTAACTTTCTGCATTATGTTACATAAATATGTAGATTTATTTATATTAATAAAAATTACAGTCAAAAAAATATTTTTCAGATTAAACCTATATCTCCTTTGGGTCAAATTGACCCACGAACTGTATTATCGCTGAAATTCGGAAAAAAAATTTATATTTTTCAGTTTTTGTAAAAATTTAGCTACTAATTATTTTTGCAATCGAATGGAAAATAATCGATATTTACACGTAACTGTCATTCTAATGAGATATAATGCGTGTCCCAAAATCGTTGCCCGATTTGGCTCAAATGTTCAGCACTTAACTTTTAGACCTAGTGTCAAAATATTCCACCCGGCACTCTTTGAAATCTAAAAAAAAAAATCGGCTGTCACCCTAATATACATATGTCAGTTTACCATTCCACGCAATATAAAATTTATTTAATTTTATAAATTTTTCTTTTGTTTTCTATATGTACATGGTGGGTATTTACAAATCTGCAATGTTCCACGTGTATATGCACTGCTGATTTGAAGAGGATAGTATGGATTATAAAACTTATTAGATTCTGCACCATATGTCCTCTTTAAAGAGAAATAGAAAATTAAACACGTAAATAATGTTTGGGGTTAGATTAAATAATTTCTAGTTTGTACATATAAAGATAAAGTCATATGCATTTGACATCAGCTGTACACAACATTTGCAATTGTTGTTTAATTGAGTTTGAAACTAACCAAATGTGAACACAAATGGAGACATGAGTGGCAAAATTGCCAAGGCATTGAAAGAGTAACTAGAATAGTGTTGGATTTTGTTATAATTTACACAAGTTGAAGACAATTTTAAAACTTATTAAACTAACAACTGACATTGATATAAAATTGAGATTAAAATTATGTAATTATAGAGCATAATTGGGTATTCGCGGTTATATACTTTATGGCTTTGATGGCAAAGATGAATACCAGACTATTATTGTCAGAGACCGAAAGAAATTCATTCACAAATCCAAGACATAGAAATTAACATCTATTTTCAGTACTGATAGTAGCTAGTGCAATGAAGTTTTTCACAAATATTCTTTATTTTTTGTCAATTTCTTGAAATATATTTATCTGCAAAATATTTAGAGAAATCATGAAATTTTGCACACTTTATTCCTTTGATAAAAGGACAAACTCTACTAAGAATTTTCCATGATTTCTGCTAGCTCCTATGCAAATTTCTTATCGGTATATGACTCTGTGGAAGATAATTGCCTATATATGAGCAAACCCAGAAAAAAAATATAAGTAGTTGTATATGTTTACCATAACAATTTCAAAATTTTTAAATGTTTTTATATTTTCCATCACCATAAGTGGTGAATGAGGGCATATATACGTTGTCATTCCTTGTGTAACATTGAGAAATATTTATCTGAGAACCACCAAAGTATATATATTATTGATCGTTATGAAATTCTAAGTCGATTGAACTATGTCTGTCCGTCTCACTGTGGGAAAAATGACCAATCTAGCTTATAAAAAATATATATATTTTTTTTGTTGCTACTAAAAAACTGCATTCAACATTTTCCGATTGATATGTTAATTATGAAAATACAGGGCCGAATATATGCAATGAATAAGTAGTACGTTCATGAGCAATTTTGGTTTCACATTTCATCCACTGTTTAATTGCGCTATTGAACCTACATTTTATTATACCCTTCACCTTCGAGACATTTCGTTTGTAATTACCACAATATAATTTTCCGACCCTGTCTGTCTGTCTGTCTGTCTGTTGAAATCAATTTTCTGAAAACCCCAGATATCTTCGGGATCCAAATCTTCAATAATTCTGTCAGGCATGCTTATAAGTTTCCTATTTAAAAACAGAAACATCCGTCCATAAATAACGGAGATATGAGCAAAACTCCGAGACAACCTCTATTTTTGATCTATGTCTCGATTACTAAGTCATAAATATAGACAATATGGTTATCTAATAATAGATGTTTCAAAGTTCATTGCAACGATGTATATAAGGCTATAGTAAGTTGGACCTACAATGGGACAAAATTGGGAAAAATATTTTTTAACCCGAATTTTTTTTCACAAAAAACATTTTTGTTTCATACATTTTTTTCACTAATAAATTAAAGAAAAATAAATTTTTAAATTAAAAATTTTTTTTAAAAAACTTTTAAAAAACAATTTCGAAAAAAAATAAAAAAATTTTTAATTTTATTTTAAAGTATAATTTGGTGAAGGGTTTATAAGATTCGGCACAGCCGAATATAGCTCTCTTACTTGTTTTTTGATAAAATAAGTCCTAAAGATTGAGGGGATATGATTTGTTGTAAGGAAAATGATTTTAGTAATACCTTTTGCAATAAGTACATAAAAGTATTTTTTTGTCAAAATTTCTTAATTTTTAGTTTTTGAATTTGTTACTAGACTACTGAAGTAAGCCTGGACAAAAAATTTGCTGCCACAAAGTAGAATTTTAAGCAATTTTTTAACTCTAGCTCTGGTACCAATATTTTTCTGCGAATCCTGACACTATTTGCATTTGTAAATGCGTTTAATTTCTTGTATAATACGATTTGTTTCTTATTGTTCTTATTGTTAGGGATACTTTGTAAACCATTAGGGATACTATGGTTTTTGGTTATGCAATTAATACCGCTTGCTTTAAAGAAATTACTGAAAGGACATAAAAATTGTACCATCAAGTGTCTATACAATTTTAATACATGAGACTGATATTATAAAATACGCCTGCTTGCCAATAGGAATGCTCTCAGAAGAGGCAATGGAATCCAGAAATATAGATTTCCGTATTTACCGGAAATTCCATACTCTAAAAATGACGCGTGAGAAAACTATGCAAGATTTACTTAATACTTACATTGCTTTATTCATCAGACCCTTATATATCACCACTGTCAAAAAAATTTTACATCAATAATCGAGCCTTGGAGCCTTTTTCAAACGAACTTCTAAAACTGCTTTGTGACCCTATGATTCCCGAACAATGCGAAGAAGCCCAGGATTCAGTCTCTGAAAGTGAATAATTTCTAATATTTTTGTGATGGAACAATTAACATTAGAATTATGTTTATAAGTTTTATTTATTTAGTTAAAAAAAATAGTTAGCAAATAAAAGTGAAATAAATATAACTTTGAATTTGGATTTATGCTATATTTTCTTTTCTTAATTTGTATTATATATTTGGATTATATTAGTAAATTCTTTAATAAATATAAATAAAAAGAATAATACATTGATAGAATCTAATTTGCTGTATTCATAATGTAAACTTTAATGTTGTTTTCTCTATTTTTATTTTTTTGTTACAAAAAAATAAATGAAATTACGTTTATTTTTTTAAATAAAATACGAAAAGTTAATTTCTTAAAGTTTAACTCATCTTCATATGTAATGACAGTAATTTCTCCTTTTGATATATTTTACTGCTGTTGCTTTGATTTAATGAACTGTAACCAGTTTATTTTTGTTGAGTTTCGTTTAACAAAAAATTCTGATTTATTTTGTTTAACAGTTAATTTTTATTTATGCTTAAGTATACTGATATCCCATGTAACATAGCATGAAGTCAATAGTCACTTTAGTGTCTCTTAGTAACCTATAGTGAAGTCACTTTAAGCGTTTTTTTTTTGTACTGGAAAGTAGTTATTTTACATACCAGAAGAAAAGTTTGTTTACAAGCTATCGTTTATTGGGCTGCCTATGATATGTCTTTTTAGCTGACTTATGGAGGTTAATTAGCACCCGTACATGTTAAAATAACTAGTTATGTAGCTGATAAAGTTTCCTGTTAGGTAGCTAGTAATGTAACTGATGCTATTTAACCAGTATGTGAATCCAATGCGTTGACTACTTTAGACCTGCTATTAGATAGTCTCATTGTAGTCAAAGGGGCTCCATTGACCCCTTGCTTAGGACGCGCAAGTGTTAAAATAACTAGTTACGTAGCTATTGAAGTAACTAGTCCCCACCCTAAATGATGGATCAAATTATTAGTTCGGGACTGTCTCCTAGAACTGCTAGCAGTAGACACACACATACACTAAATTAGGCACACATGCAAGAATAACTTATTAACATAAAATTGACATACAGAATAAGCTTCAAATACAAAAAACTCAAGATAAATTATCGAACCACCATACCTATATAATGCTCACATCCTATATATATATTAACGTTCGCGTAAATCATACTACTGTGATTAGCGATACATAATAAATTCTTAATTATATAGCTTCTATATAAGGCCCTCATCCGGAAAAATACATTAATCGCGTACATATGTATAACCAATACTAAATATATGGGGGTATATTGATTTTGTCATTCCGTATGCAACACATATAAATTTTTCCAGCAAAAGTATTCCGGAATCCTATGAAATTTTAAATTGATCTAGCTATGTCCGTTCCTCTCTGTTGAGGGTGGATAGGGCCTAAGGGAAAGAACTAAATCTCAAATGGGGAAATTTTATACACCGAAAAATGCAGAATGTTCTTAAGTAGGATATTGGTAAAAATATTTATTGCTAATTGCTAACTTATGTATCCAATAATTTACAAGATAGTTTGAACCGGCCTTGACCTACTATACTTTCTTTCTTGTATTTGTTATACAAATATTCGCATATAAATTAACCAATAAATAACCCATAAAAAGCTAAATAAATTTGGAATTTGACTTGAATCCAATGTCGAAATTATTTGTTTTTTTTATTTTAAATATTTGAAAAAACATTTTTTTTCCACACAGGAAGACCTAGTTTAAAACAAGTAAGAGTCTTAAATACCCTCCACCTAAATATGATGAGAGATGTAGAAGTTACATTGGCATAAACACTTTAATATCCACATTCAATATTTGTTATTATGAGGATTAAGACAATGTTATCGAAATACTATTAAATAAATATATGAAATAATATAACAATTGTAAGAAAGACTAGTTTAAGTAGAAGATACTTTAACTGCAGATTCTTACTATTTTGAATAGAGTTTGTTATTAATTCATATTATAACGTATGACATTTAACAATTTATATATGTACCTAATAATTGGTTATCATTATCCGATTGGATCAACATTATCCTTATTCACCACAAGTGAGGAAAAAGAATATAAAAAAGGGTATACAAATATATTTAGACAAAATTCAAAATTTTGCATATGGAAATGAGTTATATCACAAAATGTTAATATATATTCGCGATTAATGAATTTTCCGGATATGTGTCTTATATATAATTATGAACCCATAGTCAAAAATTCCAGCAGTATGATTTCTGTCTACTTGTAACTAATTTCTGTTGAATTTTTGATCGATATCAATGTTTATATGCGTTAATGTATTTTTGGATTGTGGAACTAATATGGAAACTATGACCTATTATGAGTCAATCGCCATAAAATAGTTTAACGTGATTTCTATGTATTTTAGGGCTATTTTTGTAAAATTTATAAATAAAAAAATTAAGAAAACTTAATTTAAACAACGCTATTAACAAGTGTGGACCTTATATAACAACTATATTGAATTATGGACCGATATTTAAAAAATCTTGTAATATGATTCTTGAATACAAATTACTGATCGGTGTACAATTTTGTTTCAGTACAAATATTTTTTTTGGATATTTGTGTAGGTTAAAGTGGTACTTATATGGAGGCTATGACCAATTATTGGCCGATCATCATAAAATTTCGTACAATGATTTTTACATATATTGTAATTTTTGGATTCGAATTTCAACTTGATGACTATATTTGTAAGAAATTTATGAGGGTTTTAGTGATTTTCGGGAGTGGACCTTATATGGAGCTGTGGTCAAATATGGACCGATATTCACAAACTACAGTAGTATGATTACTAGATACAAATTACTCATCTGTGTATAATTTTATTTTGATATCGTTATGTTTTAAATATTTATACAGGTTAAAGTGTTTTTCGGAAGTGGTCCTTATATGGGAGCTATGACCAATTATGGGCCAAACTTCATAAAATTTGGTACAGTTGTTGCTATGTATATGAGTTTTATGTATGTCGAATTTTAGCATTATTAAGATATTTATAAGAGATTTGTGAGTACTTAACTGATTTTCGGAAATGGACCTTAAATTGGGGCTACGGTCAAATATGGACCGATATTCACAAAATACTGCAGTATGACTTCCATATATAAATTACGGATCTGTGTAAAATTTTGGTTTGATATTGATATTTTTTAGATATTTATGCAGGTTAATGTGTTGTTCGGATGAGGTCCTTATATGAGAGCTATAAAAAAATATGAACCGATCTTCATAGAATTCGGTGCAGCGACTTTTGTGTATATGGAGATTATTTGTGTCGAATTTCAACTCAATAGCGATATTTTTAAGGTATTTATGCATGTTTAAGTGATTTTCGGAAGTGAACTTTATATGGGGGCTATGATCAAATATGGGCCGATCCACGAAAAATTCAGTCTTGTGGTTTCTCTTAGCACGAAACTTATTTTTGCTGAATTTTGTATGGATACTGCAATTCTGTAGGCATTTATAGACTATAGCACCATATTTCGGGAAGAAATTTGTATGTTGAATTTCCATTTTCAACAAAATTTGTCCTTTTGTCATATAAATAATGAGTGCAAAATTGCATGGTGTTCACAAAAAGTCACAAAAATCATGTGAAAATTATAAAAATTTTGGAGGTTGTCTTACATTTTGATCCATAACCCTGGTTCTACCAATTCGATTTTGCTGATTTTCAATACCAAACTGCTTAGAGAAATTATAAACATTTTGGTATACATTTCATTAATTTCACGTATGTATTTTAGACGTGAGCGTGTTTTACACAGACAGACAGACGGACAGACGGACAGACAGACGGACATTACTCAATCGACTTGGAATTTCATAAGGATCAATAATATATATACTTTGTTGGGTCTCAGATGAATATTTCTCAATGTTACACACGGAATGACAAACGTATATATACCCTCTTTCACCACTTGTGGTGGTTTAGGGTATAAAAATACAAACATGGTTTGAAATGAATACGTTTTTTAATTTCTGATGGAATAATTTATCGGAAAATATAGACTTTTAAAAACAATGCCGAAGTAGACAAATATTTACCCAGGTTTTTAAATATTTAAGATGTCTAATTTTTATTATTTTCGCCAAATTTTTGTCAATCGAATGAGTCATTCTTTTGTCAATAAGTAGAAACTTGCAGTTGTGTTCGCATTGCGAGAAAATTTGTTCGTTGTTTCAATTGTAATTTAACTGATTTATGTTACAGAACAAATTTGAAAAGTATAAAACTTCCTATGTTCTTATTCATCTAAATAAATTTTCGAGTTATAGTGCTTATTTTGCAAGCAGTTATTTTATTGAAAACAATAAAATATTTTCTTTATTATTTTATTATACAGACATATATTTTTATCCTATTCACACAAACTTACACACAATTGATTTTCTCTTTTCATTCACAAAATTCTATTAAATATGAAGTAAAGTATTTTGGTTTTTGTTTACTTTTTTGCAAAAAAAAAAAAAAAAAAAAAAATTGATGTAAGCATATTATGTTGATTTTGACTTATAGTTTAAGGGTCAGAAATATAATAATGAACATAATGGAAGAATTTGGTAAAGAAAAAGAAATAACCGAGTAAATAAATGAACATATTTTTGTATTCAAGTAAATGAAGTACGAAATCAGTCATGAGTGAATAATTTAAATAGATAATATTTAAGTATATTTAGCAATATTTTAAATTGCAATACAATACTTCTAAAATCTATGCAGAAAAAGTGGCAATATAATAAAAAAATATATAAATAAGTAAATTGTGCTTACACGGAAAGAAAAAATATGGTTGTGGTAAACATAATCTAAGAGCAACATATTATGATTGGATTTATGAATGTAGTTCAAACATATTATGATCAATATCTATCTTCTATCTTCTTCTTCTATATATATAAAAATGGATGTTTGTATGTATGTGTGTATGTATGTATGTTCCGAATGAACTCAAAAACGGTTGTACCGATTTTGATGAAATGTTCAGGGAATCTGTAAAATAGCCTAGCGGGTAACACTGTAAAGTCAGATTTTTGATTTTCTGTCTGTGGGCGGAAGGGCGTGGCAAATTAATGTTTACATTATACTGCTAATACCATCTATGTATATTAAAAATGGCTGGACCGATTTCGATGAAATTTTCAGGAATCTTCAGATGAGCCCAAAGGGTAACACTGTACTATATAGTTAGATTATTGATATTCGGTCTGTGGGCGGAGGAGGGTGTAAAAGTCAAATTTTTACATTTACCGCTAATGCCATATTTCTACTTATATATATAAAAATAGATGTGTGTATGTATGTTTCGTATGGAATCAAAAACGGTTGGACCGATTTTTGTAAAATTTTCACAGAATCTTAAAAAAATGCTAGCTGGTAACACTGTAAAGTCAGATTTTTTATTTTCGGTCTGTGGACGGAATGGCGTGGCAAAATAAAATTTTTATACTATACAGACACGGGAATCACGACTTCAGCAAATGCAGTGCATCTTCATCGAGTGCTGAAGAGACACCTCAATATCATATTGAAAGACTAGAAGCCAATCGCTCCCGAATGGCTTGATCAAGAGAAAAAATCGATTTAAAGTTGCCGGCATTTTATTACAATAAGTATGATGACACCAGGAATCACAAGGACATACTGATTTGCGCAATGAACAAACATTGTGGGAATGTGCTGTTCGAACGGTAAAGTTATTCTGCCACCAGCTATTGAGCCGCCTGAGCTGCTTCTAAGTTACATTTCCGTCGCCAATCCTATTTCCAAGCACTTCTTTCAAAATGTAAAAAGTGCAACTCATGCTTTCAAATGACGACGGCTTCATGTCCACCTTTAAAATTCAAAGCCAATGTACCAAAGAATTGGATCATCGCTCCCATTTCCCAATGATGATGCGAAGTTCCTTCAAATTTATTTCACTGGAATTAAAGCTACAGAAGTCGAACATGCATGTGCATACCCTTCTGCCGAAACATTCTCAAAACAATTGTTGGGCATCGGAAATGGAAAAATTCCAACTGATCCAAATGAATATTCTAGCCGTTGTCGACAAGGTATTCTCAAATCTTACAACCAATGCAATTTTGGCACCAACAAATTATGATGTTTACAAGCTCAATAAGCAAATACAATTGAAACTGCCTGGCGAAACAATAAAATACAAATCGATTGAAACAGTAATGAACGAGGAACAAGCCTTCGATTATCCTACTGAATTTTTGAATTCATTGGAACCAGCCGGACAGCCACCACATGTTTTAACATTGTGGGTTGGATCACCGACTTTGTCCGATACTGTATGTTAAAATCGAGATCGATATGCAATACAAAACAGATGTTTTTTAAGGGCCAGCAAGGCGGACCGGGTTTAGCTAGTAACCTATAGAATTGGACTTTAACCAGTTAACGTCAATAACAAAATAATTATTTTCATATTCAATTCGAAAAGCGAGATAATGCGAATCAAATTCGTGGGTTAAAAGTCTTTGAACACAAAGCTTATACGAATCGTCATTACAATAAATATAGTTTATAAGTCCAAATGACGGTGTATCATCTTCATACATGCCTACGTGAACAACCATTCCCGGTTTAAAAACCATATCTTCATATTGGAGATATGATATAAAATGTACTGGTAATTCAGAAGTAATTCCATATTTTTCTAAGCAATTATTTGGCAATATCTTTGTAGGCCCTTTTTCAATTTTAGATTCTACTATATAATGATATTTTTTTTAATTTAATAAGAAATCGAGTGACTTACTAAAAAATATTGTCAAAAACTAAAATAGATTAAAGAATAAATTTTAAATATATCAAAATATTACAGGTGAGTAAATTTTCTCTTTTTGAAATAGAGACAATTTTATATTAATTTTGATGAAAAACTGTTTCAGATATTTCTCATCATAATATGATAATCTACTTGCAACTTTCAACATAATATTTTTAATGTAAAACAAATTAATGGTTATATATAAAATATAATATGGTTATTGTAATGTGTTCGACGTAAGTCGCAATTATTCATAAATTATTTTATAGAATTCTCATTATTTTTCTTTTATAGTTACAAGCACTGATCAATATTTTTGTAAAGTTAATATTTTACCACATAATAAAATATTTTACATTTATTTTAAGTAATGCTTCATTATTTTTGTTTTGTGTCATTATTATATTTTATTATTTTCGTATGTACCGATTGTTTATGTTTTCTATATTTCATTTTAATTATGTTGTCCTAATCTTTATTTAGTACGGCTTAAAACTCCACGATAGAGTATACTAAGGAGTTAAGTTAAGGAAGCTCTGTCTCAGCATATCTCACTAGGAACCAATAAATTCGTGGATAGCTTGAGAAGGAAAATTACAGACACCTTGAGACTAGTGAACCCTATGGAATGCATATTTTGGTTTTTTCCAATATCATTAAAAATTCGCAAATGTTATCAATATTTAAAATTTCGAAAGTCCCTATTGGATAACCCTTTACTTTGAGAAAAAATTGAGTAATTTTCAATGAGAAATTTTTGTTTATATATATTCATAATTCATACAAAATTCTGAAATTCTTACAGGTCAAACTGCTAAGACTTTTTACTGCTCCTCAGAATACCGAAAGCATAACTATATACATACATACAAGGCTTTATATTTTTCCATTCTTGTTAAAATTGTATTTTTGCTTAATCTATTTTAAGTAATGAATATAAAAAGAAAAGTAAAAAAATGTTACATAATACTTTCTTAGTTACGTAAATTAATTATGACAAGACGTGAATTAAACGGGTGAAAATTTTCTAGGAAATTAAAATGTTGTTTAAATAAATAAAAAAGTTCCACTATTCGCTAAAATAATAACATAATAAGTATTAAACAAAGATGCTGTCGAAAGTTTTCTTTGTATATTTTTGTTCAAATAAATTACACTGACCCTCAGTAACACGAAGTCTGGTTATGTGTTAACTAATAGTTATACTGACAGTTTTCATACAAAAATAATTTTAACCGACAGTATAACTATTAGTTAACGCATAACCAGACTTTATGTTAATGGAGGTGAGTATAAAATGAGTATAAGTAATAATTATGCATATATTATTCAATATAAATCATACGTACAAAAACACAGTTTGGTCATATGCTGCAAAAAAATAAAATTTTGACCGTCCCCCATCTAGCATTGTTCTATGTATTGTAGAAACACGATGTGTAAAATATTACGGTGATAGGATAACAATAACTGGTGGCTCAGCGACGCTGAAGTTTTGAGGTGGATTTAGAAGGGCAAAAAATGCAAATTTTTCAGTTTTGTAAAAATTTTGCCATTAAATAATTACCTTTTCAATTAAATTTAAAACTATCAGAATGTGCACGTAATTGTAGATCTAATGAGATATAAAATACAAAACTTGGTTAAAAAATGTTAAACTTAGTATAAATTCCCCAGACCATTGACGTGTCTCGCGTCACTAGAACAAGAAACGTTTAAACAAAATTAACATATTTTGAGAAATATTAAAATAAAAGCTTATTTTTATTTATATAATATATCCATATTTACTTGTATATGAGTTTTTGTCTTTCAACAATACATAGAACAATTCTAGTTGGGGGCGGTGGGTTTACCTGTACCTTGAGATTTTTTTCGTCCATACAATCTTGGAGCACTCTAGTATTGACAGATGTTTCTACTCCTCACCAAAAATATATGGGTGTTATATGGATTTTATTCTTCCGCTTGTAACACATCCAACTATTGGTCGTAACCCATAAAAGTATATACATAAATTCTTATTCCCTATAAAATCCTAAGACGGTATAGCTATATTTTTCCGTCTGTCTGCTGAAGGCACGATAAGACCTAGGAAGAAAGAATTGAAATTTACCCTAAATATCCGCTGTTAAAAAATTTGTTTGGTATTGAAAATGAGTAAAATCTGTCCAACAAAAAAATGTCCGTCCTTCTCTATCATGAATTCTATCAGAAAACACAAGTCTATAACTTTGGGTCTTCCATTTTGAATACATTCATACACTGAAGCACATCGATGGCCCACCAAATCATATGGGGAATGTGTTCTATCGGTTTCAAAGTGGTTTGTTCGCTTCAGAAGTGGTGATTTTGACACGGAAGACAAAAAACGCCCAGGCCAACCAACCAGGTTTGAAGACCAAGAATTGGAGGCAGTGCTTCAAGAAGATTGTTGTAAAACTCAACAAGAGCTTGTAGAATTATAGGGAGCTATTCAGTAAGCAATCTTAAAATGTTTGCGAGCAACAAATTCATTCAAAAGCAGAGAAATTGGGTACCATACGAATTGAAGCCGAGAGACCTTGTAAGACGATTTTGCAAGTCCGAAATTATGCTTGAACGGTATAAAAGAAAATAATTTTAGCACCGAATCATTATTTATGATGATAAATGGATCCATTGCGATAACCCAAAGCGTAAGAGATTGTATGTAAATGCCGGCCAACCAGCCGAATCGACACCAAATCCAAATATGCATGGTGCTTAGGTAATTCTCTGTATTTGGTGGAACCAAAAGGTCTACTATGAACTGCTGAAAACTTGCCAGATCATCATAAGGAACCTGTAGCGCATACATTTGATCCGTTGGAAGCGAATATTGACCGAAAAACGCCCAGAATATGCGGCCAGACATGAAACCGTAATATTCTATCATGACAACGCTCGGCCACATGTTGCAATACCTTGTAGAATATATTTAGAATTAGTGGTTGGGAAGTTTAGTCTCACCCGCTTTATAGTTCAAGCCTTGCGTCATCCGACTAGTATTTGTTTCGATCGATGGAATAAGTTTCACTTTGGAACAGAGTATCCATTGGTTAGTTCTTGGCTTCAAAAGAAGAGCAATTATTTTGGCTCGAAATCGATATGTTGCCAGCAAGATTGGAAAAGGTCACAGCTAACAATTGACAAAACTTTGAATAAATTTATAATGTACAAGTGTTTCAAAGTACAAATAGAATAGAACTTGAAATATGAAAATATTTTTCGGAAATAGTCCTTATATAGGACCTATGCTCAATAATTCATAAGATTTCGTACAGTGATTTCTAAGTATATGAGTATTATTTTTATCGAATTTCAGCTGAATTGCTATACGCAATTATGAGCCGATATTGGTAGAATTCGTTGCAGCGACTTTTGTATACATGGGAATTATTTATTTCGAATTGAACTTAAAAATACTTATGCATGTTTAAGTGTTTTTAGGAAGTGAGCTTTATATGGGGGCTATGGTCAAATATGCGCCGATCTACGACAAATTTAGTCTTGTGATTTTTTTTAGCACAAAACTTATTTTTGCTGAATTTTATATGGATACTTCATTTCTGTAGGCATTTATAGACTATAGCACCATATTTTGGGAAGTAATTTGTTTTGGGGCTAGGAGAAATCATGGACCTCTTCCTATAATTTTCAACAGAGTTAGACCTTTTATCATAAAAATAACGAGTGTAAAATTGTATTTACACAAATAGCAAAAAATATGTGAAAATTAACAATTTGTTTTTAGGTTGTCTCACAGTTCATAACTTTGGTTCTACTGTACTAACTTTGCAGATTTTTCATATTAAATGAATCCTTGTACATTTCGTGAAAATATACACATTTTAAAATGAATTGCTAAATTGTAGATGTTGTGATTTCTTGTTAAAAGTTCAGTTGAGTTAAAGACAGATCTGTATGGGATTACCAAAAAAAATTATTGTTATGGATATGAACGTGTAGGTAATAAATGGTTGGGTTGGGCAAACTGTAGTTCCGTAAACATCAGGGAATAAACTCGTTTGTCTTGTTGTAATACATATATTTTTGTCAGTTTCAGATCATATCTATTCGACACCTTTTATTTTTATTAGTTTCGAACCTCAAATATTTATATGTCTATGTAGCCTTTGTTTTTATCTTTGTTAAGACAACGTACCCATCCGATAGCCGATGAGCCAGATCCAGAGTTTCCTAGGGCTTAACTCATGTTTATTAAAGTTCACCTTATAAGTTGTATGCTACACGATCAAAATGCTATGCTTGACTTGACTCTCCGATATTTTCTTGTGAAATTTTTGAAATTTCAAGAATAATTATTATTTTCGGTCCCTGCTTTTAGGTGTATTTGATTTTTCACTTCCAAATTTAAAGTATATTTCTCAGATCCATTAAAATGTTTATTATTACGTATTTTTCTCCCATCATAAAATTTTTACTGTTTGGTAGTATAAGTTTTAAACGAGATTCATTTATATTTTTTAAAGCAAATTTCTCCCTAAATGTTTTTCCTACTGATTAATACATTTATCGTTGTAGTAATGACTGTTTCTTTTTCGTACTTTAAACGCATAAAATGCAATAAATTTGCAATGCTCTGTAGGAGGGTCATTTGGTTTAAAAAAAGATAAAATTGTTGAGTTAAAAGCTTAAATATAATAAAATAAAGATAAAATAATTATAAATGTTATTGTAATAGTCGTTTTTTTTTTTTTTTTTTTGGTAAGTGTCATTGTTGATGACTGAAAATATAATTGAGACATACATATTATGAGCTGTTTAAGTTTAATGTTTCCATGTAATCGTAAAACTAAAATGTAATATTTTAATTTTTTTCTTTAAGAGCAAAAATTTCATAATTCTTTTTATTATTTTAAAATTTGTACCTTTATTTACATAGTTCAAATAACGGAAAATTTACTACATAATTACAAATAAAAACTATCAGATTAAACAGAAGATATCATCCTGCTGAACATATGTGCATTTCTAAACGGCTGGTTCGATCGAGATAAAATTTGAAGTGGGCTTAGCCAAGGAGTACTCGAGTTTAAATTATTTAAATGGGCCCTGCAAATGCTCCTGAGGCGGCGCTATGGGCCTCAAAGTAGGGTACCTTCGCCATGTAAAATTTTTAAACACGTTCCATATTTTTTGTTTCCCATCCGATTTCAAAGATTTTTATCTCTTATAATTTCCAAGATATAGGCCTTTCAAAATTAAAATTTAAAAAATTAGCTTTTTAAAAATATAGGGCGTACATAAAGGATTTCAGAGCAATATCAATTATGGATAATAAACGATTTTCAATTTAAAAATTCAGTAGATTTTTGCTGTTTTTTGGGTGAAAAGGTTACTTAACACATTTTTTATTAAAAAAAAAAACATTCTCTAAGAATATACAACAATTTTATGGTTTTCTATAAGGTATCTATACGGAGAAAATTTTGGTAGAAATTTGACATATTCTTTATCAAAATTTAAATTTCGGGCCATATGTTCTAAAACCCCAAAGCTGAGATCAGAAAACGGGAAGCATACCTTGATGCGATCCTTTATTTATTCCCAATTTATTTTCCTAGCTTCAAAGGAAAAATGGACCCTATGGGTGCAATTTAAAAAAATACCATTTTTGGAATTTTCGCTCCAATTTTTAAGAATTTGGTGATTCTCTTTGACCTTTTGACAAGCTTTTTTACACTTTGCTATTTAGTATAACAAATTTAAGAAACTTTGAAAATTTCATTGGGTTTTGTTGATAAATAAAGATTTTATTACATATTACATATTTATTGAGTTTCTAAAACTAAAATTTTTATCAAAATTTTAATAGGATTACAAATATTACAACAACATTTATTCCGAACTAAATTTTTTTGTTTAGATTAGTTAATTTTTGGTCTTACGAAAAAATTTCAAGTCATTATCACAATTAGATTCAAAAATATGCCATTTTTAAACTCCGTCCTTCAAAAATATTGCATTTTTTCATACTACAAAATTTGAATAAATTTTCATATTATTTTATTTAACAACAAGTCAATGGCTCTGACTTAGTCACATTAAAATATGAAAAAGTCCAATATTTTATAAGAGATAAATAGCACACACAAAAATATAAAAATCTTTTAAATCGGATGGGAAACAAAAAAAAATGGCACGTGTTTAAAAATTTTACATGTCAAAGGTACCCTATTTTGAGCCCCCATAGCGCCGCGCCTGGAGCAGTTGTAGGGTCCATTTTAATAACTTAAACTCGAATACTCCTTGGCTATCCCGATCGGATCAGCCGTTTAGAAATGCCAGATTTATTTCCAAAAAATTTTGATTCTGTCCCACTGTGCGGCATCATCTTGGGAAGTAACGGAATCCACCGATTTGTACGTCATCAATTCGACAACAATTCACTTTGAATCTTATAATTCAATTCGTCGACATCAACGTTTTTCACAGCCAATATAGCACGTTCGCTCAACCAATCATGATTTTTGTAATTTTGTGCAATGTTCGGAAAAACCTTTCCGAACATTGATTCGGTGAACTGGCTGAAAGCGACGGGAAATTTGGCCATCGCGCTGTTCTTTGAAATGTTGCATGTTGGCTTTTCATTGATTTGCCAATTCAATTGCAACTTGAGTGCCGACCGCCTTCCAACAACGTAGCTGCAATTCCTGATGAAGCCCCAGTTCCAGCTTTCACAACTTACATAAGAGTGTCGTACGCTTATTTTTTTGTCAATTCAACAGTGAAGCGTTTGTTAGAACTGATTCCCTTAAGGCATCGCAATCATATTGTTTTTCGCGTCGCAACTCTTCATGCATCGTGTTCGAAATCATCTAGCACATATCCTCAATTAATATCAAAGCCTCGTTGTAAATTTCTTCGCTCAGTTGCAAATTTTGGATTTGATCTTTCAAAAATATGCCACTTGTAGGGTCCTTTTTAATAATTGAAACTCAAATACTCCTTGTCTAAGCCGACGTTAAATTTTATCGCGATCGCACTATCTGTTTCGAAATGACAGATTTATTTTGATCCTGTGCCACTGTGCAGCAACTGACATTTGTATACTTTCTTATTTACTGTGGTTCAAATTCAACTGGACAAAACTATTTAGTGTCTTTTTTATATGAATTTTGGATCTCTGAATTCAAAAATGATGTTTAAAAAAACTCTGTATTATGTACTTTTTAAGTTACAGTAGGTGCAAAATATAAAAACTTATAAATTAAAAAATAAATTTTTTCTGACAAAATCTTAAAACACAAGATTAAAATTAAAGATTTATCAAAAACTGGTCTAAACATTATTTTATCTTCAATGAAGTTTATTTGAATACAAATCTTGTCGTAAGTTTTGCAGAAATTCATTTCCGGCAAGGTGGAATGAGGTTTTTTTGGAGACCATCTTTAAGTTGTATTATGAAGTAAACAAAACCGCTTCGGCAGTCTTTGATTTCGTCAAACTATACTATACAATTAATAAATTTGTTTCAATCTTTTTCATTTGAGACCCAACATTAGAGGATAAAAGCAGAACGAAGATTATGACCGCTAAAGTAAAATATTAATTTAATAAATGTTAACTTCAATGTGAATACAAAATTTGAAGTATGGGTTTCTAAGTGCTCAAACAAATGAATTACAAGTTACTCAGTTAGGCATAAATTTGTTCGAAATTTTGAAACACAAATATGAGTGACGTTTTGTGAAACTTCTTGTATAAGAACAAGTTGCTGGCTATTATAAAAAATATATTTTGCCTTATTTTGAAGATAGGAACCAAAGTGTTTTGTGTGAGAATTTTTATGAGAAACAAAAAAAAAAAAAATAGCATACAATTTTTAATGCTTTAAAGCTTTACCTTTTCTGTGGCAATGACAGACAATATAAAATATTTTGAATGTAAAAATAAATAAAAACGTTTTAATGCCTAATGACCAAAGTCATTACTTTTGCAGACTTTCTGAATATTTCTATAAACGTAATAGTATTAAGTGATACACGTTTGTTTTTCAGTCTTATGTATATTACTAATAATTTGTATATTTGCACGTACACTATGTAGAAAAAAAAACGTACAACAGACATATCAGATAAGGGACTAAATTTAATTTTGCCTTATGATACATAACGATGTACACCAACGAATATACATATATAAAGACTAAGATCGAAAAATTCTGGACATATTAAACAGTTTTATGAATGGAAGCATCCTCTTTTGTAAATATTCCTTGATGTAAATTTCGGTATTTATAGAGCCCTTTGTAACAAATGTTTGGCTTTTTTTTTGCCGCAACTGCATATTGCTTGCCATGCTAAGAACTTTTTGGAAAAATTTTCTGCTTTTTTCCTAAAATTTTCTGCAACATTCCCCCGAGCATCAGCAACATCAAAATATTGATCCGGAAGCTGCAAAAATTTTTCCATTTCCAATTTTGTTTATAAAATTTGACTTCAAGTTCCGTGCTCTGTCTTTGGCCTCTAAGTTTTTAGCAGAGTTCCTGTCAGGAACTTTTGGAATATAGGTTCCAATTTGAGGAATTGGAACTTATATTCAGATGGAGAAAACACTCTTTGTACCTCATGTATTCCACGAAAGCGTATACGAATTCGATATGTTGACTTCAATGGTGATTTTTTTGGATGTTACTAAGCTAGATATGCTAATAAGTAATAATACCAGAGTGTGTAAGGTACATGGAGCAGCACGGATGATCTTTTACTATTGATTTCGATGGAATGAAAGCGTTTTTAGGAATGAATTACCAATCAGGGTCTGCTAAAAATATAAACGTGACATGTCCTGAAATAGTCACAAAGTATAAAAAATATATGGGCGGCGTTGACCTTATGGATCAGCGGAAAGTATGTTATGAGGTCGACCGCAAATCTAAAATGAAATATTATTTACGCTTATTCTTTGATATACTGGACATAGTACTTATCGACTCGTATATAGTCTACCAGAAATCAGATAAAGCTAAACGCATAGAAGGTCCACCATTGACAAGTTTCGAATATCGCCAAATTGTAGCAAGAAGTATAGTAAATAATTTCACCTCTAGGCTAAGAGCAAGACCTACTGTAAAGGAAATGACCAACAGAAAAATTGGAATTAAACGCAATTTGCCCAAATTGGAATTAAACGCAAACCATTAGTATTATGGTCCATAGGGAAAAATATTTCCCATAAAATTCCAAAAAATCTGTTTGTGTTTTTGAAGTTTTTTTTTTAATTTTTCTTTACTTTAATCTAAAATCATCTAAAAAACCCCACTGGATACTAATATTTGCTCATAGTTTCGTTATTGTCCTGAAAGGGTTAAAAAATACGTGGGCAAAATTGTGAAACATTATTAAAATGGGATAACTTACTACATTTTAATACACACTACAATATTCTTAAGTCTGCTTTCTTTAAAAATAAAATTTTGATCAGCACTATTGGAATTGACAAGGTTTTTTATGATTTTAAAAGCTTTGGATTAAACCCATTAATTTCCATTTTTGTGCTGTTCATGTTATATATTTCTTAAGTTCCATCAAAATCGGCCCAAAAATATATAACATTTCGCTATCTTTCCGTTAGAAATTCCAAATATTTAAAAATTTGGTCTGCGACCTTTACGATTTAAGGTTTGACGTTTTCCAATTTTAGTAAAACTTTCAGAGTGTATTTAGAATTATCTGATCTATAATATTCGGAATAGGTTATACTTAAAATTCATAACAGTAAGGAAATTGAGCTCATTCGCCAAAATGTGGTCAAATAATTTGTTTTTATCTAAAATTCCCTTTTCTATTTTTATCTTTCTATTTTCAATGGGCCTTGGCTCCATCTCAGGGATTTCAATAATGGAATCTATATAACAGTGATCAGAGAAGAGCTCCGTAACTTCCCAAGCATCTTCAGAATCGACGACTAGAATGTTTTTTTTTGGTTCAGGTCCTCTATCCTTCTGATTCGGAAAACTTTCCTTCCCACCTTTACGTGGGATCACTTGATTTATAATGACATTTTGCACCTTATTTAAACATGTTCATTTTCATATCACTATTTTTTCTACAAATATAAGGTTTCTTTATACAAAAACGTCTTCTATAGCTAACTTTTGTTAAAAAACAGTTTTGCAAGTTTTCTCTATTACTTAAATATTAAATATTAATCTTTCTTTGAAATCATTTCAGAAATAAATTATCTTGATTTATTTCTCTCTTCAATTTTTAATTAAATATAAAGCTCTAGTGCATGTTAATAATGCATTGCGCCGACCATAATTTCATAACGAATATGAAGAATGTCTAAAAAATGTACGACTAAATACAGCCACCAAGTGAATTTATTAAGTGCTTGTATTTGCATGTTAATAACAATGATGGCAAACCAGAAAAATTTTCATATTTATGCAAATTCTCGTAAAAGAGGTTACGAAAAACACCATTTATTAAGATTTGTAAAAAAGTTAGAAGAACAAAATAATAATTTAAAATGCAACGAAAACAGTTTTAAACTCAAATGCAATTTTCGCAACTTTTTGAGTATTTAAACTAGAAATAGGTTTTTATGTTGTAGGCCACCATAGTGGGCATTTTAAATGAAATATGGTTTAAAACTTAACAAAAAGTTTATTTCCTGAAAAAAAAAACACCAGTGATTTATATATTTAATGGCTGTAGGCAAACCAAAATGAATGTGTGAAATATGGAACAAATAGAAATGCGCAATCATAAATATTTTATTTAGCTTATATAGCAGTGCAATTAGTTAGCATTTTCCAGAAACTTTTTTCCAGTCTTTGGAAAATTTAACAGTTGATATGTATATGATTCTAGAGAATTAAAAAAAATCCTCACTAGTTAAATTTTTTCGAATATCAATTTTCGATCCCATTCAATTTATTGTAGTATTATATATGAGGCATTTCATGTCAAGTGAACCAACTTTTGAAATCGACGCTTCCGATCGGGATGAAATTTGCACCGGTGGAGAATTCTCTGAGTTAGAGAGCGTCAAAGTTTGACATTTTGACCAAGCAGAAATCAAAAACTTGTTTTTAAAAATGTGCCCATTTTTTCTCAAAAGAACGCTTACATATTTTCCTTGAATGCATATTTAGTCGCTTAGTGGTATGCGAGTTGGATAACTATCAAAATAAATGTTTTGTAACTCAAAACATAAAATTTTTGACTTTTTAAGCTTTCTTTTGAGAGAAAAAATGGGCCATTTTGAAAAAAAAGTCCAAAAAGTTTTTGATTTTGGAAAAAAAATTGGAAAATTTTGTTATTTCTTTTTTTTTTTTTAAGATTTCACTCTAGGCTCAGTGACAGGTTTTTGAGGCAATATATCACACACGCAGAAACAAAAAAATATAGTTGGACATTGTTACTATAACCATTCAACATTTGTGCATGGTTACTGTAACCATTTCAACATTTTTAACAATATTATAGTCACAGCAACTTTATATATGATTGTGGTAACAATAATATGTTTAATTTACGATACACATGAATATTTCAATCATATATATGGTTACAGTAAACATTTACCATATTATGTTGCTCTTATATCATAATCTGAGAACAACATATTATGATAAAATTATTCATCATATAAATGGTTGTCACAAACATATACATGTTAACTGTAACCATATATATGGTTGAAATATTCATGTGAATCGTAAATTAACCATATTATTGTTACCACAATCATATATATAGAACTTTTTGGGAATTTTTGTCTGCTTTTGGGTCCCAAACTTTTCTTCAACATTCCCTCGAGCATCAGCAACATAAAATTTTTCTCCCGGAAGCTGCGAAAAATCTGCCAGAACATACGTTTCGTCGTGCAGCAGGAATATTTTTTTTGTAACATTTGACTTCAATTACCGTGCTCTGTTTTTGGCCTCTAAATTTTTAGCAGCATTCCTGTCAGGAACTTTTTGAGACTGGTATATTTTTGAACCTGCATTGCCTTTAACTTTTCGTACCAAATAATCCGAGCACTGAGCTAACCGGGCTGCTTACCTACCGGATGTGTTGGGAGCTCTTTTGAACATTCTTTCTATTCCTTCTACCTGAACCAGGTTTTCTATCAACGAACAAGTTCTCCCGGTACTGTTGAATAACATTTGACGGCAGACCTTTGATTGTTTGACCAACTTTTTGTAGGACCAAGTTGGGTTTTGTTGGAAATATTTAATAATTTGAGACGCAATTTTTTCTGGTCACTCATTTTAATCAGGCTAACAACAAATGAGCATAATTGACACTAAACATAATAACTGACATGCTTTACAAAGGAAACTTGATAAAAAAAAATAATACTTGGATTAAAAGTTTTAATGAAAAACGTGTGTTAAGAATTTTTCGATCTCAGTCCTTAGTTTAATAATTTTTGTTGGTGTCTATAGTGATTTTTAAAATCCTTGGTAACAATTTTAAGTCGATCCGCTCAATACTGCGTCCACTTTAAGCGTGCCGGTGGGCGGATCATGATCAACAAACACACAGTGGTTTAGAAACGTTTTTTTATATAATTCGGTATCTCGGGAATTATTGGAGATGTTGTTATGAAATTTCACACGGTTGCAGGTGAGGTGTTTTCGACTTGATTTACAGTTGTTGAGCTTCCTAGGGATAATGGGAGCCAGTGCGTGATCCCTTAAGGTTCACCTTGGGTCTCAAGCTTTAAAAAAATCACTAAAAATCCATTCTGATCCGACTGAGCTGAAATGTAAAATATAAATATTCCTTAAGACAATCTACAAAAACTACGCTTACATATGTAGGTGTCTCTTTTAGTTTAAGAGATATTTAGTTCTATTTATTTATTTTTTTTAAATTTGCTCGATCTTTTTTGTGGTTTTTTAGATACACGCAGAAAAAAAATATAGTTGTGAATGGTTACTGTAACCATTTCAACATTTGTGCATGTTTACTGTAGCCATTTAAAAATTTTTAACAATATTATAGTCACAGTAACTTTATACATGATTGTGGTAACAATAATATGGTTAATTTACTATTCACAGGATTATATTAACCATATACATGGTTACAGTAAACATGTATATGTTTGTGACAACCATTTATATTATGTTGCTCTCTGCTTATGGATATCATAATCTGAGAACAACATATTATGATAAAATTATTCATCATATAAATGGTTGTCACAAACATATACATGTTTACTGTAACCATATATATTCTAGATCAGATAGATCTTTACTTGGAAGCGTAAAACTTGAATCAGAATAGGATAAAAGGGGAAAAACTGGAAAAATGTATACATTATATTCTTAAACAATGATTGATTGTTCTATAATGAAAAAAATTAAAATTTAACTTTTTATAGTCACATTTTAGAAGGTCGAATTTCAATAATAATCCTCTTTATTATCCCCTTGAAGTTTGCGCTTATTTAAAATAAATAATCTACTTAAAACTTTAAACTAAAGGTCAATAACAATTTGTTTAGCCTTCATCCGAGACTACTTTACACTTGGAAATCGCCATAGGACAACAGATACAACCTTGTCAGAAACCAAATTGATTATATTCTAATAAATCGACGATATTCCTCTTGCGTGACTAGGTGTTCCACATACCCAGGTGCCGACGTTCCTTCTGACCATAACCTTCTACTATGCACACTACGTGTCAAACTTTCTACCACCCGTAAGAAAAAGCCACAACGAATAGCAAATATTGGATAACTTAATGACCCATCAACAAAATTAGTAATGAGAGACCAATTAAATGCCGAACTCAATAACATCAATGGAGAGGATATCGAAAATCTGTGGAATAATGTAAAAAATTCCATCAACGCTATCACCAATAATATCCTGGGAACCACAACATTTGAAGAGGAAGAGACAGGGATGACAGCAAACACAAAACTGTAACTATGAAAGATATTGGGAGATATATCAGGAAATTAGAATCGAAACTCGGGCCGCAAAAAATTCGCAGATAAATTGACAATGCCAAGAAATTAAAAGACTACAAATTCTACACGACGATTTCAATCTTCACAAAAAATTAAAAGAGGCATCCGGAATTTATTCAAAAAGATCATCTACAGTTCTATTTGTTGAGAACAATATTGCCGTATTCGAAATGGCAGAAAGGAAACACCTATGGGTAGAATATATAAAAACTTTATTCACAGACGACGGAAGAATAGAACTTTCCAATACTGATGCAGAAATCAATGTTACAGGAAGGCCAATTAGATCGATGAAGGACAAAAAGGCAACGGGCCCAGATCAAATACCTGCCGAAATTCTTAAACTAATATATGGAAATAATATCCAACTATTAATTACTGAGGTTGTTCAACGAGATCTATGAGATGGTGCAGACCCTACCGAAGAAAAATAGTGCGAGGACATGCGGTGATTATAGATTAATAAGCAGTGTTGCCAGTTTAGCCTTTTTGAGGCTAAATTTAGCCTTTTTATTTACTCTTTAGCCTCGAAATTTTGGTTTTAGCTTCGTGGCTTTTTTCTAGCCTTTTTTTAATTTGAAAATAGCCTTTTTTAAATAAAAAAAGGCTAGAAAAAACCACGAAGCTAAAACCAAAATTTCGAGGATAAGGAGAAAATAAAAAGGCTAAATTTATATTTGTGAGACATTTTCATTTTAATTCATTACTGTTTTTCATTTAGCTTTTCAACATACTCAAGAATTGTGCAGTATTAAAAAAACAAATAACAATTGCCAATACCAAGTGTTTCAAAATGAAATAGAGTATTTTACTTATATCTGAAAGCTATAATTATCTAGCAAATTCACTTTCAAGACAAAATTGTTATTACACATTATATTCATCGTTATATAATGGACAAGAGCCCCACAAACTCTTGAAGGTTTGTGATACTCGATGGCTGTCATTTGAAATAGTCGTTAAACGTATTGTGGATCTATGCTCCGAGTTAAAACCAGCAATGCTACAAAACCTAACATTTAAGTGATTAATATACTGATTATAATTTGGTGTATTATTTTCTTTTAAACTAGTAAGCAATGCAGCGGATCCAACAAAACTGTTTTCTGATTTAAAATTTCTTGTCCATAGTTTGTGTTTTCAAATTGTAATACAATGCAAAGAATTTGATACATTATCGTCCCCAATTGAAAATTGTTTAATGTTTTCGCCACATTTTTCATGCATGTTTGAAGAATGAGAGATAAAATAACGAACGGTTTAATTAGTGACGATTCTGAAAAAAATAATACGGCAAATTAAACTAATTGAGCAATTGCGACAAAGTTTTTCATATGAAAACTCTTTGCTAAGTCGATTTTTTATCCGTTAATAATATACTTAAAATAGTACTCGTAAAACCAAAAAAATATATTATGTATGTGAAAAATAGTAAATGCTTTTATTAAAAAAAAACAAAATTTTTTTAATTTCATGTCAAGTGAACCATCTTTTGAAATCGATGTCTTCCGCTAGTTAGTCCTATTAGATAGTTATTCAGACACAATTTTTCAACAAGATCGGTCGAAAACTTTCTGAGTTGGAGGGGATCAGAATTTGACATTTTGGCCAAGCAGGTGTTTTTTCTCCTCCATGTAACTTATTACCTATTGTTCTTAGCAAAATGTGTCCCAAATAGTTTACATAGCTATTTCTTCAATCTTTCGGCAAAAAACATTTTTTTTAATTTTTTTGCAAAATCTAAAACTGTTGATATTTTTATTTCAAAATGGGCCCCTTTTTAATTTTTTTTTTTTTTTGCTCAAGAGAAAGCTTAGGTCCATTCCTTTAAGAGGTTTTTGATCGCTTATGTATATTCATTATTAATGATTAATGTTATTTTTTGTTTGCTGCTGAAGTGTACCTTTATAATTTTATTTATTTTTATGAATTTTATGAACATATTTTCTAATTTTTTATTCAAAAATAAATATAAAACTAAATTAATTTAATTTATAATATTTTAGCTTTTTCTTTTGGCATTTTTTTAAAGCAGCTTGTCTTTTTCTGGCCTTTTTTTGAAGTCAATATAGCTTCTTTTTTTGCCAGCTCCTGGCAACACTGTTAATAAGTCTAATGAGCCATGCTTTGAAAATATTTTTAAAATTATACATAGACGAATATACTCAATATGTGAGGCATATGTAGGGGAGACACAATTTGGATTTAAGGAAGGCTTTGTTGACTACGAGAAGGCATTTGATACGGTTAAACATGACAAATTGATGAACATTTTAATCTCTATTGGACTGGAAGAATGTTATAAGATGCATCAAAAACCTATATTGAAAACAGATATCAAACATTCAAGTTAATGGTGAACTGACTGATAATATTCCAATCTCAAAGGGAGTAAGACAAGGGTGTATATTATCAAGTCTTTTATTTAATTTATACTCGGGGAAAATATATCGAGAATCACTTAGTGGAAAAAATATAGGTATTAGAATAAACAATATATTAATAAATAACATACGATATGCCGATGACGCTACATTACTAGCAAGCAGCTTGTCGCAAACTAACGAGATATATGGGTTGAAACTGAACATTAAGATGATGGAATACATGATTGTGAGCAGAAAAAATTGTCCAAACTACTTAATATATCAATACATATAAATAATTCCAAAATAGAAAAAGATTCAACATTTAAATACCTGGGAGTTCACATTAACGATCAATGGGTTATGTATAGAGAAATTAAATGTACGATTGAAATGGCCAGAGACGCCTTTTTTTAAATATAGTAAAACACTAACAATACGTTTCATAAAATGTTATATATGGTCCATACTATTATATTCGGCAGAAACATGGACGATATAGGTGTCAGATGAGAAAAAATTAAATTCGTTTGAAATGTGGATTTTTCGGCAAATATTAATGATACCATGGACTGACCGCGTTTCGAATGAAGAAGTGCTGAGAATTATGAATGTCGAACGTGAAATAATAAGAAATATAAAGACACGAAAAACATCTTATTTGAGTCACATAATGCGAAATGTTATTAGGAGAGGAAGAAAGGTAATAACATGGTTGAACAACATTCAAGAATGGACAGTGGTCACCAAGATGAAAGAAAACTTCTGAGCGCAGCCAAAAACAGACAAACTCTCTGTAACTGAATGATTAGAGTGCAAATCTAAAATACCCTCCACCTAATTTAAATGAAAATTATAGAAATTACATTGGTATAAACACTCTGATATCCATATTCAGTGTTTGTTATTGGGACTTAGATTATGAAGATTGGTAGAATGTTAATGTAGTACAGTAGTTTTCGCTTATAGTCTACAAATACAGTTGCACAATTTTTGTGGAATATAAGCGAATTAGGACTATAACCAAATTTCTTTTTAAGCCACTTTATGGATTAAAGATGAAACCTGATATAAAACACATTTTGGATTAAATACAAATTATGTACTTTCTTCAATAAAACCACTTTTTTTAAACAAAATAAAAGTTTATTTAAAATATAGTAGTATAGTAGTATTTTATATATTATTAGAAAAACTAGTTTATACAGAAGATATTTTATTTCAAATGTATAAATATGTTATCCAATTCAGCAATTTATAATTGAAATAACTACATATTCCTACCATTTCCAATAGAGTCTATAATTTTATAATAGGAATAAAATGTAATATTTAACAATTTATATACTTAATAATTGGTTAACATTACCGATTGACTCAACATTTTCCTTATTCACCACAAGTGAAGTAAAAGAGAATAAAAAAGGGTAAACAAGTACATTTAGTCAAACTTCAAAAGAATATTTTTGTTCTGTTCTAATGAATTTTCCTGATGTGAGCCTTATATATATAATTATGAACCCATAGTCACCAAATCTACTTGAAACTTATATCTGTTACATTTTTTACCGATATGAGGGTTTATATGCGTTAATGTATTTTTCGGATGTGCGACTAATTTGGAAAATATAACTAAATATTTTAACGTGATTTCTATGTATTTTAGGCCTATTTTGCTTGATATTTTTCTCCATAACATTATTTACAAGAGTTTTATGGGTATTATTGTGATTATCGGAAATGGAGCTAATACGGGTGCTATGGTCAAATATGTACAGATATTCACAAAACCCAGTAGTATAATGTTTGGATACAATATATTGATCTGTATACAATTTTATTTCGATATCGATATATTTAAAATATTTATAGAGGTTAATGTATTTTTCGGAGGTGGTCCTTATATGGGAGCAATGACCAATTATCGGCCGATCTTCATAAAATTCAACACATCGATTTTCGCATATATGGGAAATATTTATTTTAAATTTTAACCAGGTAGAAGCTTTTATAAGAGATTTATTACTATTTATGTAATTTTCGGAAATGGACCTTATATGAGAGCTATGGTCAAATATGAACCACTATTCACACAACCTATTAGTAGCATTTGTGAATTAATACTACCGATCACTGTAAAATTTTAATTCGATAACGATATTTTTCAGATATTTATTAAAATTAATGTTTTTTTTGGAAGTGGTCCTTATATGGAAGCTATAACCAGTTATGGGCCGATCTTCATGAAATTCCCTTCAGCGATTTTCATGTGCATGGGGATTATGCAAGTTGAATTTCAATCTGATACCGATATATATAAAATATTTAAGTGTATTTAAATGATTTTCGGAAGTATGGTCAAATAGAGCCCGATCCAAAAAAAATTTGGTCTCGCGTATTCTGTTTGCACGAAACTTAGTTGTGCTGAATTTTGTATGGATACTGCAATTCTATGGGCATTTATATACCATATCACCATATTTCGGGAAGAAATTTGTATGGGGGCTACGAGAAATTATGGACCGATTCTTTCCATTTTGAACAGAATTTTTCCTTTTATCATATAAATAATGAATGCAAAATTTCATGATATTATCTGCAGTGAATTTACCCAAAGTCACAAAAATCGTGTGAAAATTATCAACATTTTTGGAGGTTGTCTTACATTTTGGTTCTACCAATTCGATTTTGCTGATTTGCAATACCAAACTGGTTAGAAAAATTATAAATATTTTAGTATATATTTCATTAATTAATTTATTACACAGACAGACGGACAGACAGACGGACATTGCTCAATCGACTTAGAATTTCATAAGGATCAATAATATATATACTTTGTTGGGTCTCAGATGAATATTTGTCAATGTTAGACACGGAATGACAAACTTATATATACTCTCATTCACCACTTGTGGTGGTGGAGGGTATAAAAATATTTAAGAAAATATTGTTACTTTATATAATTGTATGATTGCTTATATACGAACACGGATTTGCAAATAAAGAAGAAGAAGAAAACTTTAAATATCGATATGTTAAAGTACAAAAACTCATGAACGACATACAATAAGGCAAATTAACCTATTGGGGTATAAAATGTAGGATTAGTGATTTTGGTACCTATTGTACCTGTTGCAGCTTGTGTTGTAGCTTTATCACAAAATCCAAAAAAATATCTTATACAAGGTGTATAAGACTTGTTACCTATCAACATCTAAGTTTAATTCTTTTACCACTATACAATTTTTTGTTATAAAAAACTATTTTATAGCTTTTCCTGAAAAGTTTGCTTTAAGTTACTAGTGAGTGTCCTTTTCAAAATTACTGGTTCAATTATTTTCAACACCAAAACCTTATCATTCCTGATAAAAGTTGAATGCCACTCTGTAATAATTAAAGAAGAAAAATAACAAGGATACATATTAAAAAAAATCGTTGAACATAAAATTTAGCTCGCAACACTTACAGCCGTTTTCATACTAGATACTGGTACTGACGTAATCAGTTTATTATAATTTCAGCAGAAATGGCAGAGAAAAATAACACAAAATATAATTATTAACAAGTACTGGCGTTAATAGATGACAACAGCGAATTACATAGAGGCTTCAATGTAAAAATTAGGTAAAAAATTTAATTTTTAAACAGATTTGCAAGGCTTTCAGTGATAGACTAAAAGCTAAGCTTAGTTTTTTAATAATTTTTTTTGGAAATCTCTACATAGAAAAAAATTGGATATTTCAAAATTGGACAACCATGTCTGCGATATATATTCTCGAAATCAATGATGCCTTAATTACATTTGAATCAAATTGATCTTTATTTTATGTCATAAATTATAGTTTGTATAAGAAGCACCTTCTGTAGGGTATCAGCAACAAAAATGTTCGTATTGAGGTCATATCATTACGAGAAAATATTTATATTTATTTCTGTACACCCGCACGTTTTACTTAATCCATGTGATGTTTTCCAACTTGTTACTATGGTGTTGTCAGGCCAGCAAATGGTCAGTTGTGCGTTAAAAGGTACGAGGCCAAAAAAGATATGATAACGAATTATTTTGTGTATTTTCTGTATATTTGTGATATTTTTTCCTTCTTTCACAATAATAATTAAGTATTTTCATTCTTAAAGCATTTTAAGTGTCACGATAAAAGTAGAAAGAAAATTCCCAAAAAGTTAAATTCTTATGATTATATTAAAGCTAAATAAATGAAAAAAAAGTAAACCTAAAGAAGAAAGGAAATTAAGTTTTATCTATTCCCTTTGTTTCCTAAATGTGCAACCCTTTCATGGTGACATTTGTGTAAATACTTGATATTATAAAACAATTTTTGGTTGCTATGTTTAAAACATATTTTCTTTTAACTTGGCATTTTTTTCTTTAGGTTTTTTTTTTACAAAATATTCTTATCATGTTCGTAAAAAGTAATAAATCTATGTTTTGATTTAAACATTTTGTAAGTCTTCTATTTTGTTTGTAATGTCTATATTAAATTTTTGGTAGATAGTTGTTGTGAAAAATGTTGGTTTTATAATGCAAAAAATTATCAACTGTTGGTTTTAATTTCGTGCGAAAGAAGTGCTGCTTAAATAAGGTTGCCAGATGTATTTCCACAATAAGAACAGAGTACTGCTTTTGCGAAATTATTTCATACCAAATATTTTATATGTAGTTTGACATCATTTCGCACGAAATTTTGAATAGAGTACTAAGCTTTAGCAATTGCGGTATTCAAATAAAGACACTAAGGGTCCTCATGTAAACGCTTAAATGCTTAGAAAACTGTGCAGTCTGTGCATTTTTACACTCTCGCAACTGAAATGTCGGATAAGTTTGCGCTACAATTTAGACTCGCAAACTTGAATTTATTGTGCATTTCATGAATCAGCTGCTTTTGTTTACTTTTATTTATAAGAAACTAGTTGACCGTTCCGGCTGCGCCCGGTAGCTATTTACTAATGTTAGTTCTTCAAGTTTCTCCAAAAATTTTCTCTTATTAAGAAAAATGAGAAGTGAAAAGTAGGCAATATATTAAAAACTTAAATTTCCGAATTTTTAATTTTTTTTTTCTTTACAAACCATCTCCTGAAAATTTCGAATCGAATAAAAGAAAAATCAGCCAAATCGTTCCAGCCGTTCTCACGTGATGCCATTACATACATGGACCATTTCATTTTTGTTACGTTTTTACCTTTAAAAAACGGGGTTTATTTCCTTTAAATAAACCGGATACTTTTGATTGCAAATAAAAGCAGTTTTAGTAGTTTAAAACTGTAACAACTCTTTATTTATTTAGAATGTACAACAACAGCAGAATTAAATAGTCACTCAGTGTCTTTATACACGTATATAAATTCGCAGAAATACACACACTTCATTAGAAATTTGTTGAATTTAAATTTATAAAATTTTTTAAAACTTTTTTTAAGCATTTGTTGAATTTATTTTTGTTTGAAATTTTTTATCAAATAGACATTTTCTGTATAAGCGTTTAAATGAGTACCCTTACTATGTTTTAAAATATAATTCGATCTATATAAGTTTTAAAAGTTATGTATGTCGATCGAATTTTACACTAAATCGAATTTAAATTTTTCTTTACGAAGAATCAGTATATCATGAAACCTCCAGTGTTTATGGTAAAAGTTATTCTGAAAATTAATGGAAATCATTTAGTTATTTAACATGTTAACCAGTAAGTCTTAAAGTGTTCAATAATATCAAAAACTTGTCCCGCCTTCTTTTGCATTTTATACGTTTAAAAGAAAAAAAAGACATGAAATTTAAAAATTTTGTTCATGTGTTGACCATGAAATTAGATTGCGTAATTTATTTTTACATGAGACTTTTGTGGATACCAACATTTTAAGGGATAGGAGCTATGACCTATTATGGACCGATCGTATAAAAATTAGGTCACGTGAATTATTTCTATATGAATCTTTTATCTGTCGAAATGAGTGCTAGCATCTGAGCCTTTCGACTCTATGTTGGAATACATATATGTATGTATGTACAGGGTTTTCCAACAAGATGTATTATTTTGGTATTCAAAGAAAAATACCATTTTTTGAGATAAATGTTCGGATGTTTATTTGACCGTTAATAATGAAAAACAACATCAGCCAAATGGCCACCACGACCACGCTTACAGGACCATATCCTCTTCATGAAATTTTCCATAACCAAATCACAAAGTGGCTGCCCTATGTTCTCGATAGCCTCACGAATTCTATCTTTGAAGTCTTGAATCGACACTGGGCTGTTGGCGTAGACCTTATATTTCACGTGGCTAATTGTGATCATCTCTTCGAGAGATATCACGGTCCGGAAACTTTTCCGCCGTCTTGTTGAAAGTAAACGCTATCCAGATCAATATCATCCAACTCCGACCACAAGATACGGTGTAATGACGTTTGTGGAATGTCCAATTCCAAAGAACGACGAGGAATGGACAAACCTGGTTTTCTTCAACATCTTGGGCTACAGCAGCAATATTCTCAGTTATTCTTGAACGAAATGCACGGGTTTTATTCTTCACCTCACTAACTTGTCCCAACAGCTCGAATTTTTCAACCAATTTTTGTATTGCAGTCCGACAAGGTGCTTCACGACGATCCAAAGATTTTCACCATTTATGTAGTTAATGTTATGTACCAAAATATCTTTTGAACTAAAAGAATAGCTCATACATGTATATTTTAAAAAGGGCTATCTAAATGCAAAGTTTCTTTACACGCGGATATTAAATACATTTCTGGTGATTTTTTTAAAACTGTTGTAGGCCCGAGGTGACAAAATTGGTGTGAGACGCCCTATAGCCATCATTCCAACTACGAAACTATGCAAATACAAATACATTTTTTACTGAAATTAGTGGTTATTTAACATGTGTTCTGTTGTTGTAACATAAACAAGCTAATATTTAATATTATATGATAATATTTCAACAAGATTATGATTGACACTTGAGAAATGTCCAAAATATTCAATGATTTATATACATAAACCGCAACATCCTCTGATGACAGGTGTAGAAGTGCAAATTCAAATAAAGAATAGCATTATGTATAATTGGTATCTAAAATGACATCATGTGTCAACATATTTAAATAATGAAGACTTTGAAGTAATTTCCTTTTCTCATACTCAGGTCTCATAATCGAAGGTAATGGTGAATTACTGAAGAAAATTGTATTACCAAACGATGCTAATGAATTTGATTTTGAGTTGCTAATAATTGAATACATTGTGTATTTCCAGGTTATTATATAGAGTTAACCGGTATTCATATAGAGTCAACAAAATTCCATTGTTGCCTTTTTAATGTTGATAAAAATGTACAAGCTGTACTAGTTAAAATGTAATAGTAAACCAATATATAAAATTTTGTGCATGACACTGTTTGCATGATGCTGTTATATTAAGATGAAAAGACGTCGAGTCGGAAGGATAACTAAGATATTTTGTAGAAATATTTTTTTATGTTATCTTAGTTCATAAAATAAAAAATGGTAATTACTTATGTATATGGCATGGGCTAGATAATATGTAAAATACATTTTATTAGCTTCTTAATCATAAGAATGTACAATGCAAAAGATCTTACCTACCTTTTTTATAACATTTTATGAGCATATTATTGGAAAAACACATTTCTAAGGCACTAGCAGAGTTTAGCCCAACTTTATGAGTCAACAACTATACATATATGACTTTGTGGTAAAAATATAGTTATTTAAGACACTAGCTTCATGTAATCTTAAATGATACAAGTAATTTATAAGACGTCGATTGCACTCAGACCATAACTGGTCATAGCTCCCCAATAATGACAACATTCGGCAAGGCATTGAACCTTATCCGTTCCAAATTTGTTAAAACTTAGTTACAATATATTTTACTAAAACTCCTTTTCTTTTGAGTACAGGTTATTGAAACAAAACATTATTCTTGAACAAAGGATGTCTCAAAATATATATCTTCTATTTTATATTTAATATATTTTCCTCATTTATAATGTGGCTTATAAATTTATCATATTAATGTACATTAAAAATATTTTTATAAAAAAAAGTACCAAGAAGAGGGATAAATTTAACCCTTATACATTCAAATTTCAGAAATTTGTTTAGAAGAACTACAATTCCATTTAATTTTAATTTCTGGGTTATGAAATACAAAAAGTCCTAAAACTCGGTTTTCTATTGTTTTTTCCTCTTAAAGTACAAAAATCAGAAAGTACCAAACATCCGTTCACTTGTTATACCCTTCACCTTCGTGAGAAGGGTATATAAAAATTTGTCATTCCGTTTGTAATTTCCATAATATAATTTTCCGACCCTATAAAGTATATATATTCTGAATCCTTATAGATAGCGGAGTCGATTTAGCCATGTCCATCTGTATGTCTGTCTGTTGAAAGAAATTTTCTGAAGACCCCAGATATCTTCGGGATCCAAATCCTCAATAATTCTGTCAGACATGCTTTCGAGAAGTTTCCTATTTAAAATCAGAAAAATCCGTCCATAAATAACGGAGATGTGAGCAAAAATCCGAGACAATCTCTATTTTTGGCCTATTTTTTATCTATATCTCGATAAATCATAAATATAGACAATATGGATATCAAATGATAGATATTTCAAAGTCCATTGCAACGATGTATATAAGGCTATACAAAGTAGGACCTACAATGGGTCAAAATCGGGAAAATATTTTTTAACCCGAATTTTTTTTTTACAAAAAACATTCTTTTGTCATAAATTTTTTTCACTAATAAATTAAAAAAAAAAAAATTTTAAGAATTGGAAAAAACTTTTAAAAAAATTTTTTAAAAAGTAAAAAAAAAGTTTTAAATTTTATTTTATTTTAAAGTATAATTTGGTGAAAGGTATATAAGATTCGGCACAGCCGAATATAGCTCTCATACTTGTTTTTTGCATAAATTTAGATTAAGTTGGATTTGTGGTGCTACCTTTATTAGTTCAGCAAATATAGAGATACCGATTTTACCAGTTTTTAATACCCCCCCCCCCCCCCTTGAATTCGTATTTCCAAAAATTACTTCCTGGTGGATCTACACATCGGGAGAGATACCTACATACATAAATTTCAAGACACACACATTTTTAAGAGTTCAAAATTGGGAAATCAGTTTCACGAATGGACCGAATTCATCTAATGCAGTGTTTTAAGTATCTAAAACCATCTTCACAAAATTGCCTTTCTAATGAAACCGATTTGGAGCTTACCGGTTGGTTGGTTTCAGAAAAAATATAGTTGTGCATGTTGGCTGTAACCATTTCAACATTTTTAACAATATTATAGTCATATAAATGGTTGTCACAAACATATACATGTTTAATGTAACCATATATATGGTTGATACAATCATGTGAACTGGAAATTAACCATCTTATTGTTACCACAACTATATAAATAGTTACTGTGACTGTAATATTGTTAGAAATGTTGAAATGGTTACAGTAAGCATGCACAACTATATTTTTTTCTGCGTGTAGAGGAATTTTTTGTGTTTTATGGTTAACAGGGCATATGAAGTGATCTCGAGATGATCTTTATATTTCGAATTAGAGAAGATAGAGCATTAATAATTCAAAAATGTAAAATTTCTGAGGATTTATTAGTGTCCACAAAATTGAAATAGAATAGCATAACAATAAGTATTAAATTGTAATATTAGTATTTAAGGGTAAATGTAAATACATTATGTAAATTCGACACCAATGTAATGTTTTTTATGATATAAATGAAATTACACATTGGAATTAAAGCTAACAAATCAATTTTTAACAAAAATGTCTATAAAAATAAATTTAAGTAATAGATTTTATATAAACCGGTTTTTTAGAACATAAAAACCGAAAACGGTTAACCATTTTTTTAAAAGAAAAAAACCAGAAACGTTTTCTCAAAATCACATTTCTTCGGTTAAACCAGAAACCGGTTTTTTGAATTTACCTGTTTTTTGGACACTCTAAACAGAATAATAAATTTAAACAATACCATTTAAGCAATGGTATTTTTAAATAAATGTCTCTGGATTTTGTACATTATTATTTTAATAATAGAATAATGTAAATATTAACAATATATTTACAAAAATTAAATTGATACATTGATATCATAAAATGTTCCTTAAAAATATCGCATTATTTTGAATCTTCATATAGATTTTTAATCATATTTTCTACCAAAATGGAAATTACTTTCGGCAAACTGTCATTTCACTCAAGCGAAATTTTATTGTTTGAGCAACCAACAACAAGTCATAATGCTGGACGACTTACAAAAGAGTTCGCAAATAAACAAAGTTTCACAACTTGTGAATGAAACCCCTTGTGAGGAGCTTGTAGTGGCCAACCGCGTTAGTTTACACAAAGCGGGGAAAAGAAGTGCATCTGAAGTGGTATCAATGGTACATTCTGACAAAGATTGCAGCTAAGATTAAAAAAACTATTGCTTCAGAGGTTAGTAAACCTATTGCATATACACTCGATGAAGCCTTGGGTCTATACGTGGACGGCGGCTTCTCAAAATATTCCTACAAACTTATATATCCATCAAATGATACATTGTTGTTAGCAAAAAAAAAATTATCCTCTCGGAGTCGAAATTACTGATAGGTCTGCAGAAGTGCCTTAGCACAGCTTGGAGGATAAGGAGGATAGTTGAATTGCAAAAGGAGTGTTTTGTGAATATCAATTAAGAACCAATTACAGCTATATATAAATGGGGATGTGATGGCAGTAGTGGACATTCCACTTATCGGCAACGATTTTCTGACGCTGAATCGCTTCGAATAGATGAAAACATATTTGCTGTGTGCATTATGCCATTGCATATAAAAATGGGGGATGTTATTCTTTGGGAGAATTCACGAACTTCTTCAACACGGTTTTGTAGATTTTCGAAAAAAAAACCTCTGAATTAGTTAGTAGGGAAGTTGAAGCAGTTAAAAAGCAAATTTTGGAAATAAAGCCCACACAATTTGAATTTTTTCAAATGTATCACAAATTTTACATGACCATGATAGATGTTACAGCAGAATCCTCGTCGCAAAAATGTGGCATTTGCGGAGCCACATATACAATGATGAACGACTTAAATGCTGTTAAAAATCAATCATGTAATATAAATATGTTTGAATATGGCTTGTAAACACTCCATGCGTGGATAAGATGCTTTGAATGCATTCTACACATTGCTTACCGATTGCCTATAAAAAAATGGCAAATTCGTGGTTGTGACAAACCCATAGTTTAACAATCTAAACTAGACATACAAGAAAAATTGAGAAATATAATGTCTTTATTAGTTGATATTCCTAGGCCTGGGTCAGGAAATACTAATAACGGTAACACTGCAAGAAGATTTTTTCAAGAGACAAATTTAGCTGCTATTTTGACTGGAGTCAATGTAGAATTAATAAGCAGATTTAGTGTAATTTTACGTACTATGTCTTGTGGGTATAAAGTTAATACACATGCATTCAAATGTATTGTATGTAAACAGCAGAAATATATGTTGCGCTATATCCATGGTTTTATATGCCGTCTTCCGTGCACAAAATTTTAATGCATGGTGCCGATATTATAAACCACGTATCTCTACCAATAGGGATGATGTCTGAAGAAGCGCAGGAATCGAGAAATAAGGATCTAAGGAATTTTAAAGAACAACATACACGAGCACATTCAATAAAAAACACAATGGAAGATTTGATGCATTCACTTCTCTTCTCTTCTGATCCTCTTATTTCCTCGATCTCTAAACGCCCTTCTTTATATTCCCGAAACCAAATAATAGTAGATAATGACGTCCAAAACTTACTTTTAGAACAAAATATACAAGAAGTCGCTGTTTGTTCTTATAATTCTAATTCTGATTAGAAACATGCATTTTTGCCTTAAAACTATGTATCAATTGTGCAAATTTTTTTATCTAAATTATTCAAATATATAAAATGTGTTTAAAATTTACTTTTTTATACTTTTTCAAATGAAACAAAAATAAATAATTATGTTTCAACGCTGTTTTAAATTAAATGACGCCAGAATGCGTATTTCGACCACTGTGCGCTAATCTTAATAGGTAAAACCATTAAGCCTAATTTAGTATTTATTAGAATCGAAAAAAATACTGAAAACGTAAAAATTATGACCTGAAATATAAATAAAATTTTTTGAGTTTTTTGATATAAAGTTAGAATTATAAAACCTATGGGTAAATGAAATACAAAAACAATTTTTAATTATATTTTTTTTAATATTTTATTATTTAAATTTTTTTGAAAAAATTCGAACGTTGACCCAAAAATATAAATTTTAAATAACATATGCAAACCTTCGTTAAAAACCTAAAATAAATTGACCGATTATTTGTTTCATTTGTATATATTTCTACGATTTACTTATTTGAGATTTAGAAATAAGAAATCAAATGTATGTACGGAAGGTTCTAAAAAATAAAAAGCAAAAAATTGTTTTTATTTTCTGACTTTTATGAAAAAATGCATAACTGTTACGGTCCCAGATGGAAACTCAATCCCGTTGATTGCAGCTAAAATCTAAAAACAACTTGCCAAATGGCCACCACGACCACGCTTACCGGACCATATCCTTTTCATGAAATTTTCCATAACCAAATCGCAAAGTGGCTGCCCTATGTCCTCGATAGCCTCACGAATTCTATCTTTGAGATCTTGAATCGACGCTGGGCTGTTGGCGTAGACCTTATCTTTCACGTGGCCCCAAAGGAAGAAGTCGCAAGGTGTTAAATCACAAGATCGCGGTGGCCAATTGTGATCATCTCTTCGAGAGATAACACGTGGTCCGGAAACTTTTCCCGCATGTGGCACGTAGCGCCGTCTTGTTGAAAGTTAACGTTGTCCAGATCAATATCATCCAACTCCGACCATAAGATACGGTGTAATGACGTTTGTGGAATGCCCAATTCCAAGGACCGACGAGGAATGGACAAAACTGTGTTTTCTTCAACACTTTGGGCTACAGCAGCAATATTCTCAGTTGTTCTTGAGCGACGTGCACGGATTTTATTCTTCACATCACTAACTTGTCCCAACATCTATAGCTCATGATGTTTATAATTTTTGCTTCGACGTCACTGTTTCTTGTCAACAAATTTTCGTTTGGACAACACTTGTTCATTTATTTATTTTTTTGTATCCCTAATAAAATAAACACGTTCGTTTTAATTTTATTATAGTTTTTCGTTGCTGTCTAGTTGAAGTTGAAGTTTTTTTTTTTTTAATTTTTATTCGATGTTGACCATGTCACTGTGCTTGATATCAACTACAAAGTGTTGTTGATTTTAGATGTTGTTCGCTTAATATTATTGCCGTTGCAACTCCATCGAAAGCGTATCACCACGTTTGTTTTTTAAATAATGTAAAATTTGTTGCTTCTTTCTCTATCTATCTCATTTCTTTCTTTATTTTACTATCAAAGTTGCTTGTTTAATTTGGTCTCCCAGGGTTTTTAGCATCCATGGAATTTTTAATTGAGTTGAGCTGTTGTAGAGTTTACGAGTGGTAATGTGAAAAGAGTGGCTACATGTGTAAAATGTTTTTTAAACTATAGAGTTGGAATTTAATACATAGGTATGTATGATACTACAGTACTATTAGGCCTTTTAAAAGGCCTTATTAAGCAGTGATTTACTGTCTTATTCCATATTCTTATTATTTTTATGTGCACCTCAGTCATCACTAATACTACGATTAACATGTCTGCATAAGTTTTTAGGGTCTTGAGCTATAGTTTCCAAAAATCTGAAGACTTTAAAAAAAGTAATTTCGGTTTTTTTTTTTTTTGGTTTTGGGACGAAACCAAACCACATGAGTTACAAGAGCGTCCAATGCATCCCGAACAAGTTACTGTTTGGTATGGATTTTTGCTGGCGGCGTCTTTGGTCCACATATATTTGAGAACGACGGTCATTACAGTTAACAGCGTGCGATGATTACCAACTTATTTTGGCCCAAATTGGATGATATGGACACTAACGACATGTGGTTTCAATAGGATGGTGCCACACAGCTAATGCCACTGGCCACCGACATCTTGCAATTTGACTTTATCTTGTGGGTTTTTTTTTAAGTCGCAAGTCTATGCCAACACAAATTCAGCTTGATTTATGTGTCAGAGTTATAGGAAATTTAATATTTCGGCTGCGCAACACTAAGAAACGCTGTGAAGGATGTTATATTCCAACATGTATATGTTTGTGACAACCATTTATATGATGAAGGACTTATCATATTATGTTGCTCTCGGCTTATGGATATCATAATCTGAGAACGACATATTATGATAAAATTATTCATCATATAAATGGTTGTCACAAACATATACATGTTTACTGTAACCATATATATGGTTGATACAATCATGTGAATCCTAAGTTAACCATATTATTGTTACCACAATCGTAAATATAGTTACTGTGACTATAATATTGTTAAAATTGTTGAAATGGTTACAGTAAACATGCACAAATGTTGAAATGGTTACAGTAAACATGCATAAATGTTGAAATGGTTACAGTAACAATGCGAAACTATATTTTTGTTCTGCGTGTACAAACAAATCGTACAAGAGGAAATAGACTTTCAGAAAGTTACAGTTTTGACCACCATGTTAGAATGCAAGGTGAGATACAGTGTGTACAAATACAGCTACGGGCCTTCTTTAGGACGACATGTTGGAATATCTACTGTATTTTTAGAAAATATAGCTAGGCATTCAATCAGGACAGCATAAATGTTGGCCTTCATAGCTCCTGCTGGGATGTGAGTGGATACGGTGTATTAACTTTTTTTGTTTTCAAACATCTGCCTGTCTATCTATCTGTTTGTCTGCTTGTCCACACCATGTCTGCTAGTATATTAAGAATCTTGACCAAGTGGGATTTAATTTGAAACTGCAAGAACAATAAAATGGAAAAGTTTGTATGAACATATATTCTTAGTGAAACTTACTGCAAACATACTTGCATACATTTCCTATTTTTAGTTTTCCTTTTTGTATATGTTGTGCTGGTCATGTTAGATTGGTGTAAAAAAGTCACGTACTTAGTTTATAATTTATTTCGATTGGAGTTGAAGTAAGACTATTAGAGTTTGTTTAATTTTGATGGTAAAATTTTAAATTCCATAAACCAGAATATCATTTTTAAAATGTTTTAAATTTACATATCAGAAAATAAACAAATAGTACATTACGTGATTAAATTATTATTATATGCAACATATCACGAATTCCATAAGATATCATAAACCAAAAGTACCTTGGGTCTTCCGAATATGATCATATTTGGTAAATGCATTCTCTTTGAAGCCATTTGGACATTGCTATTTTTATTTATTTTAATTTCAAAAAACTATGAAGAGTATGGAGAGAAGGTTTCGTTAGTTAAGCGTTGCAAAAAAGTTTCATATTAATCTAATATGACTATTCACCAGATCGTATAATGTACATGTCTGAATACAAAATCAGTTCAGGTTCAGCGAATAGTCGTATTCGATTCTGTCGTCATTCTTTATCGGGATGAAGAGTGATTGAACTGTGATCATGAATTTTCAATTCCTGAACTTCAATTCAAACGATATAACTATTTCAGTTTGATCTCATTTATCAACCTATTGATATTGCGATTCTGCTGGGCGATCCTTGGGTCATCTGGGTTGGTATTTTAGATGTTGTCACGCTCGTTTGCAATTTCAGCTGCTTATGCTAAGAATATCGATAGTCGATAGGTGTGAATAAAGCTGTGTCTGCTGGAGTTACTGTAACGCTGAACTTCCTCTCCGCTTCGTGTATATTATAGGATATTGGAAGATCAATAATTTGTAAATATTTTGAAGACGTATCTATTTCTTTTTTGGTTGATGTAATTACAGCTTCAGAGACAATAAAATCGTCTGATAATTCCAAACAAAGGATTACTGATAAATGGTCTGACCACGAATAACTACTATTCATCAGGTTGTGTATTAGACCAGGCCCACACTCGCTACAGTATTATCCGGTGATATTGCTAGAGTATCTGCAGAAGAAACACCATTGCAGTTGTTTCTTCTGCAGATGATGTTACGATTGCTGTGGGTAGTGTGGTGCAGTGGCGTGTAATGATGTCGATGAGCTTCATCGCTGAGCACTTTTTTATACATTAAGAAATAGATTTCTTTTAAAATAGAGAAATTACAAAAACGTCAACAAAACTGCTATAGATTAGGTTTGATTGCTGAATATTTTACCACCAAAAAATCATTTTAATAATAATCTTAGATATTCCCTCGATATAAAAGTTCCACCATTCTTATATAAAATTTGAAATTTGAACTTTGATAAAAAGACACACGAAAGCAACTTAAAATTTTGTATGACCATAAAGTGTTTGGTTACCAAGTCAAACATTTTTGTTTTCTTCCACTAACTAACACATTATGTTTATGCTTCCAGTATTAAAAACCCCGAATCAAGATTATTCATGGCAACCTTAGCATTAAAATTTTATAAATAAGTTCGAAAAAACACATAAATATATAGTTTCAATTAAATAATTCCATGAACAGTTAACCCTTAAATATTACAAATACTGAAACTATTAGTTATTTTTATATTTTTTTACTAAGTAATATAACCGTTTTCCAAATAACTTTTTCTCTGTGAAAACAATAAAATCACAAACAAACTTTACATTTCCAACACCAAACTTTAAATTTTAGTAATAATGTATTAAAGTAAAAAGTGCAAAGTTTATGCTATGGTGGGGCTTTTCTATCGCTCAAACATTCTTGCTTATTGTTAGGAATATTTTTAAATCTGAAAATTCAAACACAAATATAAGTACTCGTAGTATAATTTTAACTTTTAGAAATTGTTTTCAAAATCTGTCGCCATACTTTCCAATAGACAGTATACACAGCTAAAGTTTTATTTTGCTGTTAACAGGAAATATTCAGCTTAATCAGCAGTAGTTCATACGAAAACAATTATCGGTTTGAAATTAACATGAAATTGCATATATAACCACAATTTATCTGTTAGAGCGAAAATATATAAATTTATATTTACCGCAAAATGTTTGATGGCCTTTAATTTATGACGGTAATAATAGTGATTCATTCACGCTTTCTATACAATGTATCCATTTGTTTATTGAAATAATATAATAAACAAGATATTAGTAATATGAATTGTTTTTAATATTGGATATTTCTATTTTTTTGCAATATACGAGATATGCGTATGTTTAATAAGTAATTAAATAATACGTATACGCACTGTTAACGGCACCAAACACTATCAAAATACTCATCATGCGATATGGTAGGACATATTAGTAAAAATGTGTTTGTATATGTGACACCGACAACGCTTAATGGAGAATCAAAAAAACTTGATTTTTAGCACGCTTGATGTCACATTTTGATGAGTGTATCGTGTTTTCTCATCAAACACATAAGCATTTACAAAAATATTTCAAGCGCGAGGTTGATAAGTGTGTCGGGTGAAGAGAATATTTTTTTTTATTATTTGTATTTTCTCTTTTTTCTAAACATGCTGCCATTATTGGAATTAAAGTTGCGTCTGATATGTACATTTTTAAATAGACTTTCAGCACAAAATACAAATGGAATAGAATTCCCACTATTCATGTTAACACCACAAAATCAAAAGCAAAAGCAAGGATTTTGATAGAGGTGCCCAATCATGATTATGGTACTCTTTAAAATTGGGTATCCATTTATATATTTTTACTTTTAGAAATATTTATATATAATTCTTAGAATATTTCAGAATAAAATATTTTTTAATTCTTAAAAATTACTATAAAATGCATACATTTTCTATTTGTATTAATTTAGCAACTGTAGCTGCCTTCATGTTAATTTCTGATTATATCAGGAACTAGAAATACATATGTTTAAACGTATATTTGAAAACATACACTTATACATACTCGTAAAAATATATGAGCAAAAACCATATTTTTTGAATTTTTAGTAAATTTTTTTCATGAGGCCCAAAACTTATAGCGGTTTATTAAATATAAAAAAAAAATATTTTTTTTATTTAATATTTTAAGTTTATAAATAGCATCAACATAAGAAAAGCATTTTTAAACTCTGCAAAGAAAGAATTTAAATTCGTATTCAATCACAAAATTTATAATGTCAAATATATTTATAACCTACACCATCATAGTGGGTGTAGATTATAAAGCCCCACCATTGCATAAACTTTGCACTTTTTACTTTTATACATTATTACTAAAATTTAAAGTTTGATGTTGGAAATGTAAAGTTTGTTTATGATTTTATTGTTTTCACAGAAAAAAAGTTATTTGGAAAACGGTTATATTACTTAGTAAAAAAATATAAAAATAACTAATATTTTCAGTATTTGTAATATTTAAGGCTTAATTGAAACTGTATATTTATGTTTATATTTATATTTTTTCGAACTTATTTATAAAATTTTAATACTAAGGTTGCCATGAATAATCTCGATTCGGGGTTTTTAATACTGAAAGCATAAACATAATATTTTAGTTAGTGGAAGAAAACAAAAATGTTTGACTTGGTAACCAAACACTTTATGGTCATGCAAAATTTTAAGTTGATTTCGTGTGTCTTTTTATCAAAGTTCAAATTTCAAAATTTATATAAGAATGGTGGAAAATCGTTCAGTTTAAATTGTATATAACTTTTTTACCGCTCATTTATAGTAGTCTCATACCAATGCTTATATCGAGGGAATATCTAAGATTTTCATTAAAATGATTTTTTGGTGGTAAACTAATCAGCAAACAAACCTAATCTATGGCAGTTTTGTTGACGTTTTTGTAATTTCTCTATTTTAAAAGAAATCTCTTTCTGAATGTACAAAAAAGTGCTCACCGATGAAGCTCATCAACATCATTACCCGACACAGCACCACACTACCCACAGCAATCGTAACATTCATCACAGTTAAGAAGAATTACCTTTGCACCTTATATTTCCTTTTTTGTGACTTTTCTGTTTCATATAAGAAAGTTGAGGTGATAATAGATTTCTGAATATTCAAATATATAATACAAAATTTAAGATTTACATTTTTTGGTTGAAATTTAATGAATAAAATAAAATGGACTTAGCACTTGTGCATATTTATAGTTATTAAATATTAACCATATTTGATTACTAAAAACTACAAATTCTAAAGCTTTGTATACTTTATTGGATATATTATGTTTTCTATATATATAAATGTATTTTTTAAACCTTAAAATTAATTCCTTTCAATGTTGGAAAAACCCGACTTCGATGTCGCTTAACCGAAAAACCTGTTTTCTAAAAATACAGAAGGCCAATATGTTGAACTATTCGCGGCGCACAATCACTTTTCGCAATTAGTGAATGAACTAACGCATATTTCATGTGCACCAAAATAACACCCCCTACCTTATCTAACTTCACACTCTGACAAGTATGAAGTAGATATTTTTGCACCTCTTGGTAATTCAGATCATTGTACCATTTCCGCCTCCTTTTCGCTCTCTGAACTTCGTAGCGTTTCACGACTAGCTACGAAACGTTCAACTTTTATTTACGAAAAGGCTCGTTGGGCTGAGCTCAACGAGTTCTTTCGGCATTTTAATTGGAAACTCTGTTTCTTACACAATAGTGTCAATGCCATGGCGAAAATGGTCGAAAACATAATTATTATGGGGATGAAAACTTCATTCCTTCATAAAAAATTTCGATTAAAACTATGGAAAAATCCTGATTTTATGAAAAGTAATGAACACAAAAATATAAAGAATTTAAATGTAAAACAAAGTGAGAAAAATTTAATTCATATGAGATAGAATCTAAATATTAAACAAAAAAAAAAACGTTTTATTATAATAAAATTAGTGATCTATAAGAATTTAAGAGAAATCTATGATAAAAGTGTCCAAAGTTCAATTTAATATCAACGCGCACCCCCTAAAGTAGGCACGGTTTTTTTATTTTTCTTCAAAATTTAAAATTTAAAATACTATTATTCTATTAGGAATATTTTAAAGAATTATTTCTACATCAACCAACAATATTCATATTCAACACATCAATAAGGAACCTGCGAAAGATCTTTCTCCGGAATCCTGGAAAAACGTAAGTTTTTATTTTTTCTATATAAATATTTTTAATACACGTCCGTAAAATAACTAAATAAACAGAAATACATACATACCCTAAATCTATGTTAATGAATAATGTTAACAATAATCAATGTTAATAACATTGAGTGAAAATGTTAACATACTTGCCAATGTTAATAATAATTGCCAATGTTAAAAGTCACGTATGTTAAACAAAATTTAGTGTGTGTATGATATTTTGGTTATTTTATATTTTTCGTGAAAATAAACAAAAAAATCAAAGAGATTTTGAAAAATCATTAAAAACCATACCAAATTTGGTACATAAATCTTTATTTATTCCGTAAAAATTAACTAGAATGTATTCAATTATTTTAATGTTTTGAAGAAACAAATAAACCAACGGTATCCTACAAATTTTGCTATATATTATTCACCGTATTAAAACCCCAATAGGAAAAAAAACAGAATAAGACAATTCTTTTATGTTTTCTTAAATAATAGTATATTAAAAATTTTTTTAAATAGAATATTTTTTTTAATTTTCCTTTTTTTGATATTTCGTATTTTTATATTTAATTAAGTTTTTTTTTAAATTTTTATTATTTGCCCTAAGTTTTTTTTGCTAAAATGTTAAATTATAAACTTAATTACAATTTTTCTGAAGAAAATCATTGTTTTATATATTGTATAAGTTGAAATTTTGGTCTATTAGCTTTTATTTTTGTTGCATAAAAATCTATTTAAATAAATGATTTGAATTTTATAAAGAATCTTTAAAAATAATATTTGCCTTTTGAATTCTGATTGTCTGAAGAAATAGGTTGACGAGTATATATGGGATCATGCCACAAATTGTTGCATTCCACGACATGATCATGGTTGGGTGGGGAGTTAATGTGTCAACATCTAAACACATTTAGGTCCATAAATCTATCTAGAAATTCTTTACCTCTAATCTACATACTTCCTTTATTTTTATGATGCTAGTATACTTTTGATTATTAGCATGCACAATTAAAGTAATTCAATCTGTAGCTCATAATTTGAACAGTTTAGTACTTCTTAACCTACCCCATTAGCCGACGAGATGGAAGCCGGAAATCAAGTTGCAAGCTACTATTAAACTAAATTAAAAGACCTATGTTGATTATTAAAAATAACCAAACGTTGTTTGCTACAGAGAATTATTTTTGGCGCCCAACGTGGGGCCCACATATTTTATGTCCATAATATCAGCTATTGAATGTTAATTCAAGTTATGTGTGGCTCACAATTAAAAAGAAACAAGGTATCTAGTATTTATTTGTTTTCTCTTTCATTTCCTACTATTTTCTTTTACATTTTTCCATTGAGTGAAAATTTGATGTTGAGAATTTTAACAAGTTTACTAGTTCCGGTATCTGTTAACCGGCATTAAAATTCATTCATATTCTTGTTCTTTATAGTTTAACAGCTTTATCATATGTTTACTTAAATCTCTTCCGGAAATACTGAGTTTTGGTTGAATTATACTAATATCAGGCCACTAGATTAGGCAAATTATATTGATAAAACTTGTGTTGTTTTAATATTAGCTTGGAAATTACTAATTTGGACTAAGTCTAAATAAGTACCAATTAATATTTAATTTTTCTTATCAGCTTTTCATTTTATATAATTTTTTTTGTTTCTAGATATGATATTATAGACAAATATTATTGCGAAAACCTATTAAACAGTGCAAATCAGAATTCAGGCATTTTTAGAAGATATTTATATACGTTTATAAATTTTAAAGAAAAAAATATTGTTTTTTTTGATAAATATTTCAGTTTTATTTTTTTTATCGAATATATTTTTTTGTTTCACATTTTCATTTCACAATTTTTAACGTTTATATTAAATCAAAATTTTCTCTGATTTAATTTATTGTTTGAGTGAAGGGTTTTTATTTTTCATTATTTTCATTATTGAGATGGGTAGTAAGGTACCAGATAAGTCGAATATTATATGTGGAGTCTGTAATGCCTTTATAATGCCATCACATGAAATATTGATACTTTTTGAATGTAAACATATTTTTCACATCCTTTGTATTGAAGCTTATCATGAAATGTATCGTGATTGCCCAAAGTGTTTGAAAGAGCTAAGACAAGACTAAAATTTTTGTGAATTATATATTTTATTTTTTTTCTTGTAAATCTTATTCTTATTTTTTTTAATAAAATGCAGTAATTGTTGTTGAATTATTAGAACTTGTCAGATTTTCCATTTATGAGAATACATTTTTTTCTGGAAGTTCTTGTTATTTATTTCAATTCTTTACATATACATACAATTTCTTTAAATTAATTGGAATTTAAAATGTCTCTACAAAGGAGCACTGAGGACTTAGTTGCCTTAGGTAACATGTTGCCAAATTGCGGTATCTGTGCCAATGTAATATCAAACATTTCTTATCTATGCAAATCTAATTGTGGACATCATTTCCACAAGTCTTGCTTTCAAAAATATGTAAAGCAGAATCAAATTTGTCCAATTTGTAAAGCAAAATTAACCCCGGTTTTAACTCCTGCAGCTCCACCACCTCCTATTGTGACTAGATCACAGGCACAGCGAGCACAAGAATACGACTTAAATCGATCTAATAATCCGCCTTCAACCCCGAAAGGTCCAAATCAAATGCAAGATTCAAACTCTTCGGTAATGTCCACAAGTTCTCCGCAGGAACAGAGGGAGCATATCCGTAATCTTGTTACAGCAGCTGTAGGTGCACAACAGGCTGAAATGTTGACTAATCTTAGCCAACAACTCACTAAAATTATTGAACAAAATATAGAAGCAGGTTTCAGAAATCTTAATTTAGGAAACTCATCTCAGAATAACCCTAGTATAAATAGCGATATTAATCCCTGTAATAATAACCGAGATTCTAGGTTCCAAGGTCCTACATTACCGGCAGTTGAACGCCAGACAATGGAACAACTTTTAGGGTTGCCTGCGAATGGTGTTTCAAATCAAAACGCTGTTAACGGCTCTGGAAATGGTAATTTGAATATTAGTGGTAGTATTGATTCTTCAATGAGGTCTGATAAGGTTGGTCACGTTATCCATAATTGGAAAATTCGATTTTCTGGTGATGCGAAGGGAATGTCTGTGGATAATTTCATTTACAGAGTTGAGGCTCTTACAACTCAGACACTGAATGGGAATTTTGACTTGTTATGTAGGCATATATCTACTTTATTTGATGCTAAGGCATCTGACTGGTTTTGGAGATACCACCGTTCGGTATCAGAAATTCGGTGGTCCGATCTCTGTACTGCGTTAAGACATCAATATAAAGATTCCAGGACAGATGTTGACTTCCGAGAGATGATACGCGATCGAAAACAACGGCAAAATGAAAGTTTCGACTCTTTTTACGAGTCAATTGTAGATATTTCCGATCGGTTAGCAAACACCATTACCAGAAAATGTTCTTGTTGAAATATTAAGAAGGAATTTGTTACCCGAAATTCAACATGAAATCTTAAATATTCCGATTTATTCCGTATCTCATTTGCGAGATATATGTCGAAGAAGAGAATTCTTTTTAATTGACGTCAGTAGGAAACAGTCATTTAACAGATCATTTGTTCAACGTAGACAGGTTCACGAAATTGTGGAAGATGAGGTAGAATTGAATAATGAGAATGAAGTAGCAGCAATCTCATTAATTTGCTGGAACTGTCAGAAAGTTGGGCATAGGTATCAAGACTGTCTTGAAGACCGCCAAGTCTTTTGTTATGGATGCGGTTCACCGGGAGTATATAAACCAAACTGTACCAATTGTAACACATCAAAAAACTTAAAATCCGGTGCGCTGAAAAGTGCACCCAAACGAATGAAAACAGCCAGCACGAGCACAGACTAATTTCCAAAATAAACTCTGTTAGAAATACAATAGAAAATTCAAATGACATACAAACTACACAGCTAAACCATTTCTCACAATCCCAATTAGATCAGAACCAAGATTTTTCTTTAAAAACGATTCATGAAAAACCAGAACCTACAAGTTGCCAACTTAATTCAAATTTACCACAATTTTCAAACCCTATCATATCTAATACTTCTTCAGCTGTTCCTCCAACCTATATGAAACCTTTTCACGTGCGCCTGACAGAATATAATGCTAAAAGAGCCGAAATCTTTAATGAACCTATTCCCAGTGTTAGAAAAAAACGATCTTCTGATCGCATGAAGAATTTTTGGATACATGTTAGGCATACTAGACAGAATTTATTGAGCTCAATTTTTGACAAACCTGATGATATTACGCCATATGCTACTGTACAGATTTTTGGTAAAGACTTGCTAGGTTTATTAGATACTGGTGCTTCAGTAAGCTGTATCGGTGCTAAAGCAGCCACTGATTTTATAAACTCTAATCAGGAATTTAAAAGAATTCGTTCTTTTGTCAAGACTGCCGATGGTAATTCGCAAAACGTTTTTGGTTTTGTTTTGGCTGACGTAACATTTCGCGGCATAACCAAACAAATAAAGTTGTATATCGTACCTGACTTGTCTCAGGATTTGTATTTAGGAATAGATTTCTGGCACGTCTTTGAGTTATTACCAAGCGGATTGATTTCGTCTAGGTGTTTTAACATAGGGACCCATAATATTGCAGATATCAATAATATCGCAGAAGATCAGCGACAATTATCGGAATCAGAGTAGGTACAACTTCGACAAGTTATTAACACATTCCCCTCATTTTCAAAGGAAGGTTTAGGTCGCACTTCTGTTTTATCACACGTAATTGACGTTGGTAGTTCTACACCTGTGAAACAGAGACATTTTCCCGTTTCTCCGGCAATGGAGAAATTGATCTATGGCGAATTGGATCGTATGTTGGAGAATGACGTGATAGAGGAGTCGGATAGTGCCTGGTCTTCTCCGATAGTTTTAGTTAGGAAGCCAGCAAAAATTAGATTATGTCTTGACAGTAGAAAGGTAAACGCAGTTACCATCAAGGATGCTTATCCGCTACCTAATATTGAAGGCATTCTTAGTAGATTGCCTAAAGCAGAATACATAACCAGCCTGGACCTTAAGGATGCGTTTTGGCAAATTCCCCTTGACAAATCGTCGAAGGATAAGACTGCATTTTCTGTCCCTGGCCGTCCCTTGTACCATTATAAGGTCATGCCTTTTGGCTTATGTAATGCGCCTCAGACGATGTCAAGGCTAATGGACAAGGTAGTACCGGCGAATTTAAGGACAGAAGTGTTTGTCTATCTGGACGATTTGCTCATTGTGTCGGATACATTTTGTCGTCACCTGGAAGTATTGCGGGAAATATCAGGGCAAATTCGTGCTGCAGGTCTTACCATAAACGTTGAGAAATCTAAATTTTGCGTAAAGGAGGTTCGATATCTTGGCCATCTGTTAGGAAATGGTGTAATTCAAACGGACCCGGATAAAATATCAGCCATCACAGAATTCCCGACACCAAGGTCTGTACGACAGGTCAGACGATTTTTGGGTATGTCCGGTTGGTACAGAAAGTTCATTAGGAACTACGCATCTGTAACTGCGCCTTTAACAGATTTGTTGAAGAACAAAAGAAAGTTTGTTTGGACCAATGACGCTCAGAAAGCCTTTGATGATTTAAAACTAATCTTGACCACAGCCCCAGTATTGCATAGCCCTGACTTTTCGCAGCCGTTTTATATACACTGTGATGCTAGCAACACTGGAATAGGAAGCGTTTTGGTACAGAAAACTGCGGAGGGTGAAGAGTTTCCAATAGCTTTTATGTCTAAGAAACTAAACCAAGCCCAACGCAATTATTCAGTTACCGAACAAGAATGTTTGGCAGCAATGTTGAGCATAAAAAAATTTAGAGCATATGTGGAAGGACATGAGTTTACTGTGATAACAGATCATGCTTCACTAAAGTGGCTCATGTCCCAAACAGACTTAAACTCACGCTTGGCAAGATGGGCTTTAAAGCTGCAGGGCTTCAATTTTAAAATTGAGCATAGAAAAGGCAGTAAAAATGTGGTTCCTGATGCGCTTTCTCGTACCAACACGGAGGATTTATCCGAGATCCTTAGATTGAGTTTGTCCGAAATTAATGATTGTGGGGTTTTTGTGGATCTAGAATCCGATCATTTTAAAAGTACGGAATATACACAACTACTAGACAGAGTGAAAAAGAATTTGGTTAAAACACCTGACCTTAAAATAATAGACGGCTTTTTATACAGACGTACTGAACACTGTACGGGAGAACACCTTCAGGACGACCTCGCTTGGAAACTATGGATTCCGAAAGATATGGTTCCAGAAATTCTCAAAAGGTCACACGACAGTCCTTCATCTTCTCACGGTGGAATTACAAAAACTTTAGAGAGAATTCGGCGATTTTATTATTGGCCTAATTTGGTCAATGACGTACGGGAATATGTTAACTCTTGTGATGTGTGCAAAAGCACAAAACATCCTAATTTTATTATGAGGCCACCAATGGGAAGAACCTCTAATACGGTACGTTTCTTTCAAAAACTGTATGTTGACTTTTTAGGACCTTACCCGCGTTCGAAATCCGGTAACATAGGTATTTTTATAGTTCTTGATCATTTTTCAAAATTTTCCTTCCTAAAACCTGTAAAAAAGTTTACATCTGACTTAATTGTGAAATATTTGGAGGAATTGTTTCATACATTCGGAACACCTGAATCTATAATTTCTGATAACGGCTCTCAGTTCAAGTCCGTGAAATTCAATAAATTATTAGAAGATTATGGCATAGGCCATGTATATACAGCAGTATACTCGCCGCAAGCTAATGCATCTGAACGGGTCAATCGTTCAGTTCTTTCAGCAATAAGAGCGTATATTAAACACGACCAGAGTAATTGGGATGAATACCTAAGCAGTATTAGCTGTGCATTACGTTCAGCAGTGCATGCTTCAATAGGTACTTCACCCTATTACATGGCATTCGGACAGCACATGATTACCAACGGTAAATCATATGCTCTTTTAAGAAATTTAGGAATGCTGGAAGATAGGACGATACAATTTGATCGTGAAGATACATTTTCTATTATACGTAACAGGGCTGCTAGAAATATTGTGCGACAACAAGGGCGAAATGAAAGGTCATACAATCTTCGATCACGTGAAGCAAACTATGAGGTAGGGCAGGAGGTGTTCCGAAGAAATTTTAAACAGAGTGATATGGGAAAAGGATTTAATGCGAAATTAGCACCACTGTTTGTGAAGGCACGGATTCGCAAGAAGACCGGATATTGCTACTATCAGTTGGAAGATTTAACTGGTAAATTGATTGGTACTTATCATGCCAAAGATATAAGGCCGTAGTTAATTATTTTTCTTTTGTACAAGCGATATCAGTCTTGTTTATTTTCAATACCCAAGCCTGATCTTTGGCGGGGGTAAATGTAGGGCGCTTGTCAAACTTATTTATTTTGTAGTTACGTTTTTATAATGGTAGAAAAAGATTCGCATATTCACCTTATATATTTATTTCATTAGCAACATTATTTATGTTTATTTTATATATTATATATTATGTTTATTTTCAATAATTTCATTACTTTTAATCATTTTATTCATTTCATTCATTTCATTCATTTCATTCATTTCATTCATTTCATTCATTTCATTCATTTCATTCATTTCATTCATTCATTTCATTAATTTCATTCATTTCATTTCATTCATTTCATTCATTTCATTCATTTCATTCATTTCATTCATTTCATTCATTTCATTCATTTCATTCATTTCATTCATTTCATTCATTTCATTCATTTCATTCATTTCATTCATTTCATTCATTTCATTCATTTCATTCATTTCATTCATTTCATTCATTTCATTCATTTCATTCATTTCATTCATTTCATTCATTTCATTCATTTCATTCATTTCATTCATTTCATTCATTTCATTCAAAACTTCAATGTTTTATTTACGTTATATTATTAAATATTATAATATTTTGATATTCATTTCGAAAAAAAAAACGTACAAATATGATTAGGAAATATTTTCGTGTAAAGCTGGTGTTGGATGACATAAATATTATGACATCTTAATATGTAAACTATTAGTAATGCAAAATAAAACAGCATATAAAATCGCTGTTTGTTATATGGTAATGCAGTTCTCTAATGGTTGAAAATTTTAGGAACATTAGTTTTTTATATGTGTTGGTGCAAATGAATATATGACCAATATATTATTTTTTTTGTAATGGGAAAAAAAAACAAATGGAGTGCTGGATTAGCGTGACTATTCCAAAAAGAAAATAAGGTTATATAAGGCATATTCTGCTGGAGATCAGTCTAATTGCCTAAAACCTCCGTATAAGGGTACAAATTTATAATTTTGTTGACCAGAAACTTCACATAAGCTCCTGAAAAATTAAAGTTTTTAAAGTTAATAATAATTATTTGAAAAAGTAAGTTTTTATGTGCCACATTATAAATTTCTTCACTTTATTAAAATATATAATTAAAAATATTTCAAAAGAAACATTTCATCCAAAAACTATAAAAGATAATTTAATTAAATTAAACTGGATTAAGAAATTTTGTTTTTAAATAATATTTTAATAAAGTAAGGTTATTTATGAGGCATACAAAATTAGAAAACAAAAACTCAAATTCTTGTTGGTGTGAACTTAAAAATTTGTATTTTAAAATAGTACTGCAAACGAGGCAAAAATCCATTTGGCAACTAGTCCTGATTAAATTGGTAAAGATATTTAATACTCAGAAGGCTATATAGACAGCGAAGGCTGTTACACCTAAAGCTGCATCTGTGAAATATCCACTATCAAAAATAATTCAGGTATATGATCAGACATTTTTACTGTGAAAGACATTTATTCACATAATAATTTTTCTTTGAACATTATTATTGAAATCTATTCTACAGCTCACAAAAATCCATTTTTCTTGGGCTGGGAATACCCTGGCCACAATCCCCAAAGTCTATTGGCTTAAATGTTCCGGCAATGGTACCTTAGTCTACATACATAACCCCATAATCAGCAAAATCAAAGTGAAGTGATAAGTGTGATGCTAAAAAAAAAAAAAAAGAATAATACTAAAGCTAGAAATAATTTAAATAATTACAATATATAGTGTTAGCTTACCAGTTTGAATTTTTACTTCGTATGAAGAATTTAAATGAAACCACAGAAAAACAAATTCAGTAAATATAGTAAAAGTGATTTTTAAGAAAACGTCTAAATAATACTAAAAGATCAAAAAGAAAAGTGAAATTTTGCAGAATTATATTTACTTATCATTATATATTCACTTCAATTTTGTTAATTATTAAGATTTCAATTTATATTATGCTTAAAATCGTAATTAAAACCACTAAATGTGCAAAAACTCGACAAATGTCATATGAAAAGTAATGAACACAAAAATATAAAGAATTTAAATGTAAAACAAAGTGAGAAAAATTTAATTCATATGAGATAGAATCTAAATATTAAACAAAAAAAAAAACGTTTTATTATAATAAAATTAGTGATCTATAAGAATTTAAGAGAAATCTATGATAAAAGTGTCCAAAGTTCAATTTAATATCAACGCGCACCCCCTAAAGTAGGCACGGTTTTTTTATTTTTCTTCAAAATTTAAAATTTAAAATACTATTATTCTATTAGGAATATTTTAAAGAATTATTTCTACATCAACCAACAATATTCATATTCAACACATCAATAAGGAACCTGCGAAAGATCTTTCTCCGGAATCCTGGAAAAACGTAAGTTTTTATTTTTTCTATATAAATATTTTTAATACACGTCCGTAAAATAACTAAATAAACAGAAATACATACATACCCTAAATCTATGTTAATGAATAATGTTAACAATAATCAATGTTAATAACATTGAGTGAAAATGTTAACATACTTGCCAATGTTAATAATAATTGCCAATGTTAAAAGTCACGTATGTTAAACAAAATTTAGTGTGTGTATGATATTTTGGTTATTTTATATTTTTCGTGAAAATAAACAAAAAAATCAAAGAGATTTTGAAAAATCATTAAAAACCATACCAAATTTGGTACATAAATCTTTATTTATTCCGTAAAAATTAACTAGAATGTATTCAATTATTTTAATGTTTTGAAGAAACAAATAAACCAACGGTATCCTACAAATTTTGCTATATATTATTCACCGTATTAAAACCCCAATAGGAAAAAAAACAGAATAAGACAATTCTTTTATGTTTTCTTAAATAATAGTATATTAAAAATTTTTTTAAATAGAATATTTTTTTTAATTTTCCTTTTTTTGATATTTCGTATTTTTATATTTAATTAAGTTTTTTTTTAAATTTTTATTATTTGCCCTAAGTTTTTTTTGCTAAAATGTTAAATTATAAACTTAATTACAATTTTTCTGAAGAAAATCATTGTTTTATATATTGTATAAGTTGAAATTTTGGTCTATTAGCTTTTATTTTTGTTGCATAAAAATCTATTTAAATAAATGATTTGAATTTTATAATGAATCTTTAAAAATAATATTTGCCTTTTGAATTCTGATTGTCTGAAGAAATAGGTTGACGAGTATATATGGGATCATGCCACAAATTGTTGCATTCCACGACATGATCATGGTTGGGTGGGGAGTTAATGTGTCAACATCTAAACACATTTAGGTCCATAAATCTATCTAGAAATTCTTTACCTCTAATCTACATACTTCCTTTATTTTTATGATGCTAGTATACTTTTGATTATTAGCGTGCACAATTAAAGTAATTCAATCTGTAGCTCATAATTTGAACAGTTTAGTACTTCTTAACCTACCCCATTAGCCGACGAGATGGAAGCCGGAAATCAAGTTGCATGCTACTATTAAACTAAATTAAAAGACCTATGTTGATTATTAAAAATAACCAAACGTTGTTTGCTACATGGTACGCTTTTAGCAAAACTTATTGCTTCTGGTGTCGGTAATAACTTCTCTCGATTTATATCGAGCTTTCTCAGAGATCGCACTATACGAGTTGTTATAGATGGAATCTCATCCAACGAGTTCAAGATTAATTCAGGGGTACCACAAGGCTCCGTCCTTTCTCCTACTCTATTTCTTATCTTTATAAACGAACTTCTATGTCAAACTTCCAACCCCATACTCTTTTGCAGATCACAGTAACATTTGCCATTCATATGCGTTCAATTATAGACTAAGCCTGTTGAAGATTGGGGCAATGAGGCAAAACATGAGTCATACGATTAACCAAGATCTTGTGACAATCCCTGAATGGGGTTGTGCGAATAGAGTCGAATTCAATGTACGCAACACTCAATGTTGTATGTTAACAAACAAACGCACAACAGATCATGTTGCTCCAATCTGTTTTTATGGGTGGTGTAAAAATTAAGGAATCAGAAGCTCTTGATGTTCTAGGGATGAGTATTCAGAGCGATGTCCGCTGGACAAAACACATTTTTCGAGTGTCAAAAGAAACATTCAAGTGCCTCGGTTTTCTAAAACGGTGTAAGACAAATTTCACTCCTTCTGATCTCCTTACTATTTACACCACATATATCAGACCGAAAATGGAATACTTAGAACTCTCATGTGTGGGCCGGTGCTTCGAAATCTATTTTGGAGTTACTCGACCGCGAACAGGAGAGGGCGAAGGTGCTTATCGGTGACAGTAGGGTATCCAGCTCTATTGACTCACTGGTACATCGTCACAATGTGGGTTGTGTTTCACTGCTCTACCGATACTACAATGGTATGTACTCTTCTGAAATTAGGGAACTTGTTCCCGAAACTTGTAGTTTTTTACGCAACACACTTTCCTCGGCAAAGGCTCATTAAATCGGTTTCGACTGTACAGTGGATCGCGCAACAAATTACAGGGAAAATTCGTTCTTTAGCCGTACTGTCCGTATGTGGAATAAGCTTCCTCCTGAAGTCTTTCCTGTCACTTTCAATATAGAAAAATTCAAATCAAATGTTCACAAACACATCCTCCCTCCCATAACCTAGTTCCAACACAATGCTTTGTATGAGTAGGTGTAATCTCCTGAGTGCTGGTCCAAGAAAAAAAAAAACACTCAAATATGTAAAAAGCAACGACAAACTATTCGGCGGAATTTTGTTACTCCTTTCAGCTGATTTCAGACAAACACTTCAAGTCATTCCACGTACAACGTACGCTGATAAGATTTGTACTTGCTTTAAATCATCGCCACTATAGCATAATGTCTAGCATACGCTTTCAAATACTAAAGGATCCATCCGCTGACACAATCTTCAACCAATCGTTAGATATCGGAGATGGAAAATTTACTGTCTATGAAAATGGATTTTGGTAATATAAGCAGATAACTGATGATCATATAAGACTAATACTAATTTATAAAAATCGAACAACTAATTACTAAGATATCCCTACAAATATATTTTAAATTAGTTTATTATTCTTCTAAATATAAGAAAATTTTTGCTAAATGTTTATTATCTCGAGATCACCTTATGGTTCCACTCTAAATATTTTACATATTGTTAATCGTACTATGATTTATAATTGAGGAAAATAGTTAGAAAATGGAAGATATGTCTGTTGGGATATCCTTTGTTCAAGGACAATTATTTTGTTCAATACATCGTTCTTACTTAACGAAATTCTTCTTTAAAATAAAATGTATTTCAACCAAAGACTTAAATTTGATACCAATATCAAATTCAAGTCGCTATTTGTAAGCTGCAAGGAGACAAACCAATGACATAAAATATACTAGTACTTATGCATGTGAAAGAAGATTGTACTATTGCATATTAACATTATTTATTTATACTTTTCTAAAGCTTACGTCATACTAATTTTATATTTATATGTATTCGAATTAAATAGTTTATTCCGTTCTGTAGTTATTATGTTTAAGCTATTTCTATAATTCTTTTATATATTATTTTTTTATTTCACTAAATAGAAACAAAAAATTGTACTTGACACTTTCTTGTAAATATACTTCTTTGGTTTTTTTAATTTGGAAACATTTTAATACTTAATGAGAAATGCTTCCACAGAAAGAATGACCATTCCAACAATGTTTTTCTTCTTGTTTTAGTTTAGTTGGAAGTTTCGTATATATTTAGCTGACAACTACAAGGGCGCCACGACAAAATAGATATTAATAATGCACATATTTGTGTATCATACAGAAATGCATGTGGAAGTACACTCATTTCTGTAAATATATTTAAGTTATTTTTATTAAGCAATGTAATTAAAATCTTTAGATACCAAATGATAATTACACTGTTAATATTAGAAATTGACACATTTTGGGTCGTAGAATCAATTTTTAAAAGTAAAAATTTCACATACTTCACTTTCTTGAACAAATTCGACAGCCAATTAAAAGAAAAAATAATGATAGTTTAGATCTTAGTAAAATTAATGGTTAATTTCCATGATAATACTAATTTAACTATTCAAGCCGTTTACGTGCCCAGCTTTTTACGATAAATTATACCATACCATATGTGGTAAATAATTTCACTCCCATGTAAATTTCTAGTTATTTTTTTATAATTTCTAGTTATTTTTTTGAATTTACATAAGTACATTTATTATCTTAATTGAGCTATTTAACACCGATAGATAACATAAGTAATTCATTATCATAAATATTTTAAAAACTCGCAATAAAATTTGTATTTCTTTACGATTTAGTATATTCGAATTAAAGTTTTTTTATTATTATTATAGCTTTACATTCACAGATTGTGATTTTAATTACTTGTATTTATAAATTTGCTACCTCGCTGCTTGCAACTTATTATGTACAGCTTATTTTTTTATAACCTACACCACCATAGTGGAGAAGGTATCATGCGTTTATGCTGATGTTTGTAACACATCAATTTCATGTGCGCATTGTACAGGTCGCAATTTTAAATAATTTTTCATAAAATTTTGTTCATGCGTTTTTTGGATCTAGGATAGTCTATTAAAATTGCTTTAAATTGGTCCATACAAATGTTCTTCCGAAATAGAACCTTATCGCTCGTAAATGTCAATGTTGGTTCCTGGTTGTGAACTCAACAAAAGTAGATCTGGTCAAGTTACCATATATGATGCTGGCAAAACAATAAAAGAAAACACCGGATTTAATGATGATTTTAATTAAAGATAAGTAACAGAGCTATATTCGGCTGTGGCGAATCTTATATACCCATCACCAAATTATACTTTAAAAAAAAGTTTTTTATATTTTTAGGTACACAAAATTTTTTTTAATTTATTAGCAAAAAAATTTTAGGGCAAAATATTTTTTTTTAATTTAATTTAATTTTTTTTTTTTAATAAAAAATATTTTTCCCAATTTGGACCAATTATAGGTCCGACTTATTTTGGCCTTATATACGCCGTTGCAAAGGACTTTGAAATATCTACCATTTGATATCCATATTGTTTATATTAATGTTTTAGTAATCCAGATATAGATAAAAAATTAGCAAACAATCGAGGTTGTCCTTATATCTCAGCCATTTGTGGGCCGATTATCTCGATTTCAAACAGTAACCGAATTTAAAGAATTCCCGATATATTGATGTATTAATCATGTTTTTAAGTTATTTAGGTGATTTGCAAAGTTGATTTCAACCGACAAACGAACAGACGGACATGACTATATCGACTCCGCTATCAACAACGATCCTGAATATAAATATATGGGGCATTTCATGTCAAGTGAACCAACTTTTTTTTTTGTCTTCCGATTTGGACTTTTTTTTGCAAAATGGGCCCTTTTTTAAATTTTTTTTTGCTCTCCTAAGATATCCAAAAGCTCTTAAAAAAATAGACCTAAGCTTTCTTTTGAGCAAAAAAGAAATTTTAAAAAGGGCCCATTTAGGAAAAAAAGTTCGATATTGCAAAAAAATCTCAAAAATTGTATGACTTGGGTTACAAAATATTTATTTTGATAGATATCCCACAAAGCGACCAAAAACATCTTAAAGCAATGGACCTAAGCTTTATTTTGGAAAAAAATTAGATTTTGCAAAAAAAGTCCCAATCGGAAAACATCGATTTCAAAAGTTGGTTCACTTGACATGAAATGTCCCATATACTTAATGGGTCGCAAATGAAAAATGTAGAATTTTCAAACGGAATGACAAACTTATATATACTATTGCCACTCATGGTGAAGTAATTTAACAACATTCCATTATTTTTTCGATGTAAGTAATACAATTTATTTTAACTAATTCAAAAATAAAGCGAAAACGAATGTTTAATAAACCGATTCGATATAATACAAAAAATTCATATTAACTAGTCGATAATTAGGTAGTGATTATCCTTAAAAACTGCAGCAAAATAAGTATAAAGCTATGCCGAATCTTATATACCCACCATCAATATAAGTTTTGTATAAAAACATTTATCTGGTTACCTGATTTGATTAGGTTAGGTTCCATGGGCAGCCGCTCCTCAAGCAGCTCACTTGGGTCCATTCAGATCTGATCCCATTGTGATACCCAAGGGGTAGTCGTCGGGGTATTTATAGTACTTCCGTTGACTCCAAATTAAACCAGCCAGATTCCCGGATGAAGGAATAGATACGTCTCAGATTAATCCTTGCTAGCTCGTCCAAACATGATAGGAATGGAAATCCGAGGATGCGTTCCCTCAGGTTAGTCAGAGCCGGACATTGGCAGAAAAGGTGATGCACAGTCTCTTCCTCTTCTTCATTAGGGCAGCTTCTACAGTAATCATTGTACCGTAAGCCCATTCTTCTAGCATGTGTCCCGATTATACAGTGTCCTGTAATAAAGGAGACAATTAGCCTTATTTGCTCACGACTATAGTCTATAAGTAGACTCGTTCTGCTGGCATCGTATACGGGCCAGGTCGACCTCGCTATAGCACAGGAAGGTTCAATTGTCCATCTGTTTTGTGCAGTCTCATATAGTTTCTGCTGAACAGCCATCTTGCATTTAACAAGGGAAATACCAGAAAAGGGGTCGATCGCCTCCTCACTCATCTTCTCACCACTTTTGGCCAGATCATCTGCTATATAGTTACCCTGATTTCCATCGTGTCCAGGGACCCATATAAGCGTTATCTTAGAATGTCTCGCTATCTCATTTAGGGATATCCGGCATTCCTCGGTTAACCTAGATGTCGTAAAGACACCCGCTATTCCGTTTACGGCAGCCTTGCTATTAGTAAGTATACATATATCACCAGATATTCGATAATACCTCAGCCAGTTGGATGCACGTTTAATGGCAGTAATTTCCGCCTGAAGAACAGTACAGAAGTTAGGTAGCCTAAAGTAGGATTTTATCCCTAAGTTTTCAATATAGAAACCTCCACCAACCCTGTTACCCCTATTAGAGCCATCAGTGTATATTCGTATGACATCAGTAGGGGGGAAGAGTCCGCGTTGCCATAAATCCCTATCCGGGATCATAATATGAAAATGCCTATCGAAAAAAGGTTTTGCGATGCAGTAATCGACATTACCATGAATGTGCCCATAGTAATTCAGTATCATAGAGTGTCCAAGGACCTTACCAGACCATGAACAGCCAGCATTTAGTCTCACAGCAGAGTTGAGAGCCATTTGTATCACCATCAAATCCACTGGTAACCAGTTTAGAATAGTGAAAAGTGCCTTAGAGGAGGTAGACCTAATAGCGCCTGTAATCAGTATCGCGATAGTCCTTAGAACTCGTTCAACGGCCTTCCGGTGAGTAGCATTCTCCAGAGCCTGCCACCACACCAATACTCCATAGAACAAGATGGGTTTAACGACTGCTTTGAAAATCCAATTGATACCTTTCGGCATAATACCCCAGTTGGAACCAATTGCCTTTTTGCAGGAGTAGATGGCCACATAGGCCTTATTAATCCTGTTCTGAATGTTCAAATTCCAGGACAATCTCTTATCTAGAATGATGCCAAGATACTTAGCATTATCCCTGATCTCAAGACTGATTCCATTCAGTCTAGGTGGTCTAAAGTTATCGATCTTATACCTCCTAGTGAAGAGAACCAATTCCGTTTTTTGGGGATTCACACTAAGTCCGCTTGATATACTCCACTCACTCAGTGTACTTAGTGCCGATTCCATACAACTAGATATTGTATCCAGAAATTTACCAGATATAAATACTGCAACATCGTCAGCATACGCGACTGTTTTAATCCTTCTGTTGTCCATCCTGACCAACAGGGTGTTCATAGCCAGATTCCACAGAAGTGGTGATAGTACACCACCCTGTGGGGTTCCACGATTGGCCACTTTTGAAACACTAATGCCACCTAGGGTGGCACATATGACTCTATAGCCGAGTATCTTCCCGACTAGTCGGCGTACACATAGATCAATCCCAAGTTCGTCCATCGCAGATAGGATGGCGTCGGGCCTGACATTGTTAAAAGCCCCTTCAATATCAAGGAAGGCAACAAGTGAATACTCTTTATGTGATAGTGACTCTTCAATGGAGCCAACTAACGAATATAGAGCTGTTTCAACAGATCTGCCCTTAGTGTAGGCATGTTGGGATTTAGAGATGAGTTCCGTCGGAATGGTCATTCTCAGGCTTACGTCAATCACCCTTTCTAGGGTTTTCAGCAAAAAGGATGCGAGACTAATTGGTCTATAATCCTTTAGTTTAGTGTGAGTCGCCTTTCCTCCTTTAGGAATGAAGACTACTCTGCATCTCGTCCACCATGTGGGAATATAGGTCCATCTTATGCACGCTGTGTATATGTTGATGAGCCAAGGTACAACTATTTCTTCATTCTTCTGAAGATCAGCAGGAATAATACCATCCGGCCCAGGGGATTTAAACGGGTCGAAGCTTTTAATTGCCCACTGAATTCTTTCCCTGTTCACCGGAACAGAGTTATCACACGGAGCAACGGAATCAGCAGCCCCATTCACAGTATCAACATCAACTGGGAGGCAGCCTGGGAAATGAGTGTCCAGTAGGACCTCAAGTGTTTCCTTACTATTCAGAGTCCAGCTACCACATGGTTTCTGTATATAGTTTGGTACAACCGGAGAGGTTGATAGAATTTTTCGTAATCGGTTAGTCTCAGAGGATCCTTCCACGCCGCTACAGAAGTCCCTCCAGGCTTTCCTTTTCGCATTCCTCGTAAGGTTCTTGAAGTGGTTCAATGAGGACTTGTATGCCGGCCAGTTACCCAACCTGTTAGCCTCGTTGAACAGTTTACGACACGCCCTTCTGGCCCTTCCTGATTTGATTGGTTTTTTATTTTCTATCAACAGAAAATATATGTGGTAAATTTCACATTGATAGATAATAATTTATTTTCCTGTTGTCGGCCTTATATAGGAGCTACAGATAGTTATGGATCCATAGTGTATTTAAGTGTTTTTCAGAAGTGGTTTTTATATGGGGGCTATGAATATTATGGGATATATGAACCTGATATCGATATCTGTAAAATATTTGTGTGTATTTAAGTGATCGGTCAAATATCGACCGATTCAAACAAAAAAGCGTTTTGTAATTTATTTGTACATGGAATTTATTTTTGCTGAATTTTTTAAGGCTACTCTTATTATATAGGCATAGAGCCATATTCTAGGAAGAACTTTGTATGGAGGCTGGGAGAAATCATGAAACATTTCTAACCATTTTAAAAAGAGCTTGTGTTTTTATCAAAACAAAAATATTTTCCAATTTTTATTATATTATTTGTAATACATTTAAAGAAAAAAACAGAACATTTTCAAAAATATCACCTTTTTAAGAAGTTGTCTTACATTTTAGTACATACCTCTGGTTTTATCTGATTTTGTCTATTTTCAATACCAAACATTTGTGATTAATTAAAAATATTTTGGAAAAATTGCATCCATGTGCGTCTTTTCCCCGGGGACCTATAGTGATAACAGCAGACAGTCGGACACAGCTAAATTGACTTAGAATTTTATAAGGGTCTAGATTATAGATATATATATATATATATATAGGTTCTGCGACCAATATTTCGATATATTTCAAACGGAATGACAAACTGAATATACCACCAATGTTTTAGGTGGTGGGCATAAAAACTAAGCTTAAAGTATCATAAACTCTTATGGCAACATCAATGAAATAAAAATCAGGAATGGCTTATTCGGTTTTAACAGAAAAAATTGTTTTCAAAATATACAAAATAAAATCTAAATAAAATTCAATACAAATAAGTTTTTTATACCAGTGCACTATGTGCCCATTTCCAATTTTTGCGGCAAAAAATATTTCCAAGAGAGCTAAAGAAGCATTTTAAACAAATTGGCAATACACCACCCCCTCTTTTCTAATAAACACCCCCCCCCCCCACCAGAGCAACTCTCCAAACATTTTCATAAAAGATTTGAATATATATTCTCCTAGCACTTTCAATAAATATTATATTATAATATTATAAAAAATTTGACATTAACCCCTTTCAATACCTTTTTTTATAAACCCCATCCCATAACTCTCCAACAATTATCAAAAAAAATTTCAATTTATATTCTCATAGCACTTTCTACAACATTTGGGGCTCCGCTATAAGTAAATTTTGGGTAATCAATTGTGTATGTCTTTGATAACCGCTACAGCTATAAAACTTGCTAAATTAAGCTCTCTCGTACAAGTAGTTACAAAAAATTTTAGTATGTTTCTAGAATAAAGAAAATTATTTACTTAGGTGCAAGTATGTCCAAAAAATTTTAGTATGGCATGAAGCCTGACTTTACCACAAATAACCACTTATGTATCATTCCTTGGGCAAATTCAGGCAACGTAAGTTCTATACTACAGAAGACAAACAACTTTTTCGCAACTTCATAAAAAACATGACTAATAACAAGTAACAGAGCTAAATTCGGCTGTGCCGAATCTTATATACCCATCACCAAAGTAAACATATTTACGTACATTGCCTTTACCCATGCAAAACTCTTCATACAGCAACAACAACAAAAAAAAATCATATCATATCAGATGCAATTGCAAAACATTCGATAATCATATTCACACTTTGACTGCTCACTGATAACTAACCAAATAAACAAAAAAAAATAAAAAATTAAAAAATAACAACAACAAAAATGAAAATAAAACAAGTTAAAGTTCGGCTATGCCGAATCTTAAATACCCTCCACATAAATTGGATGAAAATTATAGAAATTACATTGGTATAAACTAGAGTTTCCAATTCGGTTTTAACCGAAACCGAAACCGCGGTTTTTCAAGGCCTAAAACCGAAACCGAAACCGACTATTATTCGTCGGTTTTGACTTTTAATCTATTTTCAGTAGAAAAATTCAAAATTTAGAAATGAGAAACAAACTTTTTCATCCAATATCGCTAAAAACAAATAGTTAAAAACATCTTAAGATTTGTTTAAATTTTTTAACTTGTATTACAATAATTGCTTCAGATGATGTAATAGGCTGCCTTTCGTAGGGTAAATAATGGAAAATGTTTGTAACAAAGTTATTTTCAAATATCCGATTAAAGTATTGAGTACTAGCTAACCCGGTTCGCTTCGCCACCCAAATGGAAGAAAGAAATAGTACTATTAAGTCTCCCTTTGTGAATTAGTACTAATTCAGGAAAATATGTCACTAGTTTCATGTTTATTGATTCATTGTAATGTGGACTCTGCACCATAAAGACCCACATTTTGCTTTTTTACTCAGCATCATGAATGTCTAATTTCATATTTCCATTATTATAGAATGTACCATTATAATCACCTATTGTGAATTCTAACTCATTCAGAATCATTTGTGCCTAATTTTCAATTTTAAGGTTTATTATTATAATATATTCAAAAAGTATCTTTACAATAAAGAAAAATAATAACATTAATTATTCCTTTTTAATTCGCGTTTCTAGGTCCATCGTTATACAGTATTCAAAAAGTACTATTAGTTGGAAAAAGTACCTGCAAATCCCATTTTTATATTCTAACTCAGTCGGGATCATGTGTGTTTAATTTCCGGCTTATAGGTTCACTATTATAAAAATTTCTATTAGAAGAAAAAATAAAAATTTTCCACACTTAAAACAGTGTCAAGTTTGAAATTTCAAAGTAATTTCCTGATTCTAGGTTCAATATTATAGAAAATTCAAAAAGGACTATTTGAAGAACGAAAAAATACTCCTGAGTTTGGTTTAGTTCTCCATTTTTGGTATCATAATACAATTGAGCACGCTTTTCATGATTATTTCTTTACTGAGAAGCATATTAGCCAACTTTAATGTATATAAGCTAATTAATTAAATATATTAAAAAAGTACCATTCAAAGAAAAAGTACCAATTTCCTTTATCCTCTTGAACATTCGTCAAGTTTGAACTTTAAATTTGTATAGCATTTCCTATAATATCAACTGATTTAATAGTTAATAAATTAACCCAAAACCGAACCGAAACCGATCGGTTTTCAATTTTTTAAAACCGAAACCGCGGTTTTGAAAATTTTCGGTTTTTTGGAAACTCTAGTATAAACACTATAATATTCATATTCAGTGTTTGTTATTGGGACTTAGCTCCGATTATGATGATTGGTAGAATGTTAATGTAATACAGTAGTTTTCGCTTATAGTCTACAAATACAGTTGCACAATTTTTGCGGACTATAAGCGAATTAGGACTATAACCGAATTTCTTTTTAAGCCACTTTATGGATTATAGATGAATCCTGATATAATACACATTTTGAACTATATACAAATTATATACTTTCTTCAATAAAACCAATTTTTTTAAACAAAATAAAAGTTTATTTAAAATATAGTAGTATAGTAGTATTTTATATATTGTTAGAAAAACTAGTTTACGCAGAAGATATTTTATTTAAAATGTATAAAAATGTTATCTAATTCAGCAATTTATAATTGAAATAACTTACCACACATAGTGCAGTTTCATGAATGACAAAGCTCAAGTTTTTAACCTTGGGTCTTCCAATTTGTTTTACATTTTAGTTTTTCTTTTTGGGGGGGCTATTATTATTTCACACATAATTCCTAAACACATAAAATGCAAAATCGCTGATATAGACTTTGACTAAACACACTTCATAAAACCGCTATAACTTTTGTAATACACGACAACCGACATTTTAAATGAAAACTGCTTTTGCTATATACTCGTTGTAGGGTAGTCGGTCGCCCTGATGGCCTATACATTTGTACTTGTTTTTATTATTTTATTATATAAATAAATAATTAAATTATTTATGTTTTAGTTGCATTAAAAAATAAAAACATACAACTCAGAGAGCTTGGGCGTAAAAAATTTGCATGTATATGTTTTATGTGGCATACAACATCGATATTATCAACATAATCTCTTTTTGTATAAATAATTTATTGCCAGAATACATACAATTTTTATCCATTTATCTAGAGCATTTGTATTCGAAGCACGTTTCAACAACTGTTTTATTTGAGGAACCTAATGAAATATCTATTAAAATGTTATTTGCCTGTTTACAAATCAACAGTTCGAGTAATGATGGCAATATGTATGTATGCATGAATAATTGCCAATACCAGTATGTACTGTGGGAAGTAAAAATATAATCTCATTCATTTGTTTCCATTAACGTTTTAGGGGAAATATGTTGTGGTTTTCCAATAAAATATTGACCTTAAAGGCACGTTTCATGGCTTATAGGAATTTTGTGATAAAAATATTTTAGTTAGATTAAAGCAATTAACAAACCTATAAATAATGCTTAATATATGTTTAAAATAAAGGTTTAGTTTATATTAAAAAACTGATGCACCCACTGATTTAATGAATGTAAGGAAGTCAAATATTTACTTTATAAAGCGAGAACCCTATTTTAAGCAACGCTGTATTTTTTAAATATCTACAGTGATTTGATCCAATAAATGATATTTTCAAAATAAAATCTTAAGTTTTAAATAAATTTCAATGGGGTTTGTTCCAAAAACAAATAAATTGGCTAAATAAGTCTGATAATGGCGGGTTTTGATACCATTAGCTCTAGCCGCATTACTGATGCAGAAAATAATTATGAAGTGTTCGAATATGAATTTTAAATACTGTATTTTAAAACCACATATAAATTTATTCGAATACATTTACAGACAAACTAAGTACTTCCCAGCAGTTTTACAATTATTCAATGTATCCCTTAGAGACTGTAATTGTAACTAATGTCTGAGCACTTGGCTGACTCCAATTTATATATTGTGGTTCATTTGATACGCATGTACTCTTTGTGGTACAGAGAGATGTTAACTGGTTACTTTAGACATCGCTGGTAATCTAGCGTGAAGTCAATTGTCATATAAGTATCACTAAGTAATCTAGAGTGTAGTCACTCAAAACGTTTATTTTGTACGGTACTCTTTTTTAAGTAATTCGTACAAACTGGTTTTATACAAATTGTGTTGATATAATTCCAACACAATTTATATTGATTTTGTCAGTTTGTTTGTAACACATCGAGATATTCATTTCATGCCCACAGAAGTATATATTCTTGGTCCTTATGAAATTCTAATACGCTTTAGCTATGTCCGTCAGACTGCCTGTTGAAGGCAGGATAGAGCCTACTTAGGAGAATAAAATTTTCCTCAAATATTTTTTGCTGAACAGAAATATGTTTGGTATTAAAAATGTGCCAAATCAGTCGTGTAGAACCAGACAAAATCTGATAAAAATAAATGTTTTTATGCAAAATGTTAAAAAATCGGTTGTGGTGGGTTTACATGATTCTTGTTTCAACTGACTATTTGAGTTCAATTAGCATCCGCTTAGCAACCGTACATGTTAAAATAACTTATTTTGTGGCTAATAAAGTAACCAGTTAGATAGCTAATAAGGTAACTGACTCTATGTAAGCAGTAAGTGAATCCAATGCGTTAACTACTTTGAAATAGCTAGCAGACTGTATATTTGTAATCTAATGGACCACTTGCATAGGACACGCACATGTTAAAGCAGCTAGTCATGTAGCTATTTATGTGACTAGTGATCATCTTAAATAATACGTAAAATCACCAGTTCCAGACAGTCACCCAGATCTGCTGGGTGTAGGTATGCATTTGATAACATTTTAGTATTCATGAGTGCATTTCACAGGAATACCAATTTATTTGCACTGAATTCCTCACCAACTCACACATTGGCATACACATATATAAAATTCTAATTAAATAAGTAGTTATAGAATTCAGTCGTGTATACTTGTATACGCATAAACTGACCATAATAAATTATTGAATTGATTTTTAATAAATAATATTTAAAAACAAATTTAGACCGTGAGTGATTATTAAATAATTTAGCTTAGGTGTACGTGTTTAATTTTACCAGCTTGTTGTTATTTAATTTATTGATTTTTCGGTCAATTTTAATGTTGGACGTTTTGGCGAATAACTCGAGTGTAAAAATATATGTTTATTTACATTCAGCTTTATATTGCAACATATTTGATAGAGGCTTTTTTACCAGAATTGTATTCATTATATAAATTACCAAATATTCATCGATCGCAATAAATATGATTTAATTTTTTGTTTAATTGTTATTGTGTTTATTTAAATCTTAAATATAAACTTAACAACTGTGTCAATAAAAACAAAAGAGTTGGTTTATTATAATTGTCAAAGAAACATTTAAGTATTCCAATACCCAATATCAAATTACTTTCATACTTACAAACTGCAATCTTATTATATAGAAAAAATTATTACCAATATTCACTCAACTAAATATTTTTTGGTTTTCAAATTTAGGGGGAATTTTCGAAAAAAAATAAATTTTTACAGAACTATATTTACTTTAACTCTCACTTTATAATTTGGTAGATACATTTCTATAAACCTTAGACAAAATTATGAATGTCGTGTCAGTTTTTTTGTGGGGCTCCCTTTTGCAAAAGCAGCACTAAATCGTGAGTTTACAATTTACATGGCATTAAACCTTACTCTCCCATGAACAACTACATGTAGGAAACTCCTTTATCGGTTGTTATCCACGGGAGTTCCACCACCCAAAAGACGATAACACCATTCACAATTTCACAAATAAGATGACACAATAAAACATAAAAACAAGTGCTAAATACAAACATTTACAAAATATCTTTACAACAGTTAAAAAATGCACACCAAGAGTAATATAATCCATATTCAAAGACTTATTTTATTGAAAGTATATTTTGGAAAACAACGTATTACTTAATAATTATATTGCTTCACAATTGAATAAATTTATACATTACATAGGGCAACAAAATCGAAAAAAATTTTAGAGGCTTTTTAAACCACTACACAATTTTGATGTGTTCTGGTTCCAGTAGTACAAATATGGTCCAAATTTTAAATTCTATTGAGAGGTTTTTTTTTTAAATTTTTAGTAAAATTGTGGATTTTTTTAACGTTTTACCACATAATTAATGATATCTCAAAAAGGGTCAGACTCATGTTATTAAAATGAACTTATAAAAGTTGAGATTTACACGGCCTTTAATCCGTTTATATATCGTGTTTCAATCGGCTCAGTAGTTTCGGAGTTTTAATAAAAAATTATATGTGGCTTTATCGCAAAGCCACATATAATGGCAATAAAATGAGATATCGATCATAAAAATCAATTGATTCTTTTCGAATTTATTCACATTTAAGTGAATTCGCTTAGGTAGTTAATGTTCTTCTTTCGATTGATTGAATTTTGAAAACGTTTTCTTTATACTACATTAAAATTTTCACATATACATTCATGTCAATTGGCTCAGTAGTTTCGGAGTTATAATAAGAAATTTAAGCAAAAAATATATTTTCTATGTGAAAATAAATTTTTTTTTGTTTTAAAAAAATCACGAAAAATCGAAAACGGCAGAAATTGTTCAGATTTATGGCTTCATCGTAAAACAACATGTAACAAAATGAGATATCGATAATAAAAATCGATGGTTTTTTTTCGAATTTATTCACAATTAAGTGAATTCGCCTATTTTCACAAACTCTTTTTGAGATATCATTAATTATGTGGAGAAACGTCTAACAAAAATTATAGTTTTACTTAAAAACAAGTAAGAGAGCTATATTTGGCTGTGCCGAATCTTATATACCCTTCACCAAATTATACTTTAAACTAAAATTTTTTTTGAATTTTTCTTTAGAAATTGTTTTTTAAAGGTTTTTTTAAAAAAAAAATATTTTAATTTAAAAATTTATTAAAAAAGTCTGGTTAAAAAATTCTTTCCCGATTTTGACCCATTGTAGGTCCAACTTTTTATAGCCTTATATACATCGTTGCAATGGACTTTGAAATATCTATCATTAGATATCCATATTGTCTATATTTATGACTTAGTAATCGAGATGTAGATCAAAAATATACCAAAAATAGAGGTTGTCTCGGATTTTTGCTCATATCTCCATTACTTATGGATGGATTTTGCTAATCTTAAATAGGAAACTTTTCGAAAGCATGTCTGACAGAATTATTGAAGATTTGGATCCCGAAGATATCTGGGGTCTTTAGAAAATTGATTTCAATACATAGTTACAGGGCTAAATCTACTCTGCTATCTATAAGGATCTAGAATATATATACTTTATAGGGTCGGAAAATTATATTGTGGAAATTACAAACGGAATGACAAACTTCTCACGAAGGTGAAGGGTATAATTAAAAAAAAATCTATCCATAGAATTGGAAAATTTTACTACTTTTTTACTTAGGTGGCTACCCAGCAAAAATTTTGTGAATTTTTGTAATGACATCTAGTTACCACATACATTATTTTGTAATGAGTGGTGGTTACCGAGCACATTATTTTATTTACTAGAATAGGTACTTATTTTTGTATTGGTTGGTGTGTTTGTGTGAAAAACGAGACGTTAGCGGTTCTACACCAGTTGAAGCCATTAATTTTTTTGTTCAGATTATATTAATTTATATGTTAATGTTAAAACCATTGTTAACTTACAATAAAATAACTCGTACATGGAACAGCTTGACTATCAAACACAAGCAAATAATGTGTCGGTTCGATTGCCATAATAATAATTTCATAATACATTGGTTTGAAAAATTTGAAATATAATGAAAATTGTAAAAATGTTTTAATTGAAATGTTTGAAATGCAATTAGAAATTTTTAATTTAAGGAGAAATGTAATCTGAAATGTCCAAAATGTCATTGTAATTTTTACAACTATTGTAATCTTTAAAAGTTCTTGCTGTGTTTACTTAGAGCAAAAAGTTCATGCAAATCAGGTGAAATGTCAATGGCGATTTAAAAGATGGAGTTAAGATAAATAAAAACTGCATTTTTTTCTAAGATTAATTTTGTAAAATATTGTTACGTTCTTACCTTTTAAAAAAGGGGTTTATTTCCATTAAATAAACCGGATACTTTTGATTGCAAATAAAAAGCAGTTTTAGTAGTTTAAAATTTGTAACAACTCTTTATTTATTTAAATGTACACCAACAACAGTTTAAATATTCACTCAGTGTCTCTATACACGTCTATCAATTCGCAGAAATACACACACACACTCTATAATGTACAAGTATACACGTACAAGACAGTTGATGTTAACTCTAACAGCGACAATGATCAACTCCACTCACGACTGCCAGCTCTGCCACTATTTATACACACGCCATCAATCGGGAATCTTCTACAATGCTCTTAACGGACATACTAGTACATTCTTATTCTAGAGCTTTCGATGTTTATGTTAGCAGCTTAAACATTTAGTGTTGCCGTACTTACAAACAATGCTAATAACCGCATGCTATCAACATTGTTGATAAGTAGAAGCTTTTACTAATGGACGTGTTTATAAACATGATGAATGTTGCAGGCAGTCGTTACGGACCGTTAAATTCAAATCGCTATTGCACATTCGTAACAATATAAATCAAAATTCTTCTTTTAAATAAATAAATTCAAAATTGAAAACAACAAAGTTTTTTTTTTGCTTCGAAAATGTCAAATTGTATGACAACAAATCGTCAAATGCGGGAAGTTTTGCTTTACTTCTTTAATTTTAAGAAAAGTGCCGTTGAAGCACATCGATTGCTCAACAATGCTTTTGGTGAATGTGTTCCATGGCTTTCAACGTGCTGTTCAGAAGAGGTGATTTTGGTAATTCTCTGTGTTTAATGGGAGCAAAATGAGCTGCTGACTTCTGAGCTCTGATTCGTTTGAATCCAGCATTGCCCAGAATATGCGGCCAGACATGAAATCGTAATATTACATCAGGACAGCCAGTATCGCACCATGTATTTCAACAGTTTGGTCACAGTGTCGTTCATAAAATATTTTGTTATCGGATCAGTATCGACCCCACTGTGCATGAGAATAATACAAATTTAAATCTTGAGAAACAAAAATACATCGAAATAAAAAAAATTAAGAAATTTCTTTGTCCTAAATGATAGCTGTACTTTGTCAAATCTCATTAAGTATTTTCAATTTATTTTCTGTAGAATTGTTTCACATAACTTGCACTATAAGTCTACTCGCAAATAACTCATTACTATGCATGTAAAATTTGATGCATGCACCTTAATCATTATTAAAATGTTCTTAGCAACACAAGAATGATTAAGATGAGGACGTAGATGACGATAAAGTCAATGATGATACTGCAATGTCACTGCACTGTTGTGCAAAAAACAATAAGCTATATTTTTGTTTGCAATAAGCACATGACTAAATTCATGATGCCATAAAAATGTTATATGAAATGCATTAGAATTTTATAGTTGCAAGACATGATACTTGGATGAAATATTATAAAGGAGTTGCCAGGCAACAAACATGATACGATATTTATTAAAATTAATGTATTACAATTTTTCTTTTCGCTAGGGAACGTTTAGTTTTAAAAGTAGATATTAAATAAAAATTTCTTAAAATTTATTTTTTTTTTTATTATTTATAGACTACAAGTAACAGGTAACCTTTTTTGGAAAATACACCCAGAGAAAAAATATAGTTGCACATGTTTACCATAACCATTTCAACATTTTTAAAAGTTTTTAAACAATTTAATGGTCATTGCAATTATATAAATGATTCAAGGTACCACTCATGTGATTATAGCAATCATATCAATGATTATAGTAACTAAGTATATGTTTGTGGTAACCATTTGTATGATGTATTACTTCACCATAATATACTGTGCTCAGATTATGATAACCAAATGTGAGAACAACATAAGTATTATGATATAAAGATTCATCATGAACATGATTGCCATAAACATATATATATTTACCTTAATCATATATATGTTGCTACAATAATGTGAATGATAACTTAAATATATTATGGTACCGCAATAATTTATATAATTACAGTGACCATAATATTGTTAAACAAAATTTTATAAATGTTGAAATGGCAATGGTAAACATGTACAACTATATTTTTTCTCTGCGTGTACTAAGTAATGTTCGTGCATATTCATAGAGAGAGAGAGAGAGCATGCAAGACTTTCTACATTCTAGTACTTTATGATATCGTTGCATACATAAACATAGTATTTTAGAATTCATTGTCGTTAAAACAAATTTTTAATTAAAAATTTTGCAAAATATGTTTGGTATTAAACTTCAATCTTTGTTAATCTAAGAGCAATATAGATGAATTAGTTTCTTAATTGTAAGAATTTACTAATTTTATAACCTAAACAGAAACAGAGAAAACAGATTCGTAGTAGCAACCGAATTTGTTGCCAATCGAATAATTCGGTTGCACACATAGACATTTTCGGTTCTATCAACAGAAAAACAGTTGATGTATAAGAATTTCGGTTGAAGCAACCAAACTTTTGTTACCCCTTCTATAATTTTGTAGCCACAACTGTAAAATTCGATCACAAATAATTTTATTGGCAACAAATTCTGTTGGCATCACGAATCTGTTTTCTATGTGTAAGTAAATAGGTGTACATTTTTTCTTTTACAAAGAATGCTTAAGTACTTATGTCCAATGACATTAGGGCAGGTATAAGACCGTGACTTTTTTAAGGAAACACAGGTTTTTGCATAAAAATCATTGTATTTTTCAACATAGTCTCCTTTCAGATCTAATGTGTATTAATACCAGCGATTCACCAATTTCTTTATCCCTTCCAAAAAATAAGATTTGTAGGTTATCAAAATAAGTATTTGTTTGTGAGATGATTTCATCGTTTTATCAAAATCTCTTTCCACCGAGTCATTTCTTCAGGAACAGAGACAAGAAATAGTCATTCGTGGCTAAATACGGCGTACTATATAGGGTGGATGCGGAAGCAATTGTTAGCCTAATTCATGGACTTTGCCATGGGCACTGCACATGTGTGCACCCTTTGAAATCGTCATTAAACCTTTTGAAGGTAGTCAATGTTGTTTGTACCACGTGTATCCCAAGAAACGGTAGCCTTAACCTTCTTTGGCTCAGATTCACCCCGAGAAACCCACTGTTTGAGTGTTGTTTAGTCTCTTGGTGTGTTGTGGTGGTGGATCCACGTTCCGTCAACAGTTATAAAACTGGACAAAAACTCGTCCATATTGCGGTTGACCAACACCAAATACTCCTGCAAAGATGTCAAACGATTGTGTTTGTGGTAGATTAAAATTGAAACCACTGAGCCATGTGAGATGCTTATGGCTTCAACAAGCTCTAGCAAATTCAATCTCAAATCGCCCAACACCATATAGTGTATTTGTTAAATTGTTTCGGGTGTAGAAACCTTAACTGGGCATCCAAAACGTTGGGCATGTTCCGTGCATGTACGTTCACAACGAAATACATTACGAGTTCTCATAGTATTTATCAAGCTTAGCCTTGGTTTGACTGATGGGTAATTACAGTAAAAAAAATTTCTTCTTAAATTACGCGGTAGTCTAATATCAATGATTGTTAAACACAAACTTAATGAAGCATCTTCTTCAATTTTTGACAAGAGTCAACTGACACATGTGTAATGTGGCTCTTTCAAGATGCGGGAATTTCAAAAAGTCATGATTTTATTGATGCGCCCGCGTTTCATGTAAAAAAAGGAGTTTTCAAAATTATATTATGGAGTTTTTATAAAAACTAGTTTATTAAATTTTAATTAGTTCACCTTAAACTAACTCTGCATATATAAAACCAACCTTAGTGAAATATCCATAGTAATATCTAATGAATACAAATTTAACTACATAGTATATTTATTGAACAATTTCGTTGTTAAATTTATTTAAAGACTATTATTAAGTTTTTGTTGATGCGTTACCATCGTACACAATACTTATCATTTACAATTGTTATACTTTCAACGTAATTTATCACTGCTGACAATGTCACTGCAGCATTTTTTCATCCAGTCATGGTTTTGTAGTGTGTTGTTCTTGTTGTTGAGAGATGGTGGATGATAGTTGCTCTTCAATTTATGCTTGACTTTGTACAAACATGATATGTTGACAAACACCAGGGATGAAGACTAAACTGTAGTTTATAATATCCAGACAATGTTAAATATTTTTGTGGAAAAATAAATTTGTCATGCCACGGCATTATATTGTTTTTTTTTGTTATCATGATTTCAAATAGTTTCAACCATAGTGGATTGTTTTACATACGTCAGAGTGTTATAGAATTTGCTGGTTTATGCGCTACAGTTCAAAACACCTAAAAATATAGAAAGAAAAGTTACCTGTAATATCTTGGCCAAAAGTCAACACGCTGCTATACTTAGGTATTACAAATAAATTGCAGTTAAATTTGTCAAACATTTTAATTTAATTTAAGTTAAAATGCAAAAAAGTATATTGAAAATTCCGAATTTATTTATTATTGTAATACATTTAAGGGCCGTTATTCGCAATAGTAAAAGTTAACATTAAAGCTAACTTTTTCTATTAAAGTTACCTTTTAATATTACGAGCTTAAAGGCAACTTGTAATAATGACCCTAAAGGCCATTATTACATCTTGCCTTTATGTTCCCAATAGTAAAAGTTAACTTTAAAGCTACTTTTTTCTATTACTTAAAGTTACCTTTTACTATTACAAACTTAAATGCAAGTTGTAATAATGGCTCTAAGTGTAACAAAATGGCTATGAATAAAGTAATATGAGAAAAGAAAAATGATTGAAATACTAGAGATTAATTTTTGTTTATTTTTAAACAACTTAAAACATTGATTTTTAAAGAACCCTTTTTGCTTTCTGACAATTTTCTGAATGCAATATTGCGTGTTAATACTTTTGCTTATAACTTTTTCCTGAAAAAAGTCGAAATCGACTTTTTGGTCGGAAAAAAGTCGAACAATAAATCAAGTTATCTCAAAAAGTCGAATAGTCGATCAAATTCGACTATTTAAAAAAGTCGAAACTTCGAAAATGTTCTAAAAGTCAACTTTTTGTTTCAACTATAGAACCCTAGTAGTTAGTTAACTAATATGAGAGTATACTTGTTATAATAATCACATATTAATCATACGCATTAGAGTGACTTCGTATGCTAATGACAAAATAGTTTTTGTTACCAATCAAAATAAACCTTGGTATGTTTAATGATGTTTCCCAATACTTTGGGTCAAGTGATAATCATTCTTGAGCTGGGCTGATTTCGAAATTTGTTCTTTCTACCAAAACGAAACATATAATATGGATTATTACATGAACAAAATACAAATATTTTTGATACCCATATTGATCATGTTTGAAAACACGCTATGTATGAGTATTGAAAATAAAATTTAAAATAAATCTTTAAATATTTACTTTCAGTATTTCCAAAAAAAAAAACTCCTTGAAAAATCGTACAAATTATGGAATTAGATGTAATCTGACTCTAGTTTACAAATTTTGTATTCATGATGTAAAACATTTAGTGAATTCCATGTCATCGTACTTGACATTTGTACGCTTTAAGAGTGCAATATATTTTGCAAAAATAAGTGTATCTAAAAAATATTTATGTCCCATTCAGAGGGTACTATATTAAAAAAAAAAAAAAAAAAAACGGAAGTGATTTTGAGGTACATGTAAAAATTTGCGAATCGTGAGAAATTTTTTTTTTTTGTATCTTTTAATTTCTTACACTAAACCAAATATTTTCCTTCACAATCCGCTATGTTTCAACAAGATCAATCTTTGGATGATTTTATTATGTTTATGACTTAAAAATACGGTCAAAGTTAGAAGTTACAGTAATGTTCGTTTTACTGTAACAGTAATGTTCGTAAATTTTTCGACCTGTAACTCAGTCAGTTTTAGTCCGACTTTAAATAGTTTGGAAAGAAAACTGATCACGATTTGAAATGACGTATATTTTTTGATACATTTGTAAGTTATAACTTTTGTTTTTGTTAAGAATATCTAAATAAAAAACAAAAATTATCAACTTTTTTGTTTTGAGTCGCTTTTCACTGCTTATTTTGATATAAAGGCTTATACAAATTTATACTTATGTAAGGAAATTTAGTTCTTAACAAAACATGGTTTCAATTATTTAAATCCAATGAAAATTGTGAAAGTTATTCAACTTTTCATCAACATCTTTTTTAGTATTTTCTCCCCCAGCGCATGTGAATAACAAAAAATTAAAAAAAAAATATTTACACAATTTTTAATTTACAAAGTAAATTAAAAATTGCTAAATAACTTTTGCAAATATAAACCGATTTTAACAAGTAATGTTCAATTTTTGTCTACATAAAATTGACTTTAAAACACTTTGCAAAAAAAATTAGGTTTTCATAGAAAACAAGTTAGAGTGCTATATTCGGCCGTGCCGAATCTTAAATACCCTCCACCTAAATATGATGAGAGATGTAGAAGCTACATTGGCATGAACACTTTAATATCCATATTCAATATTTGTTATTAGAAGTGCGCTCCTATTATAAGGATTAAGACAATGTTATTGAAATACTAGTAAATAAATATATGAAACTAGCCGAACCGGCAAGCGTTGTCCTGCCATAAAAATTATTTCTAGTGAATATTTTGGTTGTTAAATAAAAAATAACGATGTATTCTAAGTGAATTTGGCATTTTAGGTATTTTTGATGCCAAATGAAGAGAAATACAAACAAAATTTTTTTCGCGAAAAATGATAATGACCTAGCGGTATGAAATGTACTTTACGACCTATTCTCGTACCTACCAAAAATATATAAAAATTCATAAAAAATGGTATATATGTATTGATATTTGGATATTGTTCATACAAAATACTAAAATCTCGGCTAAAAAATGGATAGGTGAGGGTCGGTTGATGAATGTTAGGTATTTTTGAATGCCAAATAAAAAAAAATGCGAATAAAATGTTTTTGGCAAAAAAATTGTAAACACAAATTCTGGATAGGGACACCCTCATGACCTAGCGGTATGAAATATACCTTACGACCTATCCTCATAGCTCCCAAATGTACATACAAAATTTCATAGAAATCGGTTTAGTCGCTTCGGAGGAGTTCAAACACAAACATGGTGACACGAGATTTTTATATATTAGATAATATAACAATTGTAAGAAAGACTAGTTTAAGCAGAAGATACTTTAACTGCAGATTCTTACCATTTTGAATAGAGTTTGTCATTTATTCATATTACTAGCTTGACCCGGTGCGCTTCGCTACCCCTGTCGATGTAAAAATCGGTTCAGCCGTTTAGTAATTATTGTTTAAAAACTAAAGGTACCAATTTTACCCGTTTGAAAAAATTTATAGCCTATTGACGCTTCCAAGTAAGGATCTATCTACGTTCCAAATTTCAATAAAATCGGTTCAGCCGTTTAGGCGTGATGCTCAAACAAACAAACAAACAAACAAATAAATAAATAAACAAACAAACTTACAAAGACATTTATATATTTATATAGATAACGTATGACATTTAACAACTTATATATGTACCTAATAATTGGTTATCATTATCCGATTGGATCAACATTATCCCTATTCACCACAAGTGAAGAAAAAAAATATAAAAAAGGGTATACAAATATATTTAGACAAAATTCAAAATTTTGCATACGGAAATGAGTTATATCACAAAATTTTAATATATATTCGCGATTAATGAATTTTCCGGATATGTGTCTTATATATAATTATGAATCCATAGTCAAAAATTCCAGCAGTATAATTTCTGTCTACTTGTAACTAATTTCTGTTGAATTTTTGATCGATATCAATGTTTATATGCGTTAATGTATTTTTGGGTTGTGGAACTAATTGGAAGCTATGACCTATTATGAGTCAATCATCGGTGATCGGTGTACAATTTTGGTTCAGTACAAATATTTTTTTGGATATTTGTGTAGGTTAATGTGTTTTCCAGAAGTGGTACTTATATGGAGGCTATGACCAATTATTGGCCGATCATCATAAAATTTCGTACAATGATTTTTACATATATTGTAATTTTTGGATTCGAATTTAAACTTGATGAGGGTTTTAGTGATTTTCGGGAGTGGACCTTATATGGAGCTATGGTCAAATATGGATCGATATTTACAAACTACAGTAGTATGATTACTAGATACAAATTACTCATCTGTGTATAATTTTATTTTGATATCGATATGTTTTAGATATTTATACAGGTTAATGTGTTTTTCGGAAGTGGTCCTTATATGGGAGCTATGACCAATTATGGGCTAAACTTCATAAAATTTGGTACAGTTGTTGCTATGTACATATATTAGTTTTCTGTATGTCGAATTTTAGCATTATAAAGATATTTATAAGAGATTTGTGAGTACTTAACTGATTTTCGGAAATGGACCTTATATTGGAGCTACGGTCAAATAAGGACCGATATTCACAAAATCCTGCAGTATGACTTCCATATATAAATTACGGATCTGTGTAAAATTTTGGTTTGATATTGATATTTTTTAGATATTTATGCAGGTTAATGTGTTTTTCGGAAGTGGTCCTTATATGAGAGCTATAAACAAATATAAACCGATCTTCATAGAATTCGGTGCAGCGACTTTTGTATATATGGAGATTATTTGTGTAGAATTTCAACTCAATAGCGATATTTATAAGGTATTTATGCATGTTTAAGTGATTTTCGGAAGTGAACTTTATATGGGGGCTATGATCAAATATGGGCCGCTCCACGAAAAATTCCGTCTTGTGATTTCTCTTAGCACGAAACTTATTTTTGCTGAATTTTGTATGGATACTGCAATTCTGTAGGCATTTATAGACTATAGCACCATATTTCGGGAAGAAATTTGTATGAGGGCTACGAGAAATTATGGACCGATTTTTTCCATTTTCAACAGAATTTGTCCTTTTATCATATAAATAATGTGTGCAAAATTTCATGATGTTCTCTGCAATGAATTTACCAAAAGTCACAAAAATCATGTGAAAATTATAAACATTTTTGGAGGTTGTCTTACATTTTGATCCATAACCCTGGTTCTACCAATTCGATTTTGCTGATTTTCAATACCAAACTGCTTAGAAAAATTATAAACATTTTGGTATACATTTCATTAATTTCACTTATGTATTTTGGACGTGAGAGTGTTTTACACAGACAGACAGACAGACGGACATTGCTCAATCGACTTAGAATTTCATAAGGATCAATAATATATATACCTTGTTGGGTCTCAGATGAATATTTCTCAATGTTACACACGGAATGACAAACGTATATATACCCTCTTTCACCACTTGTGGTGGTGGAGGGTACAAAAATTAAAATAACTACTGCTGAATTTGAAAAAAATTAATAATAAAACGATACTTTTTATAAAAACTTACACAATTTTTTTTTGGAATATACATTTTATAAAATCCTAATTCTTTGCCTATCCATATTTGTTTAAAAATTTGAAATCGGCTTAAAAATGTGTGGGTTAGAGGTAGTAAAGTGCTACGACCTACCCTAAAACTGTTTTTTCAAAATAACTCAACATTTTGAGGGTGTCTCAAAATCTTTGAAAATAGTTTTAATATGTCCTCACCTAGGCCTACAACCCTTAATAGGACGAGAATATCTGCTTTAGCGCTGATCTCAACACATGGGTTAAGTAGAAGCTCTCATTAATATCTTAGTTTTATAGATATCCAAACCAAATTCCGAACAAATATGTTTTTTCTAAGCCGAACTCGCTTATAAAAAACGAACGGTCTATAATTACTCATAGCTCCCAAATAAGGCTCATTTCCGAAAATCACTTTAACTAGCATAAATCTCTTAAAATGCTTATAATCATCTTCTCGGTGTATAGTATCATATGGTCGGGCTTGACCTACTTTCATCCTTTTTATACCCTACACCACCATAGTGGGCAGGGTACTCAGAATCACTTTCTAAATCGGCATTCTAAAATCACTCACGAATATAAATGATATAAATTTAAAAAAAAAAAAGTATTTTTAAAAACATTCACAAAATGTACGATATTTTGAGGCTTAAGTTGGAACCATATACATAATGGGCCTGGGTTACACGATAACATCTTGATTTCGCAAATTTTTTCGAAATAAAAAAATACAACTTAGTTATAAATTTTTTTCACGATCAACGTTTTGTGTACAATAATAATTATATATTTTAAGTTTGTACAAGTTACTCTGATTTTGAAGTTAAATTTTTTTGATATGATATGGATTAGTAAGGATGTAACATAAGTTCTGTTGTAGTACAAAAAAAAAATAATACTCAAAGGATGTTGATAAAAGCGAATAGCTAAAGAAAAAGCATTTGATTATTTTTTTTTTTCAAATTCATATTTATTTTTATAAACGTATGTTTTATAAACGTCTGCTTTTCATACTATCGCAAGAGCCGTATATGGTCAAGCAAAAAATATGTATGCAAATCTTCTCTTTGACAAAAGCTGACCATATTTTTTTGTATTACACTTATTCTCTTTTCAAGGGATGAATGAATATATTTTTCATGCAAGTCTCTAAAACCAAACATATGTACATTAGAGGCCAGCCTATTGGATGATAAATGAATGATGAATCTTAATGTAAGACGGTCGGAATACAGATTATATTACTAGTTTTTGAACTTTAGTATTGTAAATTATATCCAATTTTAAATAAAAGTTCAATAATTTATACTTTAATGTCAAGAAATAGTGGCAGCCTAATGTATATATCTAAGAAATAAATACATACACGCAGAAAAAAAATATAGTTGAACATTGTTACTGTAACCATTTCAAATTTGAGCATAGTTACTGTAACAATTTAAAAATTTTTAACAATATTATAGTCACAGTAACAATATATATGATTGTGGTAACAATAATATGGTTAATTTACGATTCACATGAATATTTCAACCATATATATGGTTACAGTAACCATGTATATGTTTGTGACAACCATTTATATGATGAATAATTTTATCATAATATGTTGTTCTCAGATTATGATATGAGAGCATCATAATATGGTAAGTCCTTCATCATATAAATGGTTGTCACAAACATATACATGGTTACTGTAACCATATATATGGTTGAAATATTCATGTGAATCGTAAATTAACCATATTATTGTTACCACAATCATATATATTGTTACTGTGACTATAATATTGTTAAAAATTTTTAAATTGTTACAGTAACCATGCACAAATTTGAAATGGTTACAGTAACAATGTTCAACTATATTTTTTTTCTGCGTGTATGCAGATTTATGTATGTGTTTTCGTTCTTTTATAAGTATAAGAGTATATTTCACCCAACTATTTTATATCGTATACCATAGTTTACTTTCGAATAAAAAGCGACACATAAACACTATAAATTAACATCATGATCCTTTGTCAAATTATTCAAGCGTATAGGGAACTAAGATTATTTTACGTTTCAATGATTTCTAGTTTTAAAGCATACATATACACAACTTAAAATAACTAAAACACATGGGACGGCAGCTTATTTTCACAAAAGTGTACATAGTATGTTGTTATGGTATCTTATTTACTACTTATTATTTTCTATTAAATTTATTCTTTAATAAAAGATGCTTAGTCCTTTAAATACTAACACGAGTGTTATTAAAATTTGATATGGTTGTTATATAGATTTTATTATAAGTGAGAATTTGATTTGTAGCTTATCACATGTGACTTTCTAAAAATACTTTAACGCTTCAGTTAATTTCATAATAGTTTCAGCATAAACTCAAACCTAAATCATCTTGAATAATATGAATAATTTTGCATCTTAAGTAGTATAAATTTCAAACTATTCAGTAAAAGTCAATTAGTAATCAGAAACAAAGTGTGATTTGTTAATTAAGATAGGGTCATACATGGCAAATATTTGACGAAAAATACGTAACCACTAAATAAAATATATTTGAATTATTTTTATTTAGTTTTATTTTATTTGATGCTGTTTGATCTTACAAAACACTTGTAAGAGTACACAACGTCAAACTAATTTGTCTGGCTTCGCTTTTTTGAGTAAATATTTGCCGTGTGTGATCCAACCTTAGAGGGTAAATATTAAATGACAAAAATAAGAAAAGAGTTTACTTGAGAATTTTAAGACTATGGAATGAAAAAGTACATGAGCTATTAGTGTTTTAGGACTTATTTTGAATTACGTTATGTTTTGCCTTAATACTTTAAAATCTGGTTTTTAGTTATTTAAAAATTTTAACAAAATAAGAACTACTTCGAAAAAATATTTGCAATTTATTTCATATCTTATATATTTTCATCGGGAACAATTTGTTATATTTTACATCAAGTGGCAGCGAATAGACCTATTATTGATAAGACGGACAATGTAGAACATAATGTTGTTTTTAAACAAATATATATATAGATCTTAATCAATCAGATGTAAATTGCAAATTATGACTTTTTTGGAATTTGATTTGACCATCAATTGTAATTTAAATATTACGAAATGTGTACATATAATTGATCATTTCATAAAAAGAAACATCAGAGATTATTTTTTATAAAAAGAAAGTTCTTCTTAACTGTTCCATCATCCAACTGTCACGTCCAGATGATTATGGTGTCTTTCAACACCCTTTAAATTCCAGACTTTCTAAAGTGAATAAACGTCCCTATGTTTTTAAATTAAATCTAATTTTTGAGTTTTTGCACCTTTTTAAATAGATGAGTTTATGTAGATTATTTAAGATAAAAAGTAAGAAAAATAACACCATGAAACTCAAATAAGAACTCAGAAATATGAAATATCGTTATTTCCAACACCTGTATTTACATTTCTTTATAACTGCCACAAAAGTACATGAATATGATAAATTTTTTGCTTAAATTAAATTCAAATATAGCGTTTTCTGTTTTGTTGCAATTTTATTCCGCATACGTTAGTTTTGCACATACGTTTTTTTGTGGCAATTATGGTGCAAATTCTATCTTATGTATGCCGTCATTCAGGGTATATAAGGACTGAGATCGATAAATTCTTAACACACGTTTTTCATTAAACTTTTAACCCAAGTATTATTTGATTTTTTTTTAAGTTACCTTTGTAAAGCATGACAGTTATTATGTTTAATGTCAATAATGTTCATTTGTTGTTAATCTAATTAAAATGAGTGACCAGACAAAAGTGCATATTAAAATTATTAAATATTTTCAACAAAACACAAACTCAAACTTGTTCCAATGTTATTCAACAGTACCGGGTGAACTTGTCCGTTGATAGAAAACCTGGTTCAGGTAGAAGGAATGGCCCACATGATGTTTCTAAAGCCAAAAAAATAGAAAGCATTTTCAAAAGAGCTCCCAACACATCCGGTAGGAAAGCAGCCCGGTTAGCTCAGTGCTCAGACTATTTCGTACGAAAAGTTAAAGCCAATGCAGGTTCAAAAACATACAAGCCTCAAAATGTTCGTGACAAGAACGCTGTTAAAAATTTAGAGGCCAAAAACAGAGCACTTAATGAAGTAAAATTTTATACAAAAAATATACTTGCTGCATAATCGATGACGAAAGGCACGTATGGAAAATTCTTCGCAGCTTCGGGTCAATTTTTTTATATTGCAGATGCTCGAGGGAATGTTGAAGAAAACTTTAGGACCCAAACGCAGACAAAACTTCTCAAAAAGTTCTTGGCATGGTTGGGGCAAAAAAGCCAAACATTTGTTACAAAGGACTCTATAAATACCGAAATTTACATCAAAAAAGGATGTTTCCATTCATAAGACTTCTTAATGTGTCCACTTATTTTTGGCCTGATTTGGCATCTGTCGCTACGGTAAGAAAGGTCTTGAGTGGTACAAGAACAATAATGTGGTATTTGTACTAAGAGAGGCAATTCCTCCAAACTGCCTGTAGCTGAGGCCAGTGGAGAAATATTGGGCTCTTGTTAAAAGAGAATTGAAGAGCACAAAAAGATGTCCAAAAGTGTGGCAGATTTTAAACGGAGATGGATAACCTGTTCGAACAAAATGACATAAAGCTCTATAAAAACCATAATGGAAGGTTTTTCGAAAAAGGTTCAAAATTTCATCATTAGTGATTATAACTATAAAAATATATATTTTTTTTTTTGTAAATTGTAACAATAATTTCAATCAATTTAGTGGTTTTGTTTATATTAATATGTATGTTAAACATTTTTCAAACTCAGTCCTTGTTTTCCTTCACTTGTTTATACTTTTTGTTGAGCCAATCGTGTACTGTAAACCAATTATTTATATACATTCCTATTATAAAGTGAATTAGATAATATTTTTAAGCATTTTAAATAAATTTAGCTTTAAGTTGTCTTTCTAACAATAATATCGAATAAACTAAACTAACTTAAATACGTATTGTTCAATGAATAAGAAACATTTTATATGGATATTCTATTCGTCACACCAATGTCGTTTCTCAGTATATTTAGGTGGTGGTTACTTAGGATTCGGCACAGCCGAATATAGTTTTATGTTTAGTTTTTTTTAGTACTTATTATAAAAAAATGTTAAATTGACTAAATAACCAATTTAATTTTTGATGAAAATATTTTTTTATATTTAACATCAACATTTTTCTCCACACAAAAACTCAGTTATTAAAAAAAACTTGTATTTTGTATGTTTTTGTACAGAATACAAACTTAAATATACATAAACCATTATCTAGCAGTCGACTTTTTTATTTAAATATAAACCTTACAAAGGTAAATACTCCACTTTAAACTTATTAATTAAAATGCATTAGTAATGCATTTGCATTTTTCAATATTTCAAATGCAATGTTTAAATTTATCTTTGACGAATTTGAAAATATATTGAAATTAATTCAAGATAATGTTGTTTTGTGACACATATGTTCTCTATGTTTAACAAACAAACACATTTTTTTTAATATTTAAAAAAAAGTGATTTTTATAAAAAGAAAAAAAAAATACTTTTTGTATGGACATAAGCGTTGATTTTGTGTATAAAGAACTATTAAAAATATTACAACTTCCCGTCAAATTAAAATAAATATATAATAATTTGGTTAATTTAATACTTTTTAAGATTAATTGAAAAAAATTTTACGTTTAGCTAGAGAGAATTACCAAAAATGCATATATAAATTGTTTTGCACTATAAATGGATATTTTTAAAACTAATATTTTTTATGTATTATGTAACCAAGGAAGCATAAAATTACTTTGAAATGCTTCTTAAATCAATGAAATCGGACATCAGCTACATAAGATACGAATAGTTAAAGACTCAAAATCCTTTTTGATACTATTTTTTTAATTTTTCCAAAAATTAAAATCTCAAATAAAATCGAGTTTTTCGAAATTAAAAGAAATAAAAATGAAAATATATAAAAGAATCCAATGAGTATATGGTTACCAAATAGGATTAAAATCGATTGTCCAAATGTGAATTTGTTTGTGATGTACGATGGAATTAACGTTACTGACTGATTGAATGATTCAACATCGCCCAGCCCAAAACGCCAAAAGGTAGATTCATGAAATTTCTTATGTAGATTCACTTAGAAGGAAATTTTGGATTTTCGAAGGTTTAGGGGGTAAAAACAAGTCAATTTAATAACCTTATATCTTTTAAACGGTTACAAATAAAAAAATAAATTGATATATATATTAGACTGTCCACAAAAAATCGATTTTGGAATCTTGTTGGTCTTAACCCCACAAAACGATTCCCCTTTCCAGATATTGAGATAGCCGAAATTTGAGCTCGATTAAACGACGTTAACCCGTGCCGCTCGTCGCTCAAAGTTTGAAAAATCAACATTTTTGGCCAAAAAGCTAACATAAGAAGCTATAACTCCAGAACGGTAAATAATAGAAACACGATTAGTATCTCAAAACAAAGCTAATATTGTTCTTCAAAATATATTTTATATACATTATTCTTGTTACTTTAAGCCAAACAGAGTTACAACAGCTTTTGTCTCCAAAAACGTGACCTAGTCGCGGTAGGAGCATACTTCGTATATTTTGATATTATGTGAAAAATGTTGCTAGTAAGTAAATATTTTTATATTTTATTGTTATTGAATCATAATGTACATCGATTTAGTATTTCAAAAAGATATAAAACACAAAAATTGGTTGAGAAATGTAAAAGTTATTAAAAATTCCCCAGGCCATTAATGTGTCTCAGAGCACTTGATTATGATATGTGGAAAAAAATTTAACTTATTTTGAAAACTATACGAATAAAACTATTTTATTACATAAAATATATCTATGTTTGCTCAAATATAAGTTTTTTTCCTTAAAATATAACGTGAATCTGTTCTCAGCTATGGTCAAAAAAAAATTTTTTTTTAGACGACAGTTTCAAAACACCATTTTCAGTTTTTTTTAAACTTTGTTAAACAAATTTTTAAATTTTTTAAATATCACCGGGTGGTTTATGGTCAATAGATTAGGGAACAAAACAGTGAAAAAATTAGGTCAATACCTCTTATAGTTCAGGTGTACCTGCGGTTTGAATTCTGCGGATTTCGCGAAAAACTCATTTTTTTGGAATATTTTAGAAAATATGTCATAATTTTTTATTGTTATACATTTTAACCAAAATATTTACAGAATATTATTTCTCAGATATTAAAAAATATGTCCCTGAAGTTATATATAAATCGGGAAATCCTAAGGCGTAAACTTTGGAGGTCAAAGGTCAAATTTCGCAATATTTGGAAATTCACATTGAAACATATGGAAATAATCTTTATTTGTCGACCATATTTACTAAAATTACAGGATTTAATGGTATATGGTCCGATATTAAGAATAACATAAAAAAAAATCAAATTAACCCTTTAAAGCATTTGGGTCAAATATGTCCCCAAAGTTAATAAAATCAATTTTAATAAATTTAAAAATAAAAAAATGAATATAATTTATATTCATGCTTTAAAGGGTTAATTTGGTTTTTTTTTTATGTTATTCTAAATATCGGACCATATACCATTAAATCCTGTAATTTTAGTAAATATGGTCGACAAATAAAGATTATTTCCATATGTTTCAATGTGAATTTCCAAATATTGCGAAATTTGACCTTTGACCTCCAAAGTTTACGCCTTAGGATTTCCCGATTTATATATAACTTCAGGGACATATTTTTTAATATCTGAGAAATAATATTCTGTAAATATTTTGGTTAAAATGTATAACAATAAAAAATTATGACATATTTTCTAAAATATTCCAAAAAAATGAGTTTTTCGCGAAATCCGCAGAATTCAAACCGCAGGTACACCTGAACTATAAGAGGTATTGACCTAATTTTTTCACTGTTTTGTTCCCTAATCTATTGACCATAAACCCCCCGGTGATATTTAAAAAATTTAAAAATTTGTTTAACAAAGTTTAAAAAAAACTGAAAATGGTGTTTTGAAACTGTCGTCTAAAAAAAAATTTTTTTTTGACCATAGCTGAGAACAGATTCACGTTATATTTTAAGGAAAAAAACTTATATTTGAGCAAACATAGATATATTTTATGTAATAAAATAGTTTTATTCGTATAGTTTTCAAAATAAGTTAAATTTTTTTCCACATATCATAATCAAGTGCTCTGAGACACATTAATGGCCTGGGGAATTTTTAATAACTTTTACATTTCTCAACCAATTTTTGTGTTTTATATCTTTTTGAAATACTAAATCGATGTACATTATGATTCAATAACAATAAAATATAAAAATATTTACTTACTAGCAACATTTTTCACATAATATCAAAATATACGAAGTATGCTCCTACCGCGACTAGGTCACGTTTTTGGAGACAAAAGCTGTTGTAACTCTGTTTGGCTTAAAGTAACAAGAATAATGTATACAAAATAAATTTTGAAGAACAATATTAGCTTTGTTTTGAGATACTAATCGTGTTTCTATTATTTACCGTTCTGGAGTTATAGCTTCTTATGTTAGCTTTTTGGCCAAAAATGTTGATTTTTTCAAACTTTGAGCGACGAGCGGCACGGGTTAACGTCGTTTAATCGAGCTCAAATTTCGGCTATCTCAATATCTGGAAAGGGCAATCATTTTGTGGGGTTAAGACCAACAAGATTCCGACATTTTTTTTCCCCCATACAAATAGTGGACAGTCTAATATATATATATATATATACTTAAAAAATAAGCAGACAGGTTATTGTTATTTTTTTAAATTCGATCCCTTTAGTGAAGAAAGCGGGGAAAAATTATGTTTTGGTACTTTTTTGCACCCTGTTTATCTTTTGAACCAATAAAAATATAAATAAATTTTAAATCGTATTATTTAAAAAAAAAACAAATATAAATTTGGTACTTTTTACAAATTAGAACTCATAACGGATAAATATGGGAAAATACATTTTATTAAAAACTATTAAGACAATTTGGATATTTTCACAACAAATTAGTGACAATATCATATTCAAGTGTATTTTATCAACAGAAAAAACTTTCAACATAAATATTATCATTTGATTTCAGTTCATAACATTTATAAATAATTTATTAAATACTTAGTAGGAGTTTTTTCATATTTTTTGTTTTCTAATAAAATCTTCATTGATGAAATTGCTACAAAATATAACCAAATTCATTCAACAATTTAATAGCATTATTTATTAATAACAAAACATCATAAAAAATACTTCATTTCAATGAACAAAATTATTGGTACAGTGCAAGGGATTTCGGTTGAAATCAACTTTCCAAATCCCCTAAATAACTTACAAACATGATTGATACATCAGTATATCGAAAATTTCTTCAGTTCGGTTGTAATTTTGACCTTTGGGTCAAAATAGGGAAAATGTTTTTTAACCCTAATTTTTTTAACAAAAAATTTGTTTGTCTTAAATTTTTTTTCACTAATAAATTAAAAAAAAAAAATTTTAAATTTTGGAAAAAAAAAAGTTTAAAAAACACATTTTGAAAAAAAAAAAAAAAAAAAAATTTTAATTTTGAAAAACAGTTTCATTTTTTTTTTTTTAATTTTGCTTACCTAAAAATATATAAAACTCGTATTTTAAATTATAATTTTGTGAAGGGTATTTAAGATTCGGCCGAATATAACTATCTTACTTGTTTGTTATAGCACGCTTTTTCACTCGCTAATCTAGCTTTTCCACAGATGCTCTATTGAGCGAAACTGAATGTTTCGGGTCATTGTCATTTTGAAAAGTGAAAGAAGATGGTAAATTTAAATTTTCTGCACTTTTTCTGAGGTGTTTCCATATATTTCGATTACCCCTCCAATACTATGTTTTACTGTTGAAGCAAGAATTTGTTTTTCAAGCTTTTTATTGGGTTTCCTCCATACCGTTTGATGGCCATCAGATCGAAAAATATTAAATTTGCTTTTATCAGAGAATGGAACTTGGTGCCAAAATTCATGTGGCTTACGTAAATACTGAAGCACTCTTCTGACTGTTGATACGTGAACATCTTTCCCAAACTCTTCTTTAATCTCTGCAGCAATCTGTGTTGAAGATATTTATGGACATAACTTGACCTTTTTGATTATATGGCGGCATTCACGCTCACTTAAGGATCAATAACGACCTGTATATTTAGCACTTTCAAGTGTTGATGCTCCCTTAAAACGTTGCACGATACTCCGAATTGCAAAACGGCTCCTTTCCATAATCTCTCCAATCTAGGCATATGATTTTCCTTGATTGTGTAAATGAAGGGTGATTTTGTGTACAGATACGACCTTTAAATCGACATTAGATTACAATGAACATCCTGTGCCAATAATTAAGTGCGGCACTCTATTTTTAAGTTGTACAACATATTTTTAAATTTTCTTAGAAAAATTTTTATTTTTTTAAGATTTTCTGCTACAAAATCATAAAATATGTGCTAAATTGGCTACATTTTTTGAAGCTGATGCAAAGTTTTAATGTTAAGGAAATATTTTTGTTATGATATTTTTTACGTTTCAGATTTGGTTGATTCATCTTGAATGAATGGTCAATACAGGGCTATTATAGAAATATATTTTTATTAAATAATTACGGAATGCAACTTATTATAATATATCAAAACATTTTTGTATAAAAGCAAAAGTTTCATGTACAATTTTATAATATTGATATTTATTTTATAACAAGTTTAGACAAAAAGGCATGCTCGATAAATAATATTTACTAAAATATTCATTCCAATTATGAATTTCTTTCCCACAGCTATATAGAAGGTGTTGGTAAGTTTAAGTTGTGAATTTGAGCTTAAAAGACCAACGGGGTATCGATCCACAATGCCCAAAAGTGGGGCACCTAGGGTTTTCCATTCGATTTGAAAGAATTTTAGATAAGTAGAATGTAGTATAGTGGAATAGATAAATACATATTATATAGCAACGTGTAGCAAATTGTGTTTTCTTTTCAAAAATTTACAAAATGTTCAAGAATTAAAAAATTTATAGAATACTTTTTTAAAAAATATGGGAATAAAAATTCTTAGCTGATTTGTTTAGAAAATTTTAGTTTTTAAAATGAAATAAAAGTTTAGTTTATTAATAGTTTTTAATGGAATTTTAAACTTGTATAGAAATTTTTTTATCAAATTTCAAAAGTGAAAAAGAAATTAGTAAATTGTTTTTGAGAATCCCACAATTCCCAAAAACTTTTAAAAAATCCCAAAAATGGTATTTTTTAGATTTTCTGAATCTGTTGACGGTAGCAAGACTGGGGATATAAATTCCCTTTGCAAAATATTTAGGAATATATTGGGTCATACAAAAGAGGTTTCAATTATTTGAAAACAGCTATGCGATTAGAGAAAATTTGGCATAAAATTGAAATTTACCTTAAAATTAGGTCTATTTCGGAAGGCTCTGGACTTCGCAGTAATACAAATTGATTTTCTTCTGTGGTACTTCTAAAAATGTTGCCTTTCACAAAATTGTAAACACATTATTTATTTTGTTTTCTGTATATCTAAACATTAACGTAAATACTTTTTTCTAAAAAAATTCGCGAAAAAATTAGTTTTGAAAATTTTTTAATTTAAATGCACATGAATTTTAATAGATTTGTTGTTAATTCAAAAATATATATTTGAAAAAATCGGGAAAGATTTGGATCCGCTATTAGCAAAAATCCATACTAACCTGAAATAATAAATTTAGATGCACCTCCTTAATAGTCGTGGTAAATTTTATTAAAATCGGTCAATCGGTTTGGAAGTTATAGATTTATTTCCACATTTTTTCATTTCTCCCATTCTGCTACGTATAATATTTTTACAAAAAATATTCCTTTAAATGACATATGTGCCGTATACGTAATATTTTTCAAAATTTGTATGGTAAGTATACGTTTTGAGGAACAGGCATTATTTTATTTTGTTAATAATTCGTGAACGAATTGAAATATCTTAATAAAATTTTAAATAGTCAGGTCGGCTGTATTTTGGAGTTGAATTATATTTACATAGGTTCATAGTTAGAATATGCGATATTGGATGGCCTTTCAAAGTTGATTGCTACAACATAACTAAAAAATCTTCAAATGATATTGTATGTTTAGTTTTGTTTTAACCTAAAGTTAAACTGATAATTTTCATACAAACATTATTTTAACAGACAGTATAACTATTAGTTAACATATAAACAAATAATTAATTTTTCAATTTAAAAACAGTTTTTTAAAATAATAATTACCCTAACTTATCACTATAAATAAATATTATGTGCATGTAAGTTTTGTGAATTGTATGTATAACTTTTAAACGAAAAAATTTACACAATTTATGAATTAGTATTGAAATGTTCAAGTACAAAATTGTATATAATTTATGATACAATTTCTAGTAATTAAAGAATCATTTGAAATTATTTGCACTATTGTACTAAAAGGTTATTATTACATAAATTTAAAGTTTTACTCTACATACGGTAAGTACATACTATGCCTTTAGAAAGAAGCTTGTATGCAGATAAATACATTAAAAATACGACTTTATAATAATATTGTAAATAATTGGTCAAAGTAATACTGTAATTACCGTATAATTTAAATCAAATATTCACAAAAACTACTTTACATAACCTATTTAATAGTAGATCTAGTTTAGGAAGGGTACGGTATGAAAATGTGCTATCATTTGACTTAAAAAAAGTCTTTAAAATGTGTTAGTTTAAAATAAGACAAACGAATGTAGCTCAATTTAGTTAGGATTTTCAATAAGAAAATCAAACTACTGAATATAAAAATTGACAATTAACTTATTCAAATGTTATAAAGTATACCAAGAGTTATGTCAACTAAGCAAATTAAAATTATTTTTGTACCAAAAAAAAATATTTTACGATTATGCAATATACAAATAACATTCATTTAAAACTCATGTCTGCAACTAACAATTACAAGCAAAAAAAGTTTAAAAATATTTTTACTCAAATAAACATATGTGCATGGCTATGTAAAGTACATAATAAGGAGGCCCTTATTCATCTGAAAATCAAAAGCTAAAATTTTGAGCAATATCGTATAACGTTTTTATTGAAGTTTGGAGTTTTGGTGCAAATATAAAAAAAAAAAAAATGTTTACACCCTCCACCACTATAAATGGTGAATGAGTCGATTGAGCTATGTCCGCCTGTCTGTCTTAAACACTCTCGCCTCCAAAATACACATACAAACTTAGCAGACTTGCCAAAAAATGTTTAAATCGGTACTGTAGAACCAGCGTTAAGAACCGAAATGTGAGACAAACTAACAAAAAATTTATAATTTTCACATATCTTTTTTATTTGTGTGAATATATTGCAGATAGTACCATCGAATTTTACACTAGTTATTTTTTTGATAAAGGGGTTAACCCTGTTGAAAATTATAAGAATCGGTTCATGATTTCTCGTAACCCCCATACAAAATTTCTTCCCATTTTGATAATATGGGTCCATAGTTGAGTATATCTCCCATATATGCTACACTTCCGAAAATTACTTAAGTACTCATAAATATCCAATAAATATCTTGACTAGGTTCTAATTCGACATAAAATTCTTAACACACGTCTTTCATTAAAACTTTTAACCCAAGCATTATTTTATTTTTTTATTTTTTTTTTGATCAAGTTACCTTTGTAAAGCATGTCAGTTATTATGTTTAATGTCAATTATATTCATTTGTTGTTAATCTGATTAAAATTTTCAACAAAGCCCAACTTGGTCCTACAAAAAGTTGGCCAAACAATCAAAGTTCTGGCGTCAAACTGTTTCCAATGTTATTCAACAATACCGGGAGAACTTGTCTGTTGATATAAAATCTGGTTCTGGTAGAAGGATTGGTTCACATGATGTTTATTAAGCCAAAAAAATAGAAAGCATTTTCAAAAGAACTCCCAACACATCCGGTAGGAAAGCAGCCCGTATAGCTCAGTGCAGGGACTATTTGGTACGAAAAGTTAAAGCTAATGCAAGTTTAAAAACATATAAGGCTCAAAAAGTTCCTGACAGGAACTCTGCTAAAAATTTAGAGGCCAAAAACAGAGCACGGAAATTGAAGTCAAGTTTTATAAAAAAAATATTCTTGCTGCATAATGGATCACGAAACGTATGTTCTGGTAGATTTTTCGCAACTTCCTGGTCAAAAAGTTTATGTTGCTTATGAGGAAATGTTGACGAAAAGTTTGTCCCATAAACTTCTTGGTATGGCAATCATTTGTTACAACGGACTCTATAAATACCGAAATTTACATCAATGAATGTTTACAAAAAAGGCTGCTTCCATTCATAAGACTTCATAATGTGTTCACTTATTTTGAAGAGAATTGAAGAGCACAAAAAAGTGTCCAAAAGTGTTGCAGATTTTAAACGAAGATGTTCGAGCAAAGTGACAGAAAGTTAATGGAAGGGTTTCCGAAAAAGGTTCAAAATTTCATCACTAGTGATTAAAACTATAATTTTTTTTTTTTTAAATTGTAATAATTATTTCAATCAAAATATTAAAACTGTAAGTTTAGTGGTTTCGGTTTTATTAACATATATGTACGTTAAGAATTTTTCGATCGCACTCCTTATATGGAAATTGATGTACCGAATTTCAAGAAGATTGGGCCATAATTCGTCATGGCTCCCATATAAGGACCTCTTCCGAAAAATATATTAACCTTAATTAATATATAAAACATATTGATATCAAACCAAAGTTATGCACAGATCTGTAATTTGTATACAGTAACCATACTAATGCATTTTGTGAATATCGGTCCATATTTGAACATAACTCCCATTTAAAGTGTTTATACAAATGTAATTTCTATAATTCTCATCATATTTAGGTGGGGGGTATTGTTTGTATTTCATATACACACGATATAATTTTTTGACATTTTTTAAATTTATCTTTCTTAAACAAATTATTTTTCTGAATGCAGAACCCTCTATTTATTTCAATTATTTTCAATAATTTCTACTTGCAAAATAAGTTTGCTTATTAACTTGGATATGATAATCACGAATCTGGACAAATACTTTAAATTGACTAAAAACCTGTTTGAGTTATCGCCCATTTTATGTTTATTAAGCCTTAAGTAAACAGCGTTTCTAATTTATGAATTACAAGGTAACTTTTTATCATGCAAATTGTAGCTTAAGTATGAAATAAATTCGGACCCTCCTATTAGAATTAAAGCATATGGGCATTTCCGCCGATAAGTCAACCAGGATCGAAAAATAAAATGTTGATAATCATTGTGTTTTATTGAAGATATTTCGATATGATTTGGTACATATAATATTTTCGGCCCAAGGACGAAACCTATTGGCTGAAATCGGTCCATTATTTCACCTAGCCCCCATACAAATGTTATCGGTCTTAAATGTTTAATTTATGTAGGTATCTACACAAATATTGTTCCAAATAAGTTTTATATAAACCGAATTCATGTCACCAAATTTTATTATGATCGGTCTATAAATATTCATAGCTCCCATATAAGACCCGCTTCCGTAAATCATTTTAACGTTCATAAATATCATCAAAATATTGGTATACATATACAATTAAACATAAATAACTCTCATATAGATATAAACTACGACCTAATTCATTGTGATCGGTCAATAATTGGTCATATCTTCCATATTATGCCCACTTTGAAAATCACTCACGAATATAAATTATTGAATTTTAAAAGAAAAATGTTTTTGCTCATGTAGGGTAGGGTATTATATGGTCGCGCTTGACCGACTATACTTTCTTACTTGGTTGTAAATGAAACTTTAAGATATTTATGGGAAAATGCATGGTGATAATAATATAAAAATCATATATAAAAATCGTACGTTCGCGACCTGTACTTAATCCAATTAAACAAAAACCAATAGAGATAAGTACCGGATAGAGACCTACGTTAATACACTTCTATGTACATAAAAGAGAGTGACATTAATTACTACGCTTATAACTCAAGAATTCCTAGACCGTTTTCGATGATTCGCACTAATTCGGACTGGTTTCCGGCCAAACAAGAAGAATACCCAAAAACTTCCCGAAATATCCCCGAAGAAGAAAAAATATAAAGAAAATTTATTTTCCCATACATTTTGTATGGAGGAATTTTATGACAATTACGACATCTTCATGCCATATTTTTTTCCCCAATTTTTCCGATAATTGTTTTTCTACCAAATTTGTGTGACAATTTTTTGTTTGTAGCAATTTTGTTTTGAAAGATACCAAAGATACGGAATTCATGCAAAAATAATTAACAACAAGTTTAGAATTGAAGGCCTTACCTGCGTTGACAGATTTACTCGCTGGCCAGAGGCTATACCATTGAGTGTTATCACTGGCAAAAGCTTTTTAAGTGGCCGATATCCATCCAGACATGTAAGTAAGACATGGTCAAGCTCAAGTTACGTACCGAAATAATTGGAATAAACAGATTTCGATTTCATTCAAGATTATACAGTTAGTCCACCTCTCCAATCTCCTTATAAATAACCATTCCACGTTATATCAAAAACTAAAAAAGCATTTGTCGTTGATCTTAATGGTAAACATAAGATTGATTGAAACCCGCCGTTATTTAAAAAAAAACGAAGCTGAAAAGGACCTTTCAAAATTCCATTATACTTCAACTTCTGAATCAAAACACAGAGTACTTAGATCTGGTAAAACCGTTCGAATCAATATCTGACATTATCATTGGAGGAGGAGTGATGTGGTGGACAATTGACCAAAGATTTTCTGCCATTTGAAGGCAAAACAACGTTTGCGTTATTACACTTGGAATTTTTCATCGAAGAAATTTTAACGTCGAAAGCAAGACGCTGTAGTTCCTGGTCATCCAGATGTGCGATTTACTGAAGCTCTTGCCCGTATTTATACAGTTCAACCGAAGAATGATGAATGTTTTTATTTGCGACTATTGTTGGTGAATGTTCGTGGGCCGACATCATTTGAGTTACTTCGAACTGTCAATGGTGTAGTGTTGCCAACATTTCGTGCTGCATGTTCAGTTTGATTGAAAGCTATACGCATTGGGACACGACAATCGCTGAAGCAACTGTTTCTGCATCTCCAAGTCAAATACGCACAGTATTTGCGATAATTATTGCCATATGCTTTCCATCGAATCCACATGAATTGTGGGACAAGTACAAAGATGACATATCAAAAGACATTTTGCATCGAACGAGAATTACAGCGTGAACGTGAATACCACACAAATACATTAAGCCAATTGTTTCAAACGAATGTACCTTTATTGTATCCCCAACAAAGAGAAGTGTACGATACGGTGATGAATACAATTGATGATGGAAATGTTGGCATGTTTTTCCTTGATGCGCCTGGTGGCACTGGCAAGACATTCCTCATATTACTGATTCTGGCTACAGTTCGTGCAAGATCAGAAATTTTTGTAGCAGTTGCTTCTTCTGGAAAAGCGGCTACGCTGCTGGAAGGTTGCCGAACCGCTCATTCTGCATTGTAATTGCCATTAAACCTTCAAGCGGCTAAATATCATTCTTTTGGTTTTAATCAAAGTATACCGTTTTAATTATTTAAAATAAATTTTAGAAGAAAACACTCTATCATCAATAACATTTTCAATTATGAAAAGTTTCTAAAAATAAATTAGATGTAGAATTTAGTTGTGTTCTTAAAAATATTTTGTGAGAGAAAGAATCTTATACTTCTTAGGAATTAGCGGAATAAAATATAATTTGTGACTTTAATATCAGCATGTGTTAATTTTATAATTTAATGAATATGAAAATAAAATTATTATTGTTATTTAAGTTTAAAGTCTCAGTAAGAATGCACTTTTTTATTTTAAAATAAAAACAAGTAATTTTTGAAGATGTTTGTAATTTTTTTATTGGATTGTAAGAAACATGTTCCGATTAAGTATGAAATAAAACATCCATCAAATGGCTTTTTTCATGAAATTGTTCATGACTTTTTCCAGAGATGTGGCTGTATTTCACCGACGACTAGTTGGATCTCGCATGGCATTAAATTACATGATCTTGTTGGGCAGTTTACATCAGAATTTCTTGAGATAATATGTTCTGGAAATCGTTGCTGCAATAATTTGTTGCTTGCGTTGCGTCCAAGTCCATGCCGTCCAGTTGAGGCTACAAGAACTCCATTATCATGTTCCTGTATTGAATTCCGTTCACAGTCACTGCAATTTTGGCCACATCTTCAAAAATCAAGGCCCAATCACGCCGCCTCACCAAAATCGATGTGGGTGCATTTGTTTCTCATGGATTACATAAGGATTTGCTGAGCCCCAAGTTCGACAATTTTGTGTATTCACGAAGCCATTCAGATGGAAATGCGTTTCATCGGAGAAGATGGCTTTTTTCGAAAAATTAACATTGACTTCATTGTGATCCATTACCGATTGAACGAATTGCCGGTGCTTTCATTGGTCTACTGGTTTAATCTCCTGAGTAAGCTGAATTTTGTACGCATGAAGGTGGATGTCTTTTGTCAAAATTCGCTGTGTAGTGCTTCGATGCCGGCGACACTCTCGTTTAAAGCAGCATTGTTTTCAAGAGTTATTATTCAAGTATGTGTCTTTTAATACGTTGACGCACAGGAGTCTTACTGTCCATAACCCGCCCAGATTCCTAAAATTTGTTAACCACTCTTCGAATGGTTGACACATTAGGTGCACTTTCAGGACTGAAAATTCTTCGAAGTTTGCGAGAGGTCTCACCATAACTTTCCAAATTGTTTTAATATGAACAATACGCTATTAAATGTATTTTGAATATATATCTTTAATAAGTTTGTGCTACACAATGGTTTAGAAACATTTTTTTTTTGTAAATAATTGGTTATCTAGAAAACTATTTGAGATGTTGTTTCCCATGGTTGGAGCTGAAGTGTTTACGAGTTGATTAAGAGTTGCTGACCTTACTAGGAATCTATTTATGATCCGAATGAGCTGAAATTTGAAATATAAGTAGTCCATGAGAAGATCTATCTCTTTAGTTGAAGAGATATTTAGGTTTATTTTTTTATTTTTTTTAATTTTGCTCGATCTTTTTTGGTTTTTTAGATATGATGGGTGGAAAATATCGTCTATATTGGCGATAAAATTCTAAAACAATTTATAACAGTCCCTATGCAAATGTACACGCATCCATATTTTAAACATGTAAAAAGGGGCATATTTTTTATGTTTTTTCACAAAAGATTCCCAAACTTTTTGCTTTTGTAGAAATAAGTTTTCTTAGAGACTATATAAAATGTTGATATGATCCGAAAAGAGAACTTAATGCAAAAGTGTGTAAAGTAAAATTTTGCATGTAATTTATGAAAAAACATTAAAGCTTTTGAAAGGGAGCAAGCATTTTTCAGCTCAATCATACTATAAATTAATTTTTGGCGATTTTTTTTACATTTAATTTCTTTCTAAAATTTGCTACTTCAAACCAAAGCACAAAATTTCAAAAAGAAAAAATTGCTATTGCTAAAAGTTTATCGATTTCGATAAAATTTTCAGCATTTGATTTTTAAATTACGGAAAACAATTCGAGCAATTTTGGCAGCATCGAAAGTTATAGAAATGCAATATAAGGATCACCCTAATGTGTATGTATGTAAAAGTTTGTTAAAAGTTGAGTACACAGTTCAGTTATTATTCAAGTATGTGTGTTTTAATACATATTTAATACAAGTACAGAACATACTCCTGTACTTATTCGTATACTTATATACAAGTATATTCACTATGTATGTTGGTTTAAATACAACTATATATAAATAAACTAAATATTCACACAGACACATAAAGTAAAACATGAACAATTAATTTAGTGTCTCTTAAAATTTGGAAACTTTTCCGTTTCCTTTTTTTTCTGCTTCCATTGAAATAATACTTGATATGTAAATAATTGTAGACAAAACTTTTATTGTTAAATAAATATTTAAAAGCGAAATTGCAAATTACATAACCAAGACTGTCGGAGTATTTTGCATGTTTTTGTTTCTGGGTGAATTGTTAATTGAATAAGTTGTTGAGCGATTTCAGAGGAAATTAAATTATAAATAAAATTCTATTACTTTATATTTATGTTAACATGGATTTCTAAAATGCCATGTGCTTTAAAAACAGATAAAATATACATTATAAGAGTTTAAGACAAAACAATTAAGAAAGCTATGTTCGGCTAGGCTGAATCTTATATACCTTTCACATGAATATAAAGATTGAAAAAATCCCCGACAGTTTTGCTTTCATCAAATTTAAAAATCCATATCTTTAGTTCCAAGTATTATTTTTTAATTTTATGTTTGATTATAAATCGTACCATTTATAACTATTTCTTCAAAAACTAAAATTTTTAAGATTTTTTTTGAAATTTGATAAAATCAAAATTTATTTTTCTCAAAATTATATAAGTAAAAAAAAAAACTAAAAATAAAAATTATTGATTTTAATTTATTTTTTTAAGAAATTGCTTACAATATGATTTAATATAAACATCTAAAAAGGTTCTCTATTCAAATTTTCAAAATAATAAATAATTTTTTTTTTTATAATATTTCCGTAACTTTTAGAATTTAATTCTAAATTGATGTATATTGACATAGATAGGCACAACTTCCCCGCCAGTTTTGTTTTCTCAAATTTAAAAATCTATATCTTTAGTTATACATTATGAATCGCACCATTTATAGCTATTTCTTGGAAAACTAAAATTTTGCAGATCTTTTTTTAAATTTGAAATTTGATAAAATCATAATTTCTATTTCCCAAAATTATAAAGTAAGAAAAATTAAAAATGAAATTGATCGATTTTGATATATTTTTTTAAGAAATTCTCAACAATATACATCTAAAAAGATTCTCTATTCTAATTTTCAAAACAAAAAATAAAATTTTTTTACAATATTTCCTTAACTTTTAGATTTTTAATAATAAATTGGAGTATATTGAGATAGTTACATACAACTTCCCCGCCAGTTTTGTTTTCCAAAAATTAAAAAATCCATATCTTTAGTTCCATGCATTATTTTTAAATTTTCTTTTTGATTATGAATCGTACCATTTATAACTATTTCTTGAAAAACTAAAATTTTGCAGATTTTTTTTTTTTGAAATTTGAAAAAATCAAAATTTATATTTCTCAAAATTAAAAAGTAAGAAAAACTAAAAATAAAATTGATGGATTTTGATATACTTCTTAAGAATTTGCTTACAATATGAACTAATATAAACATCAAAAAAATTTTTCTATTAAATTTTTCAAAATAATAACTAAATTTTTTTTATAATATTTCCTTAACTTTTAGATTTTTAATAATAAATTGGAGTAAATCGAGATAGTTACTCACAACTTCCCCGCCAGTGTTGTTTTCCCCAAATTTAAAAATCCATATCTTTAGTTCCAAGAATTATTTTTTTATTTTCTTTTTGATTACGAATCGTACCATTTATAACTATTGTTTGGAAAGCTAAAATTTTTTAGATTTTTTTTTTTTAAATTTGATAAAATCAAAATTTAATTTTCCCAAAATTAGAAAAGTAAGAATCACTAAAAATAAAATTGATTGATTTTGATATACTTTTTAAGAAATTGCTTACAATATGAACAAATATAAACATCAAAAAAGATTTTCTATTAAAATTTTCAAAATAAGAAATACAATTTTTTTATAATATTTCCATAACTTTTAGATTTTTAATAATAAATTGGAGTATATTGAGATAATTACATACAACTTCCCCGCCAGTTTTGTTTTCCTAAAATTTAAAAATCCATATCTTTAATTCCAAGTATTATTTTTTAATTTTCTTTTTGATTATGAATCGTACCATTTATAACTATTTTTTGGAAAGCTAAAATTTTTTAGATTTTTTTTTTTTTTAAATTTGATAAAATCAAAATTTAATTTTCCCAAAATTAGAAAAGTAAGAATCACTAAAAATAAAATTGATTGATTTTGATATACTTTTTAAGAAATTGCTTACAATATGAACAAATATAAACATCAAAAAAGATTTTCTATTAAAATTTTCAAAATAAGAAATAAAATTTTTTATAATATTTCCATAAATTTTAGATTTTTAATAATAAATGAGAGTATATTGAGATAGTTACATACAACTTCCCCGCCAGTTTTGTTTTCCTAAAATTTAAAAATCCATATATTTAGTTCCAAGAATTATTTTTTAATTTTATTTTTGATTATAAATCGTACAATTTATTACTATTTTTTGGAAAATAAAAATTTGTAGATTTTTTTTTTTTGGAATTTGATAAAATAAAAATTTATATTACTCAAAACTTTAAAAGTAAGAAAAAAATAAAAATGGTAGATATATATTTTTTTAACTTTATATTCGATTATGGATCGTATAATTTATTACTATTTTTTGGAAAACTAAAATTTTGTAGATTTTTCTTTGAAATTTAATAAAATCAAAATTTATATTTCCCAAAATTTAAAGATAGGAAAAACTAAAAATAAAATTGATCGATTTTTTAAATAAATTGTTTAGAAAACGAACAAATGTAAACATCTAAAAGGATTTTCTATACAAATTTTCAAAATAATAAATAAAAACCTTTTATAATATTTCCTTAACTTTTAGATTTTTAATAATAAATTAAAGTATTTAGAGATAATTACACATAACTTCCCCGCCAGTTTTGTTTTCTTCAAATTTCAAAATCCTTTAGTTCAAAAAAATCTTTAGTTCAAGCATTATTTTGTTGTAACTATTTCTTGGAAAACAAAAATTTTGTAGATTTTTTTTTTAAATTTTTTAAGTCAAAATTTATATTTCCCAAAATTAGAAAAGTAAGAAGAACTAAAAATAAAGTTAATCGATTTTGATGTATTTTTTAAGAAATTGCTTAAAATATGATCTAATATAAACATCTAAAAAGATTTACTATTTAAATTTTCAAAATAACTTTTAGATTTTTAATTTTACTTTCTCAATTGTTTTGTTTTAAATATATTACACCCCCGAAAGATTTTAACAGTTTCTGCATTTCTTCGACCGTCAATTAAATTTAAATTTTTTTTAAATTATTTTTTTTTTTTAATTTTTGTTACATTAAAATTTAACAAATTCAGAAACCCAAATCAATTATTTGTTTTCTTAATTTTTTGGAAAAAGTCAGCTGATAACTATACGATAAAGCAAAACTAATTTTACCTTAAATAAGATAAATTGGAAACAAAATATAGTTCATATGACAGTAAAAAAATATAACAAAAGAAAATATTTTACAAATTTTGTATGAAAATTGATATTAAATGGATTTTTTAGTTTAAATAATGATTAAGCATATCGATGTAAAAACAATATAAATGAGAATAAAATAAAATTTATATTCATATTATTCAAGGTATGGAATTAATAATAAACTTATGTGAAGGGGTTTCAATGCACGGAAAATCTGATGCTCCATAATTGAAATTTAAAAATCTGGCTACGTTAGTATTTGAAGCACGATTAGTAATATACGAATCCTGAATTTTAGCTCCCATATTATCAATAATCCGGGAATTTATACAAAAAATTCGGCAAATCTTGGGATTTTCATTTAAATATCCCGGCATACCTCATATGCACTAGCATGTTTTAAATTTCTTTTTGTATACCCTAGTACCATTAAACATTATCAACATCAATTATGACTATCACTTTATACATACATTTTGATTTTATTGAATTAATTAAAATGTATATTTCTTAGTAACTTCACTTGTTCTTTATATCGATTTATATTTCTCTGTAATTTAAAATAAACAAAAATTTTCATTTAAAATAATAGAAATTGATATCAATAAAATTGCAGGAAAAAATCTAAATATTTACTTGTATTTTGGTGGCAGTAGTGGTGGTTGTACACAAGTAAAATTAATAAATAGAAAACTTTTAGTTTTTATTTATGGTTTAGCTTTATCAATTAAAGCAATAGCTATGGTTTGAAATAACTTTTATTGCATAAGGTGCCCGTCAAAATTATAAAGTTGTTTTGTTAATCAAAAAATACAAATAGTATTGATTAATATTTTTTCGCGTCATTTTGGAATAAAAACCTCAGCCACAAAAACGATTTTTTTAAGTTAAAATTTTCTCAAATTTATATTGACGTATACGGAATGAAATTGCAAGAAAAACTTGACACTGGCCAAAGAAAAAGTACATGATCTATTAGTATTTTAGGACTTATTTTGAATTACGTTATGTTTTGCTTTAATACTTTAAAACCCCAATTGAAAATCTGGCTTTTAGTTATTTCAAAATGTTAACAAAATAAGAACTACCTTCAAAAAACATTTGTAATTTTTTCCATATTTTATCTCTTTTCATCGGGAACAATTTATTATATTTTAAATCAAGTGGCAGAGAAAGGCAGAGAAGTGGACTTTTTTGGAAGTAAATAAACCTATTATTGATAAGATGTGCAAAGTAGAACATAATCTTTTTTCTAACAAAATTGAAAATTTTGACTTTTTTGGAATTTGATTCTAATTAACATATTATGAAATGTGTACACAAAATTAATCATTTCATAAAAAGAAACATCAGAGATTATATTGTTTAAAAGAAAGTTCTTCTTATCTGTCACATCCAGATGATTATGGTGTTTTCCAACACCCTTCAAATTCCAGACTTTCTAAAGTGAAAAAATGTGCCAATTTTTTTAAATTAAAACTAATTTGAGAGTTTTTGGACCTTTTTAAATAGAAGAGCTTATGTAGATTATTTAAAATAAAAATCGAGAAAAATAAGACCACGAAACTCAAATAGGAGCTCAACAACACCTGTATATAAATTTCTTCGTAACTGCCACAGATGTACATGAATATAATAAATTTTTTGCTTACATTAAATCAATACAATGGGCTATTTTATAAAGGTTTTATATATTATTTGCTTTAACGTTGGAAACAAATATAGCGTTTTCTGTTTTGTTGCAATTTCATTCCGTATACGTTACTTTTCTTATAGTAAAATAGCGGATTACTTCCCGTTACCGCAAATTTTAAATATAGGTTCGAGCCAGGTTGATATATTTATAAAAAAAACTATATGCGTTTTTTGAATAAAAAAATGATCTACAAATTTTACCGCGTTTTGTGGGTGAACTTTTTTGACTACTGCGAAAAAGTAATACCATTTTTTTAAATAATGATTTTTGCAAAAAATTTAAAAAAGTTATAGCCCTATTGTTCAGATAGTAATCCTATGCTCTCATTTGATTACAGGTCGTTATATACGTAAACCAAAATATCAAATATTTGCATTATGCGTTAAATTTACAAGAGCATTACTAATAAATCTGCAAACAATGCTAAATAATTTTAATTTTTGTAAAGATTTATGTTATTCAATTTGAGACACAATGTGACAGGGATGAGATTTACTGAACTTTAAAACGATTAAGATTAAAAAATTAAGTAGCTCGTTTTTGGTGGTTCTAAATTATTAAAAATATCGCAAGAGAGACCAAAAACCCTTTTTGTCGGTAAAAGTCGTAAAGCTTAATCTAAAAAAAAAAAAAAACATTAATGAAAGTGCGATTCAAATTATGAATTTCTTGGAATATGGGAAAAAAGTCATATGACAACTAATATTTTCTTTAAAAGAGAGTAAAATGTTTTGTTCTGAAAATTGTTTTATATTAAATTCTGACGGTCCAAACGGTTTTAATGACTTCTGGCAAGATTTTTCAAATGAACCCATGTATTATTCAAAGACAATTTTTGGTGACGCTTTTTGATGCATTTAGCTCAAGTGGAACCGAAAAGATATAATTTCCTTTAACAGGAATGAATAGTTTGGAGTTCATGATTTTTGTCTGATAGCTTGTTGTACTCTTGTCGGTTTGAAAGCACAAAATATTTTTTGTAAAAGCCGCATATTGTCCATACGAGCTGGACGTAACTGTTCTAGATCAACTAAGACCTGATTTGTGCAACACGTTTTATATGTTATGGAATCGCCGGCACATTTACCAGATCTTGATGCTATGGATAACGGTACCATGAAAAAACTCCCAAATGAAATAAATAAAAATTAAATAATACCCAAACTTGAAAAATGAAATAACTCCAAAGGGTAAAGTGAAATAACTCTCAATAATCGGCGGTTTCATAATTTTAAAAATATTAGTCCCAAAAAAGCGAAATAACTCCCGATGAAATAAATCCAAATAGAAATGAAATAATTCCCAATCTGAAGCAATTTATTTATGTAATCTAACTCCCAATGAAATAAAGAACTACAAAAGTTCACTCACCTAACTTTGTTTGCATTGCGTGCCTATGGCGTAGTGCAAAGGTTTCCTCATCTGGGGTGTATCAAAAACTGGTTTCGCTCAGAAAAGTTGTTTTGCATTGCCGGCCTTCGTCCGGTCGCAAAGGTTTTCTCCTCTGGGGTGTATCAAAAACTAGCTTCATTCGGAAAAGTTTTTTGCATTGCCGGCCTTTGGCCGGGAGTTAAGGTTTTCTCCTCTGGGGTGTATCAAAATCTGGCTTCGCTCAGAAAAGATTTTTTTAATTCCAGAAAGGTTTTATAATATTTCAGAAAGCCTATTTTCATTTCGAACCAGACAATGCAAAAATTATCTTTTCTTTCCTTCTTATCCGGCAATGCAAAATGTTTACAGTAAGCGAAGCCGGCTTTTAATACAGAAGAACACCTTTGCGAACTAATTTTAGTAAGCGAAGAAATAACCCAAAGCAAAACCTAACAAAAATGAAATAACTCTCAATACAGAGAAATAACTCCTAATTCCAAAAATAAAATAAAAACCAACAAAAATTTCATTGGGGGTTGTTTCATTTGGGAGTTATTTCATGGTACCATGGATAAAATGTGGTGACTGCTTGTGAGTCAAGTCTATTAGTATAATTTGGCTGAAGCGCTGAAAATTAAAATTTTGCAGATTTGAAATGCAGATTTTAGATATTTTGGTTTTAAAAAGAACTAACAGTAATCAAATGAGAGGAAAGGATTCGTATCTGAACATTATGTGAGTAAGAAACATCTTACCCAATATTGCCAATCAATACTAAGTATGTGTATTTATGAAGAAGCAGAACGAAAAATATTCGCTGAGGTTTTATATGTTGGCACATATATAAGGAGGTATAGTCGGTCAAATTGAAATTTTAAATGAAAACTGTTTTAGTTTAGGTGTCCAACCTACACCGATTATTTTTTCGAGGTTTTCCTGCATCACTTTGAGGAAGGAAATACGAAATATGTTAGTGAGAGTCTTCAAACTTAGAAGAAGCCATTGGTAAAGCACATTACACTGTTATAAAAACTATAAATCTTTTGTGCTAAAAGATTTTGAAACATTATGCATAACTATGTGGCTTATAAGCTTTTAGTGCTAAAAAAAGCCTTTGTGTGTTTTAGAAAGTGATTTTTTTTAAAGATCCAAAATCATAATTACATCATTTTATTCGTATACCAAACTTTTTAATAGATTTATGCTCGCTAGACTCATTTCGGGTAGTAATATTTTGAAATGTAATTTATTTTAATACAAAACTTACCTGTGGCGAATTACGTGTGGATGCCTATGTAAATCAGACATTTATGATCGATAATGTCCTATTTTAGGAGGACATTTATAAGGCGCTATATAATATAATAGACCTATTTTTACCACTTTCAACAGGCTTGCTCGTTGTGTCAAAAAAAAGCTCAGAAAATGATTCTGAGTAGATCGGAGTAGATTTAAGATGAGACTTATATTTTTGGGTATTGCAAACATCAGCACAAACGCACCCAAACCCTCCCAACAGTAATTGTTAAGAATATAAAATTACTTGCACAGTCGGTCCTACTAATATTTTTAACAAAACTATTTTTATTTTCTTTATTTTTCACACTTTTCCTGCTATATGAGTTAGTCGGTAATAATGTAAAGAAAAATGTTACATGAAGAAACTTATTTGAAGTATACATAAAGAAAAATCAATATTTGCAAACGGATGTCTGGTTTTATGAACGTCAATATAATTGTATGTATATCTACTAATGTATATAAAAACAGAGCATGAACAACTAAATAAAACAAGCCTATAAAGAAAAGGAGTTTCGAAAAAAATATGAGATATAGGTGTGTATTATTTATTACATTTGTTGACAAATGTGTAGTTCATGGCAAGTGAACTGATCAGAAATTGCGCCACCACAGGTTACTTCACTGTTAATAAGACATTTCAATCCATACCATAAACCACTGTAATTATTAGTCGAATTACATGTGAAAAGTTGATAATTTTACACAAAGAGTGATAGGTATGAATGTGTAAATATATGCATATGTCAATTGAAAAGTACTATTAAAAGATTATACAGATTGACATAGGTTGGGTGAGAGTTCTTCCCTTTTAAAATAAGTTTAACATTTTGTACATAATATAACAATAAAAGGTAGAATCACTACAAAATATGTTCTCAATTATAGGCATGTATAATTGTCAGACTAATATAAAATAAAAAATAAAAGTACAATAGAAATAAAACATCAAAATTTAACTAAATTGAAAAATAATTTAAATTCAATTGAAAAATATAAGAAGAAACATGCTAAATGTTTTAAATGTTGTGTTAGATGTTGTTTTTGTAAATGTTCATTTGAACAAAATCTCGTAAGATTTATAAAATTTCCTGCATTTCAAATATTAACAAAATATTTCTCAATTTTCATTTGTTATTATTCGTACTTTTGGATTTCTGTTTTTTATTTTTCTATTATTTGACGTAACAAGGCATAGCATTTTAAACTCTCTCCCTAGTGATTCTACCTTCTAGTGGTTGTATCAAGTTTATAAAAATTTGGAAAATATTAAAAATATTAAAAAAAAAAAAATGGGATAATCTGGTAAATTTCTCATAGCTGTATAATTTGTGAATAGATTTGCCTGATATCCAATACCACCATTTTCGAGAGTAAGTAAACTAATTAAATTGTTATAAACCTCGGTATTTTGTTCGATTTCACGTCATAAAATATGTCAAAATCCATATAAAAAACCATCAATGCAATGTATTCAACATTTTTCATTCACGTTGGTACTCTGTTTTTCATCGTGAAATGTTGTAGCAACAGAAATAAATTAAACAATTAGAAATTTTCAAAAATAAAAATATTTTTTTTTTTTGGTTTTAAGTATTGTTATTTTTATATATTTTAAAATTTCCACAAGTTGCTCAAAAAATAAAAACTATAGTTTCTAAATATTTTTTCACAACCTTCCTTAAGAGTCAAGAATATTCTGGCGTTTTTAAATTTGGAATTGGCATTTCGGGAACTTGAAGCGCAATGACATATTCATTTGTTGGTGAGGGTATACAAAATAAAAATTTTGTTCGAAATTCAAAGTTTCTTGCTTTATCTACACTAATTTCAACCATTTATCTTGTGAAATTAACAAAGAAAGATGAAAAACTTGCAGCAAATTAAGTTCAATTAATTTTACGAAAAATAGTTAAAGAACTTTCATACTCACAACTTCACGTACATACAGGTTACAACAGGAAACTTTCAACTTCAGGTCAGTTAATGCTCTGATAAGTTTATTTGATAAATAACTCTTCATTACTTCTTTATAAATTGTATAACAATTTCAGCTTATACAAGAACAATAAAAACTAAATGAAAATCTAAAATCCCAAACATAAATTATAAAGGGTCTTTCAATAAGGTCTTGACAGCTTATAGCAGTCATATTGTTGAAGATACGTTTGTCGAATAGGCGGTAATGGGTCTTTCAATAGGGACTTCCAAAATTTGACAGTTGATAGCGGACATATTGTTGAAGATACATCTATCGAATAGGCTACAATTTATTCAGTTAGTTTTGCAAAATCACCATGCACTGACATAGAGTTCAACAACACGTGCAAAAGATAAAATTGTTTTATTAAAATGTATGTTTTGTTCGGGCAACGTTAAACGCGCTTCGTCCATTTTGCTGTGTCGAATTTCGGACAATATCAATCCACATGAGATCCAAGAACGACCAATTAATCCAGAAAAATTCACTGTTTGTTGGTGATTTTGGGCTTTCGGTCCATATATATTTATTTCAGAATGATGTTGACCAGACCATCACTGTCAACAAAAAGTGCTATAGGTCGATAACTAATAACTTTTTTTGGTCTGAATTGGATGATATGGACACCAATGTCATGTGGTTTCAACAGGACGAAGCTACGTGCCACACAGCTCATGCCACATTGGAAATTCTGCACGAGAGATCATCTCACATGTATAAAATATGAACTGGCTACCAAAATCGTCCGATTTGACTCCGTTAGACTTGGGTTTTTCTTAAGTCTAATTTCTATGTCAATAAGCCATAAACCACATCGGCCCTCAAAGTCAACATAACACATATCATCGGTCAAATTCAGTCTGATTTATGGCCCAGAGTCATGGAAAATTATACATTTCGGATGCTCGTCAACCAGCGAAGCCGCGGCGGACATGTGCACGATGTTATACTCATAATGATATCTCATATACACTTTGTTGTATTTAAATTTGAAGATAGGAAACGCTTAACGAAATACCCTTTATAAAGAAAGGTATTAAAGCGCAAACAAATTTTTTCACCCACAACTATATAAGTACATACACATGCAACACTTTGTTGCAACAGCATGAACAACGAAAAGGATCATGACGTCTATAAAAAATGTAAAATATATAAAAAAAAAACACTTCTTTTATTAAAGTCAATCCAATATAAAATAAACTTCATTACATTCATTGTTGTCCCTATAAAAAGTAACAATATTAAATAGCATTTCACTATTTGAGGTCAAAGTTGCTTCTGGGTTTATATTGTATTTTTAGCTATTTACGTCTTTTACCGCAAACGTAAACTGCTGCATTTTACCATCAACTGTTTGCAATTGATGCTTAATTGAGTTTAAAATAAGCAAAAACGTAACAAAACCGCACTAAAATGCTTACACTTACAAACTCACAAACATTCTGAATCAAACAAAAGCGTTCTTGCCACAAAAGGTAATTCAGAAAGTTCTAACACAGAGAGTCTTAACTGGAATCTATATGTAACAAACTGTATTTTTGTATGTTGGTTCTTGAAGCATGAACTATTTTCAAATTACCCAATAAATGTATCCCATCTACTCATTTAAGAATCACTGGCTAACTAAATATATGTTTGGAATAAATTCGGTTTAGTAACAGAAAAATTTATAACCGAACACCTTTTCTAAATTAAATTTTCAGCAGTTTTAAAAACTACCTATATAGCATTCTATTCTTCTTTCTTACTATGCCATAGAAAAGCGAATAGAATGCAAAAATGTTTAAAAATTGCTTGTAGAAAATATTTGTACAGAGTTCGTGTATTAAAAGATTTTTCGATAAATGTATATAGTAGAGAGTTGCATGTAATGTATAAACATTTTAACATTGTTGAAAGTTTTTCATAGTTGCTTGCAGTTTAATAAACATGTCAGGTTTCAGTTTTTAAAATAAGTTTATACAAAATTGTGATGAAACTGAGAAGTAACAAAGTGCATTTTGATTGTTTATTTATTTTATTTTATGGATTTATCTAAAATCATTTCATTTGCAATTTTTTTAAACAAATTCTATCTATAAGATATATAATTTACTACTAGGTATGATATCTGTGGCTCTTATCTAAGGACCAAATACAGCCATATTTAGTCTTATTCTAAAATAACTAGTTTAAAATTAACTCACATTGGTCGTAATATTTAACTTTTGCATTTTAATCAAAAATTAATACAAGTTGCGTGTCAAAATAATAAGTGTCGTTCTGTTTATCCAAAAATACAATTAGTTTTGATTAGCACGTTACGTTGATTTATTGAAATAATATATACTAGAGTTTCTAATTCGGTTTTAACCGAAACCGAAACCGCGGTTTTTCAAGGCCTAAAACCGAAACCGACAATTATTCTTCGGTTTTCACTTTTGATGTATTTTCACTAGAAAAAACTATATTTTGGATATTTAGGAGAGATAAACTATTTTCAAATAGGGCAGTTGTATGAGGGCTAGGTGAAATAATGAACCAATACCAACCAAATACAATAGGCTTCGTCCTTAAGTCAATACAAAAAGTTGTGCCAAATTTTCTATTTGAAACAGCGACCTGTAGTGTGATTACAAGGTTTACATGGACGGACAGATGCACACAGAGAAAATATATAGTTGTGCATGTTTACAGTAACCTTTTCAAAATTTTTAAAAGTTTTTTTAACAATATTATAGTCATAGTAACTATTTACATGATTGTGGTAACCATAATATGGTTAACTTACGATTCACATGAATGTATCAATCATATATATGGCTACAGTAACAAGTACATGTTTGGATATGTGTCTTATATTTAATTATGAACCCATAGTCAAAAATCCAGCATTATGATTTCTGTCTACTTGTAACTAATTTCTCTTGAATTTTTTATCGATATCAATGTTTATATGCGTTAATGTATTTTTGGGTTGTGGAATTAATGTTGCAGCTATGATTTCTATGTATTATAATTGAATTTCATCTTTACAAGAATTTATATGGAAACTGTTGCCAATCATGGATCGATATTCCCAAAATTCTGTAAAATGATTTTTGGATTCAAATTACTGATCTGTGTATTATTTTGGTTCAATATATGGGAGCTGTCTTATTATGGGACTATCGCCATATAATATTGTAACGTGGTTTCAAAGTATTTGCGGGCTATTTTTGTAAAATTTAGAAATAAAAAAATTAATAAAACTTAATTTAAACAACGCTTTTAACAAGAGTGGACCTTATATGACGAATTATGGATCTTGTAATATGATTTTGGTAAGATCTTGTAATAAGATTCTTGGCTACAAATTACTGATCGGTGTACAATTTTGGTTCAGTACAAATATTTTTTTGGATATTTGTGTAGGTTAATGTGTTCTCCGGAAGTGGTACTTATATGTAGGCTATGACCAATTATGGACCGATCGTCATAAAATTTTGTACAATGATTTTTATATATATTGACATTTTTGGTTTCGAATTTAAACTTGATAACTATATTTGTAAGAAATTTATGAGGATTTTATTGATTTTCGGGAGATGACCTTATATGGGAGCTACAGTCAAATATGGACCGATATTCACAAACTACAGTAGTATGATTACTAGATACAAATTACTCATCTGTGTATAATTTTATTTTAATAACGATATGTTTTAGATATTTATGCAGGTTAACATGTCTTTCGGAAGAGGTCCTTATATGGGAGCTATGACCAATTATGCGCCAATCTTCATAAAATTCGGTACAGTTATTTCTATGTATATGAGTATATGTCGAAGATATTTATAAGAGATTTGTGAGTACTTAACTGATTTTCGGATGTGGACCTTATATAGGAGCTATGATCAAATATGGACCGATATTCACAAAATTCTGTAATATAACTTCCAAATATAAATTACGGATCTGTGTAAAATTTTGGTTTGATATTGATATGTTTTAGATATTTATGCAGGTTAATGTGTTTTTCGGAAGTGGTCCTTATATGAGAACTATAAACAAATATGAACCGATCTTCATAGAATTCGGCGCAGCGACTTTTGTACATATGGGGATTATTTGTGTCGAATTTCAAGTCATTAGCAATATTTATAAGATATTTATGCTTATTTAAGTGATTTTCGGAATTGAACTTTATATGGGGGCTATGATCAAATATGGGCCGATCCACGAAAAATTTAGTCTTGTGATTTCTTTTAGCAGGAAACATATTTTTGATGAATTTTGTATGGATGCTGCAATTCTGTAGGCATTTATAGACTATAGCACCATATTTCGTGAAGAAATTTGTATGGAAGCTAGTTGTTTTTTTCTTAAACAAATAAATTAATACACACATTATATCAGATAGACTCAATTAAAAAAGATATTGAAAAAAGTATGAAAATAAACAAAGTGAGTTATATTTTCTGACGGGAAAAATAAAACTCCCGAAATGGGTTTTATTTTATGACGGCTAATTACATTCGTCGACAAATGACTGCTAACTGTGGAGTAGAGTTTGTTTTTTTTAAGATTACCATAGATTCTGAAAGAGCTTCAATAAGAATTTATTGGTATAAGGAGTGAGATCGTAAAATTCTTAACACATGTTTTTCATTAAAACTTTTAACCTTTTTAAGACATGTCAGTTATTATGTTTAATGTCAATTATATTAATTTGTTGTTAATCTGATTAAAATGAGTGACCAGAAAAAAGTGCGTACTAAAATTATTAAATATTTTCAACAAAACCCAACTTGGTCCTACAAAAATTTGGCCAAGCAAAGGTCTGCCGTCAAACTGTTTCCAATGTTATTCAACAGTACCGGGAGAACTTGTCCGTTGATAGAAAACCTGGTTCTGGTAGAAGAAATGGTCCACATGATGTTTCTAAAGCCAAAAAAATAGAAAGCATTTTCAAAAGAGCTCCCAACACATCCGGTGGAAAGCAGGCCGGTTAGCTCAGTGCTCGGACTATTTGGTACGAAAAGCTAAAGCCAATGCAGGTTCAAAAACATAAAAGGCTCAAATTGTTCCTGACAGGAACGCTGCTAAAAATTTAGAGACCAAAAATAGAGCATGGAAATTGAAGTTAAGAATTATTCGATCTCACTCCTTATGACAGTAACATGGAGGGTTTTTGAGTTTTAATTATCTGGATAACTATTATTTATGGTTTCTGTTTGTAACTTTGTGCCAAATCGATGCAACCTGAAAAAAAAGATCATTGTTTTTGGTTATACTCAGTTTCTCAGGTCGTACTTGACCGACTATGCTTGCTTACACATTAAGTGCTCTACTGTAGCCCGCTTTAATATACATATATGTAATGAGAATCTTTTAAGCAGATGAAAAATTCTTCCCCATATTCATAAAAGTACCTTAGATATTGTAACTTTGTTTAAAATACACTTTATATATGAGGCCATCAGCGCAAAAGTGGTGTAACCCAGAATATTTTTGGTTACAGTTCTTACATAACCAATATCAATACAAAAGTGGTATAAGCTACCTTTTGGTATTCAAAAACAGATGGAACCTAAAAACTGCTTTTGCAAGGAGCATAATATAACAAAGTAATGTAGCAAAAGTGATGTAAGTTGAATATACCACTAAATAAATAGTTTGTGGTTACACTACATTTGCACTGATAGCCTCATATATACTTTGCCATTTGTACGTGTTGAAATGAGCTTCGCACTTTTGTTTATTTTCCAACTAAAACAAAAGCAAACTCTTTTGTTTGTGAAGGAGATGGTGTATTATTTTCTGTGGTTTTATTATTCACAATATTTACTCTTATTAGTCGTTGGAGTGTAAGTGTATGTAAATCAGTGATGGGCACAAAGGAAGCAGGCCACATATGTGAATGTAAATTTGTTTGTACATAAAACATATCGAAACTTCTTGTGTTTTAAATTTGTTGTAAAGAAATACCAAAAACAGTTTATTTTCCTCATAATTATGGAACCGGTAAACACATATTAATAACTAATTAAAAATACGATGACTAAGGTCAATCGTTAAGACGAAAATATTAAAACTGTTTTAATTGATTGTAATCTCATTGTAGACATAAATAGCTGAAACCACAGTGCCTACCACTGATATTAAATAATTTTCTAAATTCTAAGGGATAAAGACAAAATAATAATGAAGGTACATAAAATCCATTTTTAAATAAAAGCTTGCGGTAAATGATACCCAGATGTATCCGATAGTGTTTGTGTAAATACATAGGTATGAATATGGGAGTATTTCTCCCTTTCTGGTTTTTTTGTTTATGTGTACATAAGTGTCTACGGATTATAATGGTATTATTACGGCTACAATATTATAGATTTGTGGTTTAATGAAGATTGTTTGTGATGTGTATCCTAAATTCAGAGCTTTTTTTGCATTTGAATTGAAAATTTAATTAAAAGAATCAAACAATGTTTTTTATATCCAACGTCGAAAAATTTAAAGATAACATTAAAGTAGTGTAACAAATTATGTATGTAATCTATTCGAATATATTTTACTACACTAATTTAAGTTGAAATTAAGGGGCTGATTCAAAAAAACTTTTGTAATAACTGTTGAGGATTTTGATACAAAATATTGAATACTATTTCTGGGTCAAAACAAATTAAAACAAGTATTTGAAAAATCAAATTAATATTTAGATAAAAAAATTTAAATTGGAAAATTCAAAAAATATTGTCAAAATATAGATTGATCATAGATCTATAACTCCTTACAAGTAGTCGGAACTCATGAGCAAAGCTTTTCGTTTCTATAGTCTCTATCATTATCTAATTTAATTTTATAAGAAATTTGAAAAAAAGGCCTAGAGGTTCAAGTTTTTCACATGCTACATATAAGCATGAATTCGAATCCCAGCAACGATCGGGAAAAAATGGTAATCAATCTCAGTAATTTAAACTATTGTACAACGAAATGTTGAAGAGCACACAATCGTCTGTCTGTCTGTCTGTCTGTCTGTCTGTCTGTCTGTCTGTCTGTCTGTCTGTCTGTCTGTCTGTCTGTCTGTCTGTCTGTCTGTCTGTCTGTCTGTCTGTCTGTCTGTCTGTCTGTCTGTCTGTCTGTCTGTCTGTCTGTCTGTCTGTCTGTCTGTCTGTCTGTCTGTCTGTCTGTCTGTCTGTCTGTCTGTCTGTCTGTCTGTCTGTCTGTCTGTCTGTCTGTCTGTCTGTCTGTCTGTCTGTCTGTCTGTCTGTCTGTCTGTCTGTCTGTCTGTCTGTCTGTCTGTCTGTCTGTCTGTCTGTCTGTCTGTCTGTCTGTCTGTCTGTCTGTCTGTCTGTCTGTCTGTCTGTCTGTCTGTCTGTCTGTCTGTCTGTCTGTCTGTCTGTCTGTCTGTCTGTCTGTCTGTCTGTCTGTCTGTCTGTCTGTCTGTCTGTCTGTCTGTCTGTCTGTCTGTCTGTCTGTCTGTCTGTCTGTCTGTCTGTCTGTCTGTCTGTCTGTCTGTCTGTCTGTCTGTCTGTCTGTCTGTCTGTCTGTCTGTCTGTCTGTCTGTCTGTCTGTCTGTCTGTCTGTCTGTCTGTCTGTCTGTCTGTCTGTCTGTCTGTCTGTCTGTCTGTCTGTCTGTCTGTCTGTCTGTCTGTCTGTCTGTCTGTCTGTCTGTCTGTCTGTCTGTCTGTCTGTCTGTCTGTCTGTCTGTCTGTCTGTCTGTCTGTCTGTCTGTCTGTCTGTCTGTCTGTCTGTCTGTCTGTCTGTCTGTCTGCCTGTCTGTCTGTCTGCCTGTCTGTCTGTCTGTCTGTCTGTCTGTCTGTCTGTCAGTCAGTCAGTCTGTCTGTCTGTCTGTCTGTCTGTCTGTCTGTCTGTCTGTCTGTCTGTCAGTCTGTCTGTCTGTCTGTCTGTCTGTCTGTCTGTCTGTCTGTCTGTCTGTCTGTCTGTCTGTCTGTCTGTCTGCCTTAGAGTTCGAAATTTCCTAGACTTTTTCCGTTCTCGGGATATATATAAAAAAAAAATTTCATTCCCGGGACTAAATTAAGCCAAACACCAATCATTTGTTTTAAATAATCGGTCAAAATTCAATAATGTATATACTTTTATTAAAAGATTTAAGATGTTTATTTAAATTAAATCTGGAAAAAATGCGTAACTCGTTTTGAAGACTTTCAAATCAAATTTTTACCATTATTCACCCCTATTATGTATGTCGTTGTTGACGTCGACATCACCTCGTAGTCGTTGTCAGTACGAGACACCTCCAGTAGAACCGACTTAAGCCAGATTTCATATCAACCATGTTTAAAATTATTCAAAATTGCACCCTTTAGTTCTGCAATTACGGTTTCAAATTACTTCCCATTGTTGATTTTTTTTAATCTCTCTAATCGCAACTATTTTTGTCAAATGTCTTAGAAAATTCGCAATTGCTGTTGTTATCGATAACGACTATACAAATTATATTTTGACAATGACATACATAATGGTTTGTAACTTTGTTTCTCCAAATACTAATATCCTTAAAAGTTTTAATGTTATGCATCTGAATAATTCTCTTATGTACTTAATTAACATTTATATTTGTACAGGGAATGTTAATATTCATGTTTTAAATAAAACTTGTTTAGATATTGTCACGCAGAGAACAAAATGTTAGTTTTGATAATCGAATTTATTAATCAAAAATTAACGAATTTTTCTGTTGAGGCTGCAAACGTTAATTTGTGCTGACACAAATTAAGTTATTTGAATCGTAATTCTTCAGAGTCAACTGATTTGCTGGTAGTAGTATCGAAATAATCTATGGATATAATCATAGCATACGATTGGCAACAAATCACATTGAATATTTTTTCTCTGTGCTGAAATATTTCTGTAGCTTTAAGAAGAAAACTTATAAAGAAATTTCCGAAAGTTCCCTTTTAAGGAGTGAGATCGATAAAACCTTAACACACGTTTTTCATTAAAACTTTTAACCCAAGTAATATTTGATTTTTTTTATCAAGTTACCTTTTGAAAAATATGTCAGTTATTATGTTTAATGGCAATTATGTTCATTTGTTGTTAATCTGATTAAAATGAGTGACGAGAAAAAAGTGCGTACTAAAATTATTAAATATTTTCAACAAAACCAAACTATGTCCTAAAAAAAATGGGCAACCAATCAAAGGTCTGCCGTCAAGCTGAATCCAATGTTATTAAACAGTATCGGGAGAACTTGTCCGTTGATAGAAACCTTGGCTCAGGTAGAAGGAATGGTCCACATGATGTTTCTAAAGCCAATAAATAGAAAGTATTTTCAAAATAGCACCCAACACATCCGGTAGGAAACCGGTCCGGTTAGCTCAGTACTCGGACTATTTGGTACGAAGAGTTAATTTCAATGCAGGTTTAAAACATACAAGGCTCAAAAAGTTCCTGACAGGAACTCTCCTAAAAATTTAGAAGCCCAAGATAGAGCAAGGAAATTGAAGTCAAATTTTATAAAATTATATACCTGCTACATAACGCATGAAGAAGGTTAATAGTTTTATATTGCTGATGCTCGTGGAAAAGTTGTAGAAAAGCTTAGAACCCAAAAGCAGACAATTTTCCCAAAAACTTCTTGGTATGGCCAGCAATATGCAGTTGCGGCAAGAGAAGTCAAACATTTGTTACAAAGCCATCATTTTTGGTCTGATTTGACATTTTGTCACTATGGTAACTAAGGTCTTGATTGGTACAAGAACAATAATATGGTATTTTTACCAGGAGAGGCAAATCCTCAAAATTGCTTGAAGCTAAGGCCAGTGGTGAGATATGGGGCTCTTTTTAAAAGAGAATTTAAGAGCGCAATAAAGATGACCAAAAGTGTGGTAAATTTTAAACGGAGATGGAATACCTGTTCGAACTAAGTAACAATAAATATCTTAATGGAAGGATTTCCGTAGAAGGTTCATAAATACTTCATTATTGATTAGAACTATAAAAATAATATTTTTTGTTAAGTTTTTTTCGATCTCACTCCTTAGGAATCCCTCATTTCCCTCTACTTCCTATAATCACTTAAATACTCATAAATCTCTTAAAAATATAGTTGTCAGAATATATAGAAATTGCGCGACAAAATTTTGTTAAGATCGGTCGATTATTGGTCATAGTCCCAGTAATCGTATTTCATCATAGCCCTCATAGAAAATATTAAACTAGCCAAAATGAGTTAAAAATTTAAAAACATCTACTTCATTTCTTGAAAATTTGCATTAATTTAATGTTTTTTCAATATGCTTATTTTATTATTAAAGAAAATTGTGACAAAGAACAAAACATACATTTTCAATCGTCATTCTCTCGAATTACTCGAGTAATTTAAAAGCTTTACTTGATTGTTCGAATAATACAAACTCGTGATTTTCTATTTATTTTAACAATTGAATAATTTAAGATTCAATACCCTAATTACTACACCAGCTATACTTAAGTCAAAATAAAAGTTTTATTCTGTACCTGCCAGATCGTTCCCGTACTCAATATTTCAATATATATTTTGTTATTTTATGGGTACTGGAATTTTTAATGTTTTTAAAATTATTATAGCCATTTAGATTTTTAACCAAATTTTTGCCACAGAAGTTAAATTACATTATTGTATTAAAAATTAAAGGCCACATCGCGAAAGTGAATGAGAGGAAAACATTCATAAATTTGCTTGGAGATTAAAGTACCAAAATTTATGTCATCGTGTGAAATGTAAAAAAATAAAAACAAAGCAATGTTTTTATACCCTTCACCATGACTGGCAAGGGTATATATAATTTCCGACTCTACAAAGAATATATATATTCTGGATCGTTATAGATAGCGAAGTCGATATAGTCATGTCCATCTGTATGTTGAAATCAACTTTCCGTAGCCCCAAAATAACTGACATACATGATTCATACATCAATATATCGGGAATTCTTCCGGCTCGGTTGCTATTAAAATCGCCACAATCGACCCACAAGTGGCTGATATAAAGGGTGATTCAACGTGAACTTTATTCTTTAATATGCTTTTTTACAGATCACGCGTGATTCATATCAAAATGCTTTGTCATTTTTGTTTAGTATCGTTTGGCAAGTCATCATGGAAAGACTCACACACAACAACGTCTCCAAATTGTTCAGCTGCATTACGAAAATCAGTGTTGTGTGAGAAAAGTTGTTCGTGTTTTATCGTGAGATTTTGTTTAGTGATGAAGCACATTTCTGGCTCAATGGATACGTTAATAAACAAAATTGCCATATTTGAGCTGATGAGTAACCCGAAGAGTACAAGAGCTACCATTACATCCATTAAAAACAACGGTATAGTGTGGTTTATTGACAGGTGAAATCATTGGTCAATAATAACCGTTATTTCGCCATTTTAACGCACCATGCTTCCTGAAATTCAAGCGCATGGTTTCGGTGAGCTCTGATTTCAACAAGATGGCACTACGATTTATACAGGGCGTGAAACAAATACCTGGTTGAGAAAGCATTTTGGTGAGCACTTAATTTTACGTTTTGCTACGGTAAATTGGCCATCTAAATAGTTCGATATCACACCTGTGGACTATTTTCTCTGGGGATATGAAAAGTCTTAGGTCTTCAGGTATAAGCCAGTTACGATTAACGCTTTGGAATACAACATTACTCGTGTTATTCACGAGATGCCAGTCGCTATACTCAAACGAGTCCTTCCGAATGGACCTTCTGAACGGACCACCTCAGACGTAGTCATGGCCAACATTTACATGATATCATTTTCAAACAATAAATGCCATAAACTGTTGTTTTAACCGATAATAAACATTTTAAGTTCACTTTCAAATTTATGTGTTTTATTTTACATTACAAATCAAATCTCACGATGAATCACCCGTTATAAGAAAAAAACCAGAGCAACCTCGAAGTTTGACCTATTTTATAGATATTTCACAGACATCCAATTGGTCAAAATCGGGACAAAAAAACTTAAAAAAAGTAGTTTATATGAATTACCCTAATATGTATTTACCATTGCATATTCACACAACTATAAAACTGTATAGTTATATAAAGTATTATCGAGATGGTATACTATACCAATATAGAGTAAAGTATATGAAAATGTCAAAAGTAACAAGTAAAGTATGCTTTATATATATTTTATTTCATCCTTAATAATGCAATGGTATTGAATAAGCTTTTGCCTTTTGGGTCAATCACTCTTTTATATAAAAGAAATCTTTGTACTGTCTGATCAACATCTGTTGTTTATCTTACATGCTGATTAATGTTAGATACTTTCAACATTTTGTACATTCCACACATATAAGTACATACATATGTTTGTACCAGTGTTGCCAGAATTGGAGAGTTTTTTTTTTTTTGGAAGTTGGAAATGAAAAGTTGGCTTTGGGGATATGGGAATTTGGTGGTTATTTAGATTGAGTTTTGGGAATTTTTAAGCATTTTAAGAGAATTTCTAAAATACAATATTTTACTGTTATAATCAATACGAATAATAAGTAATATAAAAATTAGTTTAATTGTAAAAGTATAGCCAGCCAAGCCCGACCATATGAAACCCTACACAGAAAATGTGATTATAAACAGTTTTCTTTTAAAATAAATATGGGAGCTATGACTGATTACACAGTGCAACTACCAAAATCGGAATGGAATGAAACCAAAAGCAAATGAAAGTTGACGTTTTCCATAACAAAACTCTATAGGTTTTTTCTAGGAACCTTCTATGATGCAGGATCATTCGTTCCGAAAAGAGAACGGCTGTGATCACGAGAATGGCCACTAGGGGTACGCCTTAAGGAGGTGTCTTATCTCCTTTTGGCGCCAGATTCCACAGAAGGGGAGATAAGATGCCTCCTTGAGGCGTACCCCTAGTGGCCATTCTCGTGATCACAGCCGTTCTCTTTTCGGAACGAATGATCCTGCATCATAGAAGGTTCCTGATGAACCTTACAGTTGATTGGTTCAGACCAAGATCATGTAGGGCTGAAGCTATGGTTGCAGATTCTACGGTTGCAGATTCTACATTATTAAAGGCTCCTTCTATATCCAGAAAGGCTGCTAATGAGAAATTACCAAATTCAAGGGATTTCTCAATATATCCCACTAAGGAGTGAAGTGCTGTCTCAACAGATTTGCCCTTCATGTAGGTATGTTGAGAAGGAGATAATGATCCTTGTTCTAAAGACATCCGTATGTGGATGTCGATAATTCTTTCAAGGGTTTTGATATACAGCTATCAGCCAAGGAGTTACTAGATCTATATTATATTGTAGATTAGCAGGTATAATGCCATCCGGGCCCGGAGACTTATAAGAGTCAAAACTCCGAATGGCCCATTTTGTCAAATGCTCATCAATTATAATTGACGGAGTTGTCCGATCATACGGTTGGGAACCAGTATCCATGTCTAGTGGCAAATTCCCCGGAAAATGTGTGTCCATGAGTTCTTCTAGTGTCTCACGTCCATCAGTGGTCCACCTATCATCCTTTTTTTAATATAACCCTGAACAGTTGGTGTTTTAGACAGGATCTTGCGCAAGCGATTGGTCTCAGAGGAACTTTCGACGCCGCTGCAGAAATTCCTCCAGGACCTACGTTTCGCGCATCTAACCTGATTCTTAAATTTGTTCAACATCGACTTATACGGTGGCCAGTTGCCTGATATTTTCGCCTCATTGAAAAGTTTGCGACAGCTACGCCTAGTGTTCGCTATATCCAAAGACCACCACGGAGGTCTTACTTTTCCTCTGCGTGCAGAGGGAGTACACGTACGCCTAGTGGCCTCACTAAGAGAAAGTGTGAGCTTTTCCACAGCGATTTCAATATACCTAGTGTTACCTATCAGAGGGTGTGTGGGAAGTAAACCATAAAGGATCCGCGAATGATCCTCCCATTTGGTTTTCCTCCTGTTTAGAAAAGGAATTACCTTTTCAACTTCTAATTTAAGGAATACTGTGATTTGGGGATAAAAAAATATTTTTTGGGAGTAGGAAACGAAAAAAAAACTGGGAACCCTAGTTTTAACATTGACTTGGCTTTAAAAAATGAAAAAAAAAAATACAGAAGTTTTTTAATGTTTGGTAGTTGGTAATATTGATAGAAATATCTTAAAAGTAATGCACTTAAGTATTGAAAGCAGATGTAGAGCAACTTTGATAAAATTTCAATTTGTGATTTTCTAGTCATATAAGCACTATTTGAGTTTATTTTCCACTTAATTGTAATTAAAACAATAACAACATTTTTATTAATATTGGATTTTTTTTTTTAAATGTCTCCAAAACTCATAGTCTTTGAACTGGTGCACCTAAAAATAATATGCCTCGGTGGTTACAAAAAAATGTTTAAGTTCACAAGTTGTTAAACAACATGTTGTATGATGGTTTTTTGGCTTTTAACCAAATTAATATTAAGTATTCGTAGTGGTGGACTAATATTATTTCTAAATAAAAAATGTTCCAAAAAAAAGGAAAAATGCTAAATCCACTTTCTGTTTACTAAACTTGTTTATATCATTCACCATGAGCAGCATATACGTTTGTCATTCTGAATCCATAGGCAAGTCGATCTAATTATGTCCATCTGTAATAAATTTTCCAAAGCCCCAGACGAATATAGCTCTCTCACTTGTTTTAGTTTAAATATGCGACTTTTTAATCATCCCATTAAATAACACATCTAAAATATAAAAGAATAAATCTTTAAATTATAATATTTTTATTTACTTAATCAAAATCAAATTTAATACATATTTCTCAAACGCTAGGAAAAGTAAATAAATATAATTTGTAAAACGTTAAAAGATAATAATAAAAATAAAAAATAAAAACTTTCATAAAGACGCCATATAAAAGATTTCTGGAATTGAATTTGAAAAGTTTTGTCTTTTATACTTGTACTTTTTCCCATCATTTCGTATGTTTGCTTTTATTTTGTTTTATTAATATAGGTATAATAAAAAATTTGTAGTGTATCTTCTTCATAAGTTTCTTGTAAGAATTCTCAGTGGGTTGTCAGTTGAAAATGTAAAATAAATATGTAGATGAAGAAAACCCAAACAACAACAACAATGAAAAACTTATCTTTGCTGACGAAAAGAATCTACCATAATTTCCTGTTTGGCTTTAGAAAAATGCCGCAGACGAACAACTTCCTTTTCGAATGAATCTACAAACAAAATACATGGTATACTTGCGACTGTATCAGTGAATGATGGTATGCTTGGTTAGCTGCCATTGATAAGTCACATTTTGACACCTTATAACAAAATTTGTTTTCCAATATGTTCCCTAAAATTGTTCTCCGTCACTGAAGCAACCGAATGCCAAATCGGACATCGTTTTGAGTTTTGGATCAAAGTAACAATATTTTCCATAAAAGAATTAAATAAGGACCATCTATATGATCAATCCTTCCTAAATATTTAGCAAATTATACTATCAGGAAAAATGGCATTAGGATACCAAGTCTAATTGATGAAAATTGTTGTGCCTTTTCCTAAGCCATTATATTTTTATATGTAAATTATATTTTGTATTATTTTTTTAATTTGTAATGTATGTTCCCATATAAACCAGAAAACGATATGATAGTAAAAACGATATTACCTTATGGGGACGACTATCCATATCCACATAAATATATAAATGTCTTTGTAAGTTTGTTTGTTTATTTGTTGGTTTGTTTGAGCATCACGACTAAACGGCTAAATCGATTTTTGAAATTTGGAACGTATATAGATCCTTACTTGGAAGCGTCAATAGGCTATAACTTTTTTCAATACTTTTACCAAAAAGGGATAAACAGGGGGAAAAACTGGTAAAATTGCTACCTTTGGTTCTTAAACAATAATTACTAAATGGCTGAACCGATTTTTACTACGACAGGGATAGCAAAGCGCACCGGGTCAAGCTAGTAATATCATATTTTATTATTGAAAATTATATTACTTATCATAATATCGTTTTAAAATATTTTACTTCCAATAAAATAAATGAAAAACCACAATCATTTAAAAATACTTCAAACAAAAAAATAATTTAAATTAAAAAATTTTATACAACATAGGCAAGGTGAAAACTAAATATGAATATGAAATCATTTAAATTGTGGGTAATTTCCAGTTTTATGGCGAATTCACCTGTATGCAATTTTTAAAATTTTCAAATATTTGCAACAAAATATGCACATGCAGTATGAATGAGATTATGAAATAAGACAAAAAACTGAAAGAAAAGGAAACATAACAAATCATAATTTTCATCTCATTCATATTGCATATGTGCATATTTTGTTCCAAATATTTGAAAATTTTAAATATTGTCATTCCGTTTGTAATTCCTATATTTTTCATTTGCGACCCAGTAAAGTGTATATATTCTGTATCGTTATAGATAGCGAAGTCGATATAGCCATGTCCGTCAGTTCGTCTGTATGTTGCAATCAACTTTTCGTAGCCCCCAAGTAACCTACATACATGATGCATACGTACATAAGTATATTGGGAATTCATCCGACTCGGTTGCTATTTAAAATCGAGGACAACCTTGATTTTTGACTTATTTTTGACTTATATTAATATAGACAATATGAGTATGCAATAAGAGATATTTAAAATACCTTTGCAATGGCATATTTAAGTCAAAGTAAGTCGGAGTATAAGTCAAAATTGGTAAAAATCGGGAAAAATTTTTTTTACCACGATTTTTTTTACAAAAACAAAAAAAAAGGATTATTGTCATAAAATTTTTATCACAAATTAATAAAAAAAAAAATTAAAGAAAGAAAGAAATTTAAAAAAAATTGTCCCATAAAATTGCTTCGCTAATAAATAAAAAAAAATTTAAAATTTTTGAAAAAAAATAAATTTTTTTTTTTATAATTTTGTTTAAGTATTTAAAATTTCTATTTTAAAGTATAATTGTAATTCGGCTGTGCCTTATATATTCGGCGCAGCCGAAAACGATGTGATGTGTGCTTGACTTTTAGTCGTCAACCTTTACGTAAAACGTTCGTTCATTTAAATAGAATGTTAATATGGAATAAAATGGAGCTGGTAAAATATGTTTAAGTTTGTATAACAGGCCTTCGTGCCATACTCTATCAAATGCCTGCTTTATATCTAAACATACCGCTGAACAATACATTTTTCTTTCAAATGAATCCCTTATAATTTTGATAATTTCATGATATTGCTCCGATGTTCCATGTTTTTGACGAAAGCCAAATTGATGATGAGGTATAATATTGTATATTTTTATAAAATCGGTAGTAATCTAGATGCAAATAATTTTTCAAATATCTTTGAAAAAGTTTTTAGCAAACTTAAGGGGTATATGAGGCAATTGAATTTTCGGGTTTGTTAAGTTTCTGAAGCAGTATTATTTTAATACATTGCAATGACATTTAAAAATTATTTCGGGCATATGATCACAGTGGCTGTTCTTGACGAAACACGTTCTGGACGTCCAATTTTGGTATACCTTGAAGAACAATTGACAGGTTCATTTCTCGAAATCAAATTATCGCCGAATTTTGATTTAAATATGTTCCGGATCAATTTCGTCCATATTTTTAAAAATCATTGATCATGTAACGATCTCCGGCTTAATTTTTTAAGAAATAAGGTCCGATGATGCTACCATCGTGTAAACCCCACCGAACGGTGTATATTTTTGGATGTAATGGAGTCTGTAGGGTGTGTTATGGCTTGATCTCACTCCACAAAAAATTAGCCTCATCGTTGAACACGATTTTGCGATGAAGGAGTCGTCTGTAAGTTGGGCGATGGCCGATTTCTAAAATAAATTGTGATAATTTGGTAGCGTTGTTCAAGCGTCAATCTATTCATGACAATCATCTATGACAGCTCATTTGACAGTTAACCCTTTCGTTAGTTCTAGCGGGCTTAAAAAACACCCTTTAGAGAAATTGTGGCTTTCTAAGTTAGATTAAATAAATCGGGAATATTGAAGTCCCCTTAAGATGTATGCAATTTATGAAGACTTATTAAAAAATTATAGCATTAGCTAGACATAATAAGGACTGAGATCGAAAAATTCTTAACATACATATATGTTAATAAAAATGAAACCACTAAACTTACAGTTTTGATTTTTTTTATTTGATTGAAATTATTATTACAATTTACAAAAAATATTATTTTTTATAGTTCTAATCAAAAGTGATGAATTTATGAACCATTCCCGAAACCCTTCCATTAAGGTTTTTATAGAGCTTTCTGTCACTTTGTTCAAACAGGTAGTCCATCTCCGTTTAAAATTTACCACACTTTTGGACACCTTTTTTGTGCTCCAAGCAGTTTAGATGATTTGCCTCTCTTGGTACAAATACCACATTTTTGTTCTTGTACCACTCATGACCTTGCTGACTATAGTGAAAGGATGCCAAAATCAGGCCAAAAACATTTTCTTTTGTAAACATTACATGATGTAAATTTCGGTATTAACAAATGTTTGGCTTCTTTTGCCACAAATGCACATTGCTTGCCATGTTAAGAACTTTTTGGGAAAATTTTCTGCTTTTGGGTCTAAACTTTTCTACAGCATTCCCTCGATAATCACCAAAATAATAATATTGACCCGCAAGCTGTGAAAAATGGTCCAACGTACGTTTCTTCATCTTTTATGCAGCAGGTATATTTTTTGTAAAAAACTTGACTTCAATTTCCGTGTTCTGTCTTTTGCCTCTAAATTTATAGATGAGTTCCTGTCAGGAACTTTCTGAGCCTTGTAGGTTTTTAAGTCAGCATTGGCTTTAACTTTTCGTATCAAATAGTCCAAGTACTGAGCTAACCGGACTGCTTTCCTACCGGATGTGTTGGGAGCTCTTTTGAAAATGCTTTCTATTTATTGGCTTTAGAAACATCATGTGAACCATTCTTTCTACATGAACCAGGTTTTCGATAGAACTTTGATTGTTTGGCCAACTTTTTGTAGGACCAAGTAGGGTTTTGTTGTTTAATAATTTTAGTACGCGCTTTTTTCTCGTCACTCATTTTAATCAGATTAACAACAAATGAACACAATTGACATTAGACATAATAACTGACATGTTTTACAAAGGTAACTTGATAAAAAAAAAAATCAAATAATACTTGGGTTAAAAGTTAGAATGAAAATCGTGTGTTAAGAATTTTTCGATCTCAGTCCTTACCATAACACTTCTCTATACCAATCTATTTTCTTCCGAAACTAAGTTGTTTCAGCTGCACATAATTATTTGCAGTTTTCTGAAAAGAAAAATTTGTCTAACCTACCAAATTCAGTGTTTTGAAAAAAAAAAAACGAAGCTGATAAAGAAGCCACTTTTTATTTGGGAGTCATTGTTCCGAAAACTTTGAATAATATATACAGGAGCAGTCAGGAATATTTTGTTAAAACATGAATCTGAAATGACATTTGATTTGAAGGTCTTTACTAAATTAAAACCTTGGTGGTTGCAATTAATATTTTGCCAAACATCTGAATAAACTAAAGGGACAAAAAAATTATCTTCTGTTATTTTTAGAAGTTAGGTTAAATCCAAACAATTATTTAATTCGCTCCAGCCAAAAGGCTGCAATTAATTATGGCCACGAAATATTTAAAATTATCTTATTGAAAACACTCATGAATTATATGTTAGAAGATACAATTTAAGCTGTTTATTTGTTGTTCATAACACTTTATTTATTTAAAACACTTTACAACTTACCCTCGTCCTATGGCATTATATCTAATTTTCACGAATTTCTTTGCCAACCACTTGAATGGAAACAGCAGCTTAAAACATTCATTCATGCACGAGTGAGTGAATATTCAACGAAACAGTTTTGCGTGTTGTTGATGTACAGTTGTTAGTTTTGGCTGTTACTGACTTATTTATAGATTTTTCTTGAATACACAGATAATATCAAACACATTATAAACCGCACACAAAAGCCACATAATGTCGCCACAATTTTGCGTAAATGCACATAATAACAATATTATTATGTATTATAATTAAAGTGACCAGATATGAGAAAGAAAAAGTTTTCAAAAAATTCAGATACGTATATTTACAGATATCACCATGAACATAGATTGTTATATTAGGAGCAAGATGGCCACACAATCTGAAATTATTAATCAAAAGGAAAACATTTCATTTATTTATTATTGTTTGCACAAGTAAAATACCATACAGACAAAAGAGATTCGTGATAGCAACCGAATTTGTTGCCAATCGAATGATTCTACCTTAGTGACCGAATTTTACAGTTTTGACTACAAAATTTTAGAAGGCGTAACAAAAGTTTGGTTGCCTCAGCCGAAATTCTTCTTTATCAACTAACTTTCTGTTGATAGAACCGAAAAATTCTATGTGTGCAACAAATTCGGTTTCTCTTACGAATCTGTTTTCTCTGTGCATATTAAAGGAATTAAGTTCGTCATCTATTTATACACTAATCATCAATCTTTGCAATAATTATGCCACTATTTCAAACTCTTCTGTAAAGTATTCTCACTTTAGGTCATCCCATTAAGACAGACATTCATTGCACTTCTAAAACTACTGTCTATTTTAAGCAGTGGTGTGCGTTCATATTGTTCAGGTTACGAAGATCTTCGTCAATTTACAAGTACACAACCCGAATGTAAACAATAGAGCGTAAAAATACAAATATTTCATTTTGTTGCTTGAAATTTTATTTTTTTCCCATACATGCACACAAATTAAATTCCTCTATTTGCCTACAAACGATTTTAAGACGGCACACTGTATAATAATTTTACATTTTAGAGCAACATCAGTAAGACCAAAAGTCAATTTGAATACGAAATTATCGTTCTATGCTAAATGACTGTTGATTAGGGTCGTTCACACTTTGCCCTTTTTAGATTTCCGTTAGTCCCGAGTTCTAAAATTATTCTACATCGGCTGACGCCAAAAACCTAAGTATGTTGTCAAAAACCTAATTCATGAGATTGTATTGACATGTATTCTGTTGTTGTTATCCATTTGTTATTATTATCCATTGATATTTCTCTCTCCTTCCGCTCTATGTATATTTCTCTATAGGTTGACGTTTATATATTACACATTTTATTTGTAGTTTCGAGTTTTTTCCTGTATTTTTACCTAAGTCAAATAATAGTGGTTAAAATGTGTTTATACACAATATTATTTGAAAAATTTAGCTTTCGATTCAATGTGCCATCGATTTTTCGATAGCTTATGTTTGGCATGAGAAAAAAACAATTTCCACTACGACATATCAACAAAATAATCAGCCGATTCTTTTTGTTACCTACTAAAAAACCTTTGAAATACAACTAAATTTTTTGTATTTTTCTGAAATTTTTGATCATCGAAAATAAGTTTTTTGATATGTCGTAGTGGAATTTTTTTTCCTCATGGCAAAAGCTATCGAAAAACCGATGACACAATATCAAAAATTGTTGACCCTACAAATCGACCCACTCTACTATGATGTTTTCCTGATCTTACATAGTTTGATTTTATTGATTTTTATTGAGGTCAAATGCCACTATTGAATTAGAAACCCTTAAAAAGGTTGGATCAACATTGTACAACTAAATATAATTATATTATACATCTTTAAAAACGCTGGTAAAAATCTAAGTCTATTTATTCGATAAGTTTTTATTGCCTCTTTGGTTTAATTTAATACAAAAAAATTCCGGGAACAAAAAATGATTTTTCAAATACCTGCCGGGAAGGGAAAAATATCGGAAATAACGAACCCTAGTATAGAGGTCTAATTTTGTTGTTTTGGATAAATTTGACCCCATATATAATTGGGTTAACAATGACCTATAAATTTAAAAGCAAAAAGTCGAAAATCTACAATTAAATATTAGAACGTAGGCTATAGAATGGATTAAAAAAAAAATAATTTTAATAAATTTCTGTCTAAAAAATTAATTTTGTCGTAATTCTCCAATTTCAAATCGGTACCCACACTAACCTATGAAATATGAAACCGGTAAAATTAGCATTTTCATTCTTAATTTTGTATTTATTGTCCAAACAAAATATAAAATATGGGATTTGAGATATAATACAGCCTCTTTAATAAAATTTTCAGATTTTGGTTTTAGAATCTAAAACTTGGAAGCACCGAAAATCTAAAAAAAGTTAACTTTAAGGACACCCCTACTGTTTCTGCATACAATATATATCACATGCACACATTATCACTACTCATACATAAATATCCCCATACAAATACACTCAAATACACACACACATTCAGACTAAAACATATGCAGAGACATTTGTACAATTGGAAGATTTGAAATTGTGCCAAACCAACAATGAGCATGCAAAAGACATTATTATTGCTGAAATTGTATAAAAAAGATATGAAATGTATTATAAAATCGATGTTTGAAAATTTATAAATTTAAAATGAAATTTGTTTAAGTTCCTTGGTAGAAGAGAACAATAATCATGAAATTCTTGCGATATATATAAATTTGTCATTCCGTTTGTAATTTCCATATTATAATTTTCCGACCCTATAAAGTATATATATTCTGAATCCTTATAGATAGCGGAGTCGATTTAGCCATGTCTGTCTGTCTGTCTGTCTGTCTGTCTGTCTGTCTGTCTGTCTGTCTGTCTGTCTGTCTGTCTGTCTGTCTGTCTGTCTGTCTGTCTGTCTGTCTGTCTGTCTGTCTGTCTGTCTGTCTGTCTGTCTGTCTGTCTGTCTGTCTGTCTGTCTGTCTGTCTGTCTGTCTGTCTGTCTGTCTGTCTGTCTGTCTGTCTGTCTGTCTGTCTGTCTGTCTGTCTGTCTGTCTGTCTGTCTGTCTGTCTGTCTGTCTGTCTGTCTGTCTGTCTGTCTGTCTGTCTGTCTGTCTGTCTGTCTGTCTGTCTGTCTGTCTGTCTGTCTGTCTGTCTGTCTGTCTGTCTGTCTGTCTGTCTGTCTGTCTGTCTGTCTGTCTGTCTGTCTGTCTGTCTGTCTGTCTGTCTGTCTGTCTGTCTGTCTGCCTGTCTGTCTGTCTGTCTGTCTGTCTGTCTGTCTGTTTGTCTGTCTGTCTGTCTGTCTGTCTGTCTGTCTGTCTGTCTGTCCGTCTGTCTGTCCGTCTGTCTGTTGAAATAAATTTTCTGAAGACACCAGATATCTTCGGGATCCAAATCTTTAATAATTCTGTGAGACATGCTTTCGAGAAGTTTGATATTTAAAATCCGAGACAACCTCTGAAAATTTCATCAAAAAAAACAATTTATTGCATGCTTTGACAAAAAATCAACAAAACGTATGTTTAGATGTGTGTTGGTTATTGCTTTGCGTATTTTGTTTTTACTTTTATACCCTTCACCATGAGAGGCAAGGGTATATGTAAAGAGAGAGTTGTTTATAATGAGTTCTCATATTGAGCAATTCTATCATACGTAAACACCACACACACACCCAGCAACAACATTCTACAATGTGGAATGAGATGAAATGAATAAGAATTATAAATCAGCACACAATGTGTGTGTATTTGAGTGCGTTTCGTTTATTTTCATTTTTGTTGTTGTTTGTTGTTATTTTTTCAACAAACAATTGTGCAAATAATTGTTGTGTTTATTTGGTTAGTTATCAGTGAGCACTCAACGTGTAAATATGATTATCGGATGTTTTGCAATTGCATTTGATATGATATTATGATTTTTTCTTGTTGTTGCTGCTATGTGAAGAGTTTTGCATGGGTAAAGGCAATCTACGTAAATTGTATACTTTGGTGAAGGATATATAAGATTCGACACAGACGAATTTAGCTCTGTTACTTATTGTAACAGATTTTATTAAATTTTTATTTTCATAAATTATAATAACGTTAAAGACGTAATTATATTTTGATTCATTATTTGTTTTACTATATCTTATATTCAATTAAATCAAAATTGTTCTTGTATAAGGACAATTGCAAAAATAAGATACGAATGTAATATAAATGAAGTGACGAAATGTAAAAACAATATTATAACATTAATTATTTTTGAATTTACATTGTATTTACATTTATTTAAAAAAAAAAATAGTAATATAACAGAAGCTAAATTACAATTATGCTTGTATCATTAGCAAAATATAAATAACATTAATATTCAAAAGTAATATGTTACGATAGTGTTATACATAAATAATTATGTCTAGCTAATGTCTTACAGACATAAGATAATTAGTGGAGTTAGCAACATTGAAGAATACGAGTACCGAGTTAATTATCAAGTACCTAAGTCGGTTGCAGAACCAAGCCAAATTGAGTTATAAAGTTTAAGCTTACCTTCCGCTCTTTCTTTTTCTTTTTAACTATTCGAGCATAAATTTTTTTTTACGGAAAATTACCGAAAGCATATTATATGCACTACATTCATATATTGAATATTTATAAATTAACAAAAATTAATCTGTTTAAATAAATAGTTTTGAAGAAATCTATTAATTAAACTCAGCTTTTAAAATACTAATAAACCCAATTATAATTGGTAAGAGTTTTATTAAAAATTAATTCAAATATAGTTTTAATATTGAAAATTATTTCATAGGGTTTTAATATAATAAGTGGCGATTTCCAAAATTATTAAAAGTATTGAGTAGTGCTATTAAACAAATAAGCAAAGCATGGTGATAATCATTGCACTCACAACCACTGCATTATTTAGAAGTTCATCATATTGATAAATTTATTCCAAACACCTACATGGCCAGATATAAATCATTTGCAATCCTGGTACATGATTTACATTAATATTGCATTATTTCGAGTTGAAGATATATTGAATGAAATATATGAAATACAAAATATCATAACCTCATGTGCTAAATAATTGTTCGCTGCTGTATTCCATTATGTGAGCTGAAATAACATCACATCGTGATCAGCAAATTTTACAAAAGACAGTTAGTGATGTCATCAACGTGTAATACTAAGTATCAATAAATAAGTTAAAAAAACTAGCAGTAAGCTTCTAAAGTATGTATGTGCTCTTACAAAATAATTTTTTTATGGTAAAATAAAGAGAGTCTAGTTAAACTCTCTTAAGCAAATGTACTTACTAATGTAAACTACATAATTATAACACTTTTCATTATGATAATGAGTGATTAGTCTTATTTAACATTACTTAATTAATTTTTTTTATATTAATGATATTTAAGGACAGAATTCTATACACACACTTAACATTTGATGTTCTACAGAATTGATTGACTGTAATATGAGTTAGTTACTAATTCAATGTAATAATGTTAAATGTGTGAATCAAACAAATAATTAAGTAATTCATATTTATAATTCTAACCATTGAATATCAATAACATTATTTTAATTAATAATCTATAAGATATGACATGTTAGGAATTGAATGTATATTATAACTTTTGTTTTTTTTTATAACTAATTCAAAGTTTATAAGTTGCAGTGCATGGAATGTTTTGAGCTCAAACCAACATCCAAATGTCAAGAAGATGTATCAACTGTATCAACAAACGGGTAAAACTTTACATATGACATCAATCTTTTAGGCAACAGAATCGTAAGTCATAATATACATAAACAATTTTAATAACATGCGATCGTTTAATATTAATACATGATTTTGTAAAAATTTTAATAATTATTTGAGCTACTATTTTTATAAAATATTTCACTTATTTTGAAATTATCAAGTTTTAATATTTAGATTCTATTTTCATACATAATTTAAAAAAATTAGCTTTAAAAAAAAAAAAAAAATTTTTATAATTTTTTTTAAAGAACAATTTCAACGAAAATAAATAATTTGAATTTATGAATATGAAGAGCATTAAGTAAGATTTTTATTTGGGAATGCTGCTCATTAAACAGATGATACAGAAAACTAAATAGAGTTAGATTATAGTTATAGGGTAAATACTAAACCATACTTTTACGAACACTGATGTATCTTAGTAGAATGAGGGTGGGTCATTTAATAAAAGTGTTCGAAGTGAAAACAACTACCACTTGTTTATACAATATTTTAATATGAATTCCTATTAGCATCCAATAGCCAATTCTTTTATTTCGTTAGAATTCCAATAGTAGTAGAGCCTTGGAAAGATACAATTTCTCTTTTGTTTATGTAGAGCTTGAAGGTCAAGTATGTTCAAGAACCCTCCCCAATCCGGCGAGCTTAGCCCATTCAACTTTCCAAGCACCGAACATGTTGACTACAAAATCATTATAAAATCAAGAACTCATATGTTCAATAATTTACTACATTGTTTTTATTAAAAAGGTAAAACAAAAGCAAAGATTCCCAAAAAAGTTCTAATTTTTTTTTCAGATTAATTTTTTACTGAATTTAGTGAAAGCTAAAACTGGATACAAATAGGAATACATATTATTAACTTATTCTTTAAATGGATTTTGATTTCAAAGTTACAGCAAAAATTGTGGATCATGTTATTTCCATTTTTTTTTTTTAAAAAAAGCTTTGTATTTATGATTATTCACTACTAAGATCTTTATAATATTCGGTTTTGTGACTTTAAAAAAAAAAAAAAATGTACCTTTATAAAATTTTGTGAAAAATAAAAATTGGATTTTAAATTAAATTTATACTAATATTAGTACATGTATATTAAGTATGCTTTCATTTCCAATTTTATTCATTAATTTATCGCTTTCCATTCCAAAGTTACAGCATATATTGTGAAATAAGGTATTTTTCCAAAACCAATAATCCATTTAACATGACTTTTGTGACTTTTTTGAAAAAATTTGTAAATTTATAAAATTTTTTGTAAAACAAAAATAGGGTTTTTAATTAAATTTATACTAATATAAATACATAAAAGGTTTTTCTTTCCAAAAAACTATAATGCGTTAATGGTTAAAAAAATATTTTTTAAACTTTTTTTTCTAAAATACTGTGTGCTTATAATAACTCATCAATAAATAATATTATATTTTAAATCTACGGCTTCTATGAATTTGTCGCCACTTTAGGTACCATCGAACCCACAGTACGTCGCAAGATATGAAAATTTTAAATAAAACAATTAAAAAATCTCTTCATTAATTTCTATATATTTGATAGGGTTCAATAATACCTTAAAGATTATAAACTCCAGATTTAATAACGCTGCGACTAATTGCATAGTACTGAAGGCCCTTTCTAGTTCATATACTTTAATGGAAGAGATCAGGAGGTTTAACATTACGATTACCTGGAAGGGAGTATATTCTCTTAAAATTTATTGAAAAATTTTGTGTCAGATATTTTTGAAATTTATTGATACATTTTTAAACTTTCGACTCAGTTGTACAAGTTATATATGATAATTGCAGGAGTTCCAGGATTTTTTAGATCTGCTAAGAACAGTGCTTTAGTTATACAAGATCATTTATCGTGTTTTATTTTCAAAGATTTCGAAAACTTTTATTGTCTAACAGCTGTAATATATTGCAAAAAGATCTGCAAAACGATTCCACATTCATGAAAAGGCGGCATCTCGAATTTAACTTTGTCTGAAAATATCACAAAAAGAAATAACTTACTTGTAACTAAATCGAAGTAATTTCTTCAACTTGGTTGTGAAATCTTTGGTCTTCTTTTTCTGTCGGTAAATATGCTAGAGTGTCGGTAAATATGCTAGAGAATTAACCTTAATGAAAATATTCTTGTAATTTAAAAAATCTGGAAAAGTCTCACATGTTTATTTTAAATTATATGTAATCTTTACTATATTTAAATAATATATATAAAGTATCATACATAATAGGCTTAAAAGATGAAAGATTTTTTTTCTTGTTATTTAAAGTCCAATCTAATACATTTATCCGTTTTCAAATACTATTTTTAGATTTTACAGCATTGGACAACGTCAACAAAATCCTACTACTTTTACAAATTTTAATCTTATATTCGTTAAGGGACATTAAGTATTTGAAATTGCACACAGTGGAAAAACACAGAGTCTATTGATGCTCACTCCTTCAGCAGTGTACAGTGGGGGAACTGAACAAAAATTGAAAAAAAAATCTGTAACTTCTAAACGAATATACCGAGTTTAATAATATGTTCCATAGCTATAGAGCAGGTTTTGATAAGTTTAAGTTTTGAATTTGGGCTTAGCCACAATGTCTCAAATTTGGGAACCTCGGGTATATTAAAAAATTAAAAATGATCCCAAATTTTTGTTTACGACGTTACATATTTATTTCCACTTTTTTTCAGTTCCCCCACTGTGCAGTGTAGCCAGCTGACTTTTGTAAAATTGAAAATAAAACAAGTAAGAGTACTATATTCGGCCGTGCCGAATCTTAAATACCCTCCACCTAAATATGATGAGAGATGTAGAAGTTACATTGGCATAAACACTTTAATATCCATATTCAATATTTGTTATTATGAGGATTAAGACAATGTTATCGAAATACTATTAAATAAATATATGAAATAATATAACAATTGTAAGAAAGACTAGTTTAAGCAGAAGATACTTTAACTGCAGATTCTTACCATTTTGAATAGAGTTTGGCATTTAATCATATTATAACGTATGACATTTAACAATTTATATATGTACCTAATAATTGGTTATCATTATCCGATTGGATCAACATTATCCTTATTCACCACAAGTGAAGAAAAAGAATATAAAAAACGGTATACAAATATATTTAGACAAAATTCAAAATTTTACATATGGAAATGAGTTATATCACAAAATTTTAATATATATTCGCTATTAATGAATTTTCCGGATATGTGTCTTATATATAATTACTAGCTAAAACCCGGTGTGCTTCGCTACCCGTATCGTAATGAAATAAAAAGTTTAGAGTATAACAAATATATTTATTAAGTTATTAAAATGTACAGTTTTCCTTTTAAATTAATTCTTATTATATTATCTTATGATTTACAATATACTTATTTAGTTTATCTAAAATTAGTTTCTATTTTAATAAGTAGTACATTATTTGTTTCTTATTTATAACCTTAATGTTAAATATAGAAGTTTATAGAAAAACATTTTTTATTTAATGTTTGATATATACATTATTTTTATTAATTATTTTTTATTCTAATGACTTAGGATATACAATATTTTTGGTTTTTCCTTCTGGTGCATATACATATAAGTCTGTGGGTTTTCCCACTCGCGAACATGTAAAATAAAGCTGTCCATGTGAAAAACATGGATTTTCTAGATTTAGTCCACAAACTTGCAAAGACTGACCTTGAGCTTTATTAATTGTAATTGCAAATGCTAGGCGAATAGGAAACTGCAATCGCTTAAAATCAAATGGCATTTCCGAAGTTATCATCGGAATACGTGGCAGAAATACATCTGATCCATTGTACTTTCCAGTTATAATGGTCGCCTCGATTAGATTGTTCATTAATTTCTTTACTATAAGTCGAGTGCCATTACAAAGTCGTGGTGGATCAATGTTTCTTAGTAAAATAATAGGAGCACCAATTTTCAACTGCAAGTCATGTGGTGGAAAGCCCGGTAAATCTAACGAATTTAAAAATTCGACTGGATAATTGACGACATCCTCAATATTTGTAACAGTGTCGATTGATTTATAAATTTTTAGATTACCATCGATGGTATTCAGAATGTTGCTGTTGATGGAGTTAACGTCTATATTTTTGGCTGCCAGTAACGCGCGTTTACATAACCATTGCTTGTTTTTTAAATTTTTTCCGATATTGGGGAAAACGCAATTTATTAACTCTTCTATAGATTGCGTCATGCTGCAGAAGTTAGATGGATGTTATACATTTCATACATACATACATACATACATACATACATACATACATACATACATGCATGCATACATACATACATACATACATACATACATACATACATACATACATACATACATACATACATACATACATACATACATACATACATACATACATACATACATACATACATACATACATACATACATACATACATACATACATACATACATACATACATACATACATACATACATACATACATACATACATACATACATACATACATACATACATACATACATACATACATACATACATACATACATACATACATACATACATACATACATACATACATACATACATACATACATACATACATACATACATACATACATACATACATACATACATACATACATACATACATACATACATACATACATACATACATACATACATACATACATACATACATACATACATACATACATACATACATACATACATACATACATACATACATACATACATACATACATACATACATACATACATACATACATACATACATACATACATACATACATACATACATACATACATACATACATACATACATACATACATACATACATACATACATACATACATACATACATACATACATACATACATACATACATACATACATACATACATACATACATACATACATACATACATACATACATACATACATACATACATACATACATACATACATACATACATACATACATACATACATACATACATACATACATACATACATACATACATACATACATACATACATACATACATACATACATACATACATACATACATACATACATACATACATACATACATACATACATACATACATACATACATACATACATACATACATACATACATACATACATACATACATACATACATACATACATACATACATACATACATACATACATACATACATACATACATACATACATACATACATACATACATACATACATACATACATACAAACACACATTCACTTTTATATATAGATAAGGGTTTCAAATGTATACAAATTTTAACATTTACTTAATATTGTTGGTAGTCAGCGCATTTCTGTCCTAAATATTAATATTAATAGATGATATATCTTTCCCTATTTATAATTTGTCATCATATGTATGGAAGGTGCCACGCTCACTATTGATAGTCCGCCCATTTTTGTCCTAAATATTAATATTGATGGTAGAATAACCGTACCATATATCTTATTGTTTCCCATATATAAATTTTTTTTAATTATCATCATATGGGAAGTGCCACGCCCTCCGTGGCTACTACTCCCATTTTTGCCGCAAACATTTAAACAAACAGTGGAATTGCTCATGCAAAATTTGAGAACAATAGCTATTATAATTTCCTGAATATTTGATTTTTAAAATTAACTTTGGGAGGTACCACGCCCACTTTAAATTTCAAAACAAAAAGTAGCCTATAGCTCCTTCCAGACATACATAAATATACTGTAAAAATTTCAAGCAAATCGGTTCAGCCGTTTAGCCGTCTATAGAGCCCAAACTAATAATAATAAACATACATACATACAGACACACATTCACTTTTATATATATAGATGAACCCATAGTCAAAAATACCAGCAGTATGATTTCTGTCTACTTGTAACTAATTTCTGTTGAATTTTTGATCGATATCAACGTTTATATGCGTTAATGTATTTTTGGGTTGTGGAACTAATTGGAAGCTATGACCTATTATGAGTCAATCGCCATAAAATAGTTTAACGTGATTTCTATGTATTTTAATTGAATTTCATCTTTACAAGAGTTTTATGGGTATTATAGTTATTACCGAAAGTGGAACTTATATGAGGGCTGTTGCCAATTATGGACCGATATTCGTAAAATTCAGTAGAACGATTTTTGGATTCAAATTTTGGTTCAACATATTGGAGCTGATCTTTTATGGGACTATCGCCATATAATACTGTAACGTGATTTCAAAGTATTTGAGGGCTATTTTTGTAAAATTTATAAATAAAAAAATTAATAAAACTTAATTTAAACAACGCTATTAACAAGTGTGGACCTTATATGACAACTATATTGAATTATGGACCGATATTTAACAAATCTTGTAATATGATTCTTGAATACAAATTACTGATCGGTGTACAATTTTGTTTCAGTACAAATATTTTTTTTGGATATTTGTGTAGGCTATGACCAATTATTGGCCGATCATCATAAAATTTCGTACAATGATTTTTACATATATTGTAATTTTTGGATTCGAATTTCAACTTGATGACTATATTTGTAAGAAATTTATGAGGGTTTTAGTGATTTTCGGGAGTGGACCTTATATGGAGCTATGGTCAAATATGGACCGATATTTACAAACTAGAGTAGTATGATTACTAGATACAAATTACTCATCTATGTATAATTTTATTTTGATATCGATTTGTTTTAGATATTTATACAGGTTAATGTGTTTTTCGGAAGTGGTCCTTATATGGAAGCTATGACCAATTATGGGCCAAACTTCATAAAAATTGGTATAGTTGTTGCTATGTATATGAGTTTTATTTATGTCGAATTTTAGCATTATTAAGATATTTATAAGAGATTTGTGAGTACTTAACTGATTTTCGGAAATGGACCTTAAATTGGAGCTACGGTCAAATATGGACCGATATTCACAAAATCCTGCAGTATGACTTCCATATATAAATTACGGATCTGTGTAAAATTTTGGTTTGATATTGATATTTTTTAGATATTTATGCAGGTTATTGTGTTGTTCGGATGAGGTCCTTATATGAGAGCTATAAACAAATATGAACCGATCTTCATAGAATTCGGTGCAGCGACTTTTGTGTATATGGAGATTATTTGTGTCAACTCAATAGCGATATTTATAAGGTATTTATGCATGTTTAAGTGATTTTCGGAAGTGAACTTTATATGGGGGCTTTGATCAAATATGGGCCGATCCACGAAAAATTCAGTCTTGTGATTTCTCTTAGCACGAAACTTATTATTGCTGAATTTTGTATGGATACTGCAATTCTGTAGGCATTTATAGACTATAGCACCATATTTCGGGAAGAAATTTGTATGGGGCCTACAAGAAATTATGGACCGATTCTTTCCATTTTCAACAGAATTTGTCCTTTTATCATATAAATAATGTGTGCAAAATTTCATGATATTCTCTGCAATGGATTTACCAAAAATCAGAAAAAAACATGTGAAAATGATCAAAATTTTTGGAGGTTGTCTTCCATTTTGATCCATAACCCTGGTTCTACCAATTCGATTTTGTTGATTTTCAATACCAAACTGCTTAGAAAAATTATAAACATTTTGGTATGCACATCATTAATTTTGCTTATGTATTTTGGACGTGAGAGTGTTTTACACAGACAGACAGACAGACGGACAGACGGACAGACGGACAGACGGACAGACGGACAGACGGACAGACGGACAGACGGACAGACGAACAGACGGACAGACGGACAGACGGACAGACAGACGGACATTGCTCAATCGATTTAGAATTTCATAAGGGTCAATAATATGTATACTTTGTTGGGTCTCAGATGAATTTTTCTCAATGTTACACACGGAATGACAAACGTATATATACCCTCTTTCACCACTTGTGGTGGTGGAGGGTATAAAAATTCTCTTGTAAATGAATGAACTACAATTTGTAGATGTCCATACACTACATCAGCAGTATATGAACGAGGGTTCTAAGCACAAATATTTGTTCAAGTGACAAGCTATTGTATATATAAGCTACTTATATGAAAATCCAGAAAAGTATTACATTTTAATCCTTTATGTATTCATATGACGTTCGATAAACACAGGTGTACTAAATTTTTACTTAGAGAAAATTAGTTGGAGTGTATCTTGAATTTATACTTCCGTTACTCAGCCATTTTCCAACCGATTTTTACAAATCTTGATAAAAGTAATATCTTTCAAAAAAAAAAAAAAAACAATTTTAAAAACGGTTTCAAAAGAACATTCTTATGATGTTTTTAAGTTTTAACTTTAAGATGGACTCCAGCAAAGCAGAATTGCTACATAAGAACCACTGCATATTTTGTTCGTTCAACTTTGTAGCACTGTGTAGAAATCACACAGTGAAACAAAGTTGAAGCCCCTCGAAATTGCAGGGATTTTCTTTAAATATTTACCTTGCGTCTTTCGCAAGAATATGAATTCATAAACATAATTTTTGCTGATTTTTCAAAATAAATGGGCTTTTTTGGTAAATTCATATGTGCTATATTCACAATTACAAATTTCCAAACAATTTTTTTCGAGTATAGTGTAATCTAAAACAACTACTAAAGCTGATTTGATTTTTCTTTGTTATTTCGAATGTGTAGAGTAGAGTAGTTGATGTAAAAACTACAAGAGAATGTAATAAAGTTCAATATTTGTTACTCTTGTAATATATTTTGTTATTTGAATTTGGTTTTAGAACCAAAACTAAACACAAATAAAGATTTCTACTGCAATATCTACAAATAGTTTCTTTACAATTCGTATTATTGTTTTTATTATTTGTTCTGCTACTTTTAAGGCAATACAGAAAATTTGCATCTCTTTTGAGAATCCATAAACAGAATACTACATAATGGAAAACAACTTTCATAAACTAAATTGACTGGTAATAAATGCAAATTATCTTAGTTTGACAAAAATATCAAAATAAATCTTTGTTTTTGTTTTTACCTTCTGGAAAATGGAAAACAATCTCACAAAATTCAAAACAAGTTGATTTGGTAAATTTAAAATTCTTGTTTTAGTTTTTTTATTTTTAGCATGACTGTTGCTTTGGACAAAAGTTTTATAAAATAAAGCATTTGATCATAATAACCCTTATTATTGTACCAAAAGTCCCGTTAAATATGTTGTTTATTAAAAACAAGTAAGAGAGATATATTCGGCTGTGCCGAATCTTATATACCCTTCACCAAATTATACTTTAAAATAAAATTAAAAATTTTATTTTTTCAAAATTGTATTTATAAAGTTTTTTACAATTTTTTAAAAAATTTTTTTTTAATTTATTAGTGAAAAAAATTTATGACAAAAGAATGTTTTCTGTAAAAAAAAATTTGGGTTAAAAAATATTTTTCCCGGTTTTGACCCCTTACTATAGCCTTATATACATCGTTGCAATGGACTTTGAAATATCTATCATTAGATATCCATATTGTCTATATTTATGACTTAGTAATCGAGATATAGATAAAAAAATAGGCCAAAAATAGGGGTTGTCTCCGATTTTTGCACATATCTCCGTTATTTATGGACGGATGTTGCTGATTTTAAATAGGAAACTTTTCGAAAGCATGTCAAACAGAATTGTTGAGAATTTGGATCCCGAAGATATCTGGGGTCTTCAGAAAATTGATTTCAACAGACAGACGGACAGACAGACGGACATATTGTGGAAATTACAAACGGAATGACAAATTTATATATACCCTTCTCACGAAGGTGAAGGGTATAATAATATTTATTAACATTTTATACAACCAGCTTTAACTAAAATAAATAGAATGAACCAACACTAAAACGAATACAAACGCAAAATCAGCAAAAAATATTGCCGCTGTCCATGAGAGTGTGCCACAATTTGGCGAATTTTGCATCGTGATTTAGGCCTGCACCCGTACTAAATTCAACTGACCCGGGAGCTGAAAGAAAATTACCATATACAGCGACCTGTGTGATGGGCTCTGGATCATTTGGAAACTTACTAACTTCCCTAATTCCCAACAGGGTCGATTGGTAGATGATTACCTACTTGTATTAGCCTGAAATTTTTAATATTATTTTTTGCACGAATTCATCAATAGTAGGAAATGTTTAATGTTTTACAATTTCTTAGAATCGTTGTTAATATTAGAAGATTTGCAATGCTTTGCAGAAAAAAATAAGTAAATATCGATGTTGTTTAAAAAGTTACAAGAGTACAAAACTTACTACTAATGATAATTTTCCTTCATACAGAATATTCAAATATTTGAGATAAATGATCTGATGTTTATTTCATAAAAAGAGGAAGGTATGCCGTTAATAATGAAAAACAACATCAGCCAATTGTCCATCACGACCACGCTTACAGGACCATATCCTTTTCATGAAATTTACCATAACCAAAGTGACTGCCCTAAGTCCTCGATAGCCTCACGAATTCTATCCTTGAGGTCTTAACTCGACGCTGGGCTATTGGCGTAGACCTTATCTTTCACGTGGCCCCAAAGGAAGAAGTCGCAAGGTGTTAAATCACAAGATCTCGGTGGCCAATTGTGAGGTAACACGGTCGGAAACTTTTCCCGTAAAAGAGCAATGGTTTCGTTGCTTGTTTAGCACGTAGAGCCGTCTTGTTGAAAGTAAACGTTGTCCAGATCAATATCATCCAGAATACGGTGTAATAACGTTTGTGGAATGCCCAATTCCAAAGAACGACGAGGAGTGGACAAACCTGGGTTTTCTTCAACACTTTGGGCTACAGCAGCAATATTTGCAGTTGTTCTTGAGCGGCTTGCACGGGTTTTATTCTTCACATCACTAACTTGTTCCAACACCTGGAAATTTTGCACCAATTTCTGTATTGCGGTCCGACAAGGTGCTTCACGATGACCCAAAAATGCTTTAGTTTTGCGAACTGTGACTGCAAGATTTTCATCATATTTGTAGTGAATTTTAGTAATTTAAATGCGTTGTTGAAGCGTGTATCGTTCCATTTTTAGTAATGGCGTAGTTTCTATTTGTCAAATGTCAAAGAATAAAAGCTTCAAAAGTGACAGCTACCAAAATACCGGCTGATTCAAAATAACACATCTTATTGGAAAACCCTTTATTATACACAAAACTCGAGACTTCTCTGATTTCATCATTTTGTATTTGTGGTAAACGTTATTCTAATGCAGGAGGCTATACTCAATACTTTCAAATTCTTAATATATTGTTAAATATTTAAGGATATTTTTTGAGGTTATAAAGGAATATTCTGGTGTTTATGCGTTATGATAGCCAAGTTAAAAAATATCTGTGAATGACTTACGGCAATTCATTAAAAGTTTTAGAAAGTCGTTTTATATGTCTGATGCTCATTCATCAACCAGATATACCTTAAACTGTTCCAAATTACAACAGCTTTTAAATGTTATTGTCACAATTTTATTTTACTAATGCTTCCACTTTCAAATGAAAAAGTGTAAGAGAAAATGTGTAAATAAAATAAAATAAATATTGTAATTTGCGCCTTAAGGCATGTGAAATTTTTGTAGTAAAGCATTTTTACAAAAGCTGAAGAAGCAAAACCAAAACATTACGAATTGTAACAAACGATGAGTTTTACTTTAGTACAAATTCTGTGACAGAACTGAATGTCATGTTAAACACATTCTAAGGTTCGCTTTAAGATGTCCATAAAAAATCTCCATTTATTAGCTTCGTATCATAATAGTTCAATTTTCGTTAGAAGGCTGCCAATGTCATAACAAGGGGGTGGATTTCCATGGATTTATTATTGGAAAATGTGCGCCTAAAATATGCTTCAAAAAAATATTTTGATCATACTGTAAAGTAGCATCCAAATTTAATTTTCATCTCGTAATACCAATGCTGCTCAGCAAGTAGTAAATATATCTCTTATAGACGGTAATTGCCACTAATGTCTGATCACTTTTTCAGATTTACCGTAGCTACAACTTTGCTAAATATTGTTAGTGAAAAATTAGGAGTCCATGGAAGTTATTCTGAAAAAAGTAAAAAAAAATTTTTCTTCCAATATTTTTTCAACAAAAGTGCACGAAAAAGCTGTTTTTTGGGAAAAAATTTTAACAAAATTTATTTGGCGGACTCTTAGCTATATTATTGTCATATAAAGTTAAGCCGTATCACAAAGTCTAAATTAGCTGTTAGCCAAAAACTGATGACACCTTTTTTAGAGCCCCCACTGATTTTCAGAAATTTTGGGGGCCCATAAAAAAAAAATTGGTCACCAAAATGGACAAACTGAGTATAGGGTTTTACTACCCTTCGGTAGTAGAGTCGAACCTATACTGTCATGATCTTGTGTTTTTCCAAAAGTCTTCATTTTTTGCATAGTGTAATTAGTCTACATTGTATTTTTTGGGTCATTTGACACGTATGTGCGATTTGTAACGCAAAGAGAAGTCCATTGGTTACTTTATACATCCCATGTAATCTATCGTAAAGAAATTTGTCACTTAAGTGTCTCTAAGTAATCTATAATGTGGTCACTTTAAACGTTAATTGTGTAGTGTCTAAATCCAAAAGGGTCAATTGATCCTCTTCTTAGGGCATGTACGTGCTAAAATATCTAGTCACGTAGCTAGTTATGTAACTAGTTGTCACCCTAAATGATAGGTATTTTACCTAGTTATGAACAGTCTCTCACTGTGTATGTGAAGTCACAAAATCTTTTGATAACTAAATCTATTACAAATCAAAATTGCAATGAAAACAACTATGAATGTTTTCGATACATTTAATGAATTTTTGATACTTAAAAAAAAACTCTAAACTATTTTGAAGCAAAATATTTTGAAATCATAATTTTCAATTGCTCATAGAGAAATGAAGAACTCAATGCCAGTTTCTCAATGTTGAAAGAAGTTAGTCGATAACATTTAATGCTATTTCTATAACAAATTCGACTAAAAACTGTTTGTCCAGAAAATATGCTCATTTACGCCAAAAATTTAATTTTTTTTAAAAACTTGGATAATATGCAGCTCAGATCTCTATTTCGAAAGGTCAACGTTTCTTATCATGTCAATTAATGCATCTCGTGAAAAAGGTGAAGTCGTCGCACAGTGACTCAGGATCGTTTTTCATCGGCCAAAACTCTGTAACTTTTGAACCGATGGAGATATTTTAGATTTTTTTTTGATGGACAGATATTTTCTTGAAATCGGTTCAGCAGTTGTTGAGAAATTTATTTTTTGTTTTTTTAATCAGTTTTACTTATTAAGAAAGTTATCAGCAGATAAAAAAGCATTTTATTAATACCCTGGATAATTGTGAGAACAGGTTCCCTCTTTATCAATTGTATAACAGCTTCCACTAAAACCGGATTTTAAAGAACCGGTTGCACTAGAATCGGTTGTTTTTGGAAAAAATTACAATTTTTAAAAGTTTATTTTGTTTTTTATTTCAATAACATTAAGTACAAGTATTTTTATTTTTTATAATAACAAAAATTTGTTTATTTTATTTTTTACTTAAGTAACAACAAAAGAAAATTATAACTAAGTACTATTCATTTGGTTGGAAAATAGCCTGCAAATATTCCATATTTAGTTCTAAATTATTTCTGTCCTTTAGCCGGCCTTTTGCTTCTTCATCTATTAATCCTAGTGATGAGCGGATCAGACGTTGCCAGTAATATAGTAAATAGATCTTCATTTCTGGAATTTCGTGATGTTTTTCTGGTATTGTGCTCTCTATAAAATCTGTAATTCTTATTCCTTTTTTCCAGGACTTCCTCCGATAGATCTCTAAGTGGTACTAAATGATGCTTAATGATATCTTCTCCATGATAAAGTATCTTGTGAACAGTTGCAGAGATATTTCTCCATGTTTCCTTCGCATAATTACTGTGAGCTGTATGATTAACCCCCAGTAACACGAAGTCTGGTTATGTGTTAACTAATAGTTATACTGACAGTTTCCATACAAAAATAATTTTAGCTAACAGTATAACTATTAGTTAACGTAAGTAGATCTTGAAGTAGTACCTCTGCCGAAATCGATGTGATTGTAATAGTGTCCACTGGTGGAAAACAATCCTTCTTAGCAGCAGTTATATGATGATACGATGGATAGAGATTTGAGCCTTTTTTAATCGCACGCAATCTGAGCTGATTATATTGCTGTTTTGTTAACTTCAGACCAAAAAATTATGCTAATTCTTCTTGATTTGAGAACTGTTTTTCATCACTTGGCGTTGGAATACTTTTAAGAATCCCTTTTGTTCTCACAAGACTAGCGTTAAAAACTTTTTGAATGATGTCGACTTTTGTGAGTTGTTTTTGTAATCGAAATTGATATAACAAAGTTTCTTCATTAATATCCTTAAAATTCCGCCTTTTAGATCTATCGCTATAGTTGTTGACTGATTTTGGTGGTCTGCCAAGATTGTTTTGGTTTGTACTTTCTGAAGATACCTGGACAGTAAGTTCGCCCTTCAACCAGTTTTCAAACATGGTATCTTGTTAAGTTTTTGACGAAATCCGTAATTTAATTTTCCAAGTCCATATAAGTTTGCTTTTTTTTGAACGTAACTTAGAACATCTTCCCGCTTTTTTAAAATACTCTTCGGATAATTCTTTATAGCTGAAACTCTCCATATTTATAAAGATTTTAAAATTTGATTGTTATTGCTTAAATATATTGCAGCAACTGAGTTTATATTCTAATACCGCTGGCTTTTATCCTATTCTTACATTACGATATACTATGCCCTAGGTGGCATAAATAAGTTCAATAAAAAGTGATAAAAACTAAAAAGGCCCAAAAATAGGTAAAATACGCACAAAAAATTAATAATAAAAAAAGTAATAAAATAATAATGATATGATATACTAAAAATACATATCACAACTTATATTGCTCGGTGTATTTATATTTGTGTCATATGATTAGGTAAAATAAAAAAAATTTGGGAGTAATTTCATTCAAATGAAAAAAGTGTTCAACAAACTGGTCAAAACAGGTCAACAAGTATATATGGGCTTAAAGAGGACTCTTTGACCCTTCTCCTGGTAGTAAAATTTGTTTAACGCCTTTTGACCCTAAGCACTTTTATTCGACTGAAATTCAAATTTGACTAAAATATAGTAAATGAGAACAAAATTTTATAACACAGCATATTTAAACGGAGCAATGACAAATTAAACCAGTTCTTAAAGACTATTATTCTACCAACATAACAAAAAAATCATGCAATTATCGGTAATAGTTTGCGAGTAATGATAATTTACTTCTGACCAAATTTACAAAAATCACATTTTTTAATAAAATGACATAAAGTATTTGAATTTAACAGCATGCCACGCACACAATTGATAATATTTTTATCTAATTTTTAGGTAACCTTAGTCTCAATGTGTTTACTATTGAATGGCATTAAAATTTTTGAAATCGGAGTTAACAAAAAGTTGTACTTTTGGCCGATGAAATTGAGATCTGAGCAACCGTGCGTCGTTAGCAATTCAAAATCGCTGTCATGGGCATCCGAAAAAACTTCCACCCTTTCTATGTCCGTCAAATCTGATAGATGTTGATTTATAGGAGATGGTTGTTGGTACGCTGTTTAAGTACAGTATAGGTATTTTTGCACACGGTAAATCAGGATATGCCCCTTGCCTTTTATTTAATTCAAGTAATATAAACATAGCTGTCATCAATGTGGTATTTTGGTTCTGTCCAAATCATAGGAACACCAAAATTCAAATGACTACATTTACCGCTTTTTCAATTTCTTTAATATTCACTATACATATACACACAATGTTTGGAACCCACGGCTTATTCAGGCCCTTTGAGGTCTGTTAGAGCTTTTCTATACGTTTTGACAGTGAATTCACCACAATTATAACACAACACATTTTAGTCATTGCGATAACTTTTCCGCGATGAGGATATAATGTTAAAATCAATTTATTTTTAAAAATGTACATATACTTAAAAGGACGAAACGGGCAAACGAAAACACTTATGACAGCCAATATTGAAAAATTAAGGTAGATCCAGAGCTATCAGTGCACACCTAATAAACAGAAACAAAATCTCATATCTGGAAAGATTTTCTACATAAACTGTATGAGTAAGAATTTGTTCATACATATTATAAAATTAAGGATAAATCAATTTTTGTTTTTTTTTTTTTAATTTTTTCTGATTTGTCTACATGAGAAACACACAATAGATTTAAATTAAATTTGTTCCTAATAATTAAATACCTATTCCATATCTTAACATCACACGATGAGAAAGCCAGCTAACGATATAACTAGACTGTCCATAGAATACAACCCCCAATGCAGACCTGCAAATACTTGGAGACGACAAATTGACAACGAGTTGCATGGAAATTGTGTATCATAGAGTGAGATGAGACTGTTATGTAATGATAAAATACAATGAAAAAAACATTTGTTGCGGCCCTATATCCCACTGTGAATTAAAGGATTAAATATATATATATTATCGACCAAGTGAAAAATGATATGAAGTTGTCATAAAATTTACTGTTATGAATTGAAATCAAATCATAGTTAGTAGTATGAAGATACTATAGAGAATATATACATAGAGCGGAAACTGGAAAAAAGCTCAAACAAAAAAATTACTTACTTAATATAGTTTTTTTTACTAATACGTTCTCACCACTTATGTTTTCGACAACTGAGTTAAGTCTTTGACAGGAGAGTTTCCGATATATGCGAATTTATCTATGGTTGAAACTTTTTTTGTGTATACTATTATTTCATGATTTTATTTAATTATTACAAATGTTATAAAACATAAATAAAAACGTACAATGTGAAATAATAAGTTTATTAATTGTGTAAGTTAGGTCATGAAATGACCACCATCAGGGTTATTAAGAAAGCTAGGTTTGAAATTATATTCTGTACACAATACATATAAGCCTTTAATAAATACCATTTCTGGTAGTAAACAGATACATATGTATGTATATAAATTTCTATAGGCTTATAAATGACAAATAAAACTTCTTCATAAAACATTTTAACATTTTTAACACATATTTTGATATATTTTTGGTGCAATAAAGCAAGGATATATCGATATTTTAATTTATTTTTATTAGTATAAAGAAAATGAATAAAACTTCGCATAAACATTTTTTCTTTGCCATTTTTTCAAAGGGCTAAAAACCTGTATATGTTAGTCCTTTACAATAGGTTAGCTGGAATGTATATACAAATATATCAATTGGAGTCTGTATAAGGGATACATTGACTACTTGCATAACTGCTGGATATATTTGAAAACTTGTCAGAGAACTCTATTATAAAAATATATACATCAGGACATTTTTAATGAAAGCGACATACGACCTTTCTACATTAAACCATTTATATGCAGACACATATAGATGGAAAATACTACTATCTTCACACAATTTTATAACAATGTAGCTAATACCCCTAATTTCCTGTTACATATTATTTATTTTCTTCTAACAGACACACACTTTTTATCCACAAAACCAAATTATTTATTACTCATATTAAATGTTGATATATTGTACAATTGAACTGAACCTAACACACACCCGGAAACAATACTCTGATAGAATTACTCTATTTTTCATTTACTAAAAATTCAAATAAATTCACTTAACCTTTATGTTTTACATTAATTAGGATAAGTGGAAAATTTATCAAATGTTGCAAACCAATATTTAAATATGCATTGTTTTTGCTACATCCCTTCCAGCAATTAGAAGTTATACATAAGCACATTAAAATTATTCTACATCGCACTATGTGCCCAAACTTTCAACTTTCGCTTTATAAAAAAAAGATTTCACAGTTCAATTTCCAACACTTCGACGACATAAATGTCAAAAATGTATGCTGGTTGGCCAGTCAGTTTATATATAAAGATAGTTTCATTTTTTAAATAAAGTTTTCAAGATGAAAAATTAAAAAAATGCATTAAGGAAAAACTGATTTTTTTTTTTAAAAACTAGTTATAACTACAATTTTACCAAAATGGATTACAATACCGGAGGTATGTACTTAAAAAAAAATTATATATTTATATTATGTGCCAAATTATTTGTGGGAACTTGCTCCGAATCAAATAACTTTCTTTTTGATAGAAACATCATTAATCAACTAATATTAAATTCTGTATTTGCAATGAAAGTAATCAGGGTCTGAAATACATACTAGAAGCCGAACAACCTGGGCTTACATCTCAGTGATGGCACAAACAACTTTATTGAAAAAATTAAAATAAAACATAAGTGCTTAAAAAAGAAGAGGATCGAATTTCCAAAAAGTACTAAAATATGTGTACCGTTAGTGTAAAAACTTGAATAATAACACAAGTCTTCACTCGTTGAACGTGTGTGAGATATTGAAGATTTACTAAAAATTAAAACGTTAGGAACTAAAAACTAAAATATAACAACTAATCTAGAATACATGCGTACGTGATAACATACATGCAACTTATCTATTATCCTTATCAATGCGTGTGGTTAACATACACACACGAGTGATAAGAATATTTTACTTAACCACATGTGTGTAATAAAAAGGGTCTTATTTATCATCTACCCAATGCACACACAAGTGGAACATGCTACACTCTACCTGTCGCATATAAGGTTTGTTTTTATATTTTACCCATTATACGCATGTGTAATACAGAACATACTATTTATTAATCCCCTGCAGTTCATTGAACTAGTTCCGCTACGTCGAATTAGTTAGCCACTGAGAACTACCACTAGTGAATTTTCAACCCACTCGCAACGTTATTGACTGGTGAATTTAACACGGGGATGTCATTGCAGGTGGCCGATTGGCACACTCTGCATAACACTTCACTATTAAATTCAATAGTACGAATACTCCAGCATTTGAGAAAAAAAAATAAAAAAAAATTTTTCAGAGAGCTGTGTTGAACACATAACCTCTGGTTTTGTAGTCAAATGCGCTAATCACTAAGCCACAGAGCTCTTATTTGTACTGCTCTCAATTTGTTAGTAAGAATTACATGTGAGTCTACTCTCAATTTTTGATTTTTTTCATCATCAGAGAGAACGAAAATACCAAACGGCCACATTCAGCATTACATGTGGCCATCAAAGTGGTATATTTTAGAAGACTTTACCAAGCGGCCACTTCAGCATTACATGTGGCCATCGAAGTGGTATATTTTAGAGGATTTTATTTTACTTGAATTTATTTTCAAAAACTTAAGGCGAATATCCGACTATTGTTTGTTACTGAATACGCTGGCGAAATGTAGTGCAAATGCTAACCATTTAACTACCACTTTAGTAGCCACAGCGAACTAGTTGCTTGTGCAAGTAGTAATATAGCTAGTGTAAGGTTTCCAATTGGCACTTTTCAAACTGCTGGGTCTATATATATAAATATATAAATGTCTTTGTAAGTTTGTTTGTTTATTTGTTTGTTTATTTGTTTGTTTGAGCATCACGCCTAAACGGCTGAACCGATTTTGAAATTTGGAACGTAGATAGATCCTTATTTGGAAGTGTCAATAGGCTATAAATTTTTTCAATACTTGGACCAGAAAGGGATAAAAAGGGGGAAAAACGGGTAAAATTGGTACCTTTAGTTTTTAAAAAATAATTACTAAACGGCTGAACCGATTTTTACATCGACAGGGGTAGCGAAGCGCACCGGGTCAAGCTAGTATTATATAAGGACTGAGATCGAAAAATTCTTAACATACATATATGTTAATAAAAATTAAACCACTAAACTTACAGTTTTGATTTTCTTTTTTTTTATTTGATTGAAATTATTATTACAATTTACAAAAAAAAAATATTTTTATAGTTCTAATCACTAGTGATGCAATTTTGAACCTTTTTCTGAAACCCTTCCATTATGGTTTTTATAGTAATTTCTGACACTTTGTTCGAACAGGTTGTCCATATTATGAAGTCTTATGAATGGCAGCAGCCTGTTTTGTAAACATTCCTTGATTTAAATTTCGGTATTTATAGAGCCCGTTGTAACAAATTATTGGCTTCTTTTGCAGCAACTGCATATTGCTTGCCATACCAAGAACTTTTTGGGAAATTTTGTCCGCGTTTGGGTCCTAAACTTTTCTTCAACATTCCCTGGAGCAGCGGCGACATCAAAATTTTGACCCGGAAGCCGCGAAAAATCTGCCAGAACATACGTTTCGTCATCCATTATGCAGCAGGAATATTTTTTTTTATAAAGTTTTACTTCAATTTCCGTGCTCTGTTTTTGGCCTCTACATTTTTAGCAGCGTTCCTGTCATGAACATTTTGAGCCCTGTATGATTTTGATTCTGCGTTGGCTTTAACTTTTCGTACCAAATAGTCCGAGCACTGTGCTAACCGGGCTGGGAACTCTTTTGAAAATCCTGTTTTTTTTTTGGCTTTAGAAACATCATCTGAACCATTCCTTCTGCCTGAAACAGGTTTTCTATCAACGGACAAGTTCTCTCGGTACTGTTGAATGACATTGGAAACAGACCTTTAATCGTTTGGCCAACTTTTTGTAGGACCAAGTTAGGTTTTGTTGAAAATATTTTAAAATTTTAGTACGCACTTTTTTCTTGTCACTCATTTTAATCAGATTAACAACAAATGAACATAATTGACATTAAACATAATAACTGACATGCTTTACAAAGGTAACTTGATAAAAAAACAAGTAAGAAAGTATGGTCGGTCAAGCCCGACCATATAATACCCTACACTAAGTAAATGAGCAAAAACATTTTTCTTTCAAAATTTCAATAATTTATGTTCGTGAGCGATTTTCGTAAGTGGGCCTTATATGGGAGCTATGACAAATTATGGACCGATCACCACGAAATTTGGTCACGTAATAATTGTTTATATGAAAGTTATTTATGTTGAATTTTATGTGTGTACCAACATTTGTAGGTGATTTATGCTCGTTAAAGTGATTATCGGAAGCAGGCCTTATATGGGAGCTATGACTAATTATGGACCGATCATCATAAAATTTGGTGACATGAATTCCCTATATATAAAACTTATTTGGACAAAAACTTGTGTAGATACCTATATAAATTAAACATTTGTGACGGATAAAATCAACTTTCGGGAGGACATTTGTATGGGAGCTAGGTCAAATAATGAACCGATTTCAGCCAGTTTCAATAGGGATCGTCCTTGGGCAGAAAAAATGATATGTACCAAATTTTATCGAAATATATTCAAAATTGCGACCTGTACTCTGCGCACAAGCTTTACATGGACAGCCAGCCAGACGGACGGACGGACATCGTTTAATCGACTCAGGAAGTGATTCTGAGTCGATCGGTATACTTTAAGGTGGGTGTTAGACTAATATTTTTGGCCGTTACAAACATCTGGACAAATCCATTATACCCTCCCCACTATGGTGGTGTAGGGTATAAATATCAAATAATACTTGGGTTAAAAGTTTATAAATAAAATAGTTCTATAAATAACATGTTCAAGTAATTTGAACAATTAGGTATGTGTAGATTAATGAGTTTTCCGGATGTAGTTCTTATATGGAGGCTATGACTAATTATGGCCCGATTGTCAGAAAATTTAGTACACCGATTTTTATATATATTGAAATTTTTTGTTTCGAATTTCAACTTCTTAACAATGTTTTGAAGAAATTTATGAGGATTTTAGTGATTTTCGGGAGTGAACCTTATACTGGATACATATTATTGATCTGTGTATAGTTTTATTTTAATATCGATATGTTTTAGATACTTATTAAGGTAAATATCTTTTACGGAAATGGTCCTTATATGGGAGCTCACAAAATCCTATAGTATGATTTTCAAATTTAAATTACGGATCTGTGTCCAAGTTTTTTTGATATTTATATATTTTAGATATTGATGCGGTTTAATGTGGTCCTTATATGGGAGCTATAAACAATTATGAGTCAATCTTCATAGAATTTGCAGCGACTTCTGTATATTACTCGGGTCGAATTTCAACTCAATATCGATATTTATAAGATATTTATGCGTGCTTAAGAGATTTTCGGAAGTGAGCTTTATATGGGGCTATAGTCAGATAAGGACTGACTCACGAAAAATTTTGTCTCGCGATTTCTTTTAGCACGAATCTTATTTTTGCTGAATGGATAATGCAATTCTGTATGTATTTATAGACCATAGCTCAATATATCTGGAAAAAATTTGTATGGGGGCTAGGAGAAATCATGGACGGATTCTTATAATTATCAACAGAGTTAGGTTTTTTATCATAAATGTAACGAGTGTCAAATTGTACGATAGTATCTGCAATATATTTACACAAATACCCAAAAATATGTGAAAATTACAAATTTGTTTTTAGGTTGTCTCACATTTGGTTCTTAGCTTTGATTTTACGTATTGGTTTTGCTGATTTTCAATACCGAACTGCTTAGGAGAATAATAAACGTTTTTTTTTGGAAAGTTTACTAAGTTTGTTTGTGTATGTTGGACGTGAGCGTGTTTTACACAGACGGACATGGCTCAATCAATTTAGAATTTCATTAGGATCAAGAAGATGTATTGTTACGTTTTTATCTTTTAAAAACGAATTTTATTTCCTTTAAATAAACCGGATACTTTTGATTGCAAATAAAAAGCAATTTTAGTAGTTTCTAATTTGTAACAACTCTTTATTTATTTAAAATATACACCAACAACAATTCAAATAGTCACTCAGTGTCTTTATACACGTTTATCAATTCGCGGAAATGCACACACACTCTATAATGTACAAACTCAAACATACACGACAGTTGATGTTAACTCTAACAGCGCCAATGACCAACTCCACTTACGACTGCCAGCACTGCCACTATTTATACACGCGCCATCTATCGGGAATCTTCTACTTCTAACGGACATACTAGTACGTTCGAATTCTAGAGCCTTCGATGTTAATGTTAGCAGCTTAAACATCCATTGTTACCATACTTACAAACAATGCTAATAGCCGCATGCTATCAACATTGTTGATAAGTAGAAGCTTCTACTGATGGACGTGTTTATAAACATGATGAATGTTGCAGTCGTTGTGGACCGTTAAATTCAAATTGCTATTGCACATTCGTAACAGTATACTCGGTTGGGTCTCCGATGAATATTTCTCAATGTTATACACGGAATGACAAACTTACATGCATATACCCTCATTAACCACTTGTGATGGTGGAGGGTATAAAAAGGGTAACAAATATTTAGACAAACTTCAAATGCGAATTTTAGTGCATATCAAAATGAATTATATCAAAACATTTCGCGCCTTAACAATTAAAGTTTACAGATATATTCGCGTTTAATATATTTTGCGGATGTGGGATATGACCAATTATGTAAAGATAATAATATGTATTTGAGGCATATTTTGTTTGAATTTCACATCAATAACATTATTTAGAAGAGTTTTATGGGTGTTATAGTGATTCCCGGAAGTGGGGGCTATGGTCAAATATGGACTAATATTCCAGAAATTTAGAAAAACTATTTTTGGATAAGATAACTTGTTTGTATGAAGAATAAGAGAAATCATGGACCGATTGTTATCATTTCCAACAGAGTTTGTATATACGGATAGACAGACTGACGGACATAGCTCAATGGAAATTCATAAGGATCAGTAATATATATACCTTGTTGAATATTTTTCAATGTTACACACGGCATGACACACTTATATATACCCTCATTCACCACTTTTGGTGGTGGAGGGTATAAAGGTATGCCAATACCAGTTACAAAAGATACAAATATTAAAAAAAAATTAATCGTGAATAAAATAGCATTTTTTTCGATTTTTAAAAGAATAAAAATTAGAATTCCAAAATGACTGAATGTGGTTAAAATCGAAAGAACCAAGGTTTTTTCTGTGGTGGATTTTTGCTTATTTACTTTAACAGCACAAACAATGTACGTATTTGTTATTTCATCTATTATGACACGTACATTTTCATAAAGTGTTCAAAGAATTATAGTACTTGGGATTTGGAAAAACAAATTTTCTAGATGTCTTTTTATTTTCAACAAATTTGGCAAATGAACAAATTAAAAGTTATTTTATTTATTCTGTATCTTCAAATAATACGAATTACAACTGACGCTTATGTTGAAATTTTATTATAAGACGTAAGTATTTATTAATTGCATTTTACTTGGCAGACAAAAAAATTCTTGAAAATGTAAATGTTGACAAAATACTTGAAAAACAGCCAAATTATAGAGAAGCAAAAATAAATTCAACAGAAGGTGCTTATACAAGTTATGAAATTTTGTTTTCAAGTGTGCTTGGAATTTAAAATATTTATGTAATGACAATCATTTAGATTGGTATTAAAAAAGAGTAATTGCAAAAAGAAGAGTTTTTAATTTTGGTTTTTTTTAGCACACATTTAGCAAAGTATATTGTATTTATTTTGCACTTTAAGTTCGTGCAAAGTCAAAGTGTGTAATATTAAGTATTAAGCATTCTCTTTAAACACAAAACATTCCTTTTAGTGGTTTAAGTACCATTTTAAAGATGAAGTGTATCCTAGAAATATTCTTAATCAGATAAAAGCATGTTTAGTGTAAGTTCTATGATTGCATGGTAGTTTTAAAAACACAATATATTGCTGATAAATAGTTTAAACAGAAGTTAACAGTTCTTAATAAAAAACGCAAAGTTCGCAATTTTTTTTATGCTGTACTAATATCCTTCTCAAATTTAAGGAAATTAAAATGTTTGCTTTACAAAAGAAACTCATTATTTATGATTTCAAACATTTTATCAGTTTAATTTTATCAACTTTTCTTCTTCGTTAGTTAAACGACATCAAGAATAGTATTCAATTTTGTATATGGGCATTTCCATTATGGCGTGACGTGACATTTGTATGACAAAATGTTAAAAAAAATAACGAAAAAGTCATAGCCGTAAAAAAAAATTATTATATTTGCGAAGTAATTAAGTACCACTTTATTCAGAAACAAGTAAAAGTGCACATTTGTAGTGGATGCATTACTTGCCCACTTTCAGCGTATAGCATCCTAAATATATCAATAAAACATTTAAAAATTTTACATTTAGTTACTGACGAACAGATTATATTGTAGAAGTTACAACCGAAATGACAATCTTATATATACCCTTCTCACGTAGGTGAAGGATATAAAACAACAACGCCAAACGAAACGAAACACAAAAAAAAAAAAAACGCAAAGCAATGATACCAACACACATCCAAACATACGTTTTGTTGCTTTTTTGTCTTTTTTTGATGAAATTTTCAGAGGTTGTCTCGAATTTTTGCTCATATCTCCGTTATTTATGAACGGATTTTGATGATTTTAAATAGAAAACTTCTCGAAAGCATGTCTGACAGAATTATTGAAGATTTGGATCCCAAGGATATCTGGGGTCTTCAGAAAATTGATTTTAACAGACAGACAGATTAAATAATTTTAAAAATTTTGGGACCTCATTTACCTTAAAAACTAAAAAAATTATAATATGGTGATTTTCCATGAAGAAAAATATAAAATTTTAATTAATGTAAAATTTTAACGGTGCAGATCCAAATGTCCTTCAATCCATGATGTTATAATTTTTTACATTTTTTATTTTAAAATAGCGAAACTCCTAAACCGGGAAAAATGTGCTTCAAAAACTGAGTTTTTTTAGTAAAGTGCCTACTGTGACATTATTTACCATGTGATAGTAAAAAAGCTTTGTCAGTATTTAAGTAACATATAGGGTTATATAAATATGGAACATCATCGAGGATCGGTGCTTTGCCTTTTTAGAATTTTTTAAAGTTATTTTTTCAAATTGGCCAAGTTTTGATAAGCCTGGGGGGTGTTGTGTCAGCTTAAGTGAGCCAAGTTTTACTTTACACGCTTTAGCATTAAGTTCTCTTTCAGAATAATATAAAAATTGTGTATAGTCCCGAAGAAATATTTTTTCTACAAAAGAAAAAATATAGGGACTTTTTTGGGAAAAATTGTAAAAAATACGGCCCTTTTTATATGTTCAAAATTTGGATGCGTGTAACTTTTTATAAGGAAAAGATAACTGTCAGCGAGTTAATCCTATTTCATTTAGAATTTTATCATCAATATAGCTGATATTTTGAAAATAAATTTCGACAATCCGTTGGCCCGTCATCTCTAAAAAACCATAAAAAGTTCGAGCAAAATTTAAAAAAATAAACCAATAAACCTAGATATCTCTTCAAAAAATAGAGATAACCTACATATGTAAGTATATTTTTTGTAGATTTTCTTAAGGACTATTCATATTTTATTTGGATCATAAATGGATTTTTGGCGATTTTTCTAAAAAATTTCAGACCCGAGGTGACCCACTTTGAGGGGCCACACACTGGCTAACATTAGTACTAGGAAGCAGAACATATGCAAATCAACTCAGAATCACCTCAGCTCCAACCGTGTGAAATTTTGTACCCGAGATACCCAATTATTTCCACAAATAAAGTTTCTAAACTACTGTGCGAAGTTGAAGGGTATAAAAATATTGCAACAATTGACCATAAGGAGTAGAAGATATTAACCAAAATATATGATTATGTGACGGAAATGTGGTTTGACTTGCATTACAAAATTATATAAATCTGCAAATTGGGCAAGACCTTTTGTATAAAACCTTTTGTAGTAGGATTTGGAATAATGTAAATTTATTTTCCAAATTATAAAATTTTAAATTCTTTTCTCGTTTTTTATTTGTTAGCCTTTTTATCTGACGTGATGTTACATGACGTTACGTTATTTCCATTTGATACATTTGATGGTTAAGAACGAAAAATAAAACAAATACGAAATATAATATAATACCCTATACTTCACCATATAATACCCTACACCATATAGGAGAAACATTATTTTTTTAATTTCAATAATTTGTTTTCGTAAATTGTTTTCTGAAGTTGGAGTTATATGGAAGATATGACCAATTATGATCCGATCGCCATGAAATTAGTTTGCGTAATTTATGTCTATATGAAACTTATTTCTGTTGAATTTTATGGATAGTAACATTTTTAAGAGACTTATGCTCATTAAAATTATTTTCGGAACAGGGCCTTATATGGGAGCTATGACCAATTATGAACAGATCACCATAAAATTAGGTGCCATGATTACCGTATATATTAAACTTTTTTAGAGCAAAATTTGATTTGAATTTATTAACTTTTAATTTTTCGATCAGGGTGGACTTTTCGCTGGAAATGCCCATATAGAAGATACCAAGCCATAAAAAATAGCAAATCGTCTTAGTTGACAACTAGCAGACATACATATGTATGTACGTACAACATACAATTTTATTATTACTACAAGTATTTTTTGTTGGTTGCTTCAACATTATGTGTAAACAGAACCACAATAACAACAATAGCTAGCAGCAAAAAAAATATAACAAAATCATGTATTGTTCAGAAATAACAACAACCAAAAAACACATACAAGTTATGAACAAAATTAAATTTTGTTTTGAAAGCAACAACAGCAAGATGTTTTGAAAAATAATGCAACACTTCATGTCAAGGATTTCATACCTTATAGCAGTGTTACAAGTACAACACACAGCACATAAATGCAGTAATATATTCTACAAGTACTCACAATCTCACACTTAAATACACGTCAGAGATGAAAAATTGAAATAACAAACGATACCAGTGATATTTAAAAGTTGTACCTTTAAGTCATAATTTTACTAACAATGTAATAAATTTGATGCTTGTTTTAAAAAGTACATATTTTGGTAAAGTAACGTGAAATAACTCCCAAATGAAATAAGAAATTCCCAAGCTTAAGAAATAAAATGTGAAATAACTCCTAACAAAAGTGAAATAATTCCCAATTCGAAAGCATTGCTTACGTTGTATACGTTGTATACGTTGTATACGTTGTATCCGCTGGTGTGTATAAAAAACACTTTAGCTCATTAAGGTGTTTTGTCATTGTCAGTTTTTTCTCTTCAGGAGTGTATCATAAACCGGCTTCGCATAGTAAAGATTACTTTTACCGTTTCGCCCTGAACTGCAACACATCTTTACTAAGCGAAGACGGTTTTTCATACACTCCAGTAAAAGAAACACTTTTACGTCTCGCAGAAGTCCGGCAATGCAAGAAATCTTCCGTTTTTGGATAAATCCGAAAGGAGAAAACCTTTTAGCGCGGCCAAAGGCCAGCAATCCAAACAGATTTTTATTGAGCAGAGTTTTAGATGAAATATCTCCCAATATGGAGGAAACAACTACCAAAAATAAAGTAAACCAACACAATTTTCCATACAACTTAGGACTTATTTCATTATGAAATAAATCCCAACAAAAAAAATATGAAATAAGTCCCAACGAATTGTGGGTTACTTCATAATATTATTATGGTACCGTGAAATAGCTCCCAAATGAAATAACTCCCCACGAAAAAATGAAATAACACCTAACAAATTTTTCATACAACTTGGGACTTATTTCATTATGAAACAACTCCTAACGCGTAGGGTATTATTTCATAATTTTTTGTTGGGAGTTATTTCATAATGAAATAACACCCAATGAAACAACTCCCAATGAAATTTTTGTTGGGTTTTATTTCATTTAACTTTGGGAATTAGGAGTAATTTCACTGTATTGGGAGTTATTTCAATTTTGTCATTTTTAAGTGTATTAAAAACCGGCTTCGCATACTATAAACTTTTTGCGTTGCCGGCCTTCGGCCGGGCGCTAAGGTTTTCTCCTCTGGAGTGTATCAAAAACCGGCTTCGCTCAGAAAATATTATCTTTGCATTGTCGGCCTTTGTCAGGTCCCAACGATTTCTTACTCTGGAGCGAAATGAAAATCTGCTCTCTGAAATATAAAACCTTTCTGCAATGAAAGAAATCTTTTCTTAGCGAAGCCAGATTTTGATACACCCCAGAGGATAAAACCTTAGCGCCCGGCCGTAGGCCGGCAATGCAAAAAACTTTTCTGAGCGAAGCCAGTTTTTGATACACCCCAGAGGAGGAAACCTTTGCGCTACGCCATAGGCCCTCAATACAAAAAATGTTTGGTGAGCGAAGAATAATACCATCTTTGTAGTTCAGTATTTCATTGGGAGTTAAATTACATAAGTAAATTGATTCGGATTGGGAATTATTTCATTTCTATTAGGATTTATTTCATTGGGAGTTATTTCGCCTTTTTTGGAAATAATATTTTTAAAATTATGAAACCGCCGATTATTGGGAGTTATTTCATTTTACCCTTTGGTAGTTCTTTCATTTTTCAAGTTTGGGAATTGTTTCATTTTTGATGGGACTTAATTCATTGGGAGTTATTTCATTGGCAGTTATTTCATTTGGGAGTTATTTCACGGTACCTATTATTATTTCCATAATGTATGAAAAATTGTGTGGGATTTATTTCATTTCTTCTTGAGGAGTTATTTCACGGTAATGCAGCAAAAATATTAGTTAATACGATAGAAAAGAGTTAAGCATGTATTGCAACTTTTAGCCTAAAGTACGCCACAACTGTAAAAAAAGTACAAGCGAACTTTTTGGAGGTTAATAATCTGAACTCACGTTTATGACTGCATCCAAAAAAAAGTACAATTGTAACGTATCATTCATTCCTCGTATGTGTATATCTAAACATGTTGTACATTGTGCATAAAAACATATGTACAGTGTCGGTTAGAACATAAAGAACAAATATTGGGTTCGTACTGATTGAACAAATATCTGCCAGTTTGCTAGATGAATTGTGTTTTCTTCTATTTTAACATATAGCTTGCATATAACATATAGCAGCAAAATACATTCACAAAAGACGGAGTTATGTCTTCATTAGGATTTAAGCCCTTGCTTGACACACATTGGGAATACACACTCGGAAATGCTGTGCTTTCGTCAAATGCTCATCAAATACAAACATTGTTTTCGATAATTATCTCAATATGCTTCCCATTCAAACCGACTGATTTGTGGAGCAAATACAATGATGCCATGTGTGATGATATTTTGCATCAGATACGAGGCTTTGATATTAATTGAGTACATGTACTTGATGATGTCAAACAAGGTATTATCTGAGTTAGGTATGGCAGCTCCCAATCGCCCAATGCCCGAAGCATTTAATCAAGAGTTGCGACGCGAAAAATTGCGATGCCTTGGGGGAATCAGTTCGAACAAATGTTTCACAGTTGAATCGACAACAAATATATGCGTACGACACTCTTATGAAATTTGTTAAAGATGGAAGTGGAGTGTTTTCTTTATGCTTCCGGTGGATCAGGAACTGCAGCTACAGAGGTTCAAAGCCAAACTCGTACACCTAACTTTTTATTTTTTAATATTAAAATGCAGCTTATTTAAAAAAGATACATGTAAACAATGTATGGAGAGTTTATTGGGCAAATTGTTCTCTATCGGATGGATATTTAAACAAAGGAATCATGTCAAATGGTTAACAATTATTGGCGGTTTAATTAAATATCTTATTAAAAAACATAAAAGCCAAACTCGTTCAGCGAACCTTTTGCTTTGTGCCTTTGGATGTAAAGTGAGCCTAAATTAAAAACTATCAAAAAATATCCAATTGGAAGACAAAACGAAAAAAAAACCGAAGAAACACGAAAGCTGTAAAGCATTCGGGGGATGGAAAATTTCTTTGATGAAATTCCAAAAATTCTGGGAAGGAGTCATTTTACTATACAATACATTATAAAACGATACAGGACTTCAAAACAAATAAAAACTAAAACCAAAAAAACACACTATAAAATATTCAGTGAAGCTGAAGAGCGAAATATTGTCAGAGTGTTTAAAAAGAATCTCTTTGCATGCTCTTCCAAACTTACGTCCATTGCGGAAGCCACTTCAGGAAAGAAAGCTTGCGCTCAAACCATCCGGAATATGCTACATAGAGCGAATTTGAATGGTAGAATGGCTAGAAAAATGCCTTTGCTAGCAAGAGAAACAAAAACGACTGCTTAAACTTCGCCAAACTACACAAATAAAAGAATTTTTCTTTTTGGAAAGATGTGTTGTTCACAGACGAGAGAAAATTTAACTATTTGGCTCTAATGGAAAACCATATTTATGGCGAAAGGCTAACGAGAAGCTCTTACCAAAACATGTTAAATCTACTGTAAAGCATGGTGGTGGATCGGTGTTGGTTTAAGGGACTTTCTTGGCAGCTAGTCCAGATTCTCTTCATTTCATCGGACCAAAAAATGTATTTAGTATTTTGAAACTGGAATTGCCATTATCAAAACAAAGACGGAGTCTTTCTAACAATTAGTACTTCTACCAGAATCACGACCATAAGCATAAAGCTTACAATGTTAGGTCGTGGTTGTTGTAAAATTGTCCTCACGTAATGGAGGTACCTGCCCAGAGCTCTGATGTCAACCCCATCGAAAATCTTTAGAGCTACCTCGATAATAAAGTGCGACAACACCACATTTCCTCTAAATTGGAATTGAAAATTAAGAGACCATAAATCCTTAAATGCAAGCAAAAGGATTCCATACAAAGTATTGATTTTTATGGTATTGTTGCTTTTTTAGCACACCATGTTAAATGTAGGAGTTTGGCTTTTAAAGGATTTTTTTGTTAATTCTAATTTACAGTGTTATTTAAATGGTTTTTCTTTTATTTTACATATGAATAGAATAAAGAATTACATATGTTACACGCCTCCCAAACACACTTTTTATATAACTCTAACAGGTAAGCCGATATTAAGAGATATATACAAAATTTCCTAGTATACGAGTTTGGCTTTGAGCTACTGTATGTTGTTGAAAGGCGTTCGAACTGCTCATTCAGCACTGTTGCCATTGCAACATTTCCAAGAACAGTGCCATGACCAAAGTTTTGCATCAAAGCTAACTGATCGTTTGCGATGAGTGTACAATGGCGCATAAAAAGTCTTTGGAGGCATTAGACAAAACATTGCAATATTTACGAAACAATCAAAGCAGGTTTGGTGGTGCGATGATTCTGTACACAGGTGATTTTCGGCAAACATTGCCAGCGATTCCACGGTCAACACCAGCTAATGAACTTAATGCATGCCTTTTGTGGAAACACGTCAAGAAACTCAAATTGACTGTGAACATGTGTTTGATGTCGACGAATTGAAATTTAAAATTCAAAGTGAAATTGCTGTCGAATTGATGACGTACAAATCGGTGGATTCCGTTACTTCCCAAGATTATGTCTTTTACTATCCAACCGAATTTTTAAACTCGCTGGAATTATCTCCAACTGAAAGTCGGATCGGTAAACATAATGTTACGAAACATAAACCAACCACGTATTTGTAATGGCACCCGGCTTGCGACAAAAAACCTGATGAATAACGTCATCGAAGCAACAATACTTAAAGGAAAGTACAAAAATGTACAGAAGACATTTAGTTCCACCCGACACACAGTACTCTGTTTCATAGACAAAAGTCAAAAATAAATTTTTCTTCCAAATTTTAATAAAAGATATGTAATTTGAGAGATAAGAAGACATCTAATATACTCATCCAAAAATTATATTGATATGACTACATTTGTTACTGAGAGAAGGCTCTATAGTCAGAAAATTTTTCAGGGAAACGAAAGTGCTTTTGAAGATAGACTTACAAAAAATATTATAAAAATTTAGGTTTTTAGAAAAAAGTTTTTTAGTTTAATATTTTAAATAACTATGTATACAGTCAAGAAAAGGAAAAATTCTTCTTGTGAAATTTCACTCTTAGAATGTTTTTACATAGCTTTAAAAAGTGCATATTAAAAATTAAAAAATATTACAGTTTGGTGGAAAATATAAACAAAGTGTATAAAATGTAGTATTTTTTTGTTATTGTTTTTCATAGCTAATACATTTATTTATTTAAAATAAAAATAAAATTAACGGAATTTTTGCCGCAATTTTGAAAAAAATTATTTTTAAAAAATGATTATTATTGTTCATTTTAGTATAAAATGTTAATAATTTCCCACATTGAAAATTATATTAAATTATAATACCAATTGTACAATTTATGTATTTCGAATTTTGAATAAATTTTCATAAAAAATCGTGCTTTTTTTCGTCATTTTCAATAATTGGTTCGTCGATTAAACTATGTCCGTCCGTCTGGCTGTCCATGTAAGCATTGTGCGTAAAGCACAGGTTGCAATTTTTAAGATATTTCAATAAAAATTTGGTATTTATACTTTTTTTGGCCCAAGGATCAAACCTATTGAAACTGGCTGAAATCGGTTCAATATTTCACCTAGCTCCCATACAAATATCCTCCCGAAACTGGACTTTATCGGTCATATATGTTTTATTTATATACACAGAGAAAACAGATTCGTTGTTGCAACCGAATTTGTCGCCAATCGAATTTTGTCGGTTATGAATACTATCACCTAATTCGATTGAAACTACCGAATTCATATAGTACGTGTAACCGTTTTAAATGAAAAATATATATTACTATTGTGAATTAATTTCAAAATGGTTTGACGTTTTTTTTTAATTTTTTTTTTTATTGAAAATACAAAATAAACAAAGAAAAACTCATAATACAATAATAATAGAAAACAAAACTCAGCCAATACATCAATGATTTTGGTAATGCACGAAAATAGTATTTCACTTTAGGAGAAATTTAGCTCCATCGGAACATTACGGGACTCTTTATATATGTACATATTTCAGAAGAAATCCAACTTAATGTAGTGCAAAAATAAATTGGTTTTGAGGTTGCGATTTTTTCAGGGAATTTGATTTTATCCATGTACTTATTTGATCCGAATAGTAGTGGCACCAGACATTACGCAATCGTTGTAATACATCTACATACACATGTATGTTTGCCTGTATAAATTTAGAAAAAATCCTTTCACTTAATAAGTATATACATAAGTACATTATAAGATCGCTCCACTTACATATTAGTTACCATAGATTGGCCATAAAGTCAGCCTAGCAGGTTTTAGCACACGAGAGATCAAATTTTTGGAAATATATTCTATGTTTTTTATGCCCACCTATTAGAATTTGCCAAAAGAAAGACATTTTCAGAATTTGCTTATTTTGTATTACACACGTATACTTACTCTAACATATTCTTCAGTTTTTGTTTAAAATATTGTAGAGAAATCCATATCTATCTGGTTTTCCAGCCTTAGATTACAAATGAGTTGCTTGTTTTCTATTTTGTATTATATTAGTTTAATAATTTTTTTCAAAAAAGTCAGATAACAATCTACCAATTTCAAATTTATTTCGGTTGAGAACATCGAATGCTACTTTTTTATTAATATCACAATCGAATTTTTCTATTATAATCACCAATATTTGGAATTTAAACGCATAATAGCAGAATTCAATTTAGTTGTAATCACCGAATTAACAAAAACTAATTTAAAAAGAAATAAATTGGTAACATCAACTGATATAACAATAGTCTGAACCTTAATTCAATTATAATAATGGTTTTACAATTCTTAACACAGAAAATCGGTCAAATTAGTAGATTTTTAATAACAATAACAAAATATTGATTTGGCTTATTAAAAATACGTAATTGTAACCGTTTTCCAACCAATCTGTTTTCTGTGTGTAGGTATCTACACAAGTTTTGCTCCAAATAAGTTTTATATATACGGAATTTATGTCACACAGAGAAAACAAATTCGTGATAGCAACCGAATTTGTTGCCAATCGAATGATTCGGTTGCATACATAGAATTTTTCGGTTCTATCAACAGAAAGTCAGTTGGTAAAAATGAATTTCGGTTGAAGCAACCAACATTTTGTTACCCATTCTAAAATTTTGTAGCCACAACTGTAAAATTCGATTACTAAGGTAAAATCATTCGATTGGCAACAAATTCGGTTGCTATCACGAATCTGTTTTCTGTGTGCACTAAATTTAATTATGATCGGTCCATAATTAGTCATTGCTCCCATATAAGACACGCTTCCGAAAATCACTTTAACATGCCTAAATCTCCTACAAACGTTGGTATACACATAAAATTCAACATAATTAAATTTCATATAGACATAAATCACACGACCTAATTTCATGCTGATCGGTCCATAATTAGTCATACCTCCTATATAAGGCCCACTTCCGAAAATTACCCATGAATATAAATTATTGAAATTTTAAAAGAAACATGTTTTTGCTCATTTACTTAGAGTAGGGTATTATATGGTCGAGCTTGACCGACCATACCTTCTTACTTGTTTTAAAACATTTAATTATATTAAGAATTAAAAATTACTGAATATGAATTTTTAATTTACCATTTTTAGAATTATATTACGTAATTTAAATTTTAGCAAGTTTGAGACTAAAACGGTTACTCATGTACATTATTTAATTTAATGTAATTATTTAAAAAATATATATTTCCAATAAATAAGAAGTTTTATAACTACTAACATTTATTCACCAATAGAAAATTGGATAAATGAAGTGAATTTTCGAAAGAATATTAAAATGGTATTTAAATTTGTATAAAATCGTCAAACGAATTTTACATAAATTAGACCTTGTCCTTAAAATTAATTTTGGCACACAATAAACCCTTAATTCTAGAGATAACTGAAAATGTTTTAAACATTTTAATCAATATTTTAGCTAAAATGTCATTTTTAATATTCAGTATATATGGCAGGTAGGCAAGCCCTTCACCCGATTTTGATCAAAATTTGTATTATCTCTAATAATGCAAAAGGGTACTTGTGTACCAAATTCTATATCTCTACGAAAGCTCCTTCTACTTTTGTCCATTCGTTATATGGGGACAAAGCACTGTGCGACATGCCATTCGATTTTAAACGCTTGTAGTTTCCGGCACGGCTTGCATTCGCAATGACAATTAACAAATCTCAAAGGCAGTCATTGCGTGTTTGCGGCATTAACGTTGAAAAAAAAGGATTTCTTTATTTTAATTGGTTACCTGAACATCAATCTTTCAATCAATATGTAAATACATTGTACATATTTTAAAATCAAATGAAATTAAACATACCCCAAACCATAGAGAGTTATACATAGAGATGAGACACTCCGATTAATCAAACAACAATACAACAAATCATATGTCTGATACAACAACAAAATACATTGACTAGCAAGTATTTTGTTGTTGCAAGAGCTAGTTTTTTGAAAACAGACTTTGGTTTTTGACAATTACGTCACGTCTCTATGTTACCCTATGCCCCAACCTATATGAATAAAAATTATCATTAAAAAATACGTTATTTTTTATTCACAAATCGAACACAAAAATTTTTTCTAATTTGGACAGGACAACGTCTGTTGAGTGAGCTAGTGTTTCTATAAAATTTGGTATAGTTGTACGATTTTTTCTAAAGACAAAGGTATTGGTTGAAATAAGTTCTGTATAAAAAGAAATCTCACCGTAAAATTTTGTGCGATTCGGTCAATAATTGATCATAAATATATTAAACATGTTGCTAGCATCTACACAAATAAGTCTTATATATAACCAAAAAATTCTACATAGTTTTATAATGATTGGTAAATAATTAGTCATAGCTCCTGGCATTCATCATTCGTGTCTTTGTATTAGGTCTAGTCTATTCTCACATTCTCAAACGAGTGTAGCCACTATTATTTAATACTAGCTGAACCCGGTCCGCTTTGATGGCCCTTAGAACACATCTGTTTTATATTGCATCTCGGTTTTAATATACAGTGTCGGACAAAGTCGGTGATCCAACCTTCAATGTTAATACATGTGCTGGCAGTCCGACTGGTTCCAATGAATTAAAAAATTCAGTAGGATAATTAACGGCTTGTTCTTCGTTCATTACTGTGTCAATCGATTTGTATTTTATTTTTTCGCCAGGCAGTTTCAATTGTATTTGTTTATTGAGCTTGTTAATATCATAATTTGTTGGTGCCTAAATTGCATGTTCCCACAGCGAATCCGAATTTTTGTAGTTGTTTGTAAGATTTGGGATTACCTTGTCGACAACGGCTTGAATATTCATTTGCATTTGGCAGAAGTTCGAGAAAGAAATAAAATTTGTGGCGGGATGAATTAGAATTTTTCCATTTCCGATGTCCAACAATTATTTTGAGAATGTTTCGGCAGAAGGGTATTGCAGCAAATGCGGCTCAATAACTTGTGGCAGAATAACTTTACCGTTCGAACAGCATATTCCCGGGGATTCCTTAGGGAACTTCAAAACGCTGCAATGTAAACAATGATGGTTCGTTGCTCCAATCAGTACGTCCTTGTGATTCCTGGTGTCATCATACTTATTGTAATAAAATGCCGGCAACTTTAAATCGATTCTTTCTCTTGATCGAGCCATTCGGTAGCGATTGGCGTCTAGTCTTTTGATATGCTGTCGAGATGTCTCTGCAGCACTCGATGAAGATGCACCGCGGCGCTTTTGCTGAAGCCGTGAGTGTCGTTCCCTTCCCGTTTCTGCGGCCCTAGACGTAGATGCCCTTTCGAAAACAAATATTATTTGAATAAAACCGTTATTGTTTTTATTAAATGTGGAATGAGGAGAGTTATTCAAAATATTATTTTTTTTTAATTGATTTCGTATGAAAATTTCTTATTCATGCACCTAATATGCAAGAGTAATCAAAATTGTTTATCATCGATTGATAGTATAAAAGAATGTATTCCTTTTTCGCTTACACCAAATCATTCACTTCAGAGTACACCACTGTGAATTAAAATTGTTAGAATGATGTTAAGCAACGAAATGAAAATTGTCATTGTTTGAACGTTGGGAATAAAAAAAGTATTTCTTTCTCCAATTGAAAAAAAATTTTTTTTGTAGACAAATTTTTTTGTTAAAAAAAATATTGTTTGGACAAAATTAATTTTTTTGAAAATTTTTTTTTTACAACAATCACTGACCTTGTTAGCCTGTCTATAGGTAACTAAATAAACTATCAACAATTATACAAAAATCTTTTTTTTATACACCCCTCCGCCCACAGACCGAATATCATAATTCTGAATTTACAGTGTTATCCACTGGGCTATTCTGAAGATTTCATCAAAATCGGTCCAGCCGTTTTTTATATTTATCGATGGCATTAGCGGTATAATATAATACTTTTATTTTGCCAAGATGATTTCAATGATACCTGAAATCATATGAATTAAAATTTAAGTTTAACAGTTATTTTCAATTATGTTCGCTTTTGTGAAAATTATCTAGACGCCTCTTGCGGACTTTCATGAGTGCTTAGAATAGCTGTATTATCTGGTTTTTGTTAAAAATTTTCTGAAAGACACTGTATGTTAGCATAAATACATTATGTTATGATGAGTTTAAAATTCTAGTCCTTGTCTTCATTTTTTCCTTTATACTCTCTCTGTTGGGTTCTTTCCTTGCTCTTGTTTGTAACATGTCTATGTAAGTAAATATCTGATGATGGTGCTGTCGTAGGTGATGTTTATGTTTTATTGTGGTTTTTCTTTCCACACTGATACATACTTGAACTATATTTTTTACATTTCACCACTTAAGTTAAAGATGGTGTTGACTTTAACTGTAACAATGTTTATGTTATTACTCGACTCACATGCTTAGACTTACATACAAACCTATGTTTAACCTAAAAGACTAATTAAACTAAAGTTTTGCTTCCACTTATGTAGTATATGTTATTGTCAAATAAATGTATACAATGTAAATACATACATTTTAAACTTGGTCTAAAATAAGATTTTTTGTACGAATAACAAGTAACTTGATGTTAATTGTTAGAAAAACAATTTAAAACTAATTTAATCTGAACCCTTTTTTAAGTCCAAAAAAACGGGAAAATCAAAAAATATTGTTTGGAATTTGAGCAATTTATTTAAAACATTATTATGTTATACATCAAATACGCTCACTTGAAATAGTGAGTTTTTCATAGTATTTGTAAATTAAATATGCATGCAGTTACTTAATATGTAATATTTAAAAAATGTATTTATTTTAGCATATTCCTGAAAATTCCATATCATGTTTACTTTTTATTTTTGTTTGTTTGAAAAACAAATTAAAAAAGTTTAATTAAAACCATAAAAAATCATTAACGTTTTTATAATTTTTAATGATTTCAGCAACTATGGTTAAAAGTATATTTGAACAAAACAAGTGTGAGTATTATTATTCGTCTGGGCCGAATCTTATATACCCTGCACAAGTCAACAGGTAAGAGTTTTATATTCGGCTGTTCCCAATATTATATTCCCACCACCTTTATTATACGGAAGTGAACTTTTCATGGGAGCTTTGACCAAGTATGGGTCGAATCTTATATACCCTGCACAAGTCAACAAGTAAGAGTTTTATATTCGGCTGTTCCGAATCTTATATTCCCACCACCTTTATACGGAAGTGAAATTTTCATGGGAGCTTTGACCAAGTATGGGCTGAAGATTACTTGTGGGGAATTTTAAACTGATAAAAATATTTATGAGATTCTAGCTAAACCCGTTGCTCTTTACTACTCCTATCGTAGTAAGTAAAACATCTTGATACTTTTCTTAAGACATTCGCTCTGCTATAATTTCGTGTGATTTTATAGTGTGCAAAATTTCCATCCCACTGTGGTTCCAAATCAAAATCTGGGAGGACAATATTTTTTGGCAATCTTTTTATATAGAATTGGTGTCTCCGATTTAAAAAAAAAAATGTTTAAAAGATCAATATAAACTTTTTTTCAAGTTACAGTAGGGTCTAGATATATAAAAATCATTAATAAAAACAATACGTTTTCATGTGTTTCTGAAACTAAATTTTTAAAAAGATCTGTATTTACTATATTTCAAGTTACAGTATATATAAGTATATATAATAATCAATAATAAAAAAAAATATTTCTAAAAATTCCATTCCGTAAAAATTTAAAAAAAGTATTTCGGCGGGTGCTGGCGGCTACAATTTTTTTACAAGGACTAGATAACATTCTTAGAAAACAAAAAAAATGTCAGTATATTTGAGACCCAAGTTTAATGGTCTAGGACAGGAAAATGGAGATGCCCATGAATATAAGATATACACTTAATAAAAGCCTATGTCAATGTTTATCTATGTTTTGAAGTATGAATATCTATATGGTAAAACAATTGAGATATATGTAATTCAGTAAAGCAGTAAAATATTAAAAAAAATTAACGAAAATATGATTCAACATTTTTTGAACTTCTGGCGCTTCTGTCGAGAAAACGAAATGTACAATTGAAAAACCCATTTGTATTGGAGGAGAACAGATTGTCATCTTCCTAAAGAACTTCATTTTTCCAAATTCTGAAGATACGGATTTTTATAATTTTGTCCATCTAGATTTTGATTTGGAACCATAGTGCTTTCAGCCTATTTCTAGTCAAACTACCTACAATGATAGGAAAGTAATTTTTAAAAAGTTATATGATTCTAGTTACAGATATTCAAAAATTACCACCCATTTGCAATACGTTCAATGGTACAAAAATAACAAATGCAAAGTATTGAGAATCACACTATTATAGATCCCCAGATATCCAAAATAATCGATTTAGCGGTTTAGTCGTCTATAGCTATCAAACAAATAAACATACAAACACACATTCACTTTTATATAAAATATAGATAGAAGGTTTTTCCATGTATACGAATATTAACATTTACTTATCACTGTTGTTAGTTCGCCCATTTCTTTTCCAAATATTCATATTGATAGCTGCTATAGTTTCCCCTATGTATAATTTGTCATATCTGTGTGAAGTAACGCGCCCACTATTGCAAGTTTAACTTTTGACCAAAATAAGTAATTCATACAAAGTTTCAAGGCTAAATCATGTTCGTTTTTTAATTTTAACTTCACATGTATAAGACACTAATACATAGGCGTTGCCCGTGGGCGTTCTACTGAAGACCACTGCTTTACATATTAAAATTATACAGATATATATGAATTTTGTTGTTTAGTTTGTATGTTAGGTGCCACGCCCACTATTGACAGTCCGGCCATTATTATGCTAAATTCTATTATTGATGCTGTAATTACCCGTGCAAAATTTATGGACTCTATTTCTTATAGTTTCCTATATATTTTATTTCTTAAATTTAGTTCATATGAGAGTTGTCACACCAACTATCGATACTCTGCCAAGTTTTTCCTCACATATTTTTATAAACGGCAGAAATGCTTGTGAAAAATTTGAGGACTCTATTATAGTTTCGTAGATATTGCATTTTTTAATTTACATCATATGGGAGGCGCCACGCCCACTGTGGCTACTACACCCTTTTCTGCCTCAAATTTTTACACAAACGGTGTAAATGCTAATGTAAAGGACTCTACCTATTGACTGTATGACTTAAAAATGCAGAATTTTTTTAAATGTTTAGCTTTTATTTTGAAAAATTTGTACAACATAAGTTTATTCAAAGCATTACCCATTTTCTTTTCCAATCTTTCTGGCAACATATGGATTCGGAGCCAAAAGAACTGCTCATCTTTTGAGGCCAAGAACGAATCAAGCCAATATCGAATACTATGTTCTGAAATGAAGCGTATCCCAGAGAGAGCGTTCTACATCGATCGAAACAAATAGTAGTCGGATGGGGCAGGGTCTGGACTATAAAGAGGGTGAGGCAAAACTTCCCAGCCACTTCATTCTAAATACCTTTTAACAGGTATTGCAACATGTTGCCGAGCGTTATCATGATAGAATATTGCGGCTTCATGTCTGGCAGCATATTCTGGGAGTTTTTCGGCCAATGCTCACTTCAAACCATTCAGTTGCATTCGGTACGGCATCCTTGTGATGGTGTGGCCAGCTTTCAGCAGCTAATAATAGATACGACTCTTTTGATTCCACCTAATACAGAGTATTATCTTCGTGCCATGGATATTTTGCTTTGGTGTCGATTCGGCTGGTTGGCCAGGCTTCACATACGATATCTTACAGTTCGAGTTATTGTAATGGATTCATTTTCATCGCAAGTAATATTTCGGTGCGAAAACGATTCTCTTTTATAGCATTCAAGCATCGGACATGCAAAATCGTCTTTCAAGGTTTCTCGGCTTCAATTCGAATGTGACCCAATTTCCTTTCTTTTGGAGGAATCCTGCTGCTCGCAAATGTTTTGAGATTGCTGCTTGAGTAGCTCCAAATGATTTTGCAAGCTCATATTGAGTTTGACAATAATCTTCATAGATTATCCAATTTTTGGTCTTCAAACTTTTTTGGCTGTCCTGGGTGATATTTGTCATCCATGTCGAAATCACCACTTCTGAACCGCACAAACCATCTCTCGCACATTGAAACCGAAAGAACACATTCACGATAAGCGTTGATGAGCAATCGGTTTTGTTCAGCGGCACTTTTTTCAAATTAGAGAAGTAAAACAAAACCTTTCGCATATGACGCTTTGTTGGTGCAAATTCGATATTTTCGAAGCATAAAAAAATCGTTGTTGTTTACACCATAATGTTCAATAGCTAAGTGAGAATAAACGTTCAAAAGATACGCCATATATTGTAAATCACGTATTTACTTTGTGTAGGAGGTACAACGCCCACTAAAAACTTTAAAACAAAAAGTAGCCTATAGTTCTTTTCAGACATACAAGAACTTAGAACATACTTACAAGCACACATTCACTCTGGAATTCACACTGGAATAAACTCAAAAGTTTATTTGATAACTTTAATTGGAAACTGTGCTTCCTCGACGATAACATTGACGCAGCTGCCGAGATGGTAGTTAACACGGTTCTGTTGGGGATGAAACTCTTCATACCAAGAAGGAAAATTTCCAGCAAATCGTCGGACAAATGTTTGTTCAATAGAACTTGTCGTGAGGCAGTTAGAGCTAAAAATATGACATTTGGAAATTGGTGCAGGAACAAAAACCCCCATACTGATCAACTCCATAGACAGGCACGTAATGACTGTACGAACATACTCCATCGCGAAAGGCTTGGCTACGAACATCGCATACGAGTTAGAATACTTGATGCTCCAAAAAACAGCAAAAGTTTCTGTTCCTTTGTCAAGAGGATTCGGAACAACACTGGTGCTTCAATTCCTCCCCTTCTTTCGGGTGATTGTATTATAAAGGTAGATAAGGAAAAAGCAAACCTTTTGGCAAAAATCTTCTCATCAAATTCATTTCTTTCCGACTACAATCAATCGGTGCCTGTGATACCCACTGTATCTTGTATTATACCTAAAATATTCTTCAGAACTCGGGCAGATATGAAAGTTCTATCCGGACTCAACGTGAACAAATCCCATGGTCCAGATTATATTCCGGCACTTGTTTTAAAAAAATGTTCATCAACTCTGCCCCGTCCACTTAGAAAACTTTTCTACCTTTCATATCAATCTGGGATTTTCCCCAATTGTTGGAAGGTTGCCAATGTCCAGCCAATCCAAAAAAAGGCGACCCCACAAATCCGGACAATTATCGCCCAATCGCAATTTGTTCGACGCTCTCGAAGGTTATGGAGAGCATGTTAAACTATCACCTTGTCAAGTATTTAGAATCGAATAGACTTCTGAATAACAGACAATATGGCTTCTGTAGTAGTCCTTCAACTGGGGACCTAATGGCGTTTCTTTCAGAACAGTGGTGTCAATCAATACACCGAATGGGAGAGAGTAAGGTAGTCGCACTCGATATTTCGGAAGCATTTGACCGGGTGTGGCATGATGGACTAGTTTCGAAATTGATCTCGTTCGGAGTCGGGGTTGAATTTTCTCGTTTTATTTCTAGTTTCCTTCGTAGACGTACTATGAGGGTAGTATTAGATGGGGTTTGCTCCGATGACTTCATATTGAGCTGTGGAGTTCCCCAGGGCTCTGTTCTTTCTCCTTCCCTTTTTTTAATTTTCATGAATGATTTACTAACAATCACTTCAAATCCAATCCATTCTTTCAAGAATGACAGTAATATCTGTCACTCATATTCATTTGACCATAGACCAACTCTTTCTGAGATTAAACTCTCAAGAATGAATGTGGATGACTGGATAAACTGTGACCTTTTAATAATCTCCAGATGGGGTGCATTGAATCGGGTTAATTTCAACGCACTAAAAACTCAGTGCTGCCTATTGACACACAAATGTCTTGAGATTTCACCACTATCAATTCTTCCTGTGGGTAACGCAACTGTTGGAGTTTCAGATAACCTTATGATTCTAGGCACGAGAATACAGTGTGACGTCCATTGGAACCGTCATATATTCGATGTTGCGAAGGAAACTTTTAGATGCTTGGGCTTCTTGAGACGCTGTCGGGCATATTTCCCCTCTTCCGACCTTCATCGCATATACAATAGCTTCATTCGTCCGAAGATGGAATATAATTCCCACTTATGGGCCGGAGCCGCAAAGTCAAGTCTAGAGCTGCTGGACCGGGTTCAAAGAAGGGCGGTTGATCTTATAGGCGATGAAACTGTTACCCGGTTTATCGATACTTTAGAACATCGTCGGAATGTGGGCAGCTTATCCTTATTTTACAGATATTAGCACGGGTGTTGTTCAGCAGACATAAGTAATATCATACCTAATACGCGCACTTTCACTCGGAGCACACGACTATCACGCAGATCGCACCAATTTGATATACACTTGAGTATCAACCGCACGACACATTATAGGGAAAATTCTTTTTTTGGTCGAATCATACGTATGTGGAATTTACTACCTGTCAACGTATTCCCGGCGGAATATAATATTTATCAATTCAAGTTAAACGTCAACAAACACTACTCCCTCTTTCCTCCTTCCCATAACTTAATTTCCTAACAGCAACTCAATGCACTACATATAAAGGGGTATCCCCTGAGTGTTGGTTAAAAAATAAAAAAATAAACATAGTTCAAAAAGTCTTATTAGTTTATAACTTTTTTGTTTAAAACACAACAAAAATTTGTTTAAACTACACTCTAATAAATTTTAATGTAAATTTCCTATATTAATAGTGGGTAACTTTTCTCCTACTATAATTAGGGTAAAAATAAATTTGTAAATTTGTTTTTTTTTAGAAATAAAATGTTGACAATTTTTATATTAAGTGTTTAAAGAAAGATAACACACTTTGGTGTAAAACTTCTGCACAATATATGTAATTTAAACATAAAATGCCTATTTTTATTATAAACATTAAAAATACTATATTTTGTTTGTATGTTTGCTGATAAATTAATGTAGTTGATTTTGTTATACAGTTAACATATTCATAATAATTAATTTACTTGCTTTTTTTAGAGTGTATCATAATATATTAGGATATTTTAACAATACGACCTAATAGCAGACCGTTTAAAACCCCCAATAAATTTCACACTTTTTTTACAAAAGTTTAAAAGTTATTAGTATTAACAAAAACATTCAATCAAAATTTGTTTTAAAGTTAAAAAAAACATTAGTAATAAATAGAAAAATAGACGCTTTTATGTGCAAATACATAAAAATCAATTGAATAAAATAGAACTGTAAAAAAAATATAAAATTTAAACCAATAAATTTAAATAAAAAGATACCAATAAACTGATATCAAACAACAATAATAAAATACAATTGCTGATTACAGACAACTAAATTCTAAAGCTCAATAAAACAACATTTTGATGAAATATAAATGAATAAATAGATACAAGTAACAAGTGTTTTAAATGGTAATATTGTGAATCACAATCCAATTACTCGGTGTCCCGGACGTAAAAATACATACAGATATTTTAGTGATAAGAAAATGTTGTTCAGAATAATTTGCATGTCTTAATAAACTATAAATATTATTAGTGACATCAGACATTCTGCAAAATATTGAGCATTTACTTATCTCCGGGAGCAATGAATATATCGTGCACAAAATGTTAATTTAACTGCACATATGAGCTTACTCAGAGTAGAGCCTATACAAAGTGCAATAATAAACGTTCTGTAAAATTTAATTTTTTACATGATAATCCAATAATACATAATATCATACACAATTAAATCAATATAAAAATAAGTTTAGTTTTTTCCATTTGTACGTAATGCAAAATAAAATACAACTGTACAAAAAATTTAAATTTAATTAAAACATGTTAGTTCGATATGTGTTAAATATATATTTCTAACTGAATGCGTATGAGTAATTTGTATTATTTTTATATTTGATGTTTCACATACGCACAAGCAAACTGTGTTTACATTTAAGTAAGATTTTTTAATTACAAAATTTTAAAAAATTATGGATTTAAAAGCTTTTAAGTAAACATGGGCGCATGTACAAAATATTAAAACACACAATTGAATATTTAATGTGCATAGTTCCGCTCAGAATAAATATTTTTTAACAAAAATATGTACACTTAGTCGCAAAACTCTACATACGATATCGAAATTTGATTTAATATGAAAATTATTTCAGATTTAATGTTTAATCTTTGAAAATTACCACTTGTTAATATTTATCAGGGTCTACTTTACATCACTGAAATAAAAAAGTTAAAAAAAATATGGTCAGTGTTGTTAAATTTTGCAATATGCAACATAGGAAGCGTTGCAAGAGTCTACATACGACTTTTACTTATATACAACATTGTTATGGTAAAGCCGTTAATTTCATAATTAATAAGTTGATTTAGTTTTAAAGAAGCTGCGTGTGTGAAATTTTGTGGTATTTTTTCAATTTTAATATATCAAATCTGAAAATGGCGAAAAGAAAGGAAATATCCACAGAAGTCCGAAAATTATTTGTCAAATGAAGGAAAATCTATGCCAAAAGTGGGGGAAATCGTTAATTTGTCAAAATCTACACTCCAAACTATCCTTAAGAACTATAAAAGGATTGGAAGATTTGAAAGTTTGCTACGAACAGGACGTCCTTTAAAGCTTGATGAAAAGATTAAGGCGTAAAATTTTAAGAGAAGTCCAAGAAAATCCCCAAAAAAGTAGCAGAGAATTGAAAAACTATATCAAAAAAGACTATGGAATTGATGTGCATGCAGATACAGTTCGCCGCTGCTTAAAAAATCTGGACTTCAGTCGTGCATAGCAAGAAAAAAACCGTTCGTTAGTTCGACAAATAAAAATAAACGTTTTGACTATGCTGCTCAGTACAAAGACGTCCTTTTAGATGATCCAACGTTTTGGGAAAGGGTTATTTTTACAGACGAATGCAAGCTTAACCTTGTTGGAAACGACGGTCGCTCAAGAGTTTGGAAAAAGCGATGTACTGCCTTAGCACAAAAAAATGTATGCAGTACTGTAAAACGTGGTGGTGGGGGTGCATGAGTGCTGATGGAGTCAGAAAACTAAGATTTATTGATGGAATTATGGACAGTCGTGGCTATATGGACATTTTAAAAAACGATTTTTTACCGAGTGTCGATAAATTAAATCTTAAAGATAATTTTATCTCTATGCACGACAACGACCCCAAACATAGCTCAGGCCTAGTGAGAGAATGGCTGCTTTATAACGTAACATCGAAGCTTCCACATGCTCTGCAATTCCTAGACCTAAATGTAATCGAACATTTATGGGCCCATTTAAAACAATAACTCCGAAATAGAAGGGCATCCTAAATTTCCCAGTTAATAATTATTTTAAAAGAAGTATGGGAAAATATTCCTGCTAAAGTAACACAAAAATTAGTTTCTTCGATGCCTAAAAAACTTAAAGAAGTCTTCGATGCAAAAGGTGGACATACAAGCCATTAAATATTGTTCAAATCATCCCAAAAATGTATCGTATGTAGACTTTTGCTGTTACAAGAAATGCAGAATTTTATTATTTTCTTCATTAAATGCTTTTAAACCATGTGAATTGTGATTGTTTTTGTTTAGTTTTCTTATATATAATGCTGTTAAAAAAAAAAAAAAAACGTTACAAAATTTTAAAGTTTTTTTTATTAAAAAGTGAAATTTATTTAAGATATTAGTTCGTATGTAGAGTTTTCCGACTAAGTGTATATTAAAAAATAAATAAAGCCTTTAAATGTTCAAAACGAGATTAATAATGTATATTTTTTTTAATATGTTACATATATAATTTAAAACATTTATTAACACCTTTGATAAACAGGGAGGAAACGAAAAATATCGATAAAAAATAATTTTTGAACCTTTACTCTTTTGAATTCAACAATATTTAGTAAACATGTTATCCATGGCTGTACAAAATTTAAAGTTCTCCAGAATTTCCAAGTTGACTTTGGTTTGGTTTTTCTATATGTTCAAAGTTAAAATTTTTTTAATAAAGAGATTTTTTTATAGAGGCTAAGAAATTTAATTTGAAATAAAATAAAGAAAAATGGTTATTTAAAAACAAAACAACTTTTTTTAGAATATATACATATTAATTGGTGAAGATTAGCAAGTAAAACTCCAGTAAACATGGAAATTCCCTTTTTTACCAACTCTTATTAAAACGCCTCATGAAAATTCTTTAAAGTGGAAAAACTTGTATTTTACATCCAATGCAAACTATGTTGTGTGGAATAAAAGGTTTACATATGTCTCTTTTTTGTATACGTATATTATTGTTCTAAAATAGCTTTGTGTGTATTTGTCAGAGATTTTTCATGTAAAATATCTGTTAGTATGATTACTATCAGGAATTTAATGGAATGCATTTTTAAAGAGAAGTTTTTATTGCTAAAAGTTCACAGAACTAAGCAAAAAGCATTTCTTCTGCTTTCATATTTTAATACTGCACAGAGAAAACAGATTCGTGATAGCAATCGAATTTGTTGCCAATCGAATGATTCGGTTGCACACATAGAATTTTTCAGTTCTATCAACAGAAAGACAGTTTACGAGGAAGAATTTCCATCAAAGCAACCAAACTGTTGTTACCCCTTTTAAAATTTTGTACCCACAACTGTAAAATTCGGTCACTAAGGTAGAATCAATCAACAAATTGGGTTGCCATCTCGAATCAGTTTTCTTTGTGTGGTCATAAAATTTTATTAAATATTTTTAAGAGATTTGTTTAAAAATCACTGATAAATTGTCATATTTTTGTCATGATTTGAATAATATATAATACTTAGGTTGAATTAAATTCTAATGTAGATAAAAAAAAAAAATAAAAACATTAGGTGGACTGCAAATTTGTAATATCATCGACTGGCTTAAGCCATTGCGCTTCGCTTTCCCTATCGTACTAAAACAAACAAAATTTAAAAGACTTATAAAAAAGTAGCTGAACCCGGTCCGCGTTGCTGGCCCTTAGAAAACATCTGTTTTATATTGCATCTCGATCTCGATTTTAATATACAGTGTCGGACAAGGTGGGTAATCCAACCTTCAGTGTTAGTATATGTGGTGGCAGTCCGGCTACTTTATTGTTTCGCCAGGCAGTTTCAATTCTGTTTGCTTATTGAGCATTCTAACATCATAATTTGTTGGTGCCTAAACTGCACGTTCCCACAGCTAATCCGAATTTTTTTTGTTAGTTGTAAGACTTGGGAGTACCTTGTCGACAACGGCTTGAACAATCATTTGCATTTGGCGGAAGTCCGGGAACGATATCTCATTTGTGGCGGGATCAATTGGAATTTTTCCATTTCCGATGTCCAACAATTGTTTTGAGAATGTTTCGGCAGAAGGGTATTGCAACAAATACAAACGTTCGTTGATAGCGTTCGGCTTCTGTAGCTTCATTTCCAGTGAAATAAATTTGAAGGAACTTCGCATCATCATTGTTAGGCGGGACCAATGATCCAATTCTGTGGTACATTTGGCCTTGAACTTTAAAGGTGGACATGAAGCCGTCGTCATTTGAAAGCATGAGTTACACTTTTGAACATTTTGAAAGAAGTGCTTGGAAATAGGATTGGCGCCGAAAATGTAACTAAGAAGCAGCTCAGGTGGCTCAATAACTGGTGGCAGAATAACTTTACCGTTCGAACAGCACATTCCCGGGAATTTCTTGGGGAACTTCAAAACGCTGCAATGTATGCAATGTCTGTTCATTGCCCCAATCAGTACGTCCTTGTGATTGCTGTAGTTATCATACTTACTGTAATAAAATGGCGACAGTTTTAAATCAATTCTTTCTCTTGAGCCATTCGGGAGCGATTGGCTTCTAGTCTTTCGATATGCTGTTGAGGTGTCTCTGCAGCACTCGATGAAGATGCACTGCGACGCATTTACTGAAGCCGTGATTCTCGTTCTCTTTCCGTTTCTGCGGCTCTAGACGTAGATGGCCTTACGGAAACAACTTTTATTTGAATAAAGCCGTTATTTTTTATTAAAAGTGGAATCTGGTGAGTTATTCAAAATATTATTTTTTTTAATAGATTTCATATTGAAATTTCTTATTCATGCATCTAATAAGCAATTGTAAACGAAATTGTTTATCATCGATTGATAATATAAAAGAACTTTTATAGTACAAGACATGTATTGGAATGTATTCCTTTCTTCGCTTAGACTGAATCATTCGCTTCATAGTACACCACTGTGAATTGATTCTAACAAGGTTTAAATACTTTACAATCATAGTTCTCCAGATATTCAAAATTAACTATATACTTTGTAGGAGAAGTCCCACGTCCTCTACTCTAATTCCTACCATTTTTAGTCAATTTATGTAAAGTGACAAGAGAACTATTCGTACAAAGTTTAAATAATCTTGCAATTATAGTTCTTAAGATATTTAGAAATAACAAGTTTCTTTGTATGGCAGGTAACTCACCCTCATTTTTGACCAACACAGGTCAATGTCCCTAACGGGGCTATCACGGGATAGGCTGCGAGCATTGATATCAGTAATTACTGTGCACTTCTTGATTAGTGTGCATGCCAGGAGACTTAACACTCCATATAATGACTTCTGCAGAAGTTGCCATGATGAAGACGAGGAGGAAACGGTTGAACATCTCCTCTGTCTTTGCCCACCTCTATCTGATGGTCGGTCTGCTACAATAGGCAGTCCTCTTTTGCATGGCCTAGCGGATCTATCCACTGTGGATATCAGGAATATAGATTCGTTCATTCGTGCATCAGGTTGGTTCGGCAAAGAACCCATTTGAAGGACCTCTTAAGGACCTGATCATGATCTTTAGGGTATCACAAAGGGACCAATTTGTGGACCCAAGTGAGCTGGTTAACACTGGCTGCCTTTATAACCTAACCTTCACTATTCTTCTCCAAATATTCTAAATTTCTATTTACTTTATATGGAAGTTACCACGCCCACTAATCAAGTTTCACCAATTTTTAGCCAAACTCCGTATAGTGATAAAGAATTTATTCATTAAGTACTTTTACGATTATACTTCTATAGATATTCGAAATTAACTATTTACATTGTATGGGGGTTCCTCGCCCACTAATACATTACCGCCTATTTTCACCCAAACTATGTAATATAATAAGGGTGATATGCGTCAAAACTTGAAGACTTTCAGCGGGAGGTGCCAAACCCCTGTTCCGATCCGTCCTATTTTTGGTTATACTTCATGCACTGATAAGAAATTGGTTCGTAAAAAATTTGAAGACTTGCGCAATGATACTTCACCAGATATTCGAAAATAACTATTTACTTGGTATGGGTGGTGTCGTGCCTTTTATTCCAATTTCGCCCATTTTCAACCAAGATGCGCACAATGGTACCGAAATAAATTCAGCAAAGTTTTGTCGCTTTCACAGTTATAAGTACTTCACCAGATATTTCATAATAACTATTTAATTTGCATGGGAAATGCCACGCTCACTTGAATTTTTAAAATCGAAAACAGCCATATGTTTTTCCAAGGTATAGACGATCATACAATAGAAATGTCAAGAGGAGTGGTGGAATGGTTTAGGGTCCTATAAGTCACAAACAAATAAATAAATAAACAGACATACTTTAATTTGTACGTACTTACTTATATAGATTAAAATTTTTGTCAAAAATACCTTTTGTATTTGTTTTAAGGAAATTTTTTTAAAATTAATATTATTGTCTTCTTAGTAGAAGATATCATTCTTTCAAATCCTGCTTCCTATTAAGTAAAAAAAAAGTTTGCATAATTTTCAAACTGAGAACAATACTTTCAAAAACAGAAAAGAAAGAACAAACCAGGAAAACATACCTAAAGAAGTATGTTTATTCATTATCTGACTAAAACTGCGATGGAACTCATAAAAATTAAAAGGCGACTAACACAAGAAATTTATTTTTCAACAATAAGGATAAGGAAATTTTTTTTGCAAATGTCAAGCAAGTTATAAATAAACTTTTATTTCTTATACTGGAGATTTTTTTACTTTAAAAATTTCTTCCTGTTTTATATTATACAATAATAGTCTAAACTCTAATAAATTTTCTTTAAAGTTACTTTATTTATTATATGTAAGTTTTGTCCCACTATAATTAGATTACAAAACAAGTAAGAGTTCTTCGGCCGTGCCGAGTCTTAAATACCCTTCAGAAAATTGATTTCAACAGACATACGGACAGACAGACAGACGGACTCAGCTATCTATAAGGATAAAGAATATATATACTTTATAGGATCGGAAAATTATATTATGGAAATTACAAACGGAATGACAAACTTATATATACCCGTCTCACGAAGGTGAAGAGTATAAAAAGAATACGAGTTGATCAATGATCACTTTATCTAAATAAGACAATTGAACAAGTATAAATTTAGGCGAATTTATACAAGATGGTCTTAGCTAAAATAAATCATAAGCGAATATAAACTCTAAGACGATTCTATAAAGGACTTTATAGACGACTCTATAACTCACTTTTTAGACGACTTTATGGACAACCCTTTAGAGATCTATATGGTCGACTATATAGACAACTCTACAGTCGACTCAATAATCGACGAAATATAAACAATTCCATTCTATAATCGACTCTATAGGCGAATGTATAGCCATCTAGATCGTTGGTGGCCAAACATGCCCTTGAGGGCAATATGTTATTCTCACTAATACACATGCAGCACGAATGTTCTCAGCAAAAACTCAAACTAAACACAAAAAAAAACAATTTTTCGGCGCAAAGTACACATATATTCATTTGTGTTCTCTTTTATATTTTACACTACACCATATGCATTTTAAACACTCTCTTTCTGGCCACCACTATTTTATAAGGCATAAATGTAAGACACTAATACAGGTGCATCCAAGGCTGTTTTTGTTTGGATGGATAGCGTTTAATGCAGGGATTCACTTTGTGGGCCTTCTAAAAGACTTACTTATTTTAAACGGCTTATATAAAATGCTCATTCTTCCACTATGCCTTCATTAATCTTCTTTTAGAATCGAGTAGCAAGGCACTGCTTGCCAATGACACACTGTGTAAAATTGAAATGATTTTGTAATGCGACTGGTTGATTTGTTCTTTCTATATATCTCAAATGTTTAATTATTATAAAAAATAATAATGTATCCACAGCAAAGGTGAAGGATATATAAGATTCGGCATATCCGAACATAACACTCTTACTTGTTTTTTTTTTATTAAAAAACTATTTTCGTGCGAGAAAAAGTGTTGAATAAGTATAAAAAAAACAAGTAACAGAGCTAAATTGGGCTGTGCCGAATTTTATATACCCTTCACCTAATTATACATATTTACGTACATTGCCTTTACCCATGCAAAACTCTTCATATAGCACCAACAACAAGAAAAAAATCTGAATATATCAGATGCAATTGCAAAACATCCGATAATCATATTCACACGTTGAGTGCTCACTGATAAGTAACCAAATAAACACAACAATTATTTTGCACAATTGTATGTTGAAAAAATAACAACAAACAACAACAAAAATTAAAATAAACAAAACGCACTCAAATACATACAAATTATGCATGTCTGTGTTTGATTTATAATTCTTATTCATTTCACATTGTACAACAGAGGTGCGCAAAAGTAAATTCTCTCACCAACACATTCAATTCTTTATTTTGTTCAGTGCACCTACAAACAAAGAAATACAAAAACTGAAAAAATAAAGAAAAAGTCATACAACCGTGCTCATGCGCATTTGTAGTTGTCTCGTTGAGTGGACAACGACTACTAAATTGTAAGAGCATAAGAATACGTGTGATTTGATTTTGCACAATTGTGCTATGGGCTGCGCACCATTATTGTAGAATGTTGTTGTTGGGTGTGTGTGGTGTTTATGATAGAGTTGCTCATATGAAAACTCATTATAAACAACTCTCTCTTTATATATACCCTTGCCTCTTATGGTGAAGGGTATAAAAACAAAATACGCAAAGCATTAACCAGCACACATACGCTTTGTTGCTTTTTTGTCAAAGCATGCAATAAATTGTCTTTTTTTGATGAAATTTTCATAGATTGTCTCGGATTTTTGCTCATATTTCTGTTATTTATGAACGGATTTTGCTGATTTTAAATAGCAAACTTCTCGATAGCACGTCTGACAGAATTATTGAAGATTTGGATCCCGAAGATAACTGGGGTCTTCAGAAAATTGATTTCAACAGACAGACAGACGGACATGGCTTAATCGACTCAGCTATCTATAAGGATCCAGAATATATATACTTTATAGGGTAGGAAAATTATGTTATGAAAATTACAAATGAAATGACAAACTTATATATACCCTTCTCACGAAGGTGAATGGTATAAAAATAGTAGACTTCCTTGACCCAGAATAATTTTCTCATTTTAGTGTATTTTAAAATAATAATTAAGAAATTGCATTTGTATCATGAATGCACTTGTATTATTAAATATTCCTATGTATTTTCAAAACTTAAATAAATAAAATAAGAACCTTGCATATAGTTTCACTATCAATTAAATGGGACAACAGCTTTACAAAATATGAATATATAAACTGACATACTTTGTAGAATTTTTGCGTTTTTTTAAATAACTACCGGATACCCGGCATGTGCTACTACCGTATTAATGTACATAAAATATAGTTTTGTAAAAAAGTACGTTGAAATTTCAAATAAGTGTGCCAAATTTGAGCAAATTCTGAAGACTCACGGTCAAAAAATTTTATTTTGTATAAATCTTTTATGAAATTAATGATCTATTTTTATGATTAGGCACAACTATCATTTTATATCAGCAACAAATTTGTAACATTCACTGAAAACTATGAAAAAAATCCCTCAGTTCTTGGAATTTTTGCTTACAGAAAAACAAAACAATAATGGGCGAATATTTTCAGTATGGTTTTTCTATTTGTTTATGTGTATAGAACCAAAACAATTGCTACATCACAATCCTATTCATAAATAATATAAACAATATGTAACGGAGCCACAGACAGATAGAAATACAATTCTACTTGTATGTAGTTTGTTTTGTTGACTATGGACATTTGGTTTTGTTGATTTAGGAGGAAAGATTCGTATCATGACAAATTTTGTATATAAAAATTTAGTCATACATATTTATTTAATTCGTGCCCATAATGTATATAGACAATTCCATATCAACTTAATGAAAAAATGTCGGCTACGCCGAATCTTATGTACCCTTAAGCTTAGTAAATTCCAAAAGAAATAATAACAGTGTTTTGCTTATATCTAGTTCATGTTGCCGCCATGGCTCATAAGTCTGCCATTTAATTACCGATATATTGATTTTAATAGTTTATTAAGAGGCTTTGAAAATGTATGAATGCTCAAACAGTATTCCGGGTGGACAATTGTATGGGGGCTAGCTGAAATCATGGGCCGATATTAGCAATTTTCAATATCAAACAAACCTTGCCAATTTGTGGAAATTCTCAACCAGCTAGCTCCATTCTTTTGGGCTCTATCGTATATTCAACAGACAGATAGAAAATACTTGTAAGTTTGACACAAATTTTAACGGCAAGTTTACACATAATTAGTAAAGAACAAGTAACAGAGCTAAATTCGGCTGTGCCGATTCTTATATACCCTTCATCAAAGTATATATATTTACGTACATTTCCTTTACTCATGCAAAACTCTTCATATAGCAACAACAACAACAAAAAATCATAATAATCATATTCACACGTTGAGTGCTCACTGATAACTAACCAAATAAACACAACAATTATTTTGCACAATTGTATGTTGAAAAAATAACAACAAAAATGAAAATAAACAAAACGCACTCAAATACATACAAATTACGCATGCGTGCATTTGATTTATAATTCTTATTCATTTCATCTCATTCCACATTGTAGAATGTTGTTGTTGGATGTGTGTGGTGTTTACGTATGATAGAGTTGCTCATATGAAAACTCATTATAAACAACTCTCTCTTTATATATACCCTTGCCTCTAATGGTGAAGGGTATAAAAACAAAATACGCATAGCCATAACCAACACACATCCAAACATACGTTTTGTTGCTTTTTTTGTCAAAGCATGCAATAAATCAGCGAAACGCAGTGAGCTCTCAAATGAGCTCTCTTGTTTTTGTTTTCACATGTACGCAAGCATACACATTGTATAAAAACAATCAAAACCAGTCAGTCTCGCATGAGCATTGATAGAAGCAGGTTGTTTTACGCTTTTCGCTTTTATGCTTGTTTATTTCAGTTATTGTTTTTGTTTTTTTTTCTCAACTTTTTACTCAACTCATACAACTACAATATCTAAAAACTGTAGTGGTGTGAGTCTGCCTTTCGCTGCAATAAATTGTCTTTTTTTGATGAAATTTTCAGAGGTTGTCTCGGATATTTCCTCATATCTCCGTTATTTGGGACGGATTTTGCTGATTTTAAGTAGGAAATTTTTCGAAAGCATGTCTGAGAAAATTATTGAAGATTTGGATCCCGAAGATATCTGGGGTCTTCGAAAATTAATTTCAACAGACAGACGAACATGGCTTAATCGACTCCGCTATCTATAAGGATCCAGAATATATATACTTTATAGGATCGGAAAATTATATTATGGAGATTACAAACGGAGTGACAAATTTATATATACCCTTCTCACGAAGGTGAAGGGTATACAAATTTGCTAGATGTATGTAAACTCGCTGTTTATAAATAAAATAGCTATCAGACCCCAAAGAATAATTTAAAGAATTTATTTTAGTTTCATTTTTTATAAAATGTATCTTTTTTGATTTAACACCAATCTAGCTGGAACAAGTATACAATCGAATCGAAAGACCGAAAATAAAAACAAAATATGTTTTTTCTGTGTTTTTTGCTAGAGTTCATGATATAAAAACTAAAAAGGAAATTTAACAATATGTACAAAATAGGACATTTTTAAAAAATATATTATTTAATATCTTTATCATTGACGGAATTATATGCAACTTACTTGTAAATACAAATATAATTCCAGCATTGCTCAATTTGTGGTTCATGCTTAGGTTTCATGACTTTTTGACTATTTGGATTTAAAAGAAATCCGGTGTGTATTAAACTGAGGATCGTTGATGGTTGTTTCGGCGCAAGTTGTTTTGCTATTTTGACAAAATCATAAACACTTAAGAAATAATGAAAAACTAAGGTCAGCTTCATAAATTTTGAAAGATAACTGTTTTTGCCCATATGACTGATAAGCAAACATACACATTGACTTAAAATAAAAGCATAAAAATATAAAAAGCGCAACAAAACTGCAATCAACTAGATACCTTACAATGCTTTTGTGTATTGTGAAAATATTGTAAGGATTCGTATAGTGGCAGTATGGTATGACAACTGATAAATGATAATACACTAGTCGTCATACATCATATCCTCATCTGTTTCGCCTGTTTTTTTGGTTTTTATTTTAGTAGTTTTCCAAGAACTTTTGTTCGCTCAGTCATTATGATTCTCAACACACTTGGGGAAAAAACGTATAAAAAAAACATGTACATAATATTATGTATTGGTTATGATCCCAGTTACAATATTCCAATCCGTGCACCCTACACCTGATATTTAGAATGAATAATTGCAACTGGTATTGTAAAACCTGGTAGATTTGAGGTCTCAAATTGATGAAACCGCTCTGTGTGAAATAGTTAGATGTGTTAATCAACCTATTCAAAAAAATAATTCAAGTGTGTTTTCTTATAATTTGGCTGAAGCAACGTCAGTCTTGTGGTATATACGATTATCTTAGTTCAGTGATATTAAGCATTTTAGCTCAAAAATGCTTCAGAATTTTAATTTGAAAGTGTCTGTTTTAATTTTCTATAATTTACTACTAATATTTATGTAGGGTGTACAAGTGTTGCTGATGAATGCAAGTTGTATCAAAAATATACTTATTTATATTCGTGTTTTACTTCACTCTGAGCAACAAAAGCAGTCACCATTATCATCATGCATTTTGCACATCATTTTTACAAATGGTGAACCGAATCGGATGAAAGTAATATTTTATGTCCAATGCATTCATTCATTTCAACATAATGTACACTTTTTTCTGCTCTACAACCACAATGTTAATGTCTATAAATTTTGAAAATGGCTGTGTATATTTTCCCTAATAATAGACTTAAATAAGCAAACATAAACATTTACTAGAAATATCACATTTGTTATTCATACGATAGAACAACAACTCAAAAAAAATTTAGTATTTGAGTAAAATAATTTTGTAGCATATTTACAAACATAAAATTTGTAAATACAAACGTTTAATATTTTTACTTTTTGTAACAATTTTGAGACAAATTAAATGTTTCCGTATTATCTGTTACCAACATTTTATTTTGAGTTAATTGACAGCCAACAGAGTCCGTTCGATAGTGTCTCATTAGCGAATTCGTGATATATATATTAGCACAATTGCAATGTATATTAATCTATGGTACACCGTAAATAAGCTCCATATATTGGAATTGGTTGAATGAGTACAAATTCGAGCTAAATTTGCTGATGTCTACTAAACGTAAATCTAAATAAAACAAATCAACCATTATATTAATGAATCTAAATGTATTCCAATTTGCTCTTAGCTAAAATTGATACAAAATAATTAATCCACATACTACTATACCTAAACGGTTCTTTTTTAGTTTAGAAAATCCAACAAATTCTGTTAAAGTTACTCTTTAACTTGTTTACGTTTCTAACCTTTTACTAATTTAGTAATATATTTTGCTGTTGTACAATACCAGAAAGCAATCAAAATTTATCGATCATAACATATAAGAATGGTGTAAAATCGCATGTTTTCGCAATTTCTACACGGTTGCACAGTGGTCCAAATGCTCAATATAGTCGGAAAAAAGTCATTTTTTTAATTGATTCAAAATCAAATTTTTTGTATGGTAATATGTTGACAAGTGCCTATAGTACATAACGATATATTTTTTCTTTCATTAAATAGCTACACTAGCATTGATACATTGCTTCAAAAACAAGTAATTGCTTCTATGTTAAAAAATTAATATCTCAAGTGACACTTAACAGTGCAAGTGAAATTGTCGTCAAAAAATAATAAGAACAATTAAAATAAAATTTGTTGATGTAATTAATATAAAAAAGGTTAGAGTAAAAACAAGTAAGAAAGTATGGTCGGTCAAGCCCGACCTTATAATACTCTACACTAAGTAAATGAGCAAAAACATTTTTCTTTCAAAATTTCAAAAATTTATATTCATGAGTGATTTTCGGAAGTGGGCCTTATATGGGAGCTATGAAAAATTATGGACCGATCACCATGAAATTTGGTCATGTGATTAATGTCTATATGAAAGTTATTTATGTTGCATTTTATGTGTATACCAACATTTTAATGAGATTTATGCTCGTTAAAGTGATTATCGGAAGCAGGTCTTATATGGGAGCTATGACTAATTATGGACCGATCATAACAAAATTTGGTGACATAAATTCGGTATATATAGAATTTATTTGGAGAAAAACCTGTGTAGATACCTATATAAATTAAACATTTATGACCGATAAAGTCCAAATTCGGGAGGACATTTGCATGGGGGCTAGGTGAAATAATGGACCGATTTCAGCCAATTTCAATAGGAATTGTCCTTGGGCAGAAAAAATTATATGTAGTAAATTTTATCGAAATATCTTCAAAATTGCGACCTGTACTCTGCGCACAAAGTTTACATGGACAGCCAACCAGCCAGCCTGCCAGACGGACGGACAGACGGACATCGTTTAATCGACTCAGAAAGTGATTCTAAGTCGATCGGTATACTTTAAGGTGGGTGTTACAAACATCTGCACAAATCCATTATACCCTCCCCACTATGGTGGTGTAGGGTATAATTACTGTTTAAATTTTTCAGAAAATATGTTTCGTTTAGAAAAAAATTCAATTATGTACATGTGTGTTTTAAATGTGAAATTTTTGTTCAATGTCCAAATTCTATTAGAATTTCAAATGGTAATTTAACAGAGTTAAGCTTTAGTTGTCGTTATGTTGTCGTTATCTACATAGATGTAGCTTTCTAATGTTTAAAAAATTAGCTGCCACTTTTTGCCTCAACGATTTTTATATCATTTAGAGTTTAACATGTCCATTACAAGGAAGGAGCTAAATGTTCATTTTTAAGGTTGGCGTGGCATTTCGCCCACTTCAAATTTTTTAGTGAATTGTAGTCTTTAATTCCCTCCACACATACAGAAAAATGATGTGCAAATTTCAGGAAAATCGGTTCAGCCGTTTCGCCGTCTATAGGCTTCAAACAAACCCACAGAGAAAAATTTACATACTAAAACACACATTCATGCAAAAAAATTTTTTTTTTTTCGCAGATTGTTGAAAAATGAAATCTATAAACGTACCAAGTTTCATGTCGGTACGGCTTTTCAAATGACTTTTTTCCGGCTAGATTGAGCATTTGGACCACTGTGTGATGGTCTAGTAATATTTGTGTACAATAGTTTCCATATATTTTCTTTTGAACATATATGAATCACAAAATTTTGCCTAACCATAGCTCTGGCACCAATAATTTTCTACGAATCCTGGCACTATTTAGATTTTTAAATACGTTTAATTTCTAAATATTCATATGTATGAAAATTATTGTTAGGGATACTCTATGAATCATTAGGAATACTGGTGATGCCGTCCTTAATTTCAGCACAATAGGCTCAGGTTTTTAAGAATCCAATTATCCTGTTTATTGAGAGATCAGACATCAAAGGTCCTCCGATGTACTGCACTGAGCACTACCATAACATAAGGTAATCCCAATGTACATACTCAGAGGTCTAATCGTGTATCCTGCAGAGGTCTAGTCGTGTATAACATTAAAGTCCTTCCGAGCCACTACATACTGCTCTATCCTAATATAGGGTAATCTCAATGGTTTACGTGGTAGTTCTCTGCGCGCGAACAATCAAGTAGTGTCGAAAGGACCCCGTTTTCACAAGACCACACCACTCGTCAGATGTTGTGTCATTTACGTCGTAATGTAAACATTTTGACTCTTAGGGCCGGGCAGAGAAGGTGGAAAATCGTTTCCTCCTTTTCCCTATTCATGCAGCTACAACAAAGGTCGTTAAAGGGGAGTCCAAGGCGACTCTCATGCTTGCCTGGCATCCTCAGAGGTATATTCCTGAATCTAGCATATTTGGATCCTCCCTATAGCATTCTCTGGAATGGTGACAGAGTAAGGTTCCGGTACTATGAAAGTGCGCTGGACTCGCTGTTGGGTCATGATGTGACACTTATGACAAAGTAACCATCATAGTGTCAAGGCGTGCCTTTTAGAGATGTAATGGAGTAAATGACTACACTCTAGACCTTACATCAGGAGCGGATAAATTCCCAGGCTATCCGACTTCAAAATGATCCTCAAATTCTTAGAACGAGGAACGTTCATGATGGCTCTTAGAGCATAAGTAGGGCAGGACTTCATAGCCCAGTAATAGAAACAATTAAATATAATAAATGAATTATATGAAAAATAAAACACACAAAAATAATATCTACACATGTAAGTAGTGGCAGATAATGAAGCGAAAGTAACAAAATGGCTAGAAGTAATGGTGAATTTACTTTTATTCAGATTTTTTTATATTCGCACGAAGAACCACTTCCAAATCAAGCCAAAAATACAAAATTTAAAGCCATTTTTATATACATATATTTACATATGTAAATAGTACCAGAGCTAGGGTTAAACAAACGATATCTAAACAAATTTATATTCCATCTAAAGATTTTCCTTAACTATAAGCCATTGTATGGTTAACAAACCATAACAAATTCAGAGTGAGATCATGAGTTGATCTCTAATATACATTTATAATAAATTTTCTTAATATATCGAAGATAAATCCAAAAACATCATATATATTTTATGCACATCTTTGCAAATAATTGTATGAAACTCTTCATATCAAGAAGGGAAATTTCCAGCAAATCGAAGAGCAAATGTTAGTTCAATAGAACTTGTCGTGAGGCAGTTAGAACTAAAAATATGGCATTTCGAAATAGGCACAGAAACAAACATTCCCTTACTGATCAACACCACTGACAGCCACGTAACGACTGTACGAGAATACTCGATCGCGAAAGGCTTAGCCACGAAGATCGCATACGAGTTAGAATACTTGATGTTCCAAATAACAGCAAAAGTTTTTGGTCCTTTGTCAAGAGAATTCAAAACAACAACATCGGTGCTTCAATTCCTGCTTTTCTTAAGGACGATTGTACTGTAACCGAAGCCAAGAAAAAAAGAAAAATTTTCTCACCAAATCAATCTTTTCCCGACCGCAATCAATCGGTGCTTGTGATACCTTCCGTATCTTTTACTATGCCTAAATAATTCTTCAGAACTCGGTCAGTTAAGAAAGTTTTATCCGGACTCAACGTGAATAAATCCCCTGATTCAGATTGTATTCCAGCACTTGTAACCTTTTCTACCTTTCATATCAATCTGGAATTCTTCATCACTGGTGGCAGGTTGCCAAAAAGGATACCCCACCAACCCAAATGATTACCGCACAATCGCAATTTGTTCGCACTCTCGAATGTTATGAAGAGCATGCTAAACTCTCATCTTGTCAACTATTTGGAATCAAATAGACTTCTGAAGGACAGACAATATGACTTTCGCAGTAGTCGTTCAACTGGGGACCTAATGGCGTTTATTTCAGAAGGGTGGTGTCGATCAACTCACTGCATGGGAGAGAGTAAAGTAGTCGCACTCGAGATTTCGATATGATAGACTTGTTTCGAAATTGATCTCGTTCGGTGTCGAGGTAGAATTTTCTCGTTTTATTTCTAGTTTCCTTCGTGGACATAATATAAGGGTAGTATTAGATGGGGTTTGCTCCGAGAACTTCATATTGAGCTCTGGAGTCACTTAGGGCTCATGAATGATTTGCTAACAATAACTTTAAATCCAATTTATTCTTTCCCAGATAACAGTAATAGCTGTCACTCATATTCATTTGACCATAGACCAACTCTTTCTGAGATTAAACTCTCAAGATGACCCGATAAATCGTTACTTTACAACAATTTCCAGGTGGATTGAATTGAACTTTGTTAATTTCAACGCACTCAAAATACAGTGTTGGCTATTGTTATATAAATGTCTTGAGATTTCACCACAATGTACTCTTCGTATAGGTAACGAAACTGTTGGAGTTTCAGATAATCTTTTGATTCTAGGTACGAGAATATAGTGCGGGGTTCTTTGGAATCTTTATATATTCGATGTTTCGAAGGAAACTTTTCGGTGCTTGGGATTCGTGAGGCGGTGTGGAACATATTTCTCCCCTTCTGACCTTCTTCGTATATACACCAGCTTCATTCGTCCAAAAATGGAATATAATTGCCACATATAGGCCGGAGCTGCAACGTCAAGTCTAGAGCCGAGTTCAAAGAATGGTGACTGATCTAATGATCTACTGATACTTTAGAACATCGTCGGAATGTGGTCAGCTTATACTTATATTTTACAAGAGGGACAACAAACTTTCCAAAATCGTTAGTTTTAAATATTTTTGAAATCTCTCAGTGCCGTTTTATTAGTTATTTGGTATAATTTATGATACTAAATAATCACAGTCTTAAAGAAATGCGTTGGCGACTTACAAGTCCTTTTTTGGAATTTTTTATTTTTTTTGTTTTAACACTGTTATTGGATTTAAAGTTGCTCTCAATAGCCAATAGAAAAATGTTTTTGATATCAGAAGTTGAAATGATAATAGATTTCATAATGATCCAATATTCTCTTAAAGAATTGTAAATCATAAGATAAATTATATGTATCTGTAGTATACTATATCAAAAGATTGTAATATATTTTATATATTGAATAAAAATATACTTCTTAACTAAAAATTTATAAAAAAAAAGCTTTACAGTTTGCAGAAGTAGCCTTTTTCTAATAACTACCTTAGAATCCCCTAATACTTTCTTCTGCTGTAATGGTGCCCTGGGCTTCCTGGCTGGGGGTTTCAAATTCATTTTACTTATTATGCAAGTGAATTGCATCAAATACCTTTTTTGAAGCAAACAAACATTTTTGCAATAGCCGACATTAACAGCTTTTAACATTATACAATTAATTCTATCAACTTTAAAACGTGTACAAATTATTACATGTTAATCAATTGATTTTCAATTACACTCACTCGCATTACGATATGTTCTGAAATTAAAGCCAGACAAAATAAACTACTTGGGAAGTAATCTTAAGTTTTGCTTAATATGTGAACTTTGAACTCCATGATTTATGTATCCACAACAACGCTGCGAAATCTTAAAAGAAATTTAACTGCGTTTATATTTTTCTAAATTTTAAGCCCACCACTGTATCTACAAACACACAGTTAACCTCATAACCATATACTTGACAAGTAGTATTTACTACTTCTTCCTTTTTATCAATATTCTATTTACTTGTTCATTCCTCAATTGCATCTAGCTAATGTTCTCGCATTTATAATCGCAACCAAATGATGCATAATTTATCATAATTGATTGGGTGCAAATAAGTAAATCAGTTACTCAATTTATACCCAGCAGTTTTACAAGTAGTCAATGTAACACTTATAGAAAGTAATTTTCACTGATCACTCGGTTAAAACCAGTTTATATATTATTGGGTGATTTGACATGTATGTCCTACTTTTTGTGTAAAGGTTAATTGCTTACTTTATATATACCTGGTAATCTAGCGTGAAGTCACTTATGTCTCTAAGTAATCTAGAGTGTAGTCACGTTAAACGTTTTTTTGCACTGCTCATTAGAATGTAGTTATCTGATCCACCAGTGAAGAGTGAATTCTTACCAAGTATCTCTTTGTAATCTGAAGTGTGGTCAAATTTTTTTTTATTTTCTTTCTACTTTAAGGACAGTCCATTTTTGCTAATATCAAAGTATGTAAAACTAGGTGTATTATAATTTTACTGCCATTTGTTAGGACATATTAAAAATCAGATTATATTTTTATGCCAGAACTAACTTTATATACAAGGTGGCGCAAAAGTAATCCTCCTATCAGAAAATGCTATAAATTTTGCCGATTATTGGTCAAATAAATAGTCAGCAATATTCCGCGTTCTGGAGCAGTGTAGCGTAACATTGTTTATTAACGTGAATTTCGCATGTGTTTACTACACAAATGTCAAAACAGAACTGACATTAGGGGCCAATCGCAAAATTTATAGCATTTTCCTAAAGGAGGATTACTTTTGCGCCACCTTGTACTTTAGACACTAGTAATTTTACTTACCCAAAGTAATCTAAAGTCGATCAACTATATTTAAATAACCCCAGCAGACAAAAGCGAAATCGAATTTAAATGTCTATACATTGTATACTTTAATTAAAGCAATTGTTGTGACACTTTACTTTCTCTTTGTGTCTTATTACATATATGTATGATTTTAAAGTTTATTTACTTGCTATAAATATTTTATTATTGGCTCTACTATCATTATGCTGTCCTAACTATGTTTCTAGCATTATATAATTTAATTACCTGTGCTAGTTGAAAAAACTGTTAAACGGGCACCAGGTGGGTTAAACTAATTCGGGTGCGCTGAATTCAGTGGCGCTAACCGTTTTTTTAGGTTAGCTCGTATTTTCGAGAGATACCGTTATTTCGAAAATGGAGGAGGTTGCACAACATATATTTCCGTAACTCAAAAACGGTTTAGTTTATTGAATAAACTTAAAAAACGAAATTCCGCAATAAAATTACCTTTTACTAAGGCTTAACATGTTTTTAATCTTCGCAGCTGTTTCAGAAATATAATAATAATTTTTTAGAAAAATCTCGAAATTTTTGGTTTTTAAAACGGAATTAAAAATTGGAAAATGCATATATAAAATTGGAAAATGCATATATCAGAAATATAATAATAATTTTTTAGAAAATTACATAGTAAAAAAACTGAACAAACGTTTAGTTTTCCGGAATATTTTTTAGGTTTTTTGCACTTGTAATAGAAAACCCAATTAAACGTTCAACGTGCATTCAGCTTTTTACTACTTATATAGAGTTCAGCTTGTTTCAGGTCTTACTTATATTCGTTTAATTTTTGCAATACTGAACGAGAATTTAGTTTTTTATACGATGCGTTCAATTTCTGCATTACTGAACGTATGCTTATAATTTTAACAGCTGCATTCAGAAAATTAAATAAAAGATTTTAAAATATTTGTTAATATTAAAAAAATTTATTCAATATATACAAGCATATATTTTACATACATAAATGATTACATAAACCACTATTTCTATAAACTCACCAAAACCTGCTCTTCCTGAGGAAATTCCCAGCATATGTCATCGCCAATTACCTTAAAATCAGATGGTGTGAACATTTTTCCGTTAACGAAAGCATTTTCCAGCATTATATTTATTTCTTCTCAACGTTTGTTTTTTCAAATAAATTATTATACTTATACACCAAAAACTAAATTATCTGAACGCAATGTTTAGAAATAGTCAAACTGAATGCTACTAAGAGCATTTACTACGCCCCTTTAAAGTTGCATTCAAATATCCAAGATCTGAACTGGTATTTTGCGATATTCCAATTGAAATTCCAAATGAAACTCCAAATGAAATTCCAAATGAAACTTCAAACGAAAATGTAAACAAAATTCCCAATGAAAATGTTAACCAAAATACTAGGGTTGGGCATAATCGTTCTTTGTACTGATTGTTCATTTTTGTTCAGAACAAATAAATGAATAAGTTTGTTCTTTTTGTTCAGTTGTTAATTTTTAGTCTGTGGTGTTTGGCTGAAATAAGTTATTGAATAATTTCTCAGTGAATGTATAAATGACAACTGCTTTTGGAAACAACTTTTTTTTAATAATGATGAAAACATTTTTAATAATGCAGTACAGAAATGTCAAACGAACAAAAAGAATAAAAGAACAATAAGACTGAACCCCTTCATATTGTTTAATTGACTGAATTGTTCAATTGAACTTCTTCGTTCATGAATAACCCAACTCTAGAATAGTTATTTCTCTCAAAAATATTTATTTTACATTTTATTCATTAGCATCTAAAAATTATTAAGAAGTTGCCAAAATATTACAAGTTTTAAAAACTACATTTCATTACCTTTCCATTGATGTATAAAACAGTATATCTAATTCTTTATTATATTTTAAAATAATGAATGCAATTCACACACCTTGTAAAAAATTCTCTACTATTTTGTTCAAAGCAAAGACTGCTTACTATGCACTTCTCATTTTTTCATGTACCCTGTGTTGTATATGTTTCTATTTGGTTTATTGCTGTTTTTGACAGTTGCATGTGCGAATATTTAAAGTGAGCTTAAGTAAACTTGTATTAACCTAACATTCAACAAATTTGATGACCTAATGCGCGTTCATAAATTTGCAAATGTTAGGTTCATAGAGAATTTTCAGTTAAAAAAAATAATTTTTCACAAAAATTTATTTTGTTACAAAAAAAATTTATTTTACTAAAAAAGTAATTTTTTACTAAAAAAGTAATTTTTTAATAAAAAAGTAATTTTTTAATAAAAAAGTAATTTTTACTAAAACAGTTATTTTTTACTAAAAAAGTTATTTTTTACAAAAAAAGTAATTTTTTACTAAAAAATAATTTTTTACTAAAAAAGTAATTTTTTACTAAAAAAGTTATTTTTTACTAAAAAAGTAATTTTTTACTAAAAAAGTAATTTTTTACTAAAAAGTAATTTTTTACTAAAAAAGTAATTTTTTACTAAAAAAGTAATTTTTTACTCAAAAAGTAATTTTTTACTAAAAAAGTAATTTTTTACTAAAAAAGTAATTTTTTACTAAAAAAGTAATTTTTTACTAGAAAAGTAATTTTTTACTAAAAAAGTAATTTTTTACTAAAAAGTTATTTATTACTAAAAAGTTATTTTTTACTAAAAAAGTAATTTTTTACTAAAAAAATTATATATATATTTTTTTCAATAAAAACAAGATTAAATAACAAATATTAATTTTCCCTAAAAAATGAATTTTTTTAATCATAAATTTAATTTTTTCTCAAAAAATAGACTTCAACAAAAAATGTATTATTCACTAAAGTATTGATTTTTCCAATGTTGGCTACCGTTACCGCCAAGCTCCTTTATCACTAATGTACCTTTTCAGCTCTACTACCGTTATCGAAATGACTGCCTAAGTACCGTATTCCAAATATAATTTCAATGCTTAAAAATACAAATTTGTAATTTCAGTACATAATTAACTTTATTGATATAAATTTATTAAGAAAACCGGTTTTTTAGTTTACCGAATTCGGTTTAATCGCTTAATCGATATTGAAAGGAATTATTTTAAAAAATTATACAATTTTTGTTTAATGTTTTTAGAATTTGTAGTTTGTAGTAGTCAGTGCTAATTCCATTTTGTTTTGTTAATATATCAAAATTATTATCTCATTAAAATGGAATTAAGTATAACTATGTTACTAAAAATATAATAACGAGGGCCTATATTCAAAACCCACTATCTTGAAAAACACAAGTTTTCAGGAGAGCTAAAAAACTGTTTTTTTTTTTCGCGTATTACTTGAGGTATTAAAATTCGGTATTCTACAATATTTTTTAAAGTAACTACTGCATCACACATATAACTGGTTTTTAAAATTTTGCATTATTGGGGATTTTATGATAGACAGAGGCTTTTGATTCTCAAAAATATTCAATGTTTATGTATGAAAATGACCATTCAGAGGGTTTTGCATTTTAATAAAAATAAATTATTTTGATTTCAGTTATGCCATCTGTCAGCTTTTAAAGTGATTTATTTAAGATTAAGGCTAATAATACAACATAGGATAAAACAAATTAACAATATTAAACAAATAGTTATAGAAAAAAACTGTTTCTTTGGATTTTGATTAGTATAAATTATCATAAAAATAATGGTATGCCGCGGCATGCCGGTATTAAGCTGTTAAATCTTGCAAATTGTTCCACTTATTAGGATGAATTGATAGTGGACCAGAATAAGGAGGTTTTGGTTCAATATGTCCTGTACAAGATTGAATACGAACAGGTAGATCAATGTGATCTCAATCAAAATTTAATTTTAATTTTATGCTACCTCTGGAAGATATAGAGATAGAGATCATAAATTAGACACAGTAGAAACGATCTTTGCTTATCCTGGTCAAATGGAAGAAAAACGCAAAAGCTTGTCATCATTGTGATTATTAAAGAAATCATAATTTAAATGTTCTTCATCAAACGGCTTTTTTACGATCTCATCGTAGATGACACTGTAATAGTATACACCTTTTTTAAGCAAATTCCAAATTTAACCATTTAAAAATTTTCAAGAGAGCGTTGAATTGATTAATAATTATTTTATTATTTGTCTTTAAAGAATTTTGAAAGCTTTGTATAATTCTTTGAGACAAATAATAAAGATCTTCAAGGTCAAATAATAAAATAATTATCGATCAATTCAATTTACGCTCTCCTGAAAAATTTGCAAATTCCGCTTAAGTTGTTTTGTCAAAACTCCACAGATATCTTCCAACAACAAAAAGGTAATTTAATTCAGAATCGGCTATTCAGAATTCGCTATTTTAATAAACGATTATAAAATGTAAAATTCTTATTCAGCATGCAAAAAATAGTAAGAAAATATTTGAAAATTAATTATTTGTAAGATAGAGAAATAACAAAAATGCAAATAAAACAGCAAACAAAATATTTTTTTTATGAAATTCACACCATAGATGAGGGATGTTTTACTAAACATTTTACCATCAAAAAATTATTTTCGTGAAAATCAAAGATAGAGGGTATGAATATAGGCCCACGATAAGCATAGGTTTTCACTATTGGTTTATTCATTAAATTTCAGCCAAAAATTGTAAATCATAAATTTTTTAATTAAATATTTGTTCATTTTGAAATTAGTTATCACCTCGACTTTTTGATATAAAACAGAAAATGTGCCAAATCCGAAAAAGGACATATAAGATGCAAACGTACATCTTCTTAACTGTAATTATTTGTTAGTATATATCATACCAAATAAGTAATAAAAATGTTTAAAATCAAGGATTTTACAACGTTTTTTGTCTCTCCTGTAATATTTCTGAAAATTAACTTACCAACTTAGCTAATCTAACGAAATTATTAGCAAAATAAAATATTAAGAACAAACCACACTAATGAAGTCAAATTTATTGAGAGCAGGTATGTACATCAAAGATATGTAGATCAAAATCAATTTAACGTTTGGTAAAATCATCACTAAGTTTTGCCTAATCATTTAGCCTAATCTTTTAGAATTATGCGCAATTTAATTTTAATTTTTAATAGTTTCATTATATGCAATTAATTCTGAAAAAGTTTTTAAGTTAAGTTGTACTTCTTAAACATTTTTATCAAAAGAACTTTGTGTTGTATATCAGCAGTTTAGGTTTAAAATCAGACCACATGTTTGATATACAGTGCACTCGCGGTAACGTGAACTAATTAAAACCAAGGGAGTTCATGTTAGTGAAATTGTTCACGTTAGTGATTGTCGGTTTTAATGGAAAAATATATAAAATTTTATAATATAAACCTGTGTTTTACACGCTTGAACGTGAAATTCTTTTATTATTATTTTCATTATTAAAATATAAAACAAAAATTATTGATTAAAATGCATTACAAAACAAAACGAGATCACAAGAATATATACATTGAAATAAAATTACATAGCAAATAAAATTACTCATACGTTGGCATTAAAAAAATTTATTTAGAGGATATAAACACATTTTTTATATGAGGGGATTCTATAAACTGTGAAAAAAAAATTGTTCACGTTATAGAGCTTTCTGGGTTTGTTCACGTTACAGAGTAGTCAATGTAAACAAAAGCTTGTTCACGTTAGGCGGTGTTCACGTTAGACGGTGTTTACGTTAGACGGTGTTTACGTTACCGCGAGTGCACTGTAATAACATAAGAATATAAAAATTCATCAAAACTTGCGATTTTAGTCTCAAATTATAAAAACTGGTTAAACGAGTGATATAAACCGTTTAACGGAAAATCAACTGGTTTTTCGGTTAACCGATTTATAAACACTACCTATTATGTTTTGAATATTTGATATAAGCCTTTTACCAGCCTCGGTGCAAATGTGGTTCTTTTGGGATTTTTATATCTTTTTGGGATTAATTTTAAATAATTTTAAATTATTTAAGGCTATTCATTATTGAACATTGTTCAATTAAAACGAACTATTTCATTTAACGTTTGAAAGTCATTGGAGGTTGCTGATGAGTATTTTAGTAAAAAATTACTTTTTTAGTAAAAAATAACTTTTTTAGTAAAAAATAACTTTTTAGTAAAAAATTACTTTTTTAGTAAAAAATTACTCTTTTAGTAAAAAATTACTTTTTTAGTAAAAAATTACTTTTTTAGTAAAAAATTACTTTTTTAGTAAAAAATTACTTTGTTAGTAAAAAATTACTTTTTTAGTAAAAAATTACTTTTTTAGTAAAAAATTACTTTTTTAGTAAAAATTACTTTTTTAGTAAAAAATTACTTTTTTAGTAAAAAATTACTTTTTTAGTAAAAAATTACTTTTTTAGTAAAAAATTACTTTTTTAGTAAAAAATTACTTTTATAGTAAAAAATTACTTTTTTAGTAAAAAATAACTTTTTTAGTAAAAAATTACTTTTTTATTAAAAAATTACTTTTTTAGTAAAATAAATTTTTTTTGTAACAAAATAAATTTTTGTGAAAAATTATTTTTTTTAACTGAAAATTCTCCATGAACCTAACAATTGCAAATTTATGAACACGCATAAGGTCTCAAATTTGTTGAATGTTAGGTTAATACAAGTTTACTTAAGCTCACTTTAAAAATTCGCACATGCAACTGTCAAAAACAACAATAAACCAAATAGAAACATATACAACACAGGGTACATGAAAAAATGAGAAGTGCATAGTAAGCAGTCTTTGATTTGAACAAAATAGTAGAGAAATTTTTACAAGGTGTGTGAATTGCATGCATTATTTTAAAGTATAATAAAGAATTAGATATACTGTTTTATATATCAATGGAAAGGTAATGAAATGTAGTTTTTAAAACTTGTAATATTTTGGCAACTTCTTAATCATTTTTAGATGCTAATGAATAAAATGTAAAATAAATATTTTTGAGAGAAATAACTATTCTAGAGTTGGGTTGTTCATGAACGAACAAGTTCAATTGAACAATGTGAAGGGGTTCAGTCTTATTGTTCTTTTATTATTTTTGTTCGTTTGACATTTCTGTATTGCATTATTAAAAATGTTTTCATCGTTATAAAAAATATTTGTTTCCAAAAGCAGTTGTCATCTATCTGTAAATACATTCACTGAGAAATTATTCAATAACTTAGCTCGGCCAAACACCGCAGACTAAAAATAAACAACTGAACAAAAAGAACAAACTTATTCATTTATTTGTTCTAAACAAAAATTAACAATCAGTAAAAAGAACAATTACGCCCAACTCTACAAAATACAAATGAAATTGAATCTTGGAACAAGAAACTCACGCCAATGATGACTACAGATATTAAAGATGAACAATATATAAAATCTTTGGAAATGTATGTTAAATTTCAAAATATTCACAAATATTTATTTAAATTCATTCTTAGAGATGTTTTGCTTAGGAGTGGTTATATCCAAAAACATTTGTTGGAAGCAGAGGATATTGAAGGAAATGAAGAAGTGAAGAAACTGTTTTTTAGATATAGAATATTCTTTAAAATAAAGCTACTAAATGCCGAAATTTCTCAAAATGTGAATAAGAGAAAAAGGAAATTAAATAAAATAACAACATAATAATAATCATACATAATTATTATTAATAAAGTTTATAATAAACAAATTTATAAACAAATAAATTGCAGGAAAAAAATATAAATTGTCCCACTGTTATTTTTTACATATAAAATAATAGTTTGACATCTGAAAATTTTAAAACAATAGAAAAACCGGTTACGTGACATTACAGATACAATATGCGCAGAAAGTTTTAAATGAGTTTGCTTGACGGCGTAATTTTTAGTTTATCATTCTTGAGTTGTATATACATATAGTACCAATGTATGTCAATATTTAATAATTTTTGGTCACTTTTTAACTAATATAATTGTTTATTATAGAGGCAGGAATCGAGCATTAACATCTAGAGAAGCCTTTTAAGAAGAGGAACAAGGTAGTGTGCATTTAAAAAATTGTGTTACTGAAAGCAGTATAACTTTTTCTTTTAATATAGCGCCAAAAAGTGGTAGAGCATATAAATAAAAACGCATTTCATTATATATTTAATTTTATGTTTACGTTTTTGAATTTCAGACACTAACGGAGCTGTTATAGTCGACTGATGCCTGAATTAACATAAAATAACTTTATGTAAAAAAATTAATTTTTTTGTGATCTGAGTACAGAGACCAATCAGATAATTTAGTTTTTTGTGTAATTTATTTGAAAAAATAAAGGTTGGGAGCTTTAGCACATAAAAACTTAAATTACTTAAAAACACAATTATTTAAGTTACTAAATATAATGTTAATCATTTTCTTCTATTTAATTTAAGGCTACTCGATTGTAATTATTTTCATTCAAAAACAATTTCATATTAACTTGATGTCTGCTGGTTTATTCATGATAATAATTGATTTTCATTCATTATCGTAGCATACAATTTCAATGTATTATTTTGCAGAATTCTCATCTCGCCACAAAAAACATATATGAAACAATATAATAAACTGCATTTAAATACAACATTGGTTTTAATGCTTTCATAAATACCATTACTTACAAGTGCAATAAAATTTTTTTCTTTGTGATATAAGCCTTTATCCTTTACGGCCATTGCGTTTTTAAATAATGCGAATAATTAACAGACTAAGGTATTGGAGTGGGACATCGTTTCAGCAATTTTAAAATTAGAGTTTAAATAGATGAATTATTAATAACACTGTGCTAGTTGAAAAAAACTGTCAAGCGGGGCACTAGGTGGATTAAACTAACTCGAGTATGCTGAATTCTGTGGTGCTAACCGTTTTTTTAGGTTAGCTCGTATTTTTGAGATATACCGTTATTTCCAAAATGGAGTAGGTTGCACAACATATATTCTCGTAACTCAAAAACGGTTTAGTTTATTGAATAAACTTGAAAAACCGAAATTGCACAATAAAATAGCCTTTAACCCTCCGGCGGGTGAGAAGGTCCCTGGGGACCTTTTTCATTTTCAAACTGAAATTACTCCTTGATGGTCCATGGGAAGTATACCCGCCCCCCACATGTATTCCAAGGAAATTTTATCTAGAATCGTTTAAAAAAAATCAAAGCGATCCGAGCAATAGTTTAGTTTCTATTGAGATTTAAATGTGTTTAGTACGGGAACATGTGAAATGGTCCGCTGGGACCTTTTTCATTTTCAAACTGAAATTACTCCTTGATGGTCCATGGGAAGTATACCTGCCCCCCACATATATTCAAAGGAAATTTTATCTAGAATCGTTTAAAAAAAACTCAAAGCGATCCGACCAATAGTTTAGTTTCTATTGAGATTTAAATGTGTTTAGTACGGGACCTTGTACTGAAATTTCAAGAAATCGTTAATAAATGCACTGTATTTTGCCTTGTTTTATTGTTTGAACACATCAGAAACGTGTTCTTTATACGTGTATAATTAGTAAATAATAATAAATCAAAACAAAAATAATTAAAAAAATGCGCTTTCATATAAAATTCCATACAAATAGAAATAGGTCCCTGTGGACCTTGTACTTCGTATAAGGGCAACGGATGACTCAACCGTCGGAGGTTTAAGTAAGGCTTAACATATTTTTAATATTCGCAGTCGTTTTAGAAATATAATTTTTTTTTTGTGCAAACAAGAATTAATTTTTTAGCAAAATTTTGAAATTTTTGTTTCTTAAACGGCATGAAAAATGATAAAAATTATTTTAAGCGCATAGAAAATAAAGCTCCAAACAAAACAAGCTCTAAACGATTAAAATATGTCCACAACTTTTGATTTTATAAGCAAAAGATAAAGCAAATATCGCCTAATAACAATTTAAAATTTGTTCCATTATTTTTGCAAAAAGTCTTCTATAAATTGTTCAATTCTTAAAAATTATATACATTTTTGAAAAGCAGACAGAATTTCCTATACGTCGGTATATAATTTGTATATCTTTTCTCTTCCACAAAATTATAAAATCCTGCCTTGCCGACTTTTGCATAACCAAATACCGGAGAACTCTACATGATGAAGCTAATTACTGTGAGTTATGTATTTTGAAGCCATTAATGAGAGAAGCGGAAAAGAAAAGATATACATATTATATATAAACGTGTAGGAAATTACGTCCTCTTTTCAAAAATGTACAAAATTTTTAAAAATTAAAAAAGTTATAGAAGACTTTTTTGAAAACTATGGGAATAAAAAATGGTAGTTGATTTGTTTGGAAAATTTAAATTTTAAGAATGCAATAAAAGTTTTGTTTATTAATAGTTGTTAATGAAATTTGATCGAAATAAAAAAAGTGAACATGAAATTGGTGAATTGCTTTTCAAATCCCAAAATTGTTATTTTTTTGATTTTTGCATCGAAGTTATTTTTTGAAAGCAGCTATGCGATTAGATAAAATATTGTTTAAAGTTGAAATTTACATAAAAAATAGGTCTACTTCGGAAGACCCTGTACCACGCAATAATACGCATTTTGACACTATTTTGCTTTTATAAAACTTCAAGTAATGTTATCTTTCAGCAAAATATAAATACATTATTTATCTTTTTCTTTTTTCTTTATAATTCAAAATTAATGTAAGTATTTATTTTTCGAAAAAAATTACAAAAAAAGACTTTTTTATTTATTTAAGTTTAATGCACATAACTTTTGATTCAGTAGATGTTTTTAAACAATTCTTTTTTCAAGATTATTAATAAATATGTTGTTTATTCACAAAAAAGATACTTGAAGAAAATCAGGAAAGATTTGGATCCATTATTAGCAAAAGAGTAGACCAAGTTAGGTAATAAATAAAATTTTATTTTTCAAATGCAACTGCAAATGTAAACTGTGAGAGATAATATATGACTAAAACAATGTTTTTTGTTAAACTCGTCGAGTAGATTCCATATATATAAAAATCTTTCAAATCGGCATCACAAATTTGAATAATTTTTAATTTTTGATATACCCGAGGTGCCCCACTTTGGGGCATTGTGGCTCGTCTCCCCCTTGATGTTATAAGTCCCAGTTCAAAACTTAAACTTACCAACACCCCTTTTATAGCTTTGGGAAATTTTGTTAAAATCTGGCTATTCATTTAGAAGTTACAGATTTATTTCCACTTTTTTCAGTTACCCAAAAATACATAACTACGAGTTATGTGTTTTGGTAAAATATTAGGGGATATTTGTTTTATCTTTTGTGAATAAAATGAAAAGTTGTGGAGAGAATTTAATCACTTAGGGCTTGTTTTATTTGGAACTTTGTTGTCTATATGTGTAAAAAATTAAGAATGTATATGCGTTTTCTAATTTTTCATGCCATTTTTAAACCAAAAATTTAGAAATTTTGGTAAAAAATTTTTTTTTTTTTTTTTTTTTGCCCAAAAAAAAGTTATATTTCTAAAATGACTGCGAAGATTAAAAATCTTTTAAAGCTAATTCTAATGCGGAATTTCGTTTTTTTTTAGTTTATTCAATAAACTAAACCGTTTTTGAGTTACGCGAATATATCTTTTGCAACCTTCTCCATTTTGGAAATAACGGTATATCTCAAAAATACGAGCAAACCTCAAAAATCGGTTAGAACCACTGAATTCAGCATACCCGAATTAGTTTAAGCCGCTGAGTGCCCCTCTTGACAGAAAAAAAAGTGTCAATTTCGTGCACAGTGTAATTAATTTTTTATATAAAAAAAAAATTAGATAATTTTCTTGTACCTTCAAAAAAAAAAAAAAAAAAAATGGGGGGATTTTTACAATCCATCAAAATATTAGTCTCATACCCACTTTAGCACACACATTCTGACTCTTCATTATAAGACGATCTAACTATATTCGCCCGTCTGTAAATCAGTTTAAAAGACGATAGAGCCCAAACAAAAGGATATAGCCAGCTGAAATTGACCACAAATAATTTCTGTTGATATGGTTTGTTTGGTATTGAAAATGTACAATATCGGTCCATGATTTCACCTTGCCCCCAATACAAATATCCCCCCGGAATACTTATTGCGCAGTAATACATATGTTGATTATGCGGCCGTCCTGGTAACATTTTGCACAAGGTTCTAAGTACTCTGAAATTATACTGTAAAGTATCACGAAAATTGGGCAACATTTGTCCATAGTCCCCATACAAAGCCCCCCCCCCCCAAAAATGTTACTTGAGCATTCATAATGGTCTTATAAAAACAATACAAGGTGGCGCAAAAGTAATCCTCCTATCAGAAAATGCTATAAATTTTGCGATTGGCCCCTAATGTCAGTTCTGTTTTGACATTTGTGTGTAAACACATGCGAAATACTCGTTAATAAATAATGTTACGCTACACTGCTCCAGAACGCGGAACATTGCTGTCTATTTATTTGACCAATAACACTGTGCATGAAATTGACACTTTTTTTTCTGTCAAGAGGGGCACCCAGCGGGTTAAACTAATTCGACCACGCTGAATTCAGTGGTGCTAACCGTTTTTTTAGGTTAGCTCGTATTTTCGAGATATACCGTTATTTCGAAAATGGAGGAGGTTGCACAACATATATTCGCGTAACTCAAACACGGTTTAGTTTATTGAATAAACTGAAAAAACCGAAAATCCGCAATAAAATTACCTTTAAGTAAGACTTAAGATTTTTTTAATCTGCGCATTCGTTTTAGAAATATAATTTTTTTTTAGCAAAAAAAAAATATTTTTTTAGAAAAATTTTGAAATTTTTGTTTTTTAAAACGGCATAAAAAATTGGAAAATGCAGCTACGCTCTTAATTTTTTCCGTTCACATAGAAAGCAAAGTTCCAAACAAAACAAGCCCTAAATGATTAAAATCTGTCCACAACTTTTGATTTTATTCTCAAAAGATGAAAAATTTTAGTTTTTATAATAACCACACATAATAATAAACCATGAATTATCTATATAAATATATAAATGTCTTTGTAAGTTTGTTTGTTTGTTTGTTTATTTGTTTGTTTGTTTGTTTGTTTGTTTGTTTGTTTGAGCATCACGCCTAAACGGCTGAACCGATTTTATTGAAATTTGGAACGTAGATAGATCCTTACTTGGAAGCATCAATAGGCTATAAATTTTTTGGATACTTGGAGCAGAAAGGGATAAAAAGGGGGAAAAACGGGTAAAATTGGTACCTTTAGTTTCTAAACAATAATTACTAAACGGCTGAACCGATTTTTACATCGACAGGGGTAGCGAAGCGCACCGGGTCAAGCTAGTAATATATATGTATGTACAGAATGTTTTATTATTTGAAGTGAAGGAGAAAAATTTGCAAAAACCTATTTAAAATGTATATTAGGGTGACAGCCGTTTTTTTTTTTGTAGATTTCAAAGAGTGCCGGGTGGAATATTGTGACACTATATCTAAAAGATAAATACTGAAAATTTGAGCCAAATCGGACAACGACAACGAAAGGTCAGATATATGCAAAATTTTACTATTTATATGAAATAAATTTGTAAAACTCCTTAACTTTCTTCATTATGTTACATAAATATGTAGATTTATTTATATTAGTGAAAATTACAGTCAAAAAAATATTTTTCAGATTAAACCTATATCTCATTTAGGTCAAATTGACCCACAAACTGTATTATCGTTAAAATTCGAAAAAAAAATGCAAATTTTTCAGTTTTTGTAAAAATTTTGCTACTAAATAATTATTTTTGCAATCGAATGTATAAGAATCGAAATGTGTACGTAATTCTCGTTCTAATGAGATATAAAAGATAAAAATTGGTTAAAAATTTTAAAGTTATTAAAAATTCCCCAGACCATTAACGTGTCTCAGGCCACTTGAACAAGAAATGTATGAACAATATTAACATATTTTAAGAAATATTAAAATAAAAGCTAATTTTTACTTAAAATATATCCGTATTTATATTCGTATGAGTTTTTGTCTTTGTAGAATTTGACCCAAAGGAGATATAGGTTTAATCTGAAAAATATTTTTTTGACTGTAATTTTCACTAATATAAATAAATCTACATATTTATGTAACATAATGAAGAAAGTTAAGGAGTTTTACAAATTTATTTCATATAAATAGTAAAATTTTGCATATATCTGACCTTTGACCTCGATGCGCGTCCCGAAATCGTTGTCCGATTTAGCTCAAATTTTCAGTACTTATCTTTTAGACCTAGTGTCACAATATTTAACCCGGCACTCTTCAAAAATCGAACTCAAATTTTTTTCCATACAACTGATTTTTACTCTAATGTATATAGATAAAAAAGAAAACTATACTTGTTGTTAATTAAAGTTTAAGTTTTTATTTAGAAATTTATTCTTCTTCCTCCTGTAGATTCCAGCAAATATCCCCTAAAAGCGAATCAAGTTTTTGCCACTATACCAGTGTTCGAGTCTGGCTGTTACTTGGTGAAACCTCTCGCCATGTTCATCAGACTCGGCTGGTGATTGTTCATTAAATTTTTCTGCATGACAAAATATGGCCTCTATGATTCTACGTGTTCAAGGTATAAAAACAGAATACGTTACGTACGTTTTTTACAATAAAATACATATATAATAAAATACATATATAATAAAATACATATATAATAAAATACATATATAATAAAATACATATATAATAAAATATATATATAATTAACAATCACCAGCCGAATCTGATGAACATGGCGAGGGGTTTCACCAAGTAACAGCCAGACTCGAACACTGGTATAGTGGCAAAAAATAAAACAAAAAATTATTCAAATGAATAAAATCTAAAATTGTGGACAGATTTTAATCATTTAGGGCTTGTTTTGTTTGGAACTTTGCTTTCTATGTGAATGGAAAAAATTAAGAGCGTAGCTGCATTTTCCAATTTTTTATGCCGTTTTAAAAAACAAAAATTTCAAAATTTTTCTAAAAAAAATATATTTTTTTTGCTAAAAAAATTATATTTCTAAAACGACTGTGCAGATTAAAAAAATCTTAAGTCTTACTTAAAGGTAATTTTATTGTGGATTTTCGGTTTTTTCAGTTTATTCAATAAACTAAACCGTGTTTGAGTTACGCGAATATATGTTGTGCAACCTCCTCCATTTTCGAAATAACGGTATATCTCGAAAATACGAGCTAACCTAAAAAAACGGTTAGCACCACTGAATTCAGCGTAGTCGAATTAGTTTAACCCACCGGGTGCCCCACTTGACAGTTTTTTCAACTAGCATAGTGTAATCGGTCGGTGACTTTGACACAACGTGAATTTCGTCGCAGATTTCCTGGCCGTCCAACGCCTACTGGTGAAACACTGCGACGTTTAGCCGCTCGCCTCGAAGAGACTGGCACAACACGAGATGCTGCCAGGCGTGGCAGACCCCGGAGTAGCCGTTCTGCAGAGAATATTGCTGCTGTAGCCGAGGATGTCATGGAAGCGCCGTCGACATCGACCAGACGACGCACAGTACTCTGTTTCATAGACAAAAGTCAAAAATAAATTGTCTTCCAAATTTTAATAAAAGATATATAATTTGAAAGCTAAGAAGACAACTAATATACATATCCAAAAATTATATTGATATGGCTATATTTGTTATTGAGAGAAGGCTCTAAAGTCAGACAATTTTTCAGGGAAACGAAAGGTTTTTGGAAAAGAGTTGTTTGGTTTAATATTTTAAATAACTATGTATACAGTCAAGAAAAAGAAAAATTCTTGTTGTGAAATTTCACTCTTAGAATGTTTTTACATAGCTTTAAAAAGTGCATATTAAAAATTAAAAAATATCATATTTTTGTTGAAAATATAAACAAAGTGTGTAAAATGTAGTATTTTTTCCTTATTGCTTTTTATAGTTAATACTTTTATTTATTTAAAATAAAAATAAAATTAACGGAATTTTTGCCGCAATTTTGAAAAAAATTATTTTTAAAAAATGATTATTATTGTTCATTTTAGTATAAAATGTTAATAATTTTCCACATTGAAAATTATATTAAATCATTTAAATTATAATACCAATTGTACAATTTATGTATTTTGAATTTTGAATAAATTTTCATAAAAAATTGCGCTTTTTTTTTGTTATTTTCAATAATTGGTTCATCGATTAAACGATGTCTGGCTGTCCATATAAACATTGTGCGCAAAGCACAGGTCGCAATTTTTAAGATATTTCAATGAAATTAGGAACTTATATTTTTTTCGGCCCAAGGACCAAGCCTATTGAAACTGGCTGAAATCGGTCCATTATTTCACCTAGCCCCCATACAAATATCCTCCCGAAATTGGACCTTATCGGTCATATATGTTTTATTTATATAGGTATCTACACAAGTTTTGCTCCAAATAAGTTTTATATATACGGAATTTATGTCACTAAATTTTATTATGATCAGTCCATACTTAGTCATAGCTCCCATATAAGACCCGCTTCCGAAAATCACTTTAACGTGCCTAAATCTCCTAAAAATATTGGTATACACATAAAATTCAACATAAATAAATTTCATATAGACATAAATCACACGACCTAATTTCATGCTGATCGGTTCATAATTAGTCATAGCTCCCATATAAGGCCCACTTCCGTAAACCACTCACGAATATAAATTATTGAAATTTTAAAAGAAAAATGTTTTTTGTTTGAAACTAAAACGGTTACACATGTACATTATTTAATTTAATGTAATTATTTAAAAAATATATATTACCGATAAATAAGAAGTTTTATAATTACTAACATTTATTCTCCAATAGAAAATTGGATAAATGAAGTGAATTTTCAAAAGAATATTAATATGGTGTTTATATTTGTATAAAATCGTCAAACGAATTTTACATAAATTAGACTTATATGGAAGCAAAAGGAGTCCTTGTCTTTGTCAGTTAGACATTTTAGTCAATATTTTAGCTAAAATGTTATTTTAAATATTCAGGATATATGGTAGGTAGGCAAGTCCTTCATCCGATTTTGATGAAAATTTGTATTTTCTTTAACAATGCAAAACGGTACTTGTGTACCAAATTCTATATCTCTACGAAAGCTCCTTCTACTTTTGTCCATTCGTTATATGGGGACAAAGCACTGTGCGACGTGCCACGCAAATGGGTATCAGTCGACGGTCTTTACAGCGAATTTTGGTACAAGATTTGAAGATGTTTCCGTACAAAGTCCAGACGGTGCATCAGCTGTTAGCTGCTGACCGCCAATCGCGTCTAATAACGCTCAAGCCTTCCTTAATCACCACCAAGAGGAAGATGATTTTTCATCAAAAATAATCATGAGTGATGAGGCCCATTTCCATCTTAGCGGGTACGTAAATAAGCAAAATTTACGCTTCTGGGGCACTGAAAATCCGCGTGTAACCCACGAAGAGCCATTACACCCGCTCAAAGTCACTGTGTGGTGTGCTATTTTCGCTGGAGGAGTCTTTTTTCTTCGAAGACGTCGCGGGCCAAACGGTTACTGTGAATGGTGAGCGCTACATAGCAATGATCAACGAGTTCTTTTTGCCGCAACTTGATGAATTGGGATTGGAAAACGGTACCGTGAAATAACTCCCAAATGAAATAACTGCCAATGAAATAACTCCCATTGAATTAAGTCCCATCAAAAATGAAATAATTCCCAAACTTGAAAAATGAAAGAACTACCAAAGGGTTAAATGAAATAGCTCCCAATAATCGGCGGTTTCATAATTTTAAAAATATTAGTTCCAAAAAAGGCGAAATAACTCCCAATGAAACAAATCCTAATAGAAATGAAATAATTCCCAATCCGAATCAATTTACTTATGTAATCTAACTCCCAATGAAATAATGAACTACAAACATTTTTTGCATTGAGGGCCTACTGGCTTCGCTCAGAAAAGTTTTTGGCATTGACGGCCTACGGCCGGGCGCTAAGGTTTTCTCCTCTGGGGTGTATCAAAATCTGGCTTCGCTCAGAAAAGATTTCTTTCATTGCAGAAAGGTTTTATATTTCAGAGAGCAGATTTTCATTTCGCACCAGAGTAAGAAATCGTTGGGACCTGACAAAGGCCGACAATGCAAAGATAATATTTTCTGAGCGAAGCCGGTTTTTGATACACCCCAGAGGAGAAAACCTTAGCGCCCGGCCGAAGGCCGGCAATGCAAAAAGTTTATAGTATGCGAAGCCGGTTTTTAATACACTTTAAAAATGACAAAATTGAAATAACTCCCAATACAGTGAAATTACTCCTAATTCCCAAAGTTAAATGAAATAAAACCCAACAAAAATTTCATTGGGAGTTGTTTCATTGGGTGTTATTTCATTATGAAATAACTCCCAACAAAAAATTATGAAATAACACCCTACGCGTTAGGAGTTGTTTCATAATGAAATAAGCTATTTCACGGTACCTTGGAAAACATGTGGTTCCAACAGGACGGTGCAACGGCACACACTGCACGTGCCACAACCGATATGCTGAAGGATGCATTTCCCTGGCGCCTAATCTCCCGTTTTGGCGATTTGCACTGGTCAGCAAGATCGCCTGATTTGACCGCTCCAGTCTTCTTTTTGTGGGGCTTTTTGAAGTCGCGGGTTTATGTCAACAAGCCTCAGACTCTTGCAGCTCTTAAAGACAATATCCGTCAAGAATGTGAGGACCAATCGCCGGAAGTTTTGGCCAAAGTGATGGAAAATGCCATAAAAAGGGCTCAAATGACAATCAACAGTGGCGGCGGCCATTTACATGACATCATATTCTCGATTTGATGTAAAAAAAATTAAAAGACCAAATAAAAATAATCCACAAGAAGAATCAAAGTTTTTCATTTTTTTTTTTTTAATTACAGCCAAAAAAAATCGCAAGTTTACTTTTGCGCCACCTTGTATCATGATGAAATTGGACATAAACATGTTTTATATGAACCTAACTTTTGTAAGGATCGGTCCATAATTGTACATACTTCCCATAATGATGATGGGTATACAAGATACGACACAGCTGAACACTATAGCACTATTACATTCTGACTTATGATAATTTCTAAAAATTCTTAAGTAAATTGCACAAATTAATTATTTATTTAAAATTTATTTCTGGTACTAAAACTTATATCATCAAAAACATTTCACTACTTTAAGGTATTTTTTCCGCTCATACAACTTATCACAATAAGTATTTGAGAATAGGTTAGGTTAGATTGATAGGAGGATGTATATTACATCAAATCCGAAGAAAATACACCTAGGCCACTATCGGGCCTGTTGTGCGCTCCTTTTCATGGAATTTTTTTTTTTTTTGTATAATAATGATCTATGAAGGTATTATCGTCTGATGTTAAGAAACTCAGTTTCCTGGACATAATTTCTAAGAATTTTCCAATCAGTGTTCGTGAGGGATGTTATATCCGGAATAATATCGCACCCTAGATATTTTGATCTAATTTCGACGAAAGCCTGGCAATGATAAAGAAAGTGCTCAAGGGAAAATATGCAAGTCCAATTTTATGTAGTTGTGCCCATAATCCTGTGTGTCCACTTAGAATACGTACCATCATACTAACCTCGGACTTGGTCATTCTGAGGAGGCTTCTCGTCCTGCTCTCGTTAGGGTTACCCCATCGGATCTTTGTGGTTCTACCCACCGTTACATTATTCCAAGCGGCCTTATGGGATTCACTCTCCCATATTTTAAATTCAGCCCTCGTTGCGTCGAATGGTTTTGCGTTCATCAGGTTAACTACCTCGAGTTCCCTTCCCTTAAAAGCAAGTACATTCGCTCGAGTGGAGTGGTATGATGCAAAGCTTTGACCGAATACTCTTGAAGAGTATTCGGTCAAAGCTCTATTACAATCCAATACGGTCTTAGATTTAAACTTATCATCTGATATCGCCCTAATTGCCTTCTGGCTGTCGGTAAATATATTAACTCCTAGTGGCGCCATATTTATTCGAATCCAATTTACACATTCCGTTATCGCACGGACTTCTAGTATTGTGATTAGGTAGACGGTAATATATTTCAGTTTCTGGGTTTTCAATGTAGAACCCCAGGCCCGTTTTATCCACCTGTTTAGAGCCATTCGTATAACAACGGAATCCTTCGGGTATTTGCTCTAATATTCCGTATGACCATGATATTCTATCTGGGATCAGTGTCTCAAAGTTCCCGATATATTCTGTGTCTGATATGCGATCGGGCACGTCCGATGTTTGTATATAGCCTTCCAATGTGTCCAGTATACATTGATAACGTGTCCTATAACCACCTTTGATCATTTCGCCTAAAGCTAAGAGCCGTTCGGCTGTATGTGCCGCCTCATATCTGATATATGTTTCAATAGGAGGAATATCTAGCAACGTTTCCAGAGCCTTGGTTGACGTTGTGCTCATGGCCCCACTTATACCCAAGCAGCATGTACGCTGAACTCCCTGTAGTTGTTTTATATTACACTTTTTGTCCAAAGAAGTCCACCAGATTATGTGAGAATACATTTTATATTAAATTATTTTTTCATCATAAATTTCTCCTTAAAAAATATTTAAAGCTAAATGCCTTTATCATTAAGTAGTTGATTGTTTCATTTAGTTATTCTTCTTTTTGCTTTAAATGCACAAAACCCAATGAATTTTCACTAGGGAGATATCGTTGAAATATGAAGTCGTTGATAAGAAATATAAAAAAAATTAATGCAACAACAAGGACAAAAATAATTAAAAATTGTATGGTTGTAGTTGCTGTTTTGTAATTGTTTCCTTTTTAACAAAATGTTAATAAAATTACGAGATTACGAAAAAATCCAGTAAAATAAGTATTAAATGTAATAAAAAATTTATATTGGCTTATTTATTTAGGGTTTGTATACATAATATTCTCCATATTTCTTACACTTCATACCTGTATTGTACATATTATAAAATAGTTTACCATTTCAATGCTTCTTAATATTCTGAAAGTAATAGACGTAACATAAGGTTTTTAATTTAAAAGGTGTTTTTATTATTTTTTTTAACTAATGACCAATGTCTTTATGTATAATATATGTACTATTCCCAAAATGAAATGTGTTTATAGGAAAACTAGCGGAAAGCCGGTTTGTGCTACTACGCTTTAAAATAAACACATTTTGGTTATTTGTTCAAGAAGAAAAATTTTCTTTTTTTAATATTTCGAAAGTCGAAGGTACAGTAAACGTCTTCCATGCAAATCGCTTTCCTTTCATTTTAATTTTTTTGGGACAATGTAACTATCAGCTGGGAAATGTATAAGCAAATTATCTTGAAGAACTCAGCTGCTTTTTACCAATCAGAAATCACGGGTGGCTATGCCCATGCAATTTGAAATGTTTTACCCGTATCTGCAGAAAAAAACCTTCCCACATGTCAAATCGAGAATTGATAATGATTTTTTAATAAAAAAAAACTATTTAAAACTTTAGTTGTATTTTCATTATTAACCTCTCAGTTTTTACTTAAATAGAAATACACTTGTCTGAGTTGAAACCGAATACTGAAATTAATTTGCCGAATTTCGAACTCGACAGTTTCAAAAAATCCATTTTCGAATTAGAAAGGAAAATTTGTCCAGGAACCATTGCCGCACTATACGTAATTTACCCGTTTGAGTACATTTTTGTTCCCTCTAATTTTTTATTATTATTTTCACTAAAAATATTTTTGTAAAAAAAAGTACCAAAAAGAGGGATAAATTGGACATTCAAAGTTTTAAAAAAGTACCAAAATTCATTTGAATTTTTTTTTTTTTTTTTTTTGAACTTAATATCTGAGATATGGGATACAAAAAAGTACCAAAACTGGGTTTTCGCTCGTTTTATCTCCTTAAAAGTACAGCCATCAAAACACACGTGTCCACTTATTTTTTGCATAAATTCAGATTAGTGGTTGGTAATCTGGAATTTCGCGGACCATACATTTTTTATCTAGACCACTGATACCAAAAACAACTTTACAGATATAATGAATCTATTACTTTTCCTGAGAAATTGTGAAAAATTGCTTTAAATTTTAAGTTTTTTTCTGCGAATATTTCCAAAAATGAACCAATAATTTGACCCATATGAAATCTGTATGATGATTTTGATATTTTAGTTGAACAAACCAAACTTTGACAATAAGTTAAACTATATTTAAACTATTTTTTTGTTTGGTCTTAAAAGGTTGTAATAAGCTCTAAATACCTTCATATAGTAAAATTTTAATGTTTTTTCCCATTCATATCATGTTGAAAAAGGTTTCAAGGGTTTTTTTTATCAGTCGTGGTCAGGGACCGAAAATAATAATTATCCTTGAAATTTCAAAGGAAGTCAAGTATAACATTTTGATTGTTTTCAACTATATTTTCATAAAATAACATGCTTTTTAAATTTTTTTTTTTTTTGTCAAAAATATTTGTCAAACTTTGATTTTTTTTTTTTTTTCAGAAATTTTTGTCTTTTTTTTTGTTTAATTTTTTTTGGCAGATATACAAATTAATAATTAATTATTATATCTGCCAAAAAAAATTAAAATTATAGTCTGACAAATATGTCTGACAAAAAATAACAACTATTTCTTACAAAAAAAAAAAAAAAAAAATCTGATAAATACTACTGACTAAAAAATAAAAATCAAAGTTTGACAAATATTTATGACAAAAAAAATTTAAATTAAAAAATTACAAATATTTATGACAAAAAAAATAAAAATCAGAAAATAACAATTTTGTTGTGAATTTTATTATAAATGTCATAATTGTTACGATCCCTGGTCGTGGTTGTATTTATAATTGCCCAAATGTGTACTGTGTTTAAATTTAAATACTTATCATCCCAAAAGTATGCTCATATTTTTGTATTTATTGCATTAGCAAGTTATTACAAGACGTATACTTATTAATATTGTTCTGCCTCGTATTACATATCACTCATACGTATAGTATATGCAGTTGTTTTATTGTCATGCAAAAACTGAAAAAATTGGCCGCTGAATAAATAAAAAAATTCTAAATTTAAAAATTTTATATATTTTAAACAAATGAATTTGGTAATTACCAAAGAATAATAACAAGAAATGAAACGCTGTCAAAAAAAACCTAAGTCGGCTATCATAAAAAACCTAACTATATAAATGTATTAGTAAAATTTTTTTATATGTATTGGTGATCAAACCACTTTCACCACACTCCTCAAACACACATAGTTGTAAAAAAGCGACCTTAAAAATTATAACAAAATTTTATTACAATTAAATTTAAAAATTCGAACAATTCTTAAATTATTTAACGTATATTTAAGCTGGAAAGATTTTATAAATAGATGTTTATGCTTTTTATTCCATAATTTCTGAAAAAATTAAATTTATTAGAAAATCAGAAAAATTAAAAAAATATATATTTCGTTTGTGCTAAATATGCGTGTTTCGGTTACTTTAATGATTGAAATGTGTGCAAATAAATAAAAAAAATATATGTTTGTGAAAGAGAAAATTGCAATTTTCAAGAAAAAGATTTGAAGTTAAATTGAATTCACATACAACCTGTATGTGAGAAGAGAGAAGAGCTGTTGTTGTAGAAAAAATGAGAGGTTTCCCTTCTTGTTATTCTTTGGTAATTACTAAACTATATGTGAATTTCTATACAAAATAATATTATATACCAATGCTATAAACATACTTGTTCTACTAGTAAATATTATAATGAAATAAGTTAATATAAATGGTAAGTGTATGCAGTAATAACATAAAATATATGAGTTATAGGCAGTGTTGCAAATTTAGCCCTTTTCTGGCTAAATTTAGCCCTTTCAATCTTGTTTAGCCTCAAAAAAATTAATTTGGTTAAAATATAGTTTTGCTGTTAAAAATAAGTAAACTCAGTTCCAAAAAATTGGCAGGAATATTATGACAAAAATTAACTAAAAATGTTGAACCAGTAAATAATTTATGTACATACTAATTGTTGGAACCTTCCATATATCCTTCAAACTTCCTCTAGTTCTCAAATTATATCTTTAAATTTTTGCTCGAGTATTTTATTATTTGCATCTAGGACGCATTCAAATTACATGATATATTCTTGCCTGTGACGCATAGTTGCTCAGAATTGTTTTTCTGTAACTTTTAAAACAATTGAGATATTTTAGTATTCCATAGTTAAATGGTTATAAAATATAGGCTTCGTGTATATTAGACTCATAAATATAAGCAGGTAAAATGAAAACGACTACAAAGATTTAAATACAAATTTAAATTAAAATGCCATAAAAAAATAAGGAGAAAATTAGCGTTGTTTGAATAAAAATTGTTAATATTAAACAATGTTGTACGGGCGGATCCAGGCGTTTATAAAATTATATATAGGGTTGAAGAGGACACTTTCCACTTTATCTGGGTGATGTATTTTCTGATCGTTATAAGTTACGTTCCTCTAAATTTAAAATTTGACGTAAATATAATACTTTAACATGTATACCATTTTAAAGACTACAGTCCAACCAATTTAGAAAAAAGTTTCTGTCCATTATCGATAATAGTTTAGGTATGATAATTTATATCTGATCAAATATCCTCCAATAATAAATTTCAGTGAATTTATCAATAAAATTGGGAATTTAGCTTAAGAAAATCTTACTAAAATATTAATTTTGTATTCCCGAATAACCTTTTAATGATAAATTTGCAGGTGCCCGTGCATCAAGACTAAACTGGCAGCTCGCTTTATATTGATTTTCTTGCGAAAACAATAAAGCAAGTTGTTTTATTTTTTCTTTACTCACTTACACACTACAGTTTGTGTCGGCAAGAAACCTACCAATTGTAGTAGAAAAAGTAAGAAAAGATAAAATCACTGTTTATTGTTGGTGTTTTGTTTAAGCTTTGATATTTTTACAAATAAAGCTTAAGTGTCTGTAATTCTCATTCACTCTACAGTTTTATTTGTATAATATCTTTAGTTTTTCTAAAGCCTTTTGGGAAAAGGTTTCCTGATGATCTGGCTTAAGCAACCAGTGAAATGCGCATAGGAACTAGCTTATCCCCCTACAATAAATTTCAGTGAATTTATCAATAAAATTGGGAATTCAGCATAAGAAAATCTTCTAAAATATTAATTTTGTATTCCCGAATAATCTTTTAATGATAAAAAATTTACTTTTTTCTAAAATTATATTAAATATTTATGTTTACCAGCATGCCACACGCATAATTTCCAATATTTTTACCAAGTAGTTTGGCTACCTTAGTTTTGATATGTTTACTAACTAATGGCAAAATTTATGTTTTGGCCAATGAAAATCAATTCGGTCCGACGACGTGTATAATTTTTAGAATATTTTTTTTTTCTGCATTAAGGACTGAGATTTTAAAACTCTTAACACACGTTTTTCATTAAAACTTTTAACCCAAGTATAATTTGGTTTTTTTTTTGATCAAGTTACCTTTGTAAAGCATGTCAGTTATTATGTTTAATGTCAATTATGTTCACTTGTTGTTAATCTGATTAAAATGAGTGACCAGAAAAAAGTACGTACTAAAATTATTGAATATTTTCAACAAAACCCAACTTGGTCCTACAAAAATTTGGCCAAACAATCAAAGGTCTGCTATCAAACTGGTTCCAATGTTATTAAACAGTACTGGGAGAACTTGTCCGTTGATAGAAAACCTGGTTCATGTAGAAGGAATGGTCCACATGATGTTACTAAAGCCAAAAAAAAAAGAAAGCATTTTCAAAAGGGTTCCCAACACATCCGGTAGGAAAGCAGCCCTATTAGGTCAGTACTCGGACTATTTGGTACGAAAAGTTAAAGCCAAATTAAGGCTTAAAATCATACAAGGCTCAAAAAGTTCCTGACAGGAACTTTGCTAAAAATTAGAGGCCAAAAACAGAGCACGGAAATTGAAGCCAAATTGTATACGAAAAATATACCTGCTGATGGATGACGAAATATATTTATGGAAAATTTTTCGCAGCTTCTGGGTCAATTTTTTTATGTTGTAGATGCTCAAGGGAATGTTGAAGAAAAGTTTAAGACCCAAAAGCAGACAAAATTTCCCAAAAAGTTCTTGGTATGACAAGCAATATGCAGTTGCGGCAAAAAAGCCAAACATTTGTTACAAAGGGCTCTATAAATACCGAAATTTACATCAAGAAATGTTTAAAAAAAAAGGATGTTTCCATTCATAAGACTTCTTAATGTGTCCAATTATTTTTGGCCTGATTTGGCATCTGTCACTATGGTAAGAAAGGTCTTGGGTGGTACAAGACCAATAATGTGGTATTTGTACCAAGAGGCAATTCCTCCAAACTGCCTGGAGCTGAGTCCAGTGGATAGATATTGTGCTCTTGTTAAAAGAGAATTGAAGAGCACAAAAACATGTCCAAAAGTGTGGTAGATTTTAAACAGAGATGGACAATCTGTTCGAAAAAAATATTTTTTTTTTTTGTAAATTGTAACAATAAGTTTAATGAAATAAAAAAAGATTCAAAACTGTAAGTTTAGTGGCTTAATTTTTATTAACATATATGTGTGTTTCGATCTCAGTCCTTTTTTGAGTGGCATATTGGCCATATATTCACTTATAAAAATATTCTCAATCGATTCCGAAGTTATCACAAAGTGTAGGAGCATTTTGAGAGCCAGGCATATGATATAAGTGTGGCCACATATTAAGTACGTTATTTTAAAGTTAAAGATCAACATACAGGAATAAATATTCTTATTTTCTTCCATTTGAACTTATGTTATATTTATACATTTTAGTTTGTCTATTCGGCATAGCTAAGTGTAACATTCTAAGTTGTTTTTTGTGTAAAATGTATGTGTTTTTTAATTTAAAACTTTTAGCCCTTTCTTAGCCACTTTTTAGCCTTTTTTTAACCATTTTTTCAAGGTATTTAGCCTTTTTTCACCAAGATTTGGCAACACTGGTTATAGGTGCAAAAAACACTTTTGATTTAAAATCTATGAAACTGACCTTAATTGTTAATTGTTATATATTTCTTATGTGTTTTTGATGTATATACCGACTGGAGTACACTAACTTATTTGTTCACTTCTTGTGCAATTTTAAAAAAACATCATTTAATTTAATAAAACGTTCTCAAGATATAAATTTTTGGTTTTTTATATATCTTTTGAGCAGGAAGAAGAATCGTTGGATTTGTTTAATACAAAATATTTTGAAAGTATATATTTGTATGTATACATTTTGTATGTAAGCATTTTAATTGTATTTTAATATTTTGACTATTTTTTTCAAGAAACAAAATAAATAAATTTTCATGAAATTGATATGTTTATCAAAATGTTTAAACACATAAAAGGGAAAGTTTTACACCCATTGGGCTTAAATAATAATACCATCATTAGAGCATGAGAAAAGTTACCCACTATAAATGCAGTAAAGTTGTAGGCAAATATATTAGAGTGTAGCTAAAGTTATTGATTTTGTTTAAAGTTTAACATCAACTACGAAGTATTTCTGACTTTATATGATGTTCATTTGCTACCTTTGCAAAATCTTCTAAATTATATAGCCATAATAATTTATAGCTCCTTATAATTTAAAATTTGTTAATTTTATCGATATTCCAGTTGCATAGCAAAACATCCTGTTTAATTTGATCTCCCATAGTTGTTTGCATCTATAAATAAATGACATAAGCTTCTGTTGCATGTGTATAATATTTTCAATTGAAGTGACTTTAATTAACTCATACAGGACTGGTGTCGTCTACATTTTGAGTAATAATAGAGAACTATCCAGTATTTCAAATTTAAAATATTGGTTCACAAAAACCAATATAAAAGAGAACTTTTAACAATCACAAATTTCATTCAAAATCTGTCGGTTAATTTTGTAATCACAATTTTCAATAAATAAAATGCACAACAAATTTTCCTCTTATTGTTAACAGGAAAAATCAGTATAATTAGCAAAAACCCATGTAAAACAAGTCAACTTTTTGAAATTTCTATAAAATTTCATACCAAACCGCAGTTTTTCGCCTATTTGTCAGCTTTCGCGAAAATTGCACGTTTAACTGTAACATTTTAAAAAGGAATTTATGACAGAAACCCACATGTTGTACAGACACTTTTTTTGTTTTTTATTTCTATGTATGTCCATCTATTTGGTTATTGCAAATACATATGTATGAGATGGAAAAATAACAAAAATATGCATCAATTTTATTGCATTCTTGCTATTTACATTTTTAAAGGGTATTGAGATACTTTCCTAACTATTTTAATAATACGGTAGTTGGCCGCATGTTTAATATGAAGCTCAATAAAGGGACTAAGTATTACAAATAGATCATTCCATATCATATTTTTCAATTTATAATGCCATATTCAACCTGAGCAGTCACCAGACCTCAATCCAATCGAAAATCTGTGGACTGATGTCAAAAAGGCAGTTGCTGCTTTAAAGCCAACCACCAGCTAATCACTTTGGAAAGTCATTCAGGAGCCTTGGAGCAAGATTCCTCTAAAAGGATGTCAAGATTTAGTTGAATCGGTTCCTAGGCGATGCGCAGCTGTTATTGCCAATAAAGGCAACTCAACCAAATATTAAATTTATGGAATAATTTTACCCTTGATGTACAACTTTTTTTAAGTAATGAAGTTATTATTTGTTTCTTGTTTTTATAATCATAAGAGCATATTTGAATTTTTTTCTTTTCTTAATTTTTTTTAGTCTTTTACTTCTACAAAAACGTATTCAAAAGATTCTTAAACTTGCAAATGTAAATAAAAAGGGTATTAAAAACATTTTTTGGCGGTGGTGCTATTTTTTTTCGCAACAATTATATACACAGAAAATAGTGATTTTGTTACCCCCCATTCAAAATAAATAATGGTTTGTTTAGGATGTCTCCCAAATATTAGTAAGTCTTTCTAATATCCATACTTTTTTCTTCAACGACAATTTTAATCATTTGATTGAACGATATCTTGTCTTGTTCCAGCATTATCCCTTCTATTTAACCTTTGCTCATCCTTGTTACTTCTGCGCGGCACCCACTCTATAGCATTTCTTGTGATATCATATCATGATCTTGTGAGTGTTTAACCAATCCACCGCCAGTTACGTATTTGTATGATTAAATATAAATTGTTTATACTTAGATTTATTCCTAAAGTCGGTTTTTTTTTCGTTAATTTTCTTAATTTATAATAAAACTCCTTAAGTTCTGTGACGAGCAAAAGTCGTGGGCACTTGTTTTTGCCTCACAGTAATTTAAGAAATAAATGAATTATATTTTTTTTATTTTTTTATTCAAATTTGTATAAACATTAGTTTGTATTGGTTACTATTTAAATTTGTCTAAACGTTATTTGTATTTAGTATAAGTAACGCCACCTAGTAGTAAGCAGGGAAAACAAAACAAATATCAGTACACTTAGTTTGCAACCATGGTACAGTTACACCGCTGTGTATTAACTACTGTGTATGTATGCATGGTTGATCTGCTCTATAAAAGGAGAACATTTGTGAATAATCAACGGAGAGAATCCCTGCGGCCTAAGACGTAGAGAGTATATACGGGAAGCCTTTCCCCGTCATCGCCGTACCTCCGTGAGAGAGTACTACGGGAAGCCTTTCCCCGTCATCGCCGTACCTCCGTGAAAGAGTACTACGGGAAGCCTTTCCCCGTCATCGCCGTACCTCCGTGAAATAGTACTACGGGAAGCCTTTCCCCGTCATCGCCGTGCCCCCCCTCTTCGTAACAGTGTACTACGTCTGTCGGTGGCTAACGTCATAATAAAGTGTTGTGTTAGTGTATAAAATAAAGTACGATTTATAACGTTATAAGAAAAAGAAACTGTCTTTTTAATCCCCTGGCTTAAAATTAATTTTTGTAACGAACCCTGGGAGCCGCGAGCTCTACCCCAGCGTAAGGTGGAAAAACCTGTCGTTACAGTTCTTTGAAAACGGTAAATAAAATTATGAATTTTTTTCTTTTCTTAATTTTTTTTAGTCTTTTACTTCTACAAAAACGTATTCAAAAGATTCTTAAACTTGCAAATGTAAATAAAAAGGGTATTAAAAACATTTTTTGGCGGTGGTGCTACTTTTTTTCGCAACAATTATATACACAGAAAATAGTGATTCTGTTACCCCCCATTCAAAATAAATAATGGTTTGTTTAGGATGTCTCCCAAATATTAGTAAGTCTTTCTAATATCCATACTTTTTTCTTCAACGACAATCTTAATCATTTGATTGAACGATATCTTGTCTTGTTCCAGCATTATCCCTTCTATTTAACCTTTGCTCATCCTTGATACTTCTGCGCGGCTCTTTTCAGCACCCACTCTATAGCATTTCTTGTGATATCATATCATGATCTTGTGAGTGTTTAACCAATCCACCGCCAGTTACGTATTTGTATGATTAAATATAAGTTGTTTATACTTAGATTTATTCCTAAAGTCGGTTTTTGAGACAGCTCGCAGAAAAACAATTTTTAAAATACTCTTTAGATATTGGTTTATAAATACTAAAATCCTTTTCATATGCCCTTGCGCAGCCTTCCATGTTTCACGGTCGTAAATCAAACTTGATTTTACGTTTATGTTGAGATTGTGAATTTTTTACGTTGGGAAAGAGAAAACGATATTTTTATGTGAAAATAGAGCATTTATTTCATTCGTTTCTGTATCAGGTGCTTCTATATCTGAGATTATATCAGCAATTATTTGTACAATTTCCATGCTAATCCCTATAAGTTCGGATACTTCATTGGTCAGCTCTCACTCCACTAAAATGTGTAGATTAACGGAAGTATTGTCTTGGAAGCAGCTTTACGTAACTCAACCAAAATCTCGTCCACGTTCTATGGCTTAATGGGTTTCAATCAATTGATTTTACTTACTGCCTGTGCCACATTTTTACAGTTTGAAGGGATATCAGTTCATTCGCATACGATTTACAGTCATAATTAAGGCAGGAATGTTTGTATTTCGCGATAACATACCACTGCTCAAAAATCCAGATATTGTACGCTAGAGTTTCCAGTTCCGTTTTAACCGAAAGCAAAACCGAAAATTAATCTTCGCGTTTTACTTTTAATCTATTTTCAGTAGAATAATTCAAAGATTAGAAATGAGAAACAAACATTTTTATTCAATTATTCATCCAATATCTCTAAAAAAATATATTGAATATATATAAGTAAAATAATTTACTATAAAGTACCATTAGAAGAAAAAGTACCAATTTTATACACTTTTAGCGGGATTTAATTAAAAAAACTCCTTTAAAAAAAAAAAATATTGAATACAATAAACAACAACCCTGGTATTTACAAAAACAAGTTTTAAAACAAAATATGTAAACAACAAAATTATAACGGTATCAAAGATTGAGATGTTTAATTGACATTAACATTTTTTAATAGTTCTTGCTAAAAGTAATCAATGTTTGGATGCGTTGAATTTTTTTGTTTGATATTTTTTTAAAATTCTTTTTGAATGATAAAATATAATATTTAAACTAAATAAAAGTTTTATTACATTTCAAAATAAGGCCTGCTAAATTTGTTTATGAGTGATATTCAAGACATCCATTTAAGGTAAGATTTTTTCCTAATTTTAAAATTTTCATTAAAAAAAAAAGTTACAGAGTTCAGTTAAGTTCAGTGAAATTTTGTTTACTATACCGTTTACCAACCTTCCTATTTATAGAAACAAAAAAGAAACTCCACCCCAATTGACCCCCGGAGATTTTTGACCTATAAAAGCATCATGGCCAAAGAAATGTTTCGTAGTGAAATTTTCAAAATTTCAACAAAGCAAAATGAATGAAATGAGAATATCGATGAGGTTTACTTTATTGTAAAATGGGGTTGCGATGGTGCAGAGCAAAATCAATACAAACAAAAATTTTCTGAAGAGTCTAGTTCAGACAAATGTTTGTTTAGCATTTCAATAGTTCCTATTGAAATGTATGTTAAGTCAAATAAAACTAAGGAAAAAATAATAATTTGGAAAAATGTTGCTCCATCATCTACCAGATACTGCCGTCCGATTAAATTTGATATTCAAGGTAGGCGTAATATTGCCAAGCCCACCTCGGCGCACCAAGATGCTGATTATAAACAGTTCTCTTTTAAAATTTGTATGGGAGCTATGACTAATTATGGACCAATCGCCATAAAATGATTTTCGGAAGTGAGCCTTATATGGGAGCTATGACTAATTATGGACCGATCGTCACAAAAAATAGTGGGGTGAGTTCGGCTTATATAAAACTTTTTTGTTTTGGATATCTATATAACAAAGATATTTATGAGAGCTTAGCTATTTTCAGATAGGGCAATCGTATGGGGGCTAGGATAAATGATGGACTGATTATAACCAAATTCAATAGGCAACGACCTTGGGGCAATGGAAAAGCTTGTACATAATTTTGTCGAATTATCTTTGAAATTGCGACCTGTAGTTTGATTACAAAGTTTACATGGACGGACAGACGGACGCAAGGACATCGCTTAGTCGACTCAGAAAGTGATCCCGAGCAGATTGGTATACTTTAAGGTGGGTATTGAAACAATACTTTTGCACATTATAAACATCAGCAAACATAACCCAGTATACCCGCCTATCTATGGTCATGTAGGGTATAAATACTAAAATTTTGATTTTAACATTTGTATGGGAGGTAGGCGAAATATTGCCACGACCATCTCAATTTCTTCTCCAAAAATGTATCTAACCATAGGAAAACTGTGTTTCAAAAATCATTGAATTTTCTTTACCCGTTTTGAAAATTCAGACTTTAGTCGCTCTACATTACACAAATCTGACACGGTGCCCTGTCAAGTTTGAAATCAAAGCAATTTCCTGATTCTATGTTCAATATTAAGAAAATTCAAAAAGTATAATTTTGAAGAACGAAAAAGTACACCTTAATTTGGTTTAGTTCTCGTATTCTTGATTATTTAATTACTGAAAAGCATATTTGCCAACTTTAATGTATATAAGCTAGGTAATTTAATATATTAAAAGAGTACTATTAAAATAAATGTTCCTTTATCCTCTTGAACACCCTTCAAGTTTGAATTTTAAATTTGTATAGCAGTTCCTATATTATCAACTGATTTTGATTCTATAACACTTAAGGCCTTATTCATAAACAATTTTTAAATTTAAACAGCGTTTTCAAATCAAATTTTGTATGGAAATTTTGCTTTAAAACATTATTTAAATTTAAATTTTTTTGTGAATATGGGAGTTAATATTTAACAAATTATTACAAAACCGAAAAAAACAGAAACCGATTGGTTTCCAATTGTTTAAAACTGAAACCGCTGTATTGAAATTCTTTGGTTTTTTGGAAATGATATTCTACGCGGATATTGTATACCAATTTGTTAACTTTCAGATTTTCTACAAATGTGATAGTTATAAAGTGTCGTATATACATAGTTAAGCAAAAGAATAACAAGAAATAAGTTTTACAATAGGCTCAGCTCAGAGTAAAGAGTTAATAAATAAGTACAGACTTAATGGTACATTTTATTTATTATACCAGTGAATATGATAACATTTCCTAATACAAATTACTATATTATTCCTTACTCCAGTATACACATTTTTCCTAAAAAATGCAGTATGATTCTGCTGCAATCCACCAAGTTCAATTGCATATTTCTCGTTCACATTTGTGTTGTGTATGTGCTAGTAGCTAATCATTTGCATAAGTTGGAAAATATGAATTACTACCACTGACCTAGAAACATACAATACAATTTTCATGCTTCTGAGTAAAGGCACTTTATGTACTTTCAATATCATTTTGCTTTTTCCTAATTAATGATTCTAGAAACATGAAAGAAATAATCTTTGTATGATCATTTGTGATGTAATGATATGAAATTTTTGATTTTTCGATATAAATGAACCTAACGACGTAAAAGTTATTACATACATAATGTTTCTGGATGTTGCAAGAATAAGGCATATGGGACTTAACCCTCTAACTGGCAAGAATTTTCAGGAGAAAAAATCATTCTGAACGAACGACAGGTAAAAAATTGTGAAGGCCGCCTGTAGGCGGTCTTGCCAGTTCACGTGTAATGGTGGTAGTTCCAGAAACAATTTTTATCAAATTTACCGCATAAAGACAGGTCTCATTTGGAACAAACGACTTGAGTGTCAAATTTTTTGCAATGTTGCACCTTTTTTTGGATTTTCTCTCCATCCAAACAAGAAAAAGATCGTCAGCATCGAACTGAACATCAGCTACTTGATGAGCAGCTGTTTTCCCAACACTTGATATGCCAGGCTGTAGTGATAAAAGCTTACCGAGATTTTGAACAGATGGTCCTCCTACAGACGATATATTTTTAACGGAAACAAGTCCAGCAGCTATTTCCTCCAGCAAATCTGGAAGCTGTAAAAGCAATTTTTTAATCGGACACATTGTTGGAAGCATTGGCCTCATCGGCCTGCAGACGTCTGTATAAAAAAAATGCATTTGTAAAGACCATGCCCACAAAATAGTAGAACAACCTAATTATAATATTGCGAGTCTTTAATAGAATTTAAATAAATAAATGAAACTAGGATAAAAACTATGCAGGTGTATTAGGGTGGGTCAAACTGTTTGCGACAAAATCACATCGCGATACTTGTACTACGGGTCATTCTAGGAAACTTTTCCAAAGAAACCATAGCTCTAGAATTAATTTCGATCCCCCGGATTTTTCAAAAAAGATATTTTCCAAAAATTTGGTTACTCTAGCCAAATGTGTATATGGCGGTTTTATTAATTTTGGATTTTATCTTAGCTCAAATATGATATCGACCTTGGAGACCATCCATGAGATCTACTTCACCCATGCGATCATTGATTTCGATGAATTTCTTCTGCTTTCTATCATACCGAGAAAACTTTGATTGTTCTTCGCCGAATTCGATCCTTCTTTTATGCGGCTTATTGGGCATGTATTTTCGAAAATGGTATTTCGTCTTTGGAACATAAGTGGAATCAGCAACACTGTCATCGCTATCAATACTTTCATCTGTGCTGTCTAAAGAACTCTACAGAATTGAGGAACTCGAGAAATTGTTCATCAAACATTTGCTCCAAATTGGTATTTTTCGTATAAGGACGTTTAGTAATAACCATCTTAAAAACAATAGTAAAATAAAAGGATGCACATAATAGAACCATAAGCATACAATAGAGTTTTATGACCAAAAGGTGAAAACTAAAATGTAAGAGCGGAGGACATTTTTGTACACGCAAACCGGCAAAACCGCCTTGAGGAGGCCTTCGCTATTTCGTTTTTAAATCAAACTTATTATTTTTTTCACTTCAAGTACGTCTTAAAAATTAAATATAAAATGTTATCTACTTACCGTAAAATTTTTATGTCGATCATTTTATTCTAAATGTTGTTTTTTAAAAGTTAAATTTGCGAAATAATTTTCGATGTTAATTTGATGACTTTTTGCACTTGATTGATCATAGTTGACAAACAACTTGTCAGAATATATTGGAAGGTATACAGAAAATGTAAAAAATGTTGTCTAAAGACAGTTTTCACTATTTTGAAGCGAAAAAATGTTTAATACAGCACTGGGGCCCAAAAATCGAAGACCGCCTTGAGGTGGTCTTACCGTTTAGAGAGTTAATTGTATCTTAAAATTAATGAATTCATAAAAATAACATTCGAGATTTGTGTTATTAGAAAACTTAAAATAGGGATATTATATATATGATTTGTATGTAAGGTGCCACGATCAATTTCAGCCAAGCTGCACACAATGGTATTGAAGTAAATCGCGAGCAGTTCTGCGGCTTTCACAATAATAGATCACCAGATATTCCATAATAACTGATTACTTTGTATGCAAGATGCCACGCCCATTTAAAATTTCAAAGTAAAAAGTAGCCTCTTGTTCTTTACAGATATAGACAAATATATAAGTACTTAAAATAAGTCGATAAACTAACAAACAAATAAACAGACCTACATATTCCATTAGCTCAAAATTTTGGATCAATTACTTTTAGAGTCTAAAGTACTCATTAAATGTGTGCTTAAATTACTTAAGGTCAAAAAAGCTTTTAATTATTCTTTGTCCTCTTTATATTTAATCTAAACTTTTTTAACCGCACATTATAAAACTTTTAGCTATTAATCGCCTTTTTTATTCCCCTGTTGTTCCCTTTATGCTATTTTCACTCATTTTGGTTGTGTTTTATAAAAATAAAGTGGTAAATGACATTTCTTTGTATTTGTGGTATAAGTTCTAATTAGTTTTTGTAATTGTAAAATAGTTAAGAAATAATGAGAAATACTAGTGTAAGAATAAATGACATAAGACTGCATAATCTTTCTACACTTGGTTAGTTGGAGGAAATACTGGTTAGAGATTTGTTGTTTGTAAAACATTAAAGAGGCACATATTCAGATATTAGATATTAGAAATTAAAATTTTAAACTTAAATTGAAACAAACGATAAGAATGTTAAAAGAGTAGTTTGGATATATTTTACATATAAAATTAATTGTTAAAATTAAAACACTTCTGGAAAGAAGTTCTGTTTGATTGATTAAAAATTAATTAAATAGGTCTTACAATGCTATTAAAAATTCAGAAGTCTTTGTTATACTTCAACAGTGGGAAACTAAATATTTTAGAATATGTTCTAAACAGAAATATATTTGTTATATAAATATCTTAAAAATTAATCATCAGTGGGGTCTACGTCCAATACTGTTATCAATAATTTTACTTATGTAGATTTTTGATCTGGAATTCCATCAAAATTCAATGATAAACTAGAAGTAAATAAGAGAATTCTATTTATTTTGCACTCAAGGGATTTCACAAATAATATTTTCTCTTCACCAATTATTTTTGTACAATTATATAAACTTAAGCTGATTAAGTGTAATAATAATAATAATAACTGTTTTAAATTCACTAATTATAATTATACGGGCAAATAATTTTGTACACATTAATATTTAATTATAAGCGAGTGTGATTCCTTGTGTATTTTATATAATAAAGCTTAAATTGTTAATATTATTTATGTATATTTGTAATTAATTTATTTATAAATTTAATAGAATTTAAATAAATAAATAAAACTAGGGGAAGAAAAAACTATGCGGGTGTATTAGGGTGGGTCAAACTGTTTGCGACAAAAGCGCATCGCGATTCTTGTACTTTGGGTCATTCTAGGAAACTTTTCCAAAGAAACCATAGCTCTAAAATTAATTTCGATCCCCCGGATTTTTCAAAAAAGATATTTTCCAAAAATTTGGTTACTCTAGCCAAATGTGTATATGGCGGTTTTATTTATTTTGGATTTAATCACCTTTTTCTTGGGAATATTTACGAAATTGTTTTGAAAATTGACCTACATTTTACTTTCTCATAATGAAATCCGCCGGCTCGAAATTAATTTCTGAGCTATGGTTTCTTCGGCAAAGTTTCATGGAATGATCCATTGATTAAGAATCGCGATGTGCTTTTGTACATTTTGTCGGGCCCCTTCAAATTGATCACCCTAATGTGTTTGTTTGACGAATAATACATCGTTACTATTAACTTAATCTCATTTTATATAATTTGTTACTTTAACTTCCAGGCACGTTTTATCAATAGTTTACTTGAACGATGTAATGAAATGTCTGTCCAAATGATACAGTACGAGCAATGGTGTTAATATGCATTCAAGCACCAGCATTTAATACATACCTATCAATAAAAAACATTTGCACATTTTAGAAAACTCTTTCTTTATGGTCTCAGACATAGGGTACAACTAGAGAATTGGTGCCCATTTCATAGCACAATTGTGCAAGCTTACCACACACATATTATTATTCTCTTTAGTTTAGTAGTCACTGAGACAGCGACAAACGAACATGCTAAGAGGGTATATTACTATTTTTTAATTTTTTTTTTTTAATTTTTGTTCATGATCACTGAAAGAAATATTTGGAGTATTTAATATATTTAGAACTTTAAAATATTTAAAATATTGAAATGATTTTAATCAAAACAACGTAATAATAAGCAAAAAAAATATTTTACACATTTTAAATATTTTCAAATTTGTCGAAAATGATTAACATCGAACTCTCAATTAATGAGCTATGATAATATGTCGCCAGACAATTTGATTAAAATTGTTGACTTCATTATTGTTAACAAATAAAGCGTTTAAATATTGACATCTTTTGTTAAGTTCACTAAACTTTTCTTTCAGTGGAGCTTTCTTTCTCTCACCAACACAAATACAGTTTTAGCTTTGGTCATCTCTGAACTAGAGGCGCAACTGAGAGTAACAATAATTACTCTCTTCACACGTATTTGAGATATGTGAATTCAATATACTTGTTAGAGAATTAAACACATCAAAATACTTGAAATTTTAACTTTGATTTCCCGACTAATATATACCGAACCATTTTATTACACTTCTACACAATTTTTGGCAAATTTTTTTAATATTTTGCAGAACACTTTTATTTTCGAAACACGTTAATTTTGCTCAAATGAAAAAAATAATTTTTTATTAATTTTTGACACTTAATCTTATCTGTGGTAGAATTTTATTTACAGAACAGAGTTTAAATTTTTGGTATTGAAAATAGAAGAAAATTTAAATAAATTAAAATTTAAAAATTTTTATAGAACTCTGTGTGTCTGGTGAAAATTAATAAGGCACCAATACAAACTCAAAACTATGTACTAATACATTCTCACGACTTAGGTTTTTGACAACAGACTTAGTTTTTTTCCCTCTCAGTAAAACTTCTATAAACACTAATTAATTTTGCACTTGAACAGTTGAAAAAAAAAAATAGTTTTCGATTCTAAAAAAACTCTAAATAAGGATCAAGATGTACCTATTAGTGGTTAGCGTTGGGACCGATTTAAAATTTGCTAATTACTGAAAAATTCGTTTTCACCCCCTCTAACTCAGAAATTTCTCGACCGATCTTGTTGAAAAACTGTGTCTAACTTGACATGAAATCCCCCATATATGTACATTAGATTGACAATCAGTTGTATGGAGAAAAATTTGTGTTCGAATTTTGAAAATCGTATAACGATTTCGGGACGCGCATCGAGGTCAAATGTCAGATATATGCAAAATACTACTATTTATATGAAATAAATTTTGTGAAACTTCTCAATTTTCTGCATTATATTAAAGAAATATGTAGATTTATTTACATTAATGAATTGGCCCACAAACTGTATTATCGCTAAAATTCAGGAAAAATGCCAATTTTTCAGTTTTTGTAAAAATTTAGCAATCGATAGCAAAAGAATCGAAATATATAAGTAATTGTCGCTCTAATACTTAGGTCTAAAATTTAAAATAAAAGTGCAAAAATGGAAATTATCCCTTAAGCACATATAGAACAATTATACAGATAGATATAAATGCTAGTATTTAGTTTGTATGGAAGGTGCCACGCCCACTATTGATAGTCCGCCTATTTGTGCCCTAAATATTAATATTGATGGTAGAATAACCTTAAAAAATATTTGGACTCTATCTCTTATTGTATCCTATATATTTGATTTTGAGAGGTGCCACGCCTCTATGGCTCAAATATTTATACAAATGGTTGAATTTCTCATGTAAAATATGAGCACCATAGCTATTAAAGTTTTCTAGATATTTGATTTTTAAAATTAACTTTATATGGAAGGTACCAAGCCCACTTCAAATTTGATAACAAAAAGTAGCCAATAGTTTTTTTAAGACATACAAGAACATAGTGCAAATCAGGTCAGCCGTTTAGCCGTTTATAGACTTCAAACCAATAATAATAAACATACATACAAATATACAAAGTTTGTTCATTTATCATAAAAATAGAATAAGCAAAATTTTATAGAATTATCTCTAATATATTTAAAAAAAAATAGCTAAAGAATTATGAAAAATGTAAACTTGTTGGTTGTAAAACTTTTGGTTGGGTTGTCTCACAATTTGGTATATAACTCAGATTACAGAAGATCGATTTTGCTGATTTTTAATACCAAGCTGCTTAGGACAATATTAAACATTGTTTTGGCTATATTTTGGACATGAGAATGTTTTACTGAGGCACACAGACGGATAGACAGACGGACATGGCTCAATCGACTTATAATTTTATAAGGATCAATAAAATATATACTCTGTTGGGTCTCAGATGAATATTTCTTAATGTTATACATGGAATGACAAACCTCTAAACCTTATCAGATTCTGCCAAAATATTCTGTATTTGATTAGTAGATAACGGAGAATAATTTTAAACCTTTTAAACCTTGCGAGCATTGAATGTATTGTAGCATACGTGCAAAATAAGGGCCACTCACTCAACTCTTCAAACATTATATATATACTTCGTATTTAAATAAAAATATGCGTGACAGTTGTAGCTGTCATAATTGCGAATATTCTTTTCACATACATGTGTAATATATAAAATGCATGTATGCATGTGCTCGTTTACATAAATTCAGTCGCAAAGCATACACACACGAATATATTTAATTTTATATACAGTTTGAAACAATAAACACAACTATGAAATGTGACATGTCGACACAAGTGTTCTCGAAATACATATATTGTTTCCTTTCTAAAAAGGACAACATTTATAAATAAAAATATTTTATGGCCACACATTGTATATGAAAATTATGTAGCAATTTATGCGATGAATGCATTAAAATATAAGGGTTTCCTAGTAAATATTTAGCATGTTCTCAATTTAAAATAAAAGTGATGCTATGAATCGAATTCGATTTTTTACTGTATAAATAGCGTTTAATAGTGGGATTTGGGTCAAAATAGGAATATTTTTAACCCTTATGTGTGTGACAGGGCACCCGGATAACTTTTTGTAATTTAATTGCAATTTTCTATGTATGCAGAATTTCTAGGCGCTTGAAACTTTCAGAGAACTCCTAACTTTTTGTTATATTTATTTTTTATAATGGACACATTTATGTCTCGACTTGGTAGGGAGTGGTAAATCATTTCATATTTTACACCCTTAACAGGGTGTCAGGCCACCCGGGTACCACATATAAATTATATGGAAAATATTACGTATACGCTCACAACACAATACTGAGTAGTGTTTCTACTGGCTGAATTTATTTGAGTACTGTGTATATAAATGGGAATCCCTATTTATTGAATTGACGTTAGGCTAAACTTAAATTTTTTTTAGCATTTCATAATATGGAGCTTTTACATATATTGCGCAATAATATGTAACTTTATAGGTTCTGTACGTGGTACCCGGGTACCCTGTCACCCTGTTAAAGGTGTTTTTTTTTTTGTCACACACATAAGGGTTAAAAGGTATGGTTGGCCAAGCCCGACCATATAAAACCCTGCACTGAGTAAATGAACAAACACATTTTTCTTTTAAATTTCAATAATTTATTTTCGTGAGTGATGTTCGGAAGTGAGCCTTATATGGGAGCTTTGAAAAATTATGGACCGATCTTATTTGTGTTGAATTATATGCGGATATAAAGAGTTTAAAGAGAATTATGCTCGTTAAACTAATATTCGGAAGTGGGCCTTACATGGGAGCTATGTTAGTCATGGACTGATCATCATAATATTGTGACCAATAAAGTCTTATTTCGGGAGGAAATTTGTATAGCGTCTAGATGAAATAATGGACCAATTTTTTCCAGATTATTTTACTTTTTAATTGATTTTTTTTTTTTTGCGAGGATCGGACCAATAATATATATTGGCGAATATAAAGCACTTGCTTGTTATACCCTTCACCTTCGTGAGAAGGGTATATATAAGTTTGTCATTTCCATAGTATAATTTTCCGACCCTATAAGGTATATATATTCTGGATCCTTATAGATAGCGGAGTCGATTAAACCATGTCTGTGTGTCTGTTGAAATCAATTTTCTGAAGATCCCAGATATCTTAGGGATCCAAATCCTCAATAATTCTGTCAAACACGCTTTCGAGAAGTTTGCTATTTAAAATCAACAAAATCCGTCCATAAATAACGGAGATATGAGCAAAAATCCGAGACAACCTCTGAAAATTTCATCAAAAAAAGAAAATTTATTGCATGCTTTGACAAAAAAGCAACAAAGCGTATGTTTGTTGGTTATTGCTTTGCGTATTTTGTTTTTGTTTTTATACCCTTCACTATGAGAGGCAAGGGTATATATAAAGAGAGAGTTGTTTATAATGAGTTCTCATATGATCAACTCTATCATACGTAAACACCACACAAACCCAACAACAACATTCTACAATGTGGAATGAGATGAAATGAATAAGAATTATAAATCAAACACACGCATGCATAATTTGTATGTATTTAAGTGCGTTTCGTTTATTTTAATTTGTTTTGTTGTTTGTTGTTATCTTTTCAATATACAGTTGTGCTAAATAGTTGTTGAGTTTATTTGGTTAGTTATCAGTGAGCACTCAATGTGTGAATATGATTATCGGATGTTTTGCATTTGCATCTGATATGATATTATGATTTTTTCTTGTTGTTGTTGCTATATGAAGAGTTTAGCATGGTGTAGTGTATACAAGATTCAGCACAGGCGAATATAAAGCTCTTGCTTGTTTTAAATTCATCCTGTAAATGACTAAAGCAAAACCCAAAACAAAAGTGAATGCAGAACAAAAATGTTCACTAAATATGAATTATAAATTTAATTATGAATTAATTCAATAAAGATTGAATTCTGAATGAAGCTAAAAATTGGTTGTGCTGAAAATGATTTAATGATTACTGAAATTTTTAATTTAGAATTAGGCTTAAATTTTATTAATTAATTCGGAACTCTGGTTGACAAACATCAGGAATTATAATTAAATTAAAGTATAAAATATATAGATAATGTTAAAATTAGTTATGAAAATGTAGAAGATATTACATTGTGTTGTCTTTTTTAAAATACTTAAAAAGCAATTAATCAATTTACAAGGTCTCTTATCAGTCATATTGTCATAGTGTGCTAATATATCACGACTCGACGGCTCGGCTTAACAGATTATTAGGCATTCGGCGTTGGTCTCTGCTGGATGGTTACGATTACTTAATACACATAAGTAGCACAAAAAGTAGTATTATTTTCGGAAAGTTTTGCTTTAAAAGGAATATTAGGACATTATGACAATATGACATGATAAGAGACTTTGTGAATTAACCAAATATCAGCCATAGCGGAAATGGATAACAAATTTATTCAAAAAATATTACTCATATCACGATTAATATTTAATAATACATTTTTAAAAGTTCACAAAAAACTTTCAATAAAACTTGGACCTAAAAAATAAACAAAGTTAAGTAAACTTTCCAAATTTCAACACCAAAACATTTCTACAGATACACTTTATTGCACGAAATAATCCTCAAAGTTTCTAAAGACGTTTACTTAATTAGAACAAGTTATTTATTCACAACATTACAATATTGTACAATTAAAAAACACTTCCTTACATATAGTTGTATAGCATAACATTCTGTTATGTGTATTTATGAATAAATTAATCCATTAAAAATATACTATGGGGTTTGTCAGCAGGAACTTACTTATTAACTTTCCTTTTTCAATAATTAGAAAGTTTGCAGAGTTCCTGATTTCAGGGTACATTTATTTAATTTAACTTCACTTTAGTTCGTTGATAATTGCAAGCATTATTTCTCATTAAGCTTAAACAATAATTACAATGCTGCTAATTAATTGAAATTGTTATTAGACATAAGGACTGACATCGCAAAATTCTTAACACACGTTTTTCATTAAAACTTTTTTTTTTTTTGATCAAGTTACCTTTGTAAAGCATGTCAGTTATTATGTTTAATGTCAATTATGTTCATTTATTGTTAATCTGATTAAAATGAGTGACCAACAAAAAGTGCGTACTAAAATTATAAAATATTTTCAACAAAGGTCTGCTATCAAACTGTTTCCAATGATATTCAACAGTACCAGAAGAACTTGTCCGTTGATATTAAACCTGGTTCAGGTAAAAGGAATGGTCCACATGATGTTTCTAAAGCCAAAAAAATAGAAAGAATTTTCAAAAGAGTTCCCAACACATCCGGTAGGAAAGCAGCCCCGTTAGATCAGTACTCGAACTAATTGGTATGAAAAGTTAAAGCCAATGTAGTTTTAAAAGAATACAAGTCTCAAAAAGTTCCTAACAAGAACTCTGCTAATACCTAAGAGGCCAAAGACAGAGCACGGAAATTAAAGTCAAATTGTATATAAAAATATACCTGCTGCATAATGGATGACGAAATGTACGTATGGAAAATTTTTCGCGGTTTCTGGGTCAATTTTTTTATATTGCAGATGCTCGAGGGAATGTTGAAGAAAAGTTTAGGACACAAAAGCAGACAAAATTTCCCAAAAACTTCTTGGTATGGCAAGCAATATGCAGTTGCGGCAAAAAAGCCAAACATTTGTTACAAATGGCTCTATAAATACCGAAATTTACATCAAGGGACGTTTACAAAAAAGGATGTTTCCATTCATAAGACTTCTTAGTGTGTCCACTTATGTTTGCCCTGATTTGGCATCTGTCACTATGGTAAGAAAGGTCTTGGGTGGTACAAGACCAATAATGTGGTATTTGTACCAAGAGGCAATTCCTCCAAACTGCCTGGAGCTGAGTCCAGTGGATAGATATTGGGATCTTGTTAAAAGACAATTGAAGAGCACAAAAAAGGTGTCCAAAACTGTGGTAGATTTTAAATGGAGATGGATAACCTGTTCGAACAAAGTGACATAAAGCTCTATAAAAACCATAATTGAAGGGTTTTCGAAAAATGTTCAAAATTTCATCATTAGTGATTAGAACTATAAAAATATTTTTTTTTTTTTTTGTAAATTGTTACAATAATTTTAATCAAATAAAAAGGATTTGAAACTGTAAGTTTAGTGGTTTAATTTTTATTAACATATATGTATGTAAAAAATTTTTCGATATCAGTCGTTATTTAGTGGTCGTCTATAATATAATGTGAATTTAAAGTAATAATAACGAAGTGAAAAAATGAATAAAAAAAACTGTAAATCCGAAATCTTATGTTACTAGTCTTTCATATCTTATCTTCATTTAAAAATTTAACATTTAAAAAAATATGATTATAACTTACAGCAGTTTTTTTTACTAATTTAACATCTTAAGATATTTCTTGTTGATGGCTGATTATCAGGAATATAACACAACCTTCTTTAAAAAATCGCAGAAGATTTATAGAAAATGTATGTATTTCACAGATATCTTTTAACTAGGCTTTTATACCGCCTAAACACAAGTTGCTTTTTATAAATGAAAACTCTGAGTTGTTGTAAAAAAATTATTTTAACAGATGTAAAAAATTTATTTTATATTCGATTATTACCGACAGAAAAACATACAATTTTTATGCACAAACTATCCTATTTGATAAATAAATGAAAATCTTAAACATTTATATTACAACATTTTAAAACTGTTAGATGAACGAGGTTAATGTCCTTAAATGAAAAGTAAAAATATTATTTGCATAACTTTCTAGCTGTACTATATTAACATATTGTCTGTTTATTTATGCAATTTTTCTTTCCATTTAAAAAAAAGGTAAAATAGAGAACATACGAATTTTGAAAATATTACTAATAAAATTCATATAACCAAGTCTAGTAGTGATAACAATTTATGCAAATATAAAAAGATTTGTATTTTATAATAAACAAATTAAATAAAACTTTCCACCCATATAGAATACAGCAGCGATTTTTGTTACAAAGAATTCAAATGCTTTTTCTAAATAAATTATTCAGGATTCTTGTGACGTCCACACAAAAGTTTCCTTTAGGGATTTACCAATAATTCATAGCATTGTTTTTATACCCTTCAACATGAGTGGCAAGGATATATATAAGTTTGTCATTCCGTTTGTAATTTCAAAAATTTTTCATTTGTGACCCCACAATTTATATACTTTCTGGATCGTTATAGATAGCGGAGTCGATAAAGCCATGTCCGTCTGTATGTTTTAATCAACTTTCTGTAGCCCTCAAATAACCTACATACATGATTCATACATAAACATATTTGCTATAGACCCAAATCTAAATAGTGAAATGGCTGAGATATAAGGAAAAAACTAGGACAACCAATTTTTGACCTATTTTTGATCCATATCAGGATTTATAGAACAAAATTTCTTCCGGACTATATACAATTTGTATAAAACTCGGAAGGAGGACTTAATACAAAAGTGTATAAAGTAAAATTTGGGTCACTTAATTGGACAATCAAATCTTGGGAAATTTAAAAAAAAAAATATTTAGGCTTGAGTAAAAAATTCTACTATTTATATAAATATATATGTTACTTAAATACGTACAAAGTTATTTTGCTATCACATGGTAAATAATGTCACAGTGGGCACTCAAAAAAAAAACTCAGTTTTTGAAACACATTTTTCTTGTTTTAGGAATTTCGGTATTAAGAAAAAAAATATGGCAACAAATGTAATGCCATTTTAAAGCACCCCTCAGAGAATTTTTTTCATACTATATTTCTTTTTTATAAAAACAAAATTTTAAATTTCTATTATGTGTTATTTATAATTGTTAATATATTTACTATTGATAAACAAATACTTTTAAAGTTAATTTGAAATCAAATCAGAGGTAATTTGAAATCAAAAAATATTTAAAGCTAGAAAATAAAACAGACAAAACTAAAGCACCCCTTCATGGATATAACATAAAACTTTTTTTAATTTATATTTTGTTGCAAATCCTTTGTTTTGGATGACACAATCACATCTTTTATTAAGTTTTTTATGGTGTCCTGCGATATTCCTTCTCAGACTATAATAACGCCTTGAAATTAATCGTGAAAACCACTGATCCTTATTTCGGCAATTTTCACGATTTATTTTCATATTAACAATCTCCCACAAGTTCGCAATAGGATTGAAATCGGGAGATTGAGCAGGCCAATGAAGAACTTGAATCTTATTGCTCTGTAGCCAAGCCTTACAATCTTTGGAGGTGTGCTTAGGATCCATATCCTGTTGGAACCTCCCTATAAGTGGCATCACTTCACTGGCATAAGACAACATTAAATCTTTCATTTTTGGACACTGCAGTTAATGTGGACTTTGGCAAACTCCAGTCTAGCTTTCTTGTTCTTAGTTGATATAAACGTTTTTTTGGCTGGTCGTCGGCTGAATAAACCTACTTATACTGCTCTTCTACGGATTGTTCTTTCGCTAACGCGTAATCTTAAACTTGTTCTTACTTGACTAGCTGATGCTGTAGGATCTTTTTGTATTGCTCCTTTAATCAAGGAATCATCATATCGTGTGGTTTTACGCGGGCTTCCTTCAGAATATCCCGGTGAAATACGACCATTCTGCAAAAGCTTTGGAATCAGCCTGGAAATAACTGATCTGTTAAATGAATATTTTTGCTCAATTCATGCCGTGATAAGCCCCCCTTCCAGTCTTCAATAACTTTAATTTTAAATTCACTGGAGAACATATTTCTTGCCATCCATAGTTTTTTCACAATAAACTGTATAAAATTTGAATTATGCAGATTACGCCTTCCTTTATTTTTATCTCCTGGAATTTTGAAATGCATCCGTTAACTGACATTGCAAATATGCAGACAAATAGTAAAATTTGCTTTTGTTTTGTCCGTCGCGTTTTGCATTTTTATATGTTTTATCATTTTAAATCAATTACTCATAAAATGATTCTGTACTAAATGAACATTAACAATATAAGTTAATAAAATTTATACAAAATACATCCCAAGAAACTTTTTTTTATAAAAAAATTATGATATGAAAAAATCCATTGAAGGGTGCTTTAGTTATGGCCGTAACTTACATATGTTTTACATATGTATGCATGTTTTTTGTAGATTTTCTCAAGGACTAATTATATTTTAAGTATCAGGTTATTCGGATCATAAATGGATTTTTGACGATGTTTTAAAAAAAATGTGAGACCAAAGGTTGCTTTAATTTTTCTAATTAAGCGTAAAGAGCTATATTTACATCTTTAGTATCTTTAGAATATTTTAATCCTTAAATATCCTTTTCGAAAGTACTTTTTTTATTTTCTCGAAAAAAATGTATAATTTACCCCTAAAGAGAAGAGACAGAGGGTTAAGATTTTCTACAAAAATGATCCCCATAAAATTCCACAATATACCTCCGACAATTAGAATTCTATCAGACATTAACTTACAACATTTTTTTCATTTAGTGTAATGATCCCTTCAAAAAATTAAAATTATGACTCACTGTATAAAAAAACTCAGACCAGGTGGACTATAAGTTTATTCTACAAACATGATTTACTCAACATGCCCTTTCAAAATTATAGGGTAGCTATTCTGTTCCAATCAAAAAGTCTCAATTTGTTGGACAGTGTAATTTAAAAAAAATTAAAAAAAAAATTTGGGATGAAATGTTTCTGACTTCATATTTAAAAGAAAGTTTTAAAAATTAAAAAACAAATGTTGAAATGAAAATTATAAAAAAAAATTATTTTGTTTACCTAAAAATATTTAAAATTTGTATTTTAAAGTATAATTTTGTGAAGGGTATATAAGATACGACATAGCCGAATATAGTTTTCTTACTTGTTTTTAGTGTGTTTGTCTTAATATATACATTTTACCTTCACTTGTATTTACAACCATAAAAATGTTTTTAGTTTTGTTATCCAAGTTGTACTATGTAAGTATGTATTTTTTTTATCTTACTCATATCTGTACGTTTCATAGTACCTACATTTATGTATGTGTAAAAGGGGGATCACACGGCATGTATTCCATATATATTGGGACATGTATTCGATACATATGGAATTCCAAGTGTATGTTAAAATTCACCTTATACATACGATTCATAATTTCCACGTTCACACGTACATATATAATTGAGTGTGACATAACCTCTACTAGGTTATATAATTTTTGTTTTTAACTATATATCTATTTAATACATTTTTAAATCACAATAAATATATTTAATTTGATGAAACTTATTTTGTTATGATTTTTCTGTACTCTTTTTTATTTTGTGTTATTTATTTTGCACTCTTACAGTGTTATATTTCAAAATACACATTGATAAACACACGAAAATAGAACATACTCTTATTGCCAAAAATGTCACAAGCCATACACATGTATTTTACATACACAAAGTTTCATATGGATCACACGGTATGTATATGTTTACATGTGGGAAAATGTCCCAATACATGTCAAAAAACACATGCAATACTTGCCGTGTGACCCCCTATAATACTTACTTTTGGTCACCCTTTTTTTTTAACAAAAACATGCTGCGCATATTTCGTAAATTCTCTAAAAACATGGAAATCTTAATTATGATAAGAGTTGAACTTATATTTATACCCTTCACAATGAGTGGCAAGGGTATATATAAGTTTGTTTAAATCAACTTTTCGAAGCCCCAAAATAACTTTCAGATATGATTGATACAGTAGCCGCTATAATCAAACTTAGATTAATATTTGAACCTTTCAATAAAGTCAATTGATAAAACAAAAAATTTTGTATTTATATAATTTCAAATTGTTTATAAGATATCGGCAACGGTATTTAGAGGTAACTTTGTTTACGATTATATCGGTAACTGCTTTTAACGTTAATGCAAACTGCAGTTATTCCAGCAACAGTAGTGTTAGTGGTAATGTTAGTTGAGCTGAAAGGGTATTTTATAGGTAAATGTAGCCCACCTTAGGTGAAGGGTATATAGTATTCGGCACAGCCGAATAAAGCACTCTTACCTGTTTATGTCTGAATTATTCTCTTTTATGAAAGAATTAGCTAAAACCCGGTGTGCTTTGCTACCCGTAGCGTAATGATTTACAATATATTTAGTCTATATAAAATTAGTTTTTAATGAAGAAAAAAGTACGTTGTTTATTTCATATTTTCCAACCTTAATATGAATTGTAATAAAATAGAAATGTTTAGAACAACAAAAATATTTCTATTTAATGTTTAGTATACACAATTTTGTATTAACTTTTTATTGTTCTAATGCCTTAGGATATACAATATTTTTGGTTTTACCATATGGTTCACAGACCTATAAGTCTGTGGGTTTTCCCACTTGCGAACATGCAACTCATGTGGAAAACATGGAATTTCTAGAATTTCTAGTCCGCAAACTTGCAAAGAACGACGATGAGCTTTATCAATTGTCATTGCAAATGCTAAGCAAATAGGAAAATGCAATCGAGTAAAATCAAATGGCATTTCCGAAGTTATAATCGGAATACGTGCAGCAATACATATGTCCCTTTATAAAAGTCGCCCCGATTCATTAATTGCCTTACTGTATATCGAGTGCCATTACAAATACGAACCAACTTTTGAAATCGATGTCTTCCGATGAAATTTGCACCATGGTTAGTTCTATTAGATAGTAAATCAGACACAATATATCAACAAGATCGGTCTAGAACTTTCTGAGTTGCAGGGCATCATTTTGGCCAAGCATAAGTTTTATCTTATCCATTTGTTCTTAGCTAAAAGTGTCCCAAATAGTTTAAGTAGCTATTTCTTCAATCATTCCGAAATCACATTTTTGAAGGAAGCTTAGATATTTTCCTTGGAGACCTATTTGGTCGCTTAGTGGGATGAGAGTGGATAAACGGGCCCTATTTTTAATTTTTTATTTTTTGCTCAAAATATAGCTTCGGTCTATTCCTTTCAGAGGTTTTTAGTCGCTTAGAGGGATGCGAGTGGGATATCTATCAAAGTAAATATTTTGTAACTGTAAGTCAATCTTTTGAGTTTTTTGTTTTGCAAAATCGAACTTTGCAAAACCTTTATTTTGATAGATATCCAACTCGCATCCAATTAAGCGACCAAATAGGTCTTCAAGGAAAATATCTAGCTCTTTTGAGAAAAAAAAATGGCCCATTTATAATAAAGTCAAACAAATATTTGATTTCGGATAAAAAATGTCAAAAATATTTTTTTTTAAATTTTTTTTCCGATAGATTGAACGAATAGCTATCTAAACTATTTAGGACACATTTTGCCATGAACAATAGGTAATAAGTTAGAAGGATTTCAAATGTATACAAATTTTATCATTTACTTAATACTGTTGGTAGTCTGCGCATTTCTGTCCCAAATATTAATATTGATAGCTGCTATAGCTCACTGTTTCTAATTTGCCTATTTTGATTGTCCTAAATATTAATATTGATGGTAGAATAACCGTACAAAAGTTATGGACTCTATCTCTTATTGTATTCCATATATTCGATTTTTTTAATTAGCATCATAGGTGCCACGCCCTCTTTGGTTGCTACTCTCATTGTTGCCTAAAATATTTAAACAAGCGGTGAAATTGCTTTCGCTAAATTTGAGGACTATATATATTATAGTTTCCTATATATTTGGTTTTTTAAATTAACATTGTATGGGTGGTACCACGCCCACTTGAAATTTCAAAACAAAAAGTAGCCTATAGTTCCTTCCAGACATACAGGAACATTATGTAAAAAATTTTAAGGAAATGTGTTCAGCTGTTTAGCCCTCTATAGCTGTCTAACATACAAATATGCAAATACACAAACATACAAACACACATTCACTTTTATATATAAAGATACATTTTTCATAGATGTCTCTAAAACGCATATAAGTATATGTTAATAATTTAGTTTTCTTATATTTTCCTTTCCTTATGCTTGCTCGTACATCATAAATAATTTCTTTACGAAAAAAAGCGACAAAAAAAAAACACTCACTATAAATTAACATTTTGATCCGTAGTCGAATTATTGAAGCGTATGGGGAACTAAAATTACTTTACGTTTCAATAATTTCTGGGATTAAAGGATATACTACAATGTAAATAACAAAACACGTGGGAAATTATATACTGAAATATATATATATGTGTAATGTTTTATCATCCATTAAATTTATTTTTTAATAAAACCTGTTTTGTCCTGGAAATACTTACACAACTGATGTCGTAATTTTTTATAGATTTTATTGATATTGTTAACATATATTTTTTTGATTATCACATACGGCTTAATAGAAATGCTTTAATTCATTTCATAGGTACTTTGGTTTTTCAATTAATATTTTTTGAGTTAGGTTGCTCATGAACGAACAAGTTCAATTGAACAAATCAGTCAAGTGAACAATGTGAAGTTTTTTAGTCTTGTTGTTCTTCTTTTTTTAATAAATTTATTCTTTTTATTCGTTTGATATTACTGTACATGTTTGAAACTTATACTTTGAAAAACTTATTTAAATGGCATTTAAGTTATTTGAGTTTTATTATATCACCTTTTAGTTTTCTTCGTTATCAAAATCCAGCCAAATTTGCTTCAAAATCAGTTGTTACTTGTTCGTTTTGTACAGTATTTGCAAAAACATACATAGAGAAAACATTCAATCATTTCACTAAATACCGCAGAATAAAAATGAACACAATGAACAAACTTGTTTATTTATTTTTTCTGAATAAAAATAAACAATCAGTAAAGAGAACGATTATGCCGAACTTTAAATATTTTCATAGATTTTTGATTTAGGGAGTATAAATTAGCAAATTAATCGGTTAAAGTATGTAAGACCTAAAATACTATTGTCAGTATTTACTAAACAGGATTTTCAAAATAATACATACAAATGATATATGTGTCGTATACTTCATATTTAATTAGAAATATGTTAATAGTAAGTATACGCCTTAGCACAATTATTTTGTCGAATTGTAGAACATTTTGGAGAATTTGTCTAAAAATACTAACATTTGAAATTTTTTTGTAATTTTTTGTCATTAAAATATGTATTACATATTTAATAATTATTGAAACAGAAAAACATTTATCTTGATTTTTTGCATGGATTATCTTATAGCAAGAAAAGCAGATGTACAATACAATTGGGTGCCACCAATAGTAAAACTGATTTTAAATATATTCAATGCTGCATGTAGTTTTCTAAAAATTGCTCGGATAAAAAACAAAAATAAACGATTTCACAATATTTTATTAAAGTATTTTACTGTTTAGAATCTCCTTTTTAAGATTTTCCACGATGGATGTATTTGCGATAATCCCGTATGATACTCCAACGGTAATCTGACATTATATGTTCATCCCAGTGACCTTAGTATCTGTCTTCTATTACTTTTAAATCTTGATGAAAACGTTCTTCTTGTTCCTTGCTATGCGATCCAAGATCATGAAACTTGTCTAAATGACCATGCATATATGCATTTATATTTTATGCTCATATTACATTTAAGATTTGATTTTTTTTTTTTTTTTTGATCAAGTTGCCTTTGTAAAGCATGTCAGTTATTAATGTCAATTATGTTCATTTGTTGTTAATCTGATTACAATGAGTGAGGAGAAAAAAGTGCGTACTAAAATTATTAAATATATTTAACAAATCTCAACTTGGTCCTACAAAAAGTTGGCCAAACAATCATAGGTCTGCCGTCTAACAGATTCAAATGTTATTAAACAGTCCCGCGAGAACTTGTCCGTTGATAGAAAACCTGATACAGTTAGAAGGAATGGTTCACATGAAGTTTCTAAAGCCAAAAAAATAGAAAGCATTTTCAAAAGAGCTACCAAGACATCCGGTAGGAAAGCAGCCCGGTTAGCTCAGTGCTGGGACTATTTGGTACGAAAATTTAAAACCAATGCAGGTTCAAAAACACACAAGGCTCAAAAAGTTCCTGACGAGAACGCTGCTAAAAATTTTGAGGCCAAAAACAGAACACGGAAATTGAAGTCAAATTTTATAAAAAAAAAATATTCCTGCTGCATAATGGATGACGAAACATATGTTCTGGTAGACTTTTCGAGATTCCGGGTCAACTTTTTTATGTTACTGATGCTCGAGCGAGTGTTGAAGAAACGTTTAGGACCCAAAAGCAGACAAAATTTCTAAAAAAGTTCTTAGTATGGCAAGCAATATGCAGTTGCGGCAAAAAAGCCAAACATTTTTTACAAAGGGCTCTATAAATACCCAAATTTACATCAAGGAATATTTACGAAAAAGGATGCTTCCACTCAAAGGATATGTCCATTTATTTTTGGCCTGATTTGGCACCCTATCACTATAGTAAGCAAGGTCTTGATTGGTACGAGAACAATATTGTGGTATTTGTACCAAGAGAGGCAAATTGTCCAAACTGCTTGGAGCTAAGGCCAGTGGAGAGATATTGGGCTCTTGTTAAAAGAGAATTGAAGAGCACAAAAAAGGTGTCCAAAAGTCTGGAAGATTGTAAACGGAGATGAACAACCTGTTCGAACAAAGTGACATAAATCACTATAAAAACCATAGTGGAAGGGTTTCCGAAAAAAGTTAAAAATTTCATCACTAGTGATTAGAACTATAAGTATATTTTACTCATTAGATGTTTCTTAGATGAATGTCATATTTTAATATGGATAATAGCCTATTGTTTGTTCGTCTTTTTTATGAACTGTAATTTACATTTTCTTCCTCACGTATGACACAGTAGGGTATAATGAACGAATCATATTTCTGTTATTGAATAAAATACTTGTAGCAATAAGAAAAATACTTAAAAATAAGTGAATATTCACATACGAATGTCTGTTTTTTGCATGTCCTTGTGTAAAAATGTTTGTGTGCCCAAAGGATCTAGAAAAGTCATAAAACGTTAGTACAAAATGTGTGCAAAAAAATTAGTTTAAAAGAAAATTTATCAAATGTTAATATATTGTGTGTTTGTTTTTTTATTACATTTCGTACATGTACATATTTTACTTCTATTTGATTACGTATGTATATGTAAATAAAGTAATAATGTTAGACAATAAAAGATAAACATTAATAAACACATGTAAATTGTTAATTTTATTGTATATTAAATCGGGGGTCTTATTATCAAAAGATTAGGTAGAATGCTAGTCTTAATTTTTGTAAAGTATAAGTATTTAAATTTTGACATACTCGAAATCTAATATCGTTAATTTAAGTTTTCACAATTCGTTCTACAAGTACATTAAGTACTCTCTTTAAGGGCCGCTGTTAAAGCAATAATAGTTACAAAGCCATTCTTTCTACATACTATAGACCACATTTTGTCACCATAAGACGACTCCATCTAACCGTTATCCTCAAATTTACCAGTTACTGGTCTACAGTGATTTGCGCCCAATTTTTCCTTCACCATAATTATGTGTTTTTCAACATTAAATAGCAACTCTTACAATTCATCATTCAAATGAGTAGATAAAAAAGAAACCTTAACAAACATACTAAAAATTCCTTTTAAATTTATTGCAAATGTATGTATGCGTAACCTGCCTTTTACTATTTCAAAATAAAATGTTTTTATCTATATTTATTACACTCATAAAATGTGTTATAAAGCAACCTTTATAAGTCAGTGTTTTAATTTATGAAAACAATTAAAATTGTTGTTTTCCAAAAAAATAGATACTCGTTCATATGTAAATTGTAAAGAAGAGAGGGAAAAATTTTACATTTATACCACTTTAGATAACAGTCAGGTTTGGTTGAACATGGCGTTAGTGGTCAGTATTATTTTAGAAAACAAAAAGCGCTAAAGGTGATGAAGTATATATCGATGGCTTAATATAAAAAGGGGGTAACTCAGTTCTTGCCAAAATATAGTTTTTTGTTTATTCTGGTAGACAAATGTCAGGTACACCTTGTCTCAAATTTTCAAGGTGATTTAATTGCAAATAACAGACTTATAACGATTTTTAAAAAAAGCCTTAAGTCAAGTCAAAGAATTTTTGAAAGCCCTTAATCGGTTTTGTGCTTTGGTTGATTTCACCATAACACAATAATACAAGGTAAATCTGAGTCTGTTCTTGACAAGCAGGAAATATTTTATACTAACAAAACGGTACTTTCCAATATAATGTAGTGTTTGTAGTAAACTAGTTGGATGACACGTGTATACGCTGTGAAATTTAGTTCAGTCTGTCAGCATGTGGCCAGACGGTAAGAACCACTCGACGTTAGCGACGAGAAGTATGAAAAAACAGTGGTACATACAGAGGTTGTACTTCTACCTTGTAATAACTACACCTGTCCAACACTTACGACGTTAGCGACTTGGTGTAAGTAAGTCCAAATAGAGGTACATACAGCGGATGTACCCAGTGTAGCCACATGTGGGGACTTCTCCCCAAATTGGGGATTTCATGAATAATTTGGGGACAAAAATTCGTGGGGAGGGATTTGGGGATTTCAACACAATTTGGGGATATTACATGCATTTTATCAAATTTTTAGGGATTTTAAATGTTTAAACTACTACTGTTTATTCAAATTTCGTGTAAACAAATTTTATTTTTTAAAAAATTGTTATCTGTATATAAAATTGTTTATCACATTGTTTCTAAACTTCGTGAAAAACTCAAAAATGTTTGACATGTATTTCGGAACATCTTTGTTTCTAGGACACTTTCTAATTTAATATCAAAAAAATTAATAAAAATAAAATATAGAAACAAAGGGTTTCACTAAAGTTAACAAATATTGGGTGTATGACTTAAAAATACGAGATTTACAATAGATGACGTATCTTTCGGTTTTTGTTTGAATGGTACATATCTGTCATTTATTTTCTCACTTAGTTATTGAACATTATAGTGTAAAAATTTTTTCTTGCTTTGAAAACGTCGAATTTTATTCCATCGGGTTTCAACTTACGATAGATGGTTTGTGCAGTTCAGAAGAGTTGATTTTACTTCATGAAAATTTTTGTAAAACTCAATAAGAGCTTGTAAAATCATTGGAAGCAGCAGTTTTTAATACGTTTGCGAGCAGCAGGATTCATCCAAAAGCAGGAAAAATGGCTACCATGTCCGAAATTATGCTTGAAGGCTATGAAAGAAAATAATTTCTGCATCGCATCATTACTTGCGATGACCCGAAGCGTAAGAGATCATATGTGAAGCACGCCCAACCAGCAGAATCCACACCAAAGCCTAATATCCATGGCGCTAATTCTCTGTATTTGGTGGGAGAAAAAGGGGTCTTATCTAATAAGAGTTGCAGAAATCTGACCAGACCACCACAGGGAACCTGTATCGAACACAACTGAATCGTTTGAAGCGAGCATTGGCCGAAAAACACCCAGAATATGCGGTGTTTACACTCATATCCCAGCAGTTCTGGCAAAATATCTCGAACTGGTTATTCTATCTATTACCACTGGCTGTAGGACTAGTTATATTAAGATATGCGTGCCCTAGGTGCCTACATAAATTACAAAGACTAAACTCCGCAATACAAAGGGACGCTTAGAGACAAATTACTCTCCAATAGAATATTTCTAATGGCTAAAATAGCTACTTTCTAAAATGCTGTTAAAAAAAGTTTGAAATAACTACACCCAAGATTACTTAGAGACTCTAAAGTGATGATTGACTTCACTCTAGCTTACCTAGGATGTTATTAGGACAAAAAGAAAGGAAACTACGATCAATGGAAAGTACAAAAAGATGGGACTGTAACTGTGTTACAAAAGTTGTGTTACATTAGTTTTGCAATGACTTCTGCTAAAATGAACTTGTTGCGGAAAAATATATATTTCTATTATATGCAGTATTATTTCAGTTTTTGTAGAAAAAATAAAATTGCAAATATATTTTTACAAAGGCAAATACAAAAAGTTAGAAATATTTTTTCTATAATAATACAAATTTGGGGACAAAATTGGGGATTTCAATTATGAAATGGGGATTTTTGGGGACATCTATTATCAGATTGGGGACATGAGGTAAACATTTTCTGGCAACACTGGTTGTACCTAATGGCTGTTCTGCAACGCCAGTATGGTACCGAACACAAGAAAAAAATATACCGAATGGAATTACGTGGTATAGTGCCGAAAGCCAACAGAGTACAGAGGTCGAAGAAAAGGAATGCGTCATTAATGTTCGACGATTGGTGTGTGGCGCAAAGAAATGACTCCGTACTGGCAAAAATAGTACCTGCTAAAAAACAAGACAGAAAGCCTGCAATAAAATCTCAGTTGAAATCATATTGGGCCCTGTGGAGCAGTATCTACTTGATAAATGGTTTCCTATACCGTATATGAGAAAGTGCTGGCGGCAAATCGGCGAGAAATCTAATTGTGGTGCCGTTCTCAAGAATTAACGAAGTAATAAAGGAATTCCATGAGGGTCCCAGTGGTCGTCATCTCGGTGTTACAAAAACTCTAGAAAAGATAAACAACGATTATATTGGATCAGATGTAAAAACTCCCTTTTATACTATGAACAAATCTCAATATGATGATCAAAAAATTCCAAAATTTGTTTAACAAAATTTTAAAATGCAATTTTTATACTGCCTTTAAAAAAATTAAATTAAAACAAAAATGTGGATATATTTTAAGTAAAAATGAGTTTTTATTTTAATATTTCTCAAACTATGTTAATTTTGTTCCTACATTTCATTTCATACTACATGCTAATTGATAGCTTAGTTTTCGCCACAATTTTAGCCTAAAACATACCAATTAAATTAAAAAATTAAATAATCAGTTAAAACTATTCTTAAAATGTTGTAATAAGCTCTAAATACTTTCACATAGTAACATTTTAGTGTTTTCTCCTATTCAAATCATCTTGAAAAAAAGTTTCAAGGGTTTATGTTTTTTCGGGCGTGATAGTCATTTTCGTGGAATTGCCCATATGTGTTGCGTATTTATTCATAAATACAAATAAGACAAACAATTAACGTGAAGAAAATATAAAAAATAAATAGAATTTTAAGAAAAACATCAACAATCAATACAAAAATATTTTTAATACTGACGTGTAAACATCAAATGTATTTTTCAAAATGATTTTTTGACAAACTGGATGATTTTAATAATATTTTAAATTTGAAAAATATTAATACTCAATATTGCCATCTAGAAAAGCCTTAAATAATTTTTTAATTTTTAATAGGTTTACAAAACAAAAATGTCCATACAAAATTTGTTTTATAAATTTAAAAACTGTTTATGTTTATGAATTCTCTAAGACGTAAGACGTAGAGAAACTCTGATATATGTGGTTATTAAAACCATATTTAGAACATTAAAAATAAGGTCTATGCCATCATTCATTCCACTATATTCTATTCCACAGTTGGAGTTTTTTTTTTTTTTTTGTTTTGTTTATTTGCACTGGCTTTTAATACAAAGAAAAGCTCTTCGCCATACTCACAAATGTATGGTTATTGTAACATTGTTTGAAGTACTTTTTATACACTTTACCTATTGTATGCGCTGTTCGCTTTTTGTTTTTGTTTGTTCTCGAACTAAAACAAAACAAAAATCTGTATATACATTGCACCAGCCCTTAAAAAATTGAATTGCTAAGGCATTAGTAGAAAACTATGAAACTAACTTTTGGAAAATTTGAGGCCAATCGGAACGGATGTTGTGAAATTTGGTAAACGATATTAATTTTGTTATTTCTTCCAAAAATTTTCTATTTATTTATTTTGAAAATTTTCTTCCAAAATATTCATCATAGTCTAACTTAGGTGTTTACGGAAAAATTTGACACACCCACTTTTTTCGATTTATCTAAAATCGGAAAACGGCTGGACCGATTTGGAAAATTTTTTTTTCAAAGAGTGCACTTCACTGAGGAGAATGTATTATAGTGTGTTGATCGACCGCCATCTACAACCAGATTTGCACGAACGCTGCTATACTCTGAAATGTCATTGTTATATTTGGAATCAATCGCAAAAGAAATTTGATGAATTTCGCCATTTATTTTTCACCGACGCATTAGGTCGAATTTACACAGTCCAGCTAAGAAATTATTAGTGTTTCTAATTGCGTTTGCTATTAGTCAACAATCGTAGCCCAACATCATTCCGAGATTTGCGTACTATAAATGGTGAATTGTGTGACACGTATAGAAAAGCGTGTCAACGCTTGCGATTGTTAGAGAATGACACTCATTGGGAGTAGACTCTTGGAAATGCTGTGCATTCGTCAAATGCTCATCAAATACGAACATTTTTTTCGATAATTATCTCAATATGCTTCCCATCAAACCGACTGATTTGTGGAGTTGTGTGTATTAGAACATCAAATCCAACTTTGCAGCTGAGCGAGGACATTTACAACGAGGCAACGATACGTTCGCAGAGTGATATTGCACTTCATCAGGAATTGCAGCTACGTTGCACAGTGGGGGATTCAATATATATAAAAATCTTTCAAATCGGATCGTAAACAAAAATTTGACATCATTTTTAATTTTTGATATACCCGAGGTGCCCCACTTTGGGGCATTGTGGCTCGACCCCCCCTTGGTTGTTTAAGCCCAAATTCAAAACTTAAACTTATCAACACCTCCTCTATAGCCAAGGGAAATTTTATTAAAATCGAGATATTCGTTTAGAAGTTACAGATTTATTTCCACTTTTTTTTTTCAGATCCCCCACTGTGCGTTGTTGGAAGGCGGTCGAACTGCTCATTCAGCACTCAAGTTGGCATTGACTTGTCCACTATGCAACATTTCCAAGAACAGTGCGATGGCCAAAGTTTTGCAGCACAGCAATCTGATCGTTTGGGATGAGTGTACAATGGCGCATAAAAATTCGTTTTAGGCATTAGACAAAACGTTACAAGATTTACGAAACAATCAAATCCGGTTTGGTGGTGAGATGATTCTGTTGACAGGTGTTTTTCGACAAACAATACCAGTGATTCCACTGTCAATGATAGCCGATGAACTTAATACAAGTTGTAAGTCGTCCATGGAAACACTTCAAGAAACTCAAAATAAAAAAATAAAAAGTTAAAATCCGAAATTGCATTAACGATATGAATTTAACGGTCTGTAACGGCTGCTTGCAACATTCATTACGTTTATAAACATTTTCATCAGTAAAAATTTCTACTTATCAACAATGTTGTTAATAACTGCGCTTATAAGTATGACAACATTAACTGTTAAAGCTGCTAACATTAACATTTAAGCTGCTAAATACTATAGAAATCGAGCATTCTAGTTTTATCAATTAGGTAATTCATGAAACTATTAGAAGATGGCGCTGTAAGACATAACATCAGCTGAATTACCAATGTGTATCATAAGTGTGTGTATTAAAAGAGAGTGACTATTTAAATTGTTGTTAATATAAATAAATGAAGAGTTGTTACAATTTTTAAAATACTGATCGCTTTTATTTGTAATTAAAAGAATACGTTTTTAAAAAGGTGAAAACGTAACAATATACTAGTATTTTTCTTGGTATATAAATGTAATTAAACAAATATTATCTAAATAGGAATTTTTTTCAACAAACAAATTAACCATTTTTATCCAATTTTGCAACCTGTTTTTGCTTTGGTCTCAAATTTTCAGTAGATAGTTTAAGCTACTAAAGTATAAATTAATATTTTTGAAGGGCAGGTCTAATATACATATGAAGGTGTTGGTTCTTGTATTATATTCTGTGGTTTATTTTTTTTTTCAATATTTAAATTTTTTTACATATTCAAGTGTGAATGTGTATATAACAGTGTATATAACAGTCCTTTAAAGACGAAAACCAAAACAATAACAAAATAATACAAAAGAGTTTATAAATCCGTTTTCAAATAAAAGCATGCGGCATAAGGATTTAATAGCAATGATGCCCATATAAATGTGAATTTATGTACATATCAGTGTGTTTGTTTTAATGGATGTGTTCATGCGTGTATCCATGTGGCTACAATGTTAGAGATTATTATAGATTTGTGGTCTAATGTAGGTTTTATGTAATCTGCGTTGTATATTATAAGTCTTGTCTATATTTACTAACGAAATTTAATTAAAAGGATACGCATTTAATAAAATTGTTGAAATCAACAAAGGTTTTAAATTGTTGAATTTAAAGTTAGAAACTAAGAATATATACATAAGTACCTATACAACTTTTACGATTTTCTTCAAATAATATTTTCAGACAAAATTCTGGCGAACCTTTATAACTTTTTTAGTTTAAATAAAATATTTGATTTGTAAAAAAGAAATTTGCAAATATCAGATTTTTCAATTATTTCAGTAAGTTAAACGGAGTAGTTTATTTTACCACAGTTCCTGCTCGTGTGCCAAAATGAATCGTGAAAGTTTTCACATATTGACTGCTTACACTAGTTACAGGGTTTTTGTTCATGATGTGGAACACATATGATTTTCTGATTTTACTTAGGACGTCTAACTTCGGGAATTATATTGAAAAAATCCAGGATGTCAAATATTTGAGATAATTATTAAGAAAGAAAAGTAAACATTAAAATTAGAACACACAATAATGGAACCGTGTTATTTTAGTTTATCAAAATATCCTCATTTCTATCCCTCACGACACACAGTGGTTTAGAAACTTTTTTTTTTTTTGGAAATAATTCGGTATCTCCGGAACTATTATATACACTGTTACAAAATTTCACATGGTTGGAGCTAAAGCGTTTTCGAGTTGATATAAAGTTGTTCAGCATAAACTTTTTTTAAAATTGGGAAAGTTTGGATAGATCTGGTGGGGAATAGGTCCGCTAAGGTGAGCCAAATTTTACATTATAGACTTTTGCATTAAGTTCTCTTTTCAAAGCATTTCTAAATTTTATATGGTCCCGAAGAAATTTTTTTTTCTACAAAAAAAAAGGGACTTTTTTGAGAAAAAACGTAAAAAATAAGACCCTTTTGATGCGTGTAACTTTTTATAGGTACAAGATAACTGTAAGCAAATTAAATTATTTTATTTAGAATTTTATAGTTGTCTTTTTTTAAAGTTTTTTCCAATTTAAAAAAAAAAAAAAAATTTATTTTTTTTTTTAATTTATTAATGAAAAAATACATCGTTGCAATGGACTTTGAAGTATCTATCATTAGATATCCATATTGTCTATATTTGTGATTTAGTAATCGAGATATAGATAAAAAATAGGCCAAAAATATAGGTTGTCTCAGATTTCTGCGCATATCTCCGTTATTTATGGACGGATTTTGCTGATTTTGCATGTGTAACGTTGTCTCTGGCTGGGGTATACTCGCCGGTGCCAGTGGTTCATTACAAAAATTTATATTTTGTAGACTGAGAGAAATAAGAACACAACGTTTTCAATGTACGTTATAAACTTTATTCTTATACTTTCGCCTCCGTGGAGTTCCCACGAGCGGCTATACTCTTGCGGTCCAACCACGAGAGTATTCGCAACCGGTGCAACTTCCACTCTTCAGATAAGTGTGTTGTTGGGAATTCCAAACTCCACAACAACACCACTTCATCTACCAACAGAGTATTCTCAAGCAAAGGATCGAAGCGGTCCAACCACCAGAACCTTTACTTCACAATAACTCACTCAATAAGATAAACTATTTGCCAGCGGTCCAACCACCGTACAAGTAATTTGTCTTACCTACCACGAAGCTCAGTGAAGACTGCTCTTTTTACTCTAACTAACCTCCTTATATACCAAATTCTTATCATAAAACACACTGACGACAACAGTCAAATCCTTAGTTGCTAAAAAGGTATCTTAGTATACATAGTTGCATTTAATTGTATGTGATCTTAGCTTAAGTACGATTTTTACACCTAGATGGCGTTGCTTAATAAATAGCCGTTAATAATAAAAAAATAATAAAAACAATAATTGTACTATAAAAACGAGGCGACGACTTTTATCGTTACAGTTCCTCCCTTCCATCAATTTAAAAGAATGTTCATTTTAGTAACTCCGCTTTTGCGTTTCCACTTTTTGCTATGGTTACGTTATATGTATGGTCATCAACAGTAAATAAAAATTTGACACGTTGGCCTCTCTTTCTGGTACTGCAAATATCTTTAATTTTAGCCCGTAGTTCATTTGGCATGTCTGATATATCGTTCCATCCTTCAGGCAAGGAACGAATTGGTTGTACTGTTGGCGACTTCATTGGACTGTGCTCACTGCTCTCTACTATTTGCTGCATACATTCCTGTTCATTATTGACCGGATGTGCTGATGACTGAGGTGTTGATAGTTTAGTCGATAATGGTGATGAGGGTGATGATGATGATAGATTTTGAGAATGTATCGGGTATTCTTCTACCATGTGTGACGAAAATCGTTCGGGTGTAGCACTGTTTGGAGCAAAATACAGTAAACTAACCTGCGATGTCTTTGAAATTTGTGACCCAACTGACGATAATGCTGACAGATTAAGTGGTGACAATATTGGGGTTGAAAATAATGATATAACGGGCGTAACGATTGGTGAATTATCCGATGAGCTCTGTGATAAACGTCTCATGGGTGTTTGAGTGATGGTGACCAGTCTGGGCTTTGGTGAAACTTCTAACCACGACAATTTGGATGAACTGGGTGAATCGAGGTATTGATTTTCTTTATTATTTGCATCTGCGTCTGCATCGATTTCAGGGTGTTGTTTACCTTTGTCGACCCAGAATCGGTAAATAATTGCTCTTTGGTATCCCATATGACCACAAAAGTTGTGACATCTTTTGTCTTCTATGTCAATGGTGAACCAGCCTCTCCTTTTTCTTGGGGTTGACGATGTTGACGAGCCATCTGATGTGATTGGTGATGGTTGACGGGGACACATAGTTTCATCCAGGTGTCCAAATGAAGTACGGAAGATTTCTTCCATTTCATCAGGAGATGGCATCTCAATATCATCTTCAGGTCGTGGCAACAATTCTTCTTCGCTGCAGTCATTGTTGTCGAACGGTGGAGAATATACATCGTAACTTGATCTTCCAGGCGTTATTGGAACTTCTGGTTCGTCATAAATCGGACTGAACCACGGTTCTTGCTCCTCATTTACCAGAGCCTCAATATTAATTGGATGCGTATTTCCAGGCGAGTATACCACATTGTTACCAGGTGTGGGTGGTATATTTTCTTCAAAATTAGGGGTTACGTTTTCTTCCTGGCAACATCCTTTGCCATTGACTTCTTCTTCGTCCGACGACAGTATGATAACTTCATCGTTTTTATCATCGCATACAGGAACTTTACTTTTATTGGATGAGGTATCTTCTCCTTTTGATGTCGACTGAATCTTCTTACGGCTATTCTCCTTCATCTTTTCAGGCAATTTATCTTTCGTCCTGACTGTTGCTTGAGGTTTTGCTGTGCTCATACGATAGTACGTTGCCGTTTTTCTGGGTTGATTGCTGGTATTTCTTCCTTTACTGGTTGTGGGCATCTCATCATCAATAAATATGGTTTTACGGACCTTAGCCTTCTCTTCTTCCATACGTCTTCGGAACTTCTTGCTGGTGTCATCAAATTTGTCTTCACCGTCCATTTTTCTTTTTATTTCCGTATGTTGTCTAAGGAATAATTGAACACAAAAATATAGAATTAGCAAATAAGAAATACTAATTTATATAAGGTTTAATATCATTTAAATGAGCTGTTCTAACTTCTTTATTTTCTATACTCTGAATTTTTACTATGACAGGGGATAGAAAATATTTAACTGAATACGGGCCTCCAAATTTCGGAGCCAGTTTTGCCGCAAAATTTTCTGTTGCTTTCGACAGTGGGTGCAGTCGAAGCCAAACTAATTCACCAACTTTCGGTTTCCATTTACGTCTTCGTAAGTTGTAATATCGTTTTTGGTTTTCTGCTGATTTACTCAAATTTCTTTTAACAATTTCGAATATGTCTTTCATCTCCTCTTTTCGTCTCGATAAACTTGAACTTTCTACTCCTGTACCAATTGTTACCTCGTCGTACAGTGTTTTTGGTAAACGTGGATCTCTTCCTTGAGTTATAAATGCTGGTGAATATCCTGTTGACTCAGATACGCTCGTGTTTATAGCCAACATAATCTCGGGGAGTAACTCGTCCCATCTATTGTGTTGATCACTAGAGAATTGCGCGATTATTGTCTTGATTGTTCTATTAGCTCGTTCAGTAGGATTTTCCTGCGGCGTGTATGGTGCAGTTAACTGTTGGTGTACGCCTAATTCACTTAGAAAACGCTTAAAATTTCTCGCAGTAAATTGTGTTCCATTATCTGTGATTAGAACTTTAGGGATACCATATCGAGAAAGTATACGTTCACGAAACGCTTTTATTACTCCATCTGATGTAGCTTTGCGCATCGGAACCAATTCACACCATTTAGAGAATTTATCGAAGAAGACCAATAACATAGAATTTCCATGTTTAGACCTGGGCAGAGGACCTACAAAGTCAGCACAAAGGGTGGCCCATGGTTCATCATTTCTCCAACTGGTTTCTGTTGACTAATCTTGTAACGTTGGCAGGACAAACATCGACGAACATAACGACTTATATCTCTCGACATTCCAGGCCAATAGTAACGACTAGCGATTCTATTAATCGTTTTACGTATACCTAAATGTCCAGCAGTGACATGGTCATGATTTTCTTCAAGAACTCTGTTCCTTACTTGAACGGGTACACATAGTTTCCATGCAGTATCATCTCCATCTCTTAACTCTTGTGGAAAATGGCGGTATAGTTGATTGTCCACAATTGCAAAATCGGAATATATCACCGGGTTTTCTTTCACTTTCTTCTTCATTTTCTGGATCCAAACACACTCGTTCGTTTTTACTGATTCACAGTTAGCTAAATTTGCGACTTCTACGGGTTGACGTGATAGTGCGTCAGCGACGACGTTGAGTTTTCCTTTTCTATATTTTACTATAAAGTTGTATTGTTGCAATTCAAGTGCCCACCGGGCTAATCTGCCTGCAGGACTCTCGATGGAATTGAGCCACTTTAGAGCTAGATGATCGGTGATAACTACAAATTTATAACCTTCGATGTAAGCTCGCATTTTACGAATGCCCCATAAAATGGCTAAGCACTCCTTTTCCGTTGCTGAATAGTTTTTTTCCGCACTGTTAAGGTGACGACTAGCATAAGCTATTACTCTCTCTAAACCTTCAAATTATTGGGTTAAAACTGCTCCTAATCCATAATTACTAGCATCAGTTTGTAATGTAAATGTTTTTGTAAAATCCGGACATGCTAAAACAGGTGCTTTCGTAAGTTTGGTTTTTAGTAACTCGAATGATTTTTGTTGATCATCTCCCCATCTCCAGTGTTTGCCTTTCTTTAATAATTGTGTTAACGGTTGCGATATAGTTGCGAAATCTGGTACAAATCTACGATACCACGAAGCAATTCCTAAGAATCTTCTGACTTCTTTAACATTCTTCGGCGCATGTATTTTTGCGATTGCGGATACTTTATCCGGATCAGTTTTTATACCTTCCTCACTCACCACATGACCTAAATATTTGGTCTCACTTTTGAAGAATTTACATTTCTCTACATTAATCTTTAAATTAGCACTTCTCAATCTTCGAAAAACTTCTTTCAGGTTTTTCATATGTTCTTCCAACGATTTTCCGACAACTATAATATCATCAAGATATGCAAAAGCATGGGGTTCCATTTCGGGTCCGATTACACTATCTAATGCCCGCTGAAAAGTTGCTGGCGCGGAGTGAAGTCCGAATGGCATCACTCGCCATTGGTATAAACCTCGACCAGGAACAGCGAAAGCGGTAAACCCTTTACTGCCTTCATCCATTGGAATCTGCCAATATCCGTTTTTCAAATCTAAACAGCTAATATATTTTGCTTCACGTAGTCTGTTCAAAATACTGTCTATACGAGGAAGAGGGTATGCGTCGGGTACTGACCTAGCATTTAATTGTCGAAAATCCGTACATGTTCTCCAGGATCCGTTTTTCTTCTTAACGAGGGTGATTGGAAAGCAATATGGGCTATGTGATGGTTCTATACATCCTTGTGAAATTAATTTGTTGACTTCGGCATCAATTATTTTTTGCATAGCTGGGTTTCTGGGACCGTAGCTAATTTTAACAGGACGATCATCCGTGATGATTATTTTATGCGTTGTAATTGTTGATAGACCACGCATGTTTTGGAATTTCGACAGCTCAGTCTCTAAAAATTTATTGATGATCTCTTGACTTTTTTCATTTAATCTTATATTACCGTCATGTATACGTTCTTCCTTATCTTCATGAGGCGTCTCCTCATTGTTGATTTCATCGACACTCATACACTTTGCATCTATCTTAGTACAATCTAGGGTTAAACCAGCCATTTGTATCGTTGTGTTAAAATTACGCATAAAATCTAATCCAATAATAATATTTTCGCTAGTTTCTGACATCACGAGAAAATTACATCTTTTTGATATTTTTCCTAATTCCACATTAAATTCTACTGCCTTTGATAAAGATCTGGAGGAGCCATCAGCTAACAATACATCGATATCTTCATTTACATATGTTGGATTATTGCTAAGTGTTTTCACAAAATCTTCTTGGATAAAATTTCTACTTGCTCCGGTATCTATGGTTGCTTTGACGATTTTTCCACATATTAGTAACGAGGCGGTTAAACGCGAATCTTCACTTTGTAAGCTAGTTTTAGTATTTGAGAGTTGTGTTTTTGGAGGCTCGACGTCCCTCAATTCCGACGACCTCCTGAAGCATTTCCCGATCGGTTGTTATTAGGGCAACTTGCTGCATAATGTCCAGAGTTTCCACAACGATAACAATTATTTTGTGGACCTGTTGTTGTACTGGATAAGACACGTTGATTTTCTACGCGTGTTTGTGAATGTGTTGAAGGGATGCATTCTAAATCTTCAGCTAATGTTATTAATTCAGCTAAGGATGAAAAATCTTTTCGTTTAATGTACCACTGGTAGTCTGGAAGAGCATTTTGAAATATTCGTTGCAACTTTTGTTCTTCTGATAAGTTGGTATGCCGCATTAAATTTTGAATTGATAAAACATAATTTTTGAAAACTTCTCTCGGACGTTGAACTCTTTTACGGATTTCATCTTCTATTTTCTCAAAATATCTCGCGGGGAGGAAAAATGATAAAAAATCTGATTTGAATGATTTCCATACTTGCCAGTGTCCATTGTTGTTCCTGAACCAAATTAGCGCTCTATCACGTAAAAATTCTGGCATAATTCGTGGGAATTGATTTAAAGGTACGTTATAAATTTCGGCTAACTCTTCTATTCGTTCGATGAATGCTAAAGGCTCTCGTCCACCATCATACGAAAGTCCCCATTTTCTTACATATTCAATTAAATTCGTTTTGATGTCATCTGTGTTACGAGCTGGAATCGACACTGCAGCTGACGGCTGGCTAACTGGATGATTTGTTTCCATTTTAACAAGCGAAGGGGTGGAACCGTTTTCCAAACTAGGTAACATCAGTGAGTTTTGTTCATGATTTCCTTGTATAGTTAATAATCTTTTAGTTTCATCCGCATCATGTTCGGCATTAATAAATTTCGCGAATCGTTTTCTTAGTTCTTCGACCGTACCGACGGTATCTAATTTAAATTCATTTAAGTATGAAAATAATTTGTCACGATTTAACGAATATGCCCAACTTGATTTTAACATTTTTAGATTTATATATTTTTTTGTTCAATTCTTTTATATTTTTTTTTTTTTTAGTTATTTAATTTTCCGTTACTAAAATTTTAGGACGACAGTTATTACAAAAACACACAACACGATTTCACAAAACAACAGATATTTGTATTCTTCTATAAATTACTCAACAATCTCCCGATGCACAGTTCTTTCATAAGTGCTTTCTCTTTATTTTTCCGTTTACTTTCACAGTTCTTGTTACAGTCTTCACTTTTAAACCATTTTTTTTATTTATTCTCTTATTTACTTAGTTCTGTTTTTTCACATATACTTTTCTTATACTCCGCATTTCTCTTCACAACTGATACACTTTATTTCCAGCAACCTATTCTCTCACGGTTCCTTAATTCTTCATTTAACACCACGTTCTCTTGAACTCTCGGTAACAGTTCTCTCTTAATCTCTCGGTAAGGTTCTTCTCGTAATAACAGCACACTCTTAATAACAGCACACTATTAATAACAGCACTCTCTTAATCTCTCAGTAAGGTTATTCTCTTAATAACAGCACACTCTTAATAACAGCTCTCTCTTAATCTCTCAGTCCCTGCTCGGGCGCCATTGTAACGTTGTCTCTGGCTGGGGTATACTCGCCGGTGCCAGTGGTTCATTACAAAAATTTATATTTTGTAGACTGAGAGAAATAAGAACACAACGTTTTCAATGTACGTTATAAACTTTATTCTTATACTTTCGCCTCCGTGGAGTTCCCACGAGCGGTTATACTCTTGCGGTCCAACCACGAGAGTATTCGCAACCGGTGCAACTTCCACTCTTCAGATAAGTGTGTTGTTGGGAATTCCAAACTCCACAACAACACCACTTCATCTACCAACAGAGTATTCTCAAGCAAAGGATCGAAGCGGTCCAACCACCAGAACCTTTACTTCACAATAACTCACTCAATAAGATAAACTATTTGCCAGCGGTCCAACCACCGTAGAAGTAATTTGTCTTACCTACCACGAAGCTCAGTGAAGACTGCTCTTTTTACTCTAACTAACCTCCTTATATACCAAAATCTTAAGGGTGGATTAGCCGACCGTAATGTAATGTAACCTTAACGGAACGGAACAGCTGATCGTTTCTATTGTGTGTAAAGTAGTTAAAGCAGTTATAGTGACAAAATGTAACGTAACTGTAACGTCTGAACCTGTTAAAAACAGAATTTCTTTACGTTTCTACGTGACATTTACTAACGGTGTTGTCAACTTGTGTTTAAGTCTTGTATAAAAAATACTTATTTTGCTCAGAACGCTTAAAAATACTTGCAGTGATCTAAATACATAAATAAAAACAAAACCTTTTAATGTTATGGTAATATTTACTTATTATACAAATTAATTCATACAAGCATTTATAAAATGTATACTAATAATCGGCGAAAGTACTTAAGTTTCAAAATATTAAATTAATATTTTGTATACACAAATTAACTATACTAAGGGCCGTTTTCTCATTAGGTGATTATCTTTTTTCCCAACGAAAAACTGCAGATTAAAGAAATTTGGTTTTCTCAATGTCTCATTTGCTTCTATTCTATCGCAAAGCTAACCCGACCTCATCTGCCAATTATTTATTTATCGTACAGATAAATAAATAACAGCTGACTGCTGTTCATAGTTTTTATGTGTTTGTGTTTTTGTAAACGAAATTAAATAGATTTTATAAAAAAAAGTTTAATAACATTAATTTGATGCAGGATGAACTCAAATAACATGAGTTCCAAGTGAATGCTGAAAGAGTTTATCATGCCAGCCCTAACTACTTGGCAGACATGGAGGATAATGCATTTTTCAAAAGATTTCGGCTGTCGATGGCCACATTAAACAGCTGATTTATGTAAACATGTTGTCACTTGAAGGCAAGGTTCCCACCTTTCACATCTATTTTGAGAGGTATTGCCAACAGAAAATAATGTTTTTTGTCGGTATATTGAGAAAGCCAAAATTGTTAACGGACAGTTTATTGGCCTAATAAATTTATGTCGACATTTAGTAACAGACAGTTTGTCGATACATTGAGAAAACGGGCCTAAGGGTCATTATTACAACTTGCCTTTTTGTTCGAAATAGTAAAAGTTAACTTTAAGCAATATAAAAAGGTAACCTTAAAGTCAACTTTTACTATTACGAACATAAAGGCAAGTTATAATAATGGCCCTTAGTATAAAGTGCACCTTTAAATAAATAAAGACCTTTAATAAATAAAGTCTGTATGACAAGGTAATAAATAATATTTATAATTGTCTCCTAATGGACAATGATGATGAATACATTATGTGTAAATAAATACGGTTTATATGTAAGTACTATTACCAAACAAAGATTAATAATTTTTTTTATATCGCAGAAAAAAATTATGAAATCGCTTGAACAGTATTTAAAACAATTGTGTTGATAACACTTTTAAACGGCTGTTTACAATTTCAATCAGCGACAAGCGCGAAATATTAAAGAAAAACTTAAAATTAAACAAAACGTATTAAATTTGTCTTTATTAAAATGAACGAAGAACAATTGATTTTATTGGTACAGGCCAATGAAAGTTTATACAACAAATATAGTTCCGCCTATATTTTGTTTTGTTTGTTTATGTCAAAAACATATGACACGTTTTTAATGTTCTATAATCGCACTTGAGTGTTACGTTAAGTCAACATTACGGTTACATTACATCAACGGTCGGCTAACCCAGCCTTTATCATAAAACACACTGACGACAACAGTCAAATCCTTAGTTGCTAAAAAGGTATCTTAGTATACATAGTTGCATTTAATTGTATGTGATCTTAGCTTAAGTACGATTTTTACACCTAGATGGCGTTGCTTAATAAATAGCCGTTAATAATAAAAAAATAATAAAAACAATAATTGTACTATAAAAACGAGGCGACGACTTTTATCGTTACACATGTCTGACAGAATTATTGACAGACAGACAGACAGACAGACAGACAGACAGACAGACAGACAGACAGACAGACAGACAGACAGACAGACAGACAGACAGACAGACAGACAGACAGACAGACAGACAGACAGACAGACAGACAGACAGACAGACAGACAGACAGACAGACAGACAGACAGACAGACAGACAGACAGACAGACAGACAGACAGACAGACAGACGGACATGGCTTAATCGACTCCGCTATCTATAAGGATCCAGAATATATATACTTTATAGGGTCGGAAAATTATATTAAGTCTACGTTTCATATAAAATCTGACTAACCGTTCTATAGTTATTAACACTTTTTGCTTTAGGTATTTTGCACGCATCTATTAAAAAATATGAATTTTAAGCCTACAAGATAACCAAACTAGAGCTAATTACGAAATTCTGGAGAACTATAAATTTTGTATGGCCATAGAAAACATGTATACCAAATATTGTCGAACAAAGTTTCAATATTTTTTAACCGGAATTTTTCATTTGGAAAATAATACTTGTAAAAACAAAAACGTGCTTTGTAAAATCGATTTAAACTAAAAGGACAGACGTTTCCTCAATTTTATCTTTAACATAAGAATCATAAATATTTTGACCTTTTGGAATTTGGATTGGTATTTTGCGAATTTAACTCGGAAAATCAAACATTGTATGATTTAATTTTATTTAATCTTACCGTACTTTCTCCAGTATATTTTATGTTTGCTTTATTTGCATTTATTTGTATCAAATTTCTATGAAATTGTTTTCATAGGTTTCTGTTAAGATTTCGCAATAAGTTTTCAAGTAGAAAATGTAAAAAAAGTATATATGTAATGGAATAAAAACTAAACAGCAGCAAGCAAATACAATGATATGAGTTTGAACATAATAACTGACAAAAACTTCTCTTCACTGAACCTTTGTGAAAATGCCGCAGATGAGTAACTAACTATTTCCTGTTAAATACTTGAATGAAACTTCAAACAAAAGCCATCACTTGTCACTGAATCATTGAATGGCAAGCAGCCCCACTAACTGGCATATGAAAATATTTACGTATGAATGAATTTTGAATATGAGCCACATACATATTTTTATATGTACGTATCCTTGCAAATAATACAAAATATTTGTTTACATATGGGCAATTCCACGAACTGACAACCACGACTGAAAGAACACAAACCCCAGATTGCGGCGAAAATTATGCTCCCAATTAGCATTTAGTATGAAATGAATTTGACTCTGATTGTTTTTTTGCTATTATCAAATTGTTTGTTGAAACCGAATATATATTTTATATTTATTTTTTCAGTTTTTGTATACATACATTTACAGAATATATATTGTTTTACTATCCAAAGATTATTTTTATTTAAATACGATGCACGGTGCTTTGTCTCAGACAAAAATAAAAAAAAAAAAATTAGTCTCAAAATATGATAAAATATATATTGTTCGATAGCTAACAACACAACTCAAATAAATTTTTAGAAATTGGTTTTATTTGACTCTCCTAGACTTCACCAGAGGTCGCTAAATTTAGTCAAATTTAAGAAAAAATTAATGAATACAAAAATTAATTGAATTGCTTCAAGAAAATAATTCTCAAAAATTCATTTTTTTAAAATTGAGTTTAAATTTTTATTTTTTAAGTTCTCTAGTATTTTCAAAATTTGGCAGGAGTAAAATTTTTATTAACATTTCGACAAAAACTATTTTTTATCGCTCCAAAAAATAAATTAAAAAAAAAATAGAAAAGTTTGTTGGAATTTAAAAAAAAATCGTATAAAATCGGACATTTTTTATTTTAAAAGGGCCGTGAAATGATTAGTGCCAACTTTTTGCCACAACTTAAAAAAATGCATTTAAAAATAGGTCTAAATTTACAATTTTTACTTAAATTTTATGTATTTTAGAGTAATAATATTAAAGTAATGTTACAAGCTATATGAAATAATATTAATATCTTAAATTCGATTAAAGAAATATTGAAAAGGTTTTATATGGAAGTCATGTTGTGCACCAAACCTTAACCAGAGTGCGCTAAAATTATATAATTTTAAGCAAGATGATTATATACCTACCTGTTTTTGTGACACATGCCTCTCAATACTTTTTTTATGGATTATTTTTGGATTCAAAATCAAGAACAAACAGAAAATTTACAGAGTCTTGCCATTTTGTAATATATTTTAGTGCACTGCATTGCCGACTACTGTATTACCAAAAATCGGAGAACACTACAAGATGAAGTTAATTACTGTGAGTTATGTATTTTGAAGCCATTAATGAGACTTCTGGAACACATAAGATATACATATTGTATACCATCGTGTAGGAAATTGTGTCTTCTTTTCAAAAATGTAAACAATTTTTAAGAACTTAAAAATAGATAGAAAATGGTAACTGATTTTTTAAAAAATTTTAATTTTTAAAATGCAATAAAAGTTATGTTTACGAATCGTTTTTATTGAAATTTAACACTAATATAGACATCTTTGATCAATATGCTAAAGTGAGGAAGAAATTTGTGAATTATTATTGAGAATTCCACAATTCGCAAAAAAACTTTTAAAAAATCTCTGTATAACTAAAGAAAAATGTAAGTTCTAACTTTTGACTTAGATGTTGAAATAATTCTTTTTTCCTAATACTAACAGATTTGTTGGTATATATTTGAAGAAAATTGAGAGAGACTTCGATCAGCTATTAGCAAAAATCCAGACTAAGGTAGATGAAAAACTTGAAATTTTAATTTTTAAATGTGAATATCACGTTAACTATAAGAGATAAATCATTAGCTCAAGTAATATTTTTTTAGCTCTCTTCTTAGATTCTACATATATAAATCGGATGGAGAACAAAAATTTGGCATCTTTTTTAATTTTAATATACCCGAGATACCCCTATTTAAGGTCTTGAGGCTCCGCATCATCTTAGTGTTTAATGTCCAAATTCAAAACTTAAACTCACTCTATAGCCGTGCGAAATTTTATTAACATCCGACTGTTGGTTTAGAAGTTACAGATTTATTTCCACTTTTTTTTCATTTCCACCACTGTGCTCGGGAGGACATTTGTACGGAGGCTAGGTGAAATCATGAACCAATTATAACCAAAACTAGTAGAGTTTGTCCTCGAGTCCAAAGAATGATGTGAACCATCATTTATTAACAAATATACATGGAAAAACGGACAGGCAGATAGATGGAGACGGACAGACTGGCGGACGGACAAATCTGATTCAACCCAAAAAGTTATTGAGTAAATACAAATAAACATACCAAGTTTCATTACAATCTGATCATTTTTACAAAAGTTATAGAATTTTTACAATTAAGGATATATAGCAGGACCAAGAGTCCTTGATGCAATCAAAATAAAAATTAACAGAAAGATTATACACTTCGTGCGTATAACAAATGTAGATTATCATGATTTTTAGATCAGTTATGTAGTCAATATTAAAAATTATATTTTTGGCATATGTGGGAGTTAGACGTGTCCTTGGTCCGATTTTTTCCAAAAATTATATTTTTCTTAACTAAAGTATTTTACCTTACCAAATTTCAAAAGTCTACGACAACTAATTCTATTTTTGTCTCATCGTTATATTGGGACAAAGCACTGTGCGACGGATTGTAAAGGAAAAATATTTAGTTTAGAGGTAAGAAATTAAAAGAAAACATAACGCATCTCACGATTCGCAAATCACCGCATATTTCTACATGTACCTCAAAATTACTTCCGTTTTATGTCACGTACGATATACACTTATTTCGCTCGATATTTTGGACAGTAATGTTTCGAAAGAACTTATTATTATTTTTTTAAATATAGTACCCTCTGAATGGAATATAAAGACCAAATTATTTTTCAGATACTCTTATTTTTGCAAAATCTATTCCACTCTATAGACAAATGTCACGAGCGGTGACATATTGTAAATATATGCATGAGTAAGAAATACATATATAAATGTGTGCAATTTAAGTTGAAAATTAGCAATTGCTTTTCGAATAACTGTGTTTATTTTTTATAACATTTATATACCAAAGTGTATCCAAATATGTTGTTAAATTATAACTTTTTCATAAATTATATTATAATAACTTTAAGGGATATTTTCAAAAACCGCAATTTATTCTTCTACAATATGGTTGTAACTTTTATGTTTTTGAGGAGGGCAATTGTTAATTAATGGAACAATTTTGGAAAATTCCAACACCAAAAAATCACGTAATAATTCACTAAAAATATCAAATTTAAATGCTTAAATGCTATTTCATCTTTCTTATTTACACTTAAAACAAGCTTTTGTTTTAGTTGAAAGTATAGACAAGTTTTTTTAGGGGCAGTATTTACATGCATATATACAGGTCTTTCAAAGATATATAGTAATTACATAAAATTCATTAATTTAAAGAAATGTCGTTTCCACGACGTTTTTTGCCAACCACTTGAATGAAAACCACATCTCAAAATACTTTTTTCTTGTTTGTGTTCCTGATGTTGACTTTGTCTGTTACTGACTTAAATATTTATACCCTACACCACCATAGTGGGGAGGGTATATTGGATTAGTGCTGATGTTTGTAACGAGCAAAAATATTGTCCCAACAACCAATGTATACCAATCTGCTCAGGACCACTTTCTGAGTCGATTAAGCAATGTCCGTCCGTCTCTCCATGTAATCCTTCTAATCAAATTACAGGTCGGAATTTCAGATATAATTCGACAAAATTTGGTACATATTGCCCCGAGGACGAAGTCTATTGATACGATTGCCCTATCTTAAAATAGTTAAGCTCTCATAAATATCTTTGTTATATAGATATCCAAACTAAACTCAGCAGAAATAAGTTTTATATAAGCTGAACTCGCATTTGATTTTGTGATGATTGTTCCATACTTAGTCATAGCTCCCATATAAGGCCCACTTCCGAGACTCACTTTAACTTCAGAACAACTTCTGAAATTCATTCTAACGAGTATAGATTTCTTAAAAATGTTGGTATTCACATAAAATTAAACACAAATAAGTTTCATATATACAGAATACATGCCACGTAATTTTATGGCGATTGGTCCATAATTAGTCATAGCTCCCATATAAAATTTAAAATAAAACTGTACTTATCTTCTCGGTGTAGAGTATCATATGGTCGGGATTGGCTGACTTTACTTTCTTACTTGTTTTGTTATACAGATTTTTGTTCTATTGTGAAAAATATGGTTTTTAATAATTATTTTTTTTTTTTTGTTTTCTCATAAAATATAGATAACATCAAGCACATTGTAAACCGCACATAAAAAAATAATGTCACCACACTTTTGTGTAAATGCACATAATATTATTATAATCAAAGAGCTCAGATAAAAGGAAGGAAATCTTTTTGAAAACTCCTATATCATAAATATCATCAAAGAAGACTGAAAAATCACAAGTGTTTAAATTTTGGTCTTCCGATTTGGTAATATTTGGTAAACACATACTAAAGTATTTTAAATACTTTCATTTTTATTAAATTGAATTAAAAAAAAATCAAGAAAATTCGTATTTTATGAAATCAGATTTGATTGATTTAAGATGCATTTGAAAGATAATTATGTTTCCTTTAAACTGCATATTATGGAAACAAAGGAAATACAAGAAAAGATAAAATCACTGTTTATTGTTGGTGTTTCCTCCAAGCTTTAATATTTTTACTATTTGTTTGCAATTCTTATTCGCAATATAGTTTTAACTGCATATCTTTCCTAAACCCTTTGGCAAAATGCGCATTAGATCAATCTTATCCTCCAAACAAAAAATGTCAGTGAATTTATCCATATATTATTTAAAACTGCATGCAGAAAAAAAATAGAGTTGTGCTCTTTACTGTAACCATTTCAATATTTGTGCATATTTACTGTAACCATTTCAACATTTTTAACAATATTATAGTCACAGTAACTATATATGTGATTGTGGTAGCAATAATATGGTTATTTTACGATTGACATGATTGTATCAACCATATATATGGTTACAGTAAACATGTATCTGTTTGTGACAACCATTTATATGATGAATTATTTTATCATAATATGTTGTTCTCAGATTTTTACAACAATTTCACTTTAAATGTCACTTGAGATATTAATTTTTTAACAAATAAGCAATTACTTGTTGTTGAAGCAATGTATCAATGTTAGTGTAGTCATTTAAAGAAAAATATGCCGTTATACACTATGGACACATCTTACCAAACAAAAAATTTGATTGGATAACACTACAATCATTATTCTGTCACACCTAAAAATTGTGTGTCGATCTTTAATTAATAGAACAAAGCTCCCATATAAGGTCCACTTCTAAAAATTAATTTAACGAGCATAAAACTGTTAAAAGTGTTGGTATTCAAACAAAATTCATCACAAATTAGTTTCATATATACAGAAGACATTCCACGTAATTTTATGGAGATTGGACCATAATTAGTCATAGCTCCCATATAAATTTTAAAAGAAAACTGTTTGTAATCATCCTATTGGTGTAGAATATCATATGGTCGGGCTTGACCGACTACACTTTCATTCTTGTTTTTCTTAAAAAAATAGTTTTTAAAGCTTACTTTGTTGCTATCTTGCTTGTTTTTCCCTAAATTAAAATTAAACTTATTCAAATATACAAATTGTGTATTATGTTTCTCTTTTCTTTTAAAATTCTTACTTTATTGGATTTTACAAATAGCGAATACCAAAGTCTTGCTGGTATTTTGTGAAACATGCATTGCAAAATAAATTAATAAATCTTTTTAAATTTTTATTAAGAGATTACTTGTATAGGAAATTGTAATAATTTTGTTCTTGTTAATACTGGGGCTGTCTTCTCTTTACTGTTTGTTTAACATTCTTATGCAAATTTTTTAAACATTATAATGATTACATGATTCTTACAACATTATAATGATTACAATGTAGATGCTTATAATTAATACTCGTATTGACAAGGAATATGTTGAACGCGTTCGTAAAGAAATTATAATCAATTGAAATTATTTATTTAATTCAGTTAATTTAATCTATATTCATTAAACCTGAAATTGGCTGCAGTTGAAATCATAAGATTCACTGGATTTAAAAGGGGTTCAACTGCTTTCCAATGTTTTACGCTATGGTATATAAATGCCCATAGAATTGCAGTATCCATAAAAATTCAGCACAACTAAGTTTCGTGCAAAGACAAATCACGAGAACAATTTTTTTTTTGGATCGGTCACTATTTAATCATATTCACTGTATAAAGCTCACTTCCGAAAATTACGAAAATAAACACAAATATCTTATATACAGTGATGGACATTACAATAGAATCACTACTAATATTTCATTTAAAACCAGGATTTCTATATTAAATTTTAAAAATTCATTATTTTCACCAGAGAATGTTGTCAGTGTTGTCAATAGCTACAATTACAAATTATTTTATTATTCTTAATAACATTGTTACTCTTAAAATAAAATCATAGGAAACGTAAACTGCTGAATAAATTGCGACAATAAATAGAATCACATTTAAAAAGTAAAATTAATAGATGGCGTTGACTTTTAATTTTTATTTTTTGTTAATAAAAAATATTTTACTATTAATTATAATAAAAAATAATTGAACTTTTGCTATCAATAATAAAATAATTACTGAAAAGTGGGGCGCGCAATGCATTGCACAGAAGAAGAAAGAAAAGCCATGAAAAAATTAAGTAGTTCAGACCGATCTCAGCGTGAAATTGAAAAATTAGTAGAAGGTCCCAAAAATTTGTGTTCAATGCATTGTCCACTCGCAATTCTTCACTTTCCAAAGGATAGCCCTGAAAAACTAGTCCATATGAAGATGATTTAATTGTTATTTTGTCGAAAAGAGACCCTTTTATGTCCGCTAGTGCCATTCGGAAGGAAGTTGGTTGTCAGGTGTCCACAAGAACTATTCAAAGAAGATTGGTGGATGCTGGTCTTCATGGCAGAACATCAAGAAAGGTCCACATGCTCACTTTAAAGCATGTGACAGCAAGAAAGAAATTTGCGAAAGATCACAAGGATTAGTGTGGTCCAGAAAATATAAGGAAGGGCGAAATGAGCTGTGGACGGACGAAACGAAAATTAATTTGATTGGTAGTGATGGTAAGACAATGGTTAGACGTCCAAAAATGCAGAATACCCGATATACCACAAAAACGTTTAAACATGGTGGGGAAAATATTATGATATGGGGATGCTTTTCTTGGTACGCCGTTGGTGCAATTTATTGGAAAAAAGAAAATATGGATTTCATCTAAGAAACTTTGCAAAAATATTTGACATCACCTGGCAGCCAGGTGTGATGATTTACCTGTAATTTGACTTCATATTCTTAATTACCAGCCTCAAATTAGCTTTCACTGAAATTTTCAGTTCTCTATCCCAACTATTTCTCTATAATGTCTGAAAGGGTTAACATCATTCTAAAAATATTAATTCACAGTGGTGTACACTGAAGCGAATGATTTGATGTTCCACTGCAGCCACATATATATACTGTTTGTCAAGATTTACAAAAATTTAAAAACCCAACCAAATCACGGAAGATCAGAGAAAGAAGAGCAGCTGCGTATCGCGAATCACGTCTTCAGGAAAATCGAGCAAGGCCATCTACATCTAGAGACGCAGACACAGAAAGAGAACGCGAATCATATCTTGAAAAAAGCCGCGGAAAGGCTTCTACGACTAAAGCCGCAGAAACGGAAATAGAACGCAAATCACGGCTTCAGCAATTGCGTCGCAGTGCATCTCCATCGAGAGCTGCAGAGACACCCCAACATCATATCGAAAGACTAGAAGCCAATCGCTTGCGAATGTCTCGATCAATAAGGATGATGACAACAGGAATCACTGATTGGCGCAATGAACAAGCTTTGCTTACATTGCAGCATTTTGAAGTTTCCTATTGAGCCGCTTCTAAGTTTTATTTTCAGCGCAACTCCGATTTCCAAAAACTTTCTTCAAAATATCCGAAAGTACAATTCATGCTTTCCAATGACGTTCTACGGGGCAACGAATATCGTAAACTACTTCCGCTTCATGCCCATCTTTAAAGTTAAAGGCCAAATGTACCATAGAATTGGATAATTTCTCCTGGAAATGAAGCTACAGAAACCGAATGCTATCTACGAACATGAATGCGCATTCCGAAATATTCTCAAAAGAATTGTTGGACATCGGCAATGGAAAAATGTCAACGGTGGCAGATTCAAAGGCGAAGACGTACTGATTTCACGCAATCCAATGATTTCCAACGACTTACCATTTGAATTCAAGTGCACAGAGAAAACAGATTCGTGATAGCAACCGAATTTGTTGCCAATCGAATGATTCGGTTGCACACATAGAATTTTTCGGTTCTATCAACAGAAAGTCAGTTGACAAATAAGAATTTCGGTAAAAGCAACCAAACTTTTTTTTACCCCTTTTAAAATGTTGTAGCCATAACTGTAAAATTCGGTCACTAAGGTAGAATCATTCGATTGCCAACAAATTCGGTTGCTATCACGAATCTGTTTTCTCGGTGTTCAGTTTCCGTTTTGTCTTGCCTTTGCTATAACCATTAACAAAGCATAAGGCCAATCGTTGAATGTTGCTGGCTAACATTTGTAAAATTCTTGTTTTTCAAATGGTCAATTGTATGTGGCTTGCTCCCGAGTTGGCACACCAACACTGTATATCCCCTGGCTTTAAGATGAATTCATAAATATAATATCACATTTGCCTGAAGTTCATTCGTTTCTTTTTTTTAGGGCAAAGCATTGCATTGCATTGTACTTAAAGATATCTGCTACAACTATGTCATATGACGTCATCAGTGAAGTCAGGTTGGGGGAGTCCATGCTTTAGTTTTCTCCGACACTGTTAAAATCATGATCGATATGCAATACAAAACAGATGTTTTCTAAGGGCCAGCAACGCGGACCGGTTTCATATATTTAAAAATAAAAATTTTAATACTTTTAATTGTTCTCGCCTTTTGAGAATTACTATATATGATTAATAACCCCTACACGCAAGTTCTTCCATTTTTATTGTTTTCCTCTTTCCTTGACTTATTTGACAATTTAAATCTTGTTGAACAGAAAAATCTATATAAATAAAAATCAAATGTCGTTCGTTGCATCTGTTGAGAGCGGCTGGACCGATTTGGACAATTTTTTTTTTTAAATTTTCGTCATAGTCCAACTTAGGTTTTTGCGGAAATAAAAATTTACTATGCCTACTTTTTTGACTTGTCTAAAATCGGAAAAAATCGATATGGCTATTTTTTTTAAATTTTCGTAGTAATCCAATTTAAATTTTTACTGAAAGATTTATCTACTTTTTTCGATTTATCTACAATCGGAAAATAGCTGCACCGATTTGGCTTTTTTTTTTACATGTACGTAGTAATCCAATTTAAGTTATTAATCGATATATCTAAAATCGCAGAACGCCTGGACCGATTTGGCAAATTTTTCTTACAGAAGGAAAAATTGTCCACTACCACTAATACTGAAATCGATGATGTGATAGCAGCTGAAATTCCTGATGACGTAGAATATCCAGGCTTGCATGCGGTTGTTATCAAAAACATTATTCATGGCCCCTGTGGATCATAAAATATCAATTCTCCTTGTATGGTCGACAGCAAATGTTCGAAGCGATTTCCACGGCCATTAGCAGCAGAAACAATTACTGGAAATAACGTTTGCCCACTCTATCGTCGTCGTTCAACTGCGAACAATGGAAGATCAACAATGGTGAATGTGAGTCAATCCGTATTCGCCACTACTCACCAAAATATTCAATTCAATGATTTGTGGAGCAAATACACAGATGCCATGTATGATGAAACAAATATTCCACTGTGAAATATACAAAAAAATATGCGTACGACAATCTTATGAATGTTGTGAAAGATGGAACTGGAGGTATTTTTTTTTTTGGCAATGATACACTCGCATTGTAGCACGTAGAGCAACTAAGTGGAGCAACTGAATGGAAGGAAGTCGAGCTGCTCATTCAGCACTCAAGCTGTCATTGGATGTGGAAATCAATGGAAATCCAACGTGCAACATATCCAAGAATAGTGCGATGGCCAAAGTTTTTCAGCACTCATCGTTTGGGATGAGTGTACAATGGCGCCTACATATTCTTTTTAGGCATTAAACAAAACGTTGCAAGATTTGCGAAACAATCAAAGCCGGTTTGATGGTGCGATGATTCTGTTGGCAGGTGATTTTCGGCAAACATTGCCAGTGATTCCACGGTTACATGTCAAGCTGCAGAACGATCAATCTGGAGAAGCATTTTCCAAACAATTGCTGGACATTGGCGATGGCAAAATTCAATTTCCCGTCACTTTCTGCCTGTTCACCGAATCAAAATCCGAACTCATCCGAAATGAGTTTCCAAACATTGTACAAAATTACAAAAATCATGATTGGTTGAGTGAACGTGCTATATTGGCTACGAAAAACATTGATGTCGACAAATTGAAGTTTAAGAGTCAAAGTGAATTTGCTGTCGAATTGATAACGTACAAATCTGTGGATTCCATTACTTCCCAAGATGACGAATAACGCCATCGAAGCAACAATACTTAAAGGAAAGTTCAAAGGAGAAGACGTTTTAATACTACGGAACTCAATGCCTTCGACCGACATGCCATTCGATTTACAGCGCTTGCAGTTTCCGGTACGGCTTGCATTCGCAATGACAATTAACAAATTTCAAGGGCAGTCATTGCGTGTTTGCGGCATTAACCTAGAAAATCCATGCATCTGTTCCTGTATCAGAACACCGTCTGACGGGTTAGCTAGTTTTATGTCCATTTTTTGTATTTTTTTTTTTTTTATATTTTAGTTAGATATTATGTAGAATGCTTCAATTCCTGTAAAAGAAGACATTTTTTTATGAAACAAAAATATTTTTATATTTTTCATTAATTTTTTATACATTAGTTTTTGTTACATTCAAAATAATATTCCATTAAATTTTAACAACCGACATAGGGTAGAAATAGAGGCGCACGTATAAATATAAATAAAAATATTTACTCTCTCCCAAATTTTATGGCTGACACATCAACAAATACATAGATTTGCATTTTTTAAATTAACATTTAACATTTTTTCTGTGAATGTAAGTGTACTCATAACAACCCAGCAGTAGTCACTTTATCCCTTAAAGACAGTAATTGTCACTTATGTCTGATCACTTGGTTGACTCTAATTATATATTTTGGGTCATTTGCCACGTATGTGCTCTTTGTAGTGCAGAGCGAAGAGTGTTGGTTACTTGATACATCCCAGGTTATCCAGCGTAAAGACAATTGTCACTTAAGTGTGTCTAAGTAATCTAGAGTGTAGTCACTTTATACGTTTTGTGCAAGTTGTGTTGATATAATTCTCATACAGTTTATTTTTATTTTTGCTTAAGTATACTAATATCCCATGTAACAGCATAAAGTCAATTGTTACTTTAGTGTCTCTTAGTAACCTATGTATAGTGAAGTCACTTTAAACGTTTATTTTGTACTGTACTTTAGAAGGTAGTTATTTTATCCACCAGAATCAATCCTATGATATGTCTTTTTATCTGACTATTTGAGGTCAATTAGCACCCGTAAATGTTAAAATAACTAGTTATGTAGCTAATCAAGTTAACAGTTAGGTAGCTAGTAAGGTAACTGGCGCTTTTTAACCAGCATGTGAATCCAATGTGTTGACTACTTTGGACCAGCTATTCGACAGTCTCATTGTAGTCAAAAAGGGTCAACCGAGCCTCTGCTTAGGACATACACTTGTTAAAATAACCAACACACGAAGGCAAACAATGTAAGTATTTTTGAAGGTGAGATTTAATAATTTATTTAATTTCAAAAACATGTTCATATTCGTTGCATATAATGGCTCATACATGCGTATTAGTTTTTGATTAAGTAATTTGCGGCACCTATTAATAAAAAAAATAACCTACTATCAGATCCTAAAATTTATACCACCAAAATTATTTCACTTAAAATACATTTTCCTACCGTCCGTTTTCCTAAAATTGGAAACAGATTAATACATTTATTTATCATTGTATAGAACAATGTAGTTTTTCAAATTTTTGCTTTAAACACATAATCAGAAAAATGTATACTACAAGTACTTACTAGTAATAATATTTTGCTTAACAAATTATAAAACTGTTAATAAGAATTTAATAAAAGTTAAATGAAGTATAACAAAAAGAAAAGTAATTATAAATGTTATGGTTATAGTTGATATTTTTTTTCGTAGTTATGGAATTTTATGCATATATAATTACGAATATTTTTAGTTTCAGCGAGAAGAATCTAATAATAAAAATTTAATTTAAATGGGATGGTAGTTCCTATATTATGTTTTGTTAACAAAATTGGAATAAATCTTTATAAATTTACTGTATAGAAGAAAACAACAAACATAGTTTAGCATTTCTTTCACTTATTACATCCAGCTAAATTTCAGCAACACAGAAAAAGTTTAGTATATAAATACTTACGATGAATTGATTTCATTGATTTAAATTACTAGTATAAATAATATTTTCCTTCTATTAAGTCTTTCTTATATTTCATCACTAAAATCATAAATATAAATGTAAGCAATTCATTCCAAAAACAAAAATACCCGACGAAACGAATAACATAGCATAATTGTTGGCTTTATTTTCGTTAATTGAAATCCTGGGGCCATAACGGTTATAAGTGATATCAAAAAATTATTTTATAACTGTTATTTGTGACTTTAGAAATAAAAATCAATAAAAAAATTTTAATTTTCAACGTAAAAATAATAGTTCGGATAAAACTCTCCTAAAGCTTGCCGCTGGCCCTATCATTACAATTTATAAAGCACCTTGCATTGCAATTGAATAAATCGTCATTAGTATCAATAAAAATACTGAAAAAAAAGAAGAAGAAAACGAAATGAGTTTTATTTTCTGACGGGAAAAATAAAACTCCTCAAATGAGTTTCATTTTATGACGGAAAAAATAAAACTATCTTTTTAAGAGTTTCAACCGAACTGTTATTTTATCGTTGAAAAATAACTGTTAACTGTGGAGTTGAGATCGTTGTTTTAATATAACAGTATAGGTCTCCGTTGACTCTAGCATAAAGAGTTTTGAGTTTATATTTTCTGGATAACCGTTATTTACGGTTCCTGTTCAAATCTAATTCGAATTGAATTTAAAATATTTTTCTTCATTAAATTTGATTTTGTTTTGCTTTTAATCATTTACACAATGAATTGAAAAAAAAAATAATCTACAGCCTTTTGGTAACAGATTTGTATTGAAGAAAAATTTAATTACTCAATACATTTTTAAATCTGTTTTGTAATAAAATTTAAAAACTAACGAAAACTTAAATGATTAAACAAGTAATTACTTCTATAATGAATTCAATACTTTTGAAGTACTAAGAAATTAAGATAAAATTTAATTAAAATCTGAATACTGAATTAAGACTTTGAACCTTTGATTCTAATATATCACTTGTATTACTAAAAGAATTTCCGACAATAAGTATAATTAATGACCTTTGCAGAATAATATTTCGAAATGCATTTCTAAAAGTTTTATACACTTTATACCAAAAAAAAAGAGAAATGGGTATAATAGGGTGGCCCTTGTAAATGCATCTCAAAACCTCAGAGGGCTAGCGGCACGTCTTAACGCCAACCGACTTATCTAAAATTTATTAAGTTCCACCCTAGTTTATACATAAAGGTGGGTCAAATTGTAAGGAGCCGAACAAATGTACAAAGGCTCATAGCGGTTCCTGTTATATAGGTTCCAAGAACTTTACCAAAAAAAAGGCGATAAAATCCATAAAAAAATACGAAATCGCCCTCTGGCAGTACTTAAAAATAAAAACCCCACGCATACACATTTGGCTAGAGGAAATAAAATTTGCTTTTCCTTGATACTTGAATATTTTGAAAAATCCGGGGGCTCGAATTACATTCATAGATTCTATGGAAAAGTTTCTTGGAATGACCCATAGAATAAGAATTTACCACAAAAAATTTGAGCCACCTTAGTATACATATATATATATATATAAGTCTCTTATTCCTTGTTAAATTCTCCAACTGCCCAATCCAAATCTACTAAAATCAAAATACTCTATATTCGAGGGCCTATATTCAAAACACTCTATTTTCAAAAACACAACTTTTCTGATGACACTTTAAAAGTGGACACTTTTTTAAGCAAATTCTAACTTTAACCATTTTTTTTTTTTTTTTGTAGAGGGTTTTAAGTACAGAAAAATTAATGGCGTAAGATAGAGAAATAACCAAAATGCAAATAAAACACAAAAAAAAATATGTTTCTTATGAAATTCACACCATAGATGAGGTCTCTTTTACTGAACATTTTACCATCAAAAAGTTATTTTCGTGAAAATCAAAGATAGAGGGTTTTGAATATAGGCGAACAAGTAATAAATTATGACATGAACCATGAAAATAACACAGAATATTTTAATATTAATGCAAATGATCTTAAAGGATGTAACAACATACAATTTTTTAAGTTTTATTAAAAACTTACGAAAAAGAAAAAAATATGATTTGCAAAGCAATGGCAAAATTTTGTCCATAAATGCAATTTCCAAATTTGTTCATAAAAAATATGGTTTAAAACTAAAAAAAAAAAAATTTTAAAATAGTAGTGATTTGTATATTTAAAAGCTGTTGGCAAACCAAAGTAAATGCTGCAATGCACAGTGGGGCAGAATCAAAATTTTTTGGAAATAAATCTGGCATTTCTAAACGGCTGCTCCGATCGGTATAAAATTTGACATTGGAATAGCCAAGGAGTATTCGAGTTTAAGTTAATAAAATAGACCCTACAAATGCTCCAAACGCGGCGCTATAGGGGCTCAAAGTAGGGTACCTTCGAGTTGTAAAATTTTTAAACACGTGCCATTTTTTGGATTCCCATCCGATTTCAAAGATTTTTATATTTTTGGAAAGCGCTCGGAAAGGTCTTGAAAAAACATACTTGCGTGTGTTATTTATCTGTTATTATATTCGAAATTTAAAAATTTTGACATACCTTGGTCCGCTTTTTTAAAAATATAGGTTGTACTTTTGAACCGAATTGATTCGAATTTTTTTGTTAGTTAAATTATCAATAATATGCAAAAGATTTCAGGGCAATATCAATTACGAATCCAAAAATAAACGATTTTCAATTTAAAAATTCAAAAAATAGTAAATTTGTGCTGTTTTTTGGGCGAAAAGTTGACATAACTCTTTTTTTATTTAAAAAAAAAAACTTTCTATAAGGACATATAATGATTTTATGTTTTCCTGTAAGACATGTTTACGGAGAACATTTTGGTATAAAACACATGTCATAATTTTTAATTATTGTTGTCCAAACATATTATGATATTTATTATTGTCTGAAATATTAGATTATTATATAATATGGTCAATATTACATCATAATATTTTCCTATTAATCATAATGTGATCACAGACGTGATTATAACTTTATTATAATATGTTTTTAAGTAATCATATTACGATCCAAAGGAATAATATTATGACAAATCATGAAATGAAAAAAATTAAATCATACTAATCATATCATCATTAAAAGTTATTTTTCGGAGCACAAAATTTTATTTTAATAGGTATTAGATTTTGTGTGCTAAATACTCATCTATATATATAGAAAAATGAAATTGTCCATGTATGTAATGGCATCACGTGAGAACGACTGGAGCGATTTGGCTGATTCTTTTTTATTAAAAAATTGGGAAATTTAATTTTTTGATATATTGCCTCCTTTTCACTTCTCATTTTTCTTAATAAGATACATTTTTTGGAGAAACTTGAAGGACTAACATTAGTAACAACTAGTTTTAAATATTATTGATGCATTCACTGAAAACTAAAGAGATTATATAAATAAATCTATAGAGCGAATGAGAATTTACAGACACTCAAACTTTACATGACATAATATAATAAGTTTGCCTATTTATCACTCTTTAATAGTTTGAAAACAAATAATGTTTCAATGAGCCTTACTTAAATTTATAATTGCGATGAACATCAAAATGTTTACTGAATTAAAATAACAATTATTTGCATATGACTATAATATATTGTTACAAAGAACACAGTGACATTGTCGTAACCATGCCGACCATGTTTTTTCTCTGCCTACAGGTACTTTAGTAGTATTAAGCACTTAAACCTTATCAATACTGATAAGAGTTGAATGAAACATTACTTATAAAAATGATGTTGAAAAAATCTTTTCAGAAAATAGATATTATACATTGTATTTCAATGCTGAAAATAGATGCAGGTATACAAAGGGCTATCATTTCAACAGAAATGTCAAATTAAAACTCAGAGTATAATACGTAAAGCAAGAACAATTATTCGGCAAAAATGAATTTTATGAAATCTACATTTTAAAATAATAATAAAATCGTAACAAGTAGATATCACTAACTACAGGTCTTAACATTGATTACTTTCACTTAACCCGGATGGGTAGAAAAATCCTAAAAATAGATCTAGTTTAGAAAAACTCTAACTAGGATCAGGTGAGAGGTATTGCAATTACGTTTTCAATTATAGATAATGTTGGAAAATCAGTAGGTCAAAAGTCGACAATTTTACAATTTCAGAAACTCTGAACATAAATGGCTCTGAAAAATTGGTGGAATGAAAATCCAGAAAATCCTCTTGGGCTCACGTATCTTAAGATGTCCTCCATAAAATAAACTCATCTGGGTAAGTCTACTTAACTGGGCTACAGATATGACTTCATTGTATTTAAGTACTCACTTCAGTAATACGTAACATAAAGTGATTTTTGTGCATTCGTGACAACTTCATCACAACCATGGCAAAGATTTGATGAATTTTTACCATGCTTCAACTACAAATGCAGAAAAGAAACATGGTTGTGGAAAACATAATCTTAGAGCATCATATTACGATAAGATTTATGATTGTAGCCCAAACCTATTATGCTTATTATTAGTATCATAAAGTATCATATTATGATTAAATATAGTCGTAATATCATTGTCATACATAATCGTAATATGTCCTGAAATAAACAGATCATGATCCAAAGTAATCATAAAGTAAACCCAAAGTAACCATATAATGACCTAATGAAATTATTTCATATTGTGATCCAATGAAATCGTATTATGATTTAATTAGAACAAAATAGATATCAAATTGTTGAAAAAACTCTTGTAATTTTCAAAGTCTATTCTAAATGTTTAATATTCAAATGACCATAAATTTAGGTGGTAACAAATTCGTAAAAAAATTTTGGAAAAAATAACATTTCCAAAAAATTCAAAAGTTCAACTTTCGCGTTTTGAAAAAAAAAATACGGTTCAAATCCTAACACATCGACGACATAAATTCCAAAAAACAGCATTTTTTAAATAAAGTTTTCAAGCTGGAAGAAGTAAAAAACTTCCCTTGAGGAAAAAGTGATTTTTTTTTTTTAAATTAGTTATAACTAAAATTTTACCACATAGTTTCTACATAAAGTTTTATGATGCTAGCTCCCTTCGAAATAATTTCAGCGGCAATTTTGGCTTTGAACACATAGTGCAATAGGCAGAAACATATAGCAAACTAGGCAGTATTTATAAAATTCGTTTCGTTGGATTTTCGTTCTTTACGGGCTTTCATAAATTACCAGAATGGAAACTATACTATATCAAAGGACCCATCTTTTGGCGTTGAAATTATTTCTAATGCTTTTCCAAGAAATCGTACCGACATGATAAAACGCTACAGTCATTTATCTGACAACAACAAACGATTCATACAGTTTGGAGTATTTGCTCATAATTTATCCATTGATGAGGAAATGATTCCATATTTTGGTAGGCAATCTTATAATATGTTTATTAAAGGAAAGCCCATTCGTTTTGCATTTCACCAAACGTATATCTTTACAACATAAAACTCTATGGTGGTTCGTCATCAAATTATGGAAAATCCATTGGATTCGGAGATGATACTGTTCTCAGTTTATTTAAAGTTGTAAAATCTCCATCCAGTCACACCTAGTATGTCTTCTAAGCACAAACCCCTTTTTTACTACAGGTAATGTGTTTTCAACAGGAATTGTCCGAAGAAATAAAATCGCTGGGGACCAACTTCCAGAGAAGATCGGACGAATGAGGTTTTGGCCATACGCTGGAGGAAAAACGCACATGTCACTGTTTTGACAAATCACGGCAGCGTGGTTTCAAAATCAACCACCAAACCACTATGATCGCGTAAAGAAAACGCATATTGATGTAAAAATTCCTAGTGCTATTGTGCAATATAACAGGTATATGGGTAGAGTGGATATACATTACAATGCGTTGGCTAACTATAAAATTGCTGTACGATCCAAAAAAATGGTGGTGACCATTGTTTATAAATTAGTTTAACAATATGATGGTAAATGGAAACTGCATGCGTTGGTTTCAATAAAATTGGGAACGAAACCATTGTCGCAACTACTATTTCGTGCGGCTGTTGTAAATGAACTGCTGACTGATATGCCCACCCGAAAGCGAAGAATTTTGACTATCAAGAGACCATTCGTCGCAATTACCAAACCTTAATTAGAATAGAATAGAATAGAATTAAAAAACATATAAAAGTATAAAATTTAATTTTATATGGTGAACATACATTTCTTTTAAAAAAATTTATTAACTTTTTACTTTTCTTCTACGAAAATACGAATTTTATTTATTTTTTTATTATAATGGATTTGTGCAGATGTTTGTAACGCCCAAAAATATTAGTCTAACACCCACAATAAAGTATACCGATCAACTCAGAATCACTTTCCGAGTCGATTAAACGATGTCCGTCCGACCGTCCGTCCGTCTGGCTGGCTGGCTGTCCATGTAAACCTTGTGCGCAGAGTACAGGTCGCATTTTTGAAGATATTTCGATAAAATTTGGTCCATATCATTTTTTCTGCCCAAGGACGAACCTTGTTGAAACTGGCTGAAATCGGTTCATTATTTCACCTAGCCCCCATACAAATGTCCTACCAAAATTGGACTTTATCGGTCATAAATGTTTAATTTATATATGTATCTACACAAGTTTTACTCTAAATAAGTTTTATATACACAGAATTCATGTCATCAAATTTTTTTATGATCGGTCCATAATTAGTCATAGCTCCCATATAAGGCCCACTTCCGAAAATCGCTCACAAATATAAATTATTGAAATTTTATGGTCGGGTATTATATGATCGGGCTTGACCGACCATACTTTCTTACTTGTTGTTAACTAAATTTGTGTGTATTATTCCGAAAACACTAAACATATCAGCCCACTGGTTAGTAAACTTACCATCTCATATCTCAAAAACCAATCGCTCTATTTTCTTCAAACTTAAATTTTATTTTAGTTAGACCTTAAAATCTCCTACGTACAAAGTTTCATTGAAATTGGTTAACGCCTTCGTGTACCGGGCAATAATGGGTTAAGATCCAAACAAAATATGTTTACTTTTAATAGTATTTTGTTCTCACTTTTTCTATAATGCTTTTGTATTAGTGCTTATTTGTGATGTTTGTCTAAGCTATGATATTTTAGTAAGTAAATTTTGAGTGTCTGAAATTCTCAATGTTGAGCGTCTGCTATTCTCAATCGCTCTATAGTTTTATTTGTATAATAACTTTAGCTTTCCTAAAGCGAATAAATTTCAGTGAATTTATCAATAAAATTATAATTGGGAATTTAGTACGTTAAAACTAAAACCAATTAAAATTAAATTTTGTATTCCAAAAAATAAATTTTAATAATAATATGATTACTTTTAATGATAATATTGTTATGTTTCTACCTTTTAAAACTGCGGTTTATTTCATTTAAATAAACCGGATACTTTTGATTGCAAATAAAAGCAGTTTAGTACTTAGTTTGAAAATTTTAACAACTCTTGAATTATTAAAAAAATGTACAAAAATAACAGATTAAATGGTCACTATGTGTTCTACTACACACACACTTTATTTATTCTCACTGCGTCTATCAGGAACTCACTAATGACTGCAACCTCTTTCACTATTTATACACACACCATTTTTCGTGAACCTTCTACAATGATCTTAACGGACAACTAGTATATTCGAATTCTAGAGCTTTCGGTGTTGTATTTTCCTTAACTATGTTAATAATACCCACAGATATGTTAAAGTCCTGCTGTTTGAGAGACATTATGCAACTTTAAAACAGCCGTTAAACCGATATATTTGAATTCAAGTAGAATTTCGTAACAATATGATTTCATTGGATCATAATATGAAATCATTGGATCATAATATTATTACTTTATGTGATACTATGATTGCTTTGGATAATAATATGATTACTTAAGAATATATTATGATCAAGTATGATAATCATATTACGACTATATTGGATCATAATATGATATGTATTTTATAATACTAATAGTGAGCATAATATGTCTGGACCACAATAATAAATCTTATAATAATATGTTGCTCTAAGATTATGTTTCCCACAACCATGTTTTTTCTCTGCGTGTGTAAAAAAAATCCTTCTGTAGGGTACCAACATCCAATGTTTTCATATTGAGGACATATCATCAGTAGACAATTTTTTATATATTGTTACGTCCGTTTATCAAAACTCGTGTGATGAAATGATGTCTGCTGCCTGTTACTTTAATGTTAGCAGACCAAAAATTGTTCAGTTTTACTTGAAAATAAAGAAACAATTAAAATAATGACAACGAGACACCTTTATTTTGCTTTTACTTTGATAATTAAGTATATTATTAGTAAAAGCCATTTAAAGAAAGGTTAAACTCTTATAGCTATTTAATGTTATAAACATTAAGAGAAAGGAAATATGAGAGCCATTTATAAAGACGAACAGAATTTATTTATACCCTTTTCAAGGTTGACATTTTGAACAAAATAAATAATTTTTGGTTTCTCTTTTTATCTTTAAATACCGTTTGCTTTATGTGTATATTGTTTATGTTTGTTTTAAGAAAAATCCTAAACAAATTCATAAAAGGCAATAAATCATTGTTTTGATTAAAATAGTTTAAAGTTCTACTAAGTGACACTAAATGTGTTCAAGAGGAAAAGTCTTTTCAATCTATTTATTTATAATTTTCCTGAAGGTAGCACAACTTTGTATTTCCTTCACTGGCAACAGTGAAGCATCCCAACAAAAACAGTCACTGCCAAGAAGTGAGTTAAAATATTAATATTGTAGAACATAACTGTTTACAGGATAGTATTTAAGCTTATTATTTTAACACGGTAATAATATTTGTTGCATTACTTGAAGGCATTACTTTAATATCACTCGAACTAATTACAAATAATGAACTCAATAATTCAGTGACAGTTAGGAATTATAATAACCGATAACAGTAAAAACAGAATGCGGTCATTCAAATGACTGGAAAATAAGCAATTATAAAACAAATATTAAATTTGTCATTAATCACTTCGTTATTCAGTAATTTAAAGTTATTAAAAAGTTTTTGCTGGACGTATAACCAACTTTTGTAATAACAACATTAGTTTGCACAATTACAATTTAGTTTAATTTATGTAATTTTGGTTAAATACTCATTTGTCATTGAAGTAGATAGAGTTATTTTGTAGGTAATATAAATATTGTGAAACGTTGGCCCTATACACATTCGTACAGATATGTTGAAGGATCATTTATTATCTTTACTTTACGTGCTGTTTTTGTTAATATTAAAGTTTATAAATTTAATTAAGTTATTCTCAAAAATGTTAACACACATAACTAGGAGCATTCATATTTGGCTACGAAATTGTTTAGGTATACGAGAGCCCAAGTTTTACTTTTAGCAAACATTTAATAATAATTAACCATTAATAATGCAATGTGTTTTTAACATATTTTCGCATCAATACTGTATTAATTATGTACATTTTTAGACAAAAAAAATTACTGCATTAATATTTTCATATCATCTAAAAAGTATGCAATATTTGTTTGTGAATAATTATGTTGCCACTAGCCGTATACTTATTTCTATTGCATTTCAAGTATTATAAATCACTCATACGCATACGCAGTAGAGTGAAAATCAGTTGTATTGAAAAAAAATTTGAATTCGATTTTTGAAGGGTGCCGGGTGGAATATTGTGACACTAGGTCTAAAAGATAAGTACTGAAAATTTGAGTCAAATCGGACAACGATTTCGGAACGCGCATCGAGGTCAAAGATCAGATGTATACAAAATTTGACTACTTATATAAAATAAATTTGTTAAACTCCTTAACTTCCTGCATTATGTTACATAAATATGTAGATTTATTGATATTAATGAAAATTACAGTCAAAAAAATATTTTTCAGATTAAACCTATATCTCCTTTGGGTCAAATTGACCCACAAACTGTATTATCGTTAAAATTCGGAAAAAATGCAAATTTTTCATTTTTTGTAAAAATGTTGCTACTAAATAATTATTTTTACAATCGAATGCATAAGAATCGAAATGTGTACGTAATTATCGTTCTAATGACATCTAAAAGATAAAAATTGGTTAAAAAAAGTTATTAAAAATTCCCCAGACCATTATCGTATATCAGGCCACTTGAACAAGAAATGTAGGAACAAAATTAACATATTTTAAGAAATATTAAAATAAAAGCTAATTTTTACTTAAAATATGTCCGTATTTACATTTGTATGAGTTTTTGTCTTTGTAGAATACCGTTAGCCCATTTGCAGGGATGTCCAAAAAAATTTATTTTTTTTAACGGCAGTTTCAAATCTCCATTTTCAAATTTTTAAAAATTTTGAAACAAATTTCAGAATTTTTTGATCATCTCATTGGGACTTATTGAGATCATAATAGAGAATAAAAACATGAAAAAATTGTGTCAGTACCTACGATTTAAATTTTGTGATTTTCGGGAAAAAATATTTGTTTGGCCATAATTTGGCGAATGAGAGCAATTTCCTTACTGTTATGAATTTTAAGCAAAACCTATACAGAATCTTATAACTCAGATAATTTTAAATATACTATGAAAGTTTTACTAAAATCGGAAAACGTTAACCCTTAAACCGTGAAGGTCAAAGGTAAAATTTTTCAATATTTGGAATTTCTAATGTAAAGATGATGAAATCTTATATATTTTTGGGCCGATTTTAATGAAACTTGAGAAAAATATAACATAAAGTGTAAAATATTCAACAACAGTGCAAAAATGGAAATTAACCCTTAAAAGCACTTGGAGTCAAAATGAATCTATATTTGACTGTGGTTTTTTACAATTTATTATTTGAAATTAATGTTGAATTAAAGTTACGTTTAATTTAAATTTATCTGCTGGGTATTTTATAACACGGATATCTATTTGTTGAAATTATGAGCATTAGGGGTAAATTGGTGCATTAACCTACCTATTACTGAAGTTTGGGGATACATTAGCTTTGACATTCTCATAGTATGTCCAAAGGTATTCCTACGTAGCTAAAACTTCCGGGGCTAAAACTGTTCGTTATAACGCCCGTGATCAGTATCGCTACAGTCCGTAGTACCCGCGCGACGGCCTTCCGGTGAGTAGCATTATCCAAAGCATGGAGTATTAGTGTGGTGGCATGCTTTGGATAATGCTACTCACCGGAAGGCCGTCAAACGGATACTACGGACTGTAGCGATACTAATCACGGGCGCTATAAACTGGTTACCAGTGGATTTGATGGTGATACAAATGGCTCTCAAATCTGCTGTGAGGCTAAATGCTGGATGTTCGTGGTCTGGTAAGGACCTTGGACACTCTAGGATACTGAATTACTATGGGCACATACTTGGTAATGTCGATTACTGCATCACAAAACCTTTTTTCGATAGGCATTTCCATATTATGATTCCGAATAGGAATTTATGGCATAGCGGACTCCTTCCCCCTGATAATATCATAAGGATATACACTGATGGCTCTAATAGGGGAAAAAGGTTCGGTGGAGGTTTCTAGATTGAAAACTTTGGGATTAAATCCTTCTTTAGGCTACCTGTACCGCAATTCTGTAACTTTTTAACGACAAAATTTTGTCGTTAAGTAATCAAAATTCGTTACTTAACAATATTTATCCTTAAGAGATATTCCGAATTAAATTTTACCGAATATTTTCGTTAAAAATAGTCGGTAGATAACGAAATTTGTCGGTAGGTTAACGACAAATAAAATGTTCTAGTTAAGCCATAACGATAATTGTTTAGGAATTAGTTTTGTAACATGAATATTCGAAATAAGCTGTTCTTTGAAATTACGATTGGTCAACCTTTTTGTGTTTGTTAGATACGAGCTGATTTGAGTTTTAAACATACAAATTAACATGCCTTAATTATCTTTTTAAGATAAATTTGGATATAGATTATATTGCTTTTAGAAAATAGTATTCGAAGTTTAAAAGCAACTTTTATATGGGGCATTTCTGGAGTGTATAATGCTTTTCCCTATATTCAAATATCCTAGTTAGCAATTTAAATCTTATTTGGCGATGTGATACGAGTATAAACTTATATAAAAGTTAAAAAACCTTTTTTAAGACCATATTCTAAGAAGGAAACTCATCGGAATTTGTCTACTGTCCTTGTAACAACACATATCTAAATGCTGGTGGCAAAGACATATGGATTACACTGGGTTACTTTTATTTTTAGAAAAAAATCTTATTCTTTTGTGTTTTATTTGTATATATAAATGCGATTATTTTTTCACACGACTACGAAATTATCTGTAAACACAAAAAAATAGTCAACATTTTAATAAATAAAAATAAATCTTCAATTTCAAAAATATTTACATTTATATTTTTAACTATATTCGTCGTTAAAATGTATTACCGAGAGAAATCGTTAACTTCAAATAGTGAATATTAAATTCGTTAAAGCAACCGATATTTTTCGTTACTTAACGACATCGGTAGGAAAGTATAAAAAGTTACAGAATTGCGGTACTGACTTCAGTACTGCTCTTCAGGCTGAAATTACTGCCATTAAACGTGCATCCAACTGGCTGAGGTATTATCGAATATCTAGTGATATATGTATATTTACTGACAGCAAGGCTGCAGTTAACGGAATAGCGGGTGACCTCACGACATCTTGATTAACCGAGGAATGCCGGATATCCCTAAATGAGATAGCAAGACATTCTAGGATAACGCTTATATGGGTCCCTGAACACGATGGAAATCAGAGTAATTGTATAGCTGACACTTTGGCCAAAAGGGGTGCGATGATGAGTGAGGAGGCGATCGACCCCTATTCTGGTATTTCCCTTGTTAAATGCAAGATGGCTGTTCAGCAGATACTATATGAGACTGCACAAAACAGATGAACTAATGAACCTTCCTGTGCTACAACGAGGTCGACCTAGCTCGTATATGATGCCAGCAGGACGAATCTACTTGTGGATTACCGTCGTGCGCAAATAAGGCTAATTGTCTCCTTTATTACAGGACACTGTTTAATTGGAGCACACGCTAGAAGAATGGGCCTACGGTACAATGGTTACTGCTGCCATAATGAAGAAGAGGAAGAGACTGTGTATCACCTTTTCTGTCAATGCCCGGCTCTAACAAAGCTGAGGGAACACATCCTCGAATCTCCATTCCTATCATGCGTGGATGAGCTATCAAGGATGAATCTTAGACGAATCTACTCTTTCATCCCGGAATCTGACTGGTTTAACCTGGAGGCAACGGAAGTATTGTAAATACCCTGCTGTCTACCCCTTGGGTATCACAATGGGATCAGATTTGAATGGACCCAAGTGTGCTGCTTGAGGAGCGGCTGCCCATGGAACCTAACCTAACCTAGAGTTTGTTTGGTTAACAGGTCTCTTCATCACCATTGCTTTAATGTTTTTTGCGTAAATAAAAATAATGGCGTGCCTTTTTAAAAATTGTCACTCCTTGTGGTAGTTCAAATTACATAAAAACGCAGATTTTGAGCTCATTTTTCTCCAGAGCAAAATCGTCGATTCACCAGTTGATTCTGCAGCGAAAATTAACACAATTTTTTGAATCCTTAAATAAGTTCCAAAAACCCACAACAGGTTGCACAAATCTCATACAAAAAAATATTTTCGTTTTTTTTAACATGCACGATGAAGAGGCATTTTATGCTTAGGAAAACGGTACAAATATTTCCTTTCTATCACAAACCATTAAGAAGCTTTGCATCCGTTACTAGAGTACACATTGATCAAGAAAAAACGGATTAAGTTTGTACCAAGTACCTACATATAGTCCCTTCACTTCGTATCATTTTACTATTTAGTTCGTAAGTTAAATTTGTCTTATTTGTATAAGCATAAGTTTCCCACATTGTTAAATACTTCATATAATATAATTTTTTTTTTACTTTTAATCGCTTTCCTCATTCTGTTGTTTTTATTTTTATGCTCTTTTCACTAATTTTCGTTTTACTATAAAAGAATAAAGTGAAAAATTTTATTTCTTTGTTTGTATGGTTTAAGTTCTAATTAGTTTTTGTAATTTGTATATACTTAGTTATAAAATAATAAGAGATACAAGAGTAAGAATAGATGACAGTACGTCTATATATACTTCGTAATCTTGGTTAGTGCTTGGTAAGATGCTTGTTGCTGTTAAAAATTGCAATTAGTTCTTAAGTTGACAATCATAGTGGTAAACTAAAGAGATATATATTTGGGTGGCTCCGTTTGTATGGAGGAAAAATGAGGTGTCGATATTCCCATAAAAAAAATTAAAGCTCAGTTTATTGGAGGACGCCATTTGTCAAAACATTTGACATGGCGTAAGTTTTTTTCTGAGCTGGACTAAAGGATAAAAACATCGTTTTAGAGTTTTTATGATTGATTATCGCAAAAGAAATATACGAATATCATGAGAAAGATTTTGGTAAGTCGCATGAATTTGAATTTTTATAAACCTATATTCTTTTCGCTCTTATGTTAGCTTTAAGTCCATGACGATTACAATATGTACATCAAAATAGACGTCATTTCATAAGCATTCCTTAGTTTATAAAACAAACATATTACTTTAACTAAAACAACTTGCAATATTTCGAGCAAAACATGTATCTTGTTTGGCATGATTTCTTAGTGACTAACATTTTTAATGTTTTTATTTATTTTATGAAGATAAAGTATGGAGAAACTCACAAATATCCAGACGAACTAAGCTTAGAATATTCAACGCATGTGTAAAGTCTACTCTGTTGTACGGAAGTGAAATCTGGTTAGTATCGAACTCCATCACGCAAACACTACAGGTATTAACAAGTGTCTCAGAATCATATGCAGAATATTCTGGCCTAACAACATCAGAAATACAGATCCCTGGAACCTCACCAATGAGGAACCCATACTAACGCAAATAAAACACACGCGTTTTTTATTTTGTCCGCAATTAAGTGTCGTGATGCGTGTATTACTCAAAATATGTAGTAGTGTTCTTGTGTCCGCGTCGTGTGTCATTCCAAAATTAAAATCAAGAAAAATAATAATACATTTAAAATTAAATAATATATACTTACATATACCATAAATTAAATAAAACCAAAAATAAATAAAACTCCAAAATTAAAACCAAAATACAATAACAAGACATCAAAACAATTAAAAGACAAAATACCAAAATAAACCGCAAAAATACACTAAAGGGTGGATTAGCCGACCGTAATGTAACCTTAACGGAACGGAACAGCTGATCGTTTCTATTCAAAACAACATAAAAACAATAACCACAGCAAAACAACATACAAACAACAACAAACCCTCTCCCAGAGAACAGTGCTAACACAACATCAATAGTGTTGGCACTACCGGCCGTTTTCTGTCGCAATGACCAGATCAGGGCTTTTATGGCCTCGTTTTGTTAGCGTCATTGTAAAACCATTTCCTCTTCCCAACTTTTCCCCTCCCTAATATATATATATTTTTTTTATGATATTGTTATCATTGCGTTAATTGTTGTTTGACTGCTTGGTGACGAAGGTATAACACTGGTCACTAAACAGTATTCTTAACAACAATTAACTCATTGGTCTTCGATACTATATAAAATAGACAATTTATTTGAATTTTCCTCTTATTGTAATGACAGGCTGCTTCCGACTTGACTTTTGCAACATACGCGGGTTAAGGGCGAATTTTTTCTCTGTGTATGCTCACGTTTGTTTTCATAGGCCGGATGTTTTCGCCTTATGTGAAACGCAGGTATATGAGAATGCTGATCCACAGGATTTTCAGATACCGGGGTATCACTTCCTATCGCTTTTTAATTTCCACCGGGGAATTGCCATGTACATTCGCAATGAAGTTGTGTACCAGTACCAGCAACCATTGGGTACGTATGATGCAGGATTTAACTGTCTATGGGTTAAGTTCAAAATCAGGGCACACTATTTGCACTTCGGGTTTCTCTATAGAAGTCCAAACGCGGGAAGGGATATTACTAAATCTAGCTTCGATGCCCTTTCCGACTCCATATCGAAGATTCTTGAGAGTTGTCCTAACAGTGAAATTGTTGTTGCTGGTGATTTCAATGTTCACAACTCCTCTTGGCTTCGCCATTCGAATCGTACAACCACAGAAGGCCAATATGCTGAGTTATTCGCGGCACACAATCACCTTGCGCAACTTGTGAATGAACCAACACATATCTCATGTGTTGATGGGCACCAACACAACACCCTCGACCTTTTTCTAACTTCACACCCTGAGAAGTATGAAGTAGATGTTTTTGCACCTCTTGGAAATTCGGATCATTGCACCATTTCCGCCTCCTTTTCGCTCTCCGAACTTCGTAACGTTTCACAACCAGCTACGAAACGTTCTACTTTTTTTTACGAAAAGGCTCGTTGGGCTGAGCTCAACGCCTTTTTTTGGCATTTCAATTGGAATTTATGTTTCATGGACAATAATGTCAATGCCATGGCGAAAATGGTCGAAAATATAATTATGAAGGGGATGAAAACTTTCATTCCTACAAAGCAAATTTCGATTAAATCTATGGAAAAGTCCTGGTTTAATCAGAAGTGCAAAACTGCAATCAGATCCAGAGAGGAAGCGTTCAGAATCTGGCGTGGTAATAAAAATGCCGAAACTGAATCGCTGCGCAAAAAGGCGAGATCTTCGTGTGCCAAAGTGCTGAGACGTGAAAAATCTCTTCACGAGCAATGCCTCCGAGCTAAAGTTCTTGCTGCTCCCCGGGGCAGCAAAAGCTTTTGGACATTCGTTAAAAGAATAAAGGATAATGCTAGTTCCTCAATTCCTACTCTTTTAAAGGATGGCCAATCATTCACTGACCCGGTTGATAAAGCTAACCTTTTGGCTGAATTATTTGCAAATAATTCAAATTTACAGGAAAGCAATCAACCACTACCCGAGCTTGAAAGAGTATCAGTAACTATGCCGAATATATTCTTTCGCGCTCGCGCAGTTAAAAGGGTTTTAGCGGATCTCAATACAAGCAAGTCTCCTGGACCGGATGGTATACCAGCACTGGTCTTGAAGCAGTGTTCTTCGACGCTAGACCGTCCGTTAGCAAACCTTTTCAGCATATTATACCGTGCCGGTGAATTTCCTATATGTTGGAAGGTTGCTAATGTAACGCCAATTCCAAAAAAGGGAGAGGCAAACAATCCTGAAAATTATCGCCCAATAGCAATTTGTTCTGCACTTTCCAAAGTTATGGAGAGTATGGTTAACCACCATCTTGTGAAATATCTAGAGTCGAACAATTTACTTAGCGACCGGCAGTACGGCTTTCGTAGAGGACGCTCTACGGGGGACTTGCTTGCCTTCCTATCGGAAAAATGGTGCCGTTCCATCCACCGTTTTGGCGAAAGTAAAGTGGTGGCTCTAGATATTTCTAAGGCGTTCGATAGGGTGTGGCATGGTGCGCTCTTATCGAAACTTATTGCTTTTGGTGTCGGTAATGACTTCTCTCGATTTATATCGAGCTTTCTCAGAGATCGCACTATACGAGTTGTTGTAGATGGGATCTCATCAAATGAGTTCAAGATTAATTCAGGGGTACCGCAAGGCTCCGTTCTTTCTCCTACTCTATTCCTTATTTTTCTGAATGACCTTCTAAGTCAAATTTCCAACCCTATCTATCTTTTGCAGATGACAGCAACATTTGCCATTCATATTCATTCAACTATAGGCCAAGCCTTTCGGAGATTGGGGCAATGAGGCATAACATGAATGATACACTTAACCAAGATCTTGTGACAATCTCTGAATGGGGTTATGCGAACAGAGTCGATTTTAATGCACGTAAGACTCAATGTTGTATGTTAACACATAAACGCACGACAGATCATGTTGCTTCATCTGTTTCTATGGGTGGTGTAAATATTAAGGAATCAGAAGCTCTCGATGTTCTAGGCATGAAAATTCAGTGTGATGTTCGCTGGACAAAACACATTTTTCAAGTGTCGAAAGAAGCATTCAAGTGCCTCGGTTTTCTAAGACGGTGTAAGAAATACTTCACTTCATCTGATCTCCTTACTATTTACACCACTTATATCCGACCCAAAATAGAATACAACTCTCATGTGTGGGCCGGTGCTTCAAAGTCTATTTTGGAGTTACTCGACCGCGTACAGGAGAGGGCGAAGGTGCTTATCGGTGACAGTAGGGTATCCAGCTCTATTGATTCTCTGGAGCATCGTCGTAATGTGGGTTGTGTTTCACTGTTCTATCGATACTATAATGGAATGTGTTCTGATGAAATTAGGGAACTCGTTCCCGAAACCCGTAGTTTCTTACGAAATACGCGTTCATCATCGGGGGCTCATCCATTCGTGGTCGATTGGTCAGTGGATCGCACAACACACTACAGAGAAAATTCGTTTTTTAGCCGTACCGTCCGTATGTGGAATAAGCTTCCTGTCGAAGTATTTCCTGTCCCTTACAATGCAGGAAAATTCAAATCAAATGTCCACAAACACTACTCCCTCTATCCTCCTTCACATAACCTATTTTCCTAGTTCCAACACAATGCATTGCATGAGTAGGGGTCATCCCCTGAGTGCTGGTCCAATTAAAAAAAAAAAAAAAAAAAAAACAACTGCTACAAATCGTATAAGATGGAGATGCTTTGTGGAAGCCATATGCTCCCAGGAAGGGTAATGGAGAAAAAAAAATCATATAGAAATAAATCACACGCCCTTATCTCATGGCGATCGGTTATTAATTGCTCATAGCTTCCAAATAACGCCCACTTCCAAAAAACACAAATTTTAATAGAAAAATGTTTTTGCTCATTTACTTGATCTTTTCTGTTTTTCTTCAAAATTAAATATTTTCAAATTAATACAAATTACTCACCCTTTATTTTGAAATAATTATATGAAATTAAATTGATTATTGCTTAAAATAATAACTGCTTTAAATCAACTAATTATAATTATACGAGCAAATGATTTTGTACAAATTAACAACTAAATGTATTAACTTATATAAACATTCAATAAACCCGCCCATAAAAAATAGATTTGCTATGTATGGATATTTTTTGTTATATAATGCTTAAACTAAGTATGTGCTGAAGAATTTGAGTACAATATATTGATTTACCGACATGGTTTGCTGAGTTATTTTTTAGCTACTAAGGAATAAAATAAGACCCATTCATAGTAAATCAATTGTTTAAGGGCAGATCTATGGAGCGTGTTATTTAACAAAACTTAAACTGTTTTTATTACGTATTTTTGTGTATTTATTATTAATATTTTTATAATGGCACATAAAAAAATAAAAATGAGAGTTTGTAATATAATTTTTTAATTATTAATTATTTTTTATTTTTATTGGTTTAACTAAATATTTGCATTCCAGTTGAATATTTAAATGACCTAGGTTGACAAAGTTATTATGCAATTGATTTCCAATAAAGATTTAGTGTACATTTACTTATACATTTATAATAAAAAATATAAGCTAAGGAGAAACCGAAATCAACAAAAATCAAATAAGTTGGTACATTTTTAGAAATACATAGTATCAAAACTTTTAATATTAAATATTCTTTAATAATTTTTCTCCTGATATAAAACGGAGTCTATAGACGAAACTGATATTAATATAGCCATATGTGCAATTGTTGTGTCATTCAAAATTGAACTTCTTCCGCTTTTTATTTAAAATTTATCAAACTATTCAATAAAATTATTCACGCAGTTGTAAAATATATTAAAAGAATATGAATTTTCATAATAAATTTCAAAAGTTGCATTATATAAACAAAACTCAAAAGTTTATCAGAAAGTTGTCGCACAATCCTAGATATACCAACATATAATATTTGTTGGGTAAACAACGTCAAAGTAATGCTTTATATTTATATAAAAATATGCGCGACAGTTGTTAATGTTATACTACAAATATTTTGTTCATATACATTAAGGTGGCACTCATTTACCACTTTTTCCATTTTCTGCCCAAAATTGGATAAAGTTTAGAGGTTGCACATTTTATTGGAATAACTATTTGCCGACAAGCTAGCCTCACCAAAATATTCTCTACTGTCGAAATATTCGATTTGAATAAAAAGAAGCGATAAACGCCCCTATTTTGTAGTGGGCCGCCCATAATGTTTACTCTCTAAAACTCTCCCTTTATAATTTGGTAGATTTCTTTAGACAAAATTATGAAAGTAGTGTCAGTTTTTTCTTGGCGCTACCATATGAACTTACTTTTTGCAAAAGCACCATTGAATCGCAAGTTATTTGCAAAAAAGTTTTACATGGCATTTAACCTTAGTTTCTTACGAACAACCACATGTTGGAAAAACCTTTATCGGTTCTTATACACGGAAGTTCCACTCTACAAAAGACAATAACACTATTCACAACTTAACAAAAAGGATGACTCAGTAAAAACATTAAAGCAAGTTACTAATACAAACATTTACAAAATATCTTTACAACAGTTAAAAAGCCACACCTCGAGTAATATAATCTATATTCGAAGATTTATTTATTGAAAGTATATTTAGGAAATAAAATAAAAATAAAAATTATATTGCTTCACAATTGTTAACACGAATTATAATAAATTTATATATTATCTATTTTTTTCTATAAGAGAAAACGTAAAAAAACCCAAAAAATATAATCTATTTTAAATGTTCCGAATTGGGATGTGTGTTACTTTTTATGGGAACCAAATAACAGTACACAGAAAAAATTATATAAATAGTAAAAAACAGAACAAACGTTTAGTTTTTCCGAATATTTATTAGGTTTTTTGCACCCTGAATGCCTGTAGTAGAAAACCGAATAAAACGTGCAGCTTTACGTTGAACGTGCAATCAACTTTTTACAACTCAGGTTTTAACTAAGTATATTCGTTTAATTTGCATTCAATTTCTGCATTACTGGACGTAAGCACAAGAATTATTTAAATATTTTTAATATTAACAAAATTTATTCAATATATTTTACACATTATTCATACATAAATAACTATTTCTATAAACTCTCCGAAACCTGCTTTTCTTGAGGAAATTCCCTGCATATGTCATCGACAATTACCTTAAAATCAGATGGTGTTAACATTTTTCCGTATCTGAGTCTTTCTACTCAAATGACAAAAATTAGTATTTTTACATAAAATTGTTATATGTTAATCAGTCGACTATAACAGGTCCTTTAGTGTCTAAAATTCTAAAACATAAACTAAAAAATAAATATTGAACAAAATTAATGACCGAAAACTCACCTTATCAAATTGTTATGACAAAGTTGTTAGTGATTTTGCTCAGACAACTTTGTCTTGACAACAAATGTCATTAATTGTAATGATAAACATTTGTCAAGTATAGATAGGAGGTAAGAGCTGAACGTCGCGTAGTCAACAATAGAATAAGCGTTCAGATCTTGGATATTTGAATGCAACTTTAAAGGGGCGTAGTAAATGCGCCTAGTAGCATTCAGTTTGACTATTTGTAAACATTCCTAGCAGTTAAGCAATTAGTCAATGTATCCCTTATAGACAGTAATCATCACAAATGTCTTATCACTTTACATCCCAGGTAATATAGCGTGAAGACAATTTTTACTTAAGTATCTCTAAGTAATCTGGAGTGCAGACACTTTAAACATTTTGGGAGTAATTCGTTCAAACTGTTTTTTTCAAATTGTGCTGATATAATTCTCATACAGTTACAAGCTATGGTTTATTGGACTGCCTATGATATGTCTTTTTAGCTGAATATTTGAGGTCAATTAGTACATGTTAAAATAAATAGTTATGTAGCTGATCAAGTTACTAGTTAGGTAGCTAGTAAGGTAACTGATGCTATTTAACCAGTATGTGAATCTAATGCGTTGAATACTTTAGACCATCTATTAGACTGTCTCATTGTAGTCAAAAAGGGTCAATTGGCCCCCCTGCTTAGTATATGCATGTTTTAAAATAACTAGTCACATAGCTATTGAAGTAACTAGTTCCCACAATAAATTATGGGTAAAATCACTACATCGGGACTGTCTCTTAGAACTGTTGGGTGCGTTCAGATAATTTAGTTTTTTGTGTGTATTTGGTGATATATATTAATTGAAACTAGCTTGACCCGGTGCGCTTCGCTACCTGTCGTAATAAAAATCGATTCAGCCGTTTAGTAATTATTGTTTAAGAACTAAAGGTACCAATTGTACCAGTTTTTCCCCCTGTTTATCCCTTTCTGGTAAAAGTATTGAAAAAACATATATAGTAAGAATCTATATATGTTCCAAATTTCAATAAAATCGATTTAGTCGTTTAGGAGTGATGCTTAAACAAACCAACAAATAAACAAATTACAAAGACATTTATATATTTAAATGAATTGTATCAAAAATACAACAGTTAACTTTAAGACCAGAGTCGGTAAAAAATTAAACATAAATTGAGAGTATTTTTTTTAGATATTTTCAAGTACTGTTTAACAATAGAAAAAAATAGAAAAATAAAAGTTCATAAAAATGTTTTTATATTTCATTTACCCATAATTATTTAAATTTTATTTATTATAATTTGTTACAAGAAAATTGAGAAATTTGCATATATGATTCAAATCCCTATAAACGCTAAATGATAAATAAAATATAAATGTTAACGACTGTACCTATTATGTGTTAGCTTGAGGTCCGATTTGAAATTGCCGTATTTCGGTGAAATTTAGTAACTGATTATATATATATAAATTTGTTAAAATTCTTGCTAATTTATGAAAAATTATTGCTAATTTATGATTATGTAATTCCAAATTTCTTCTACACTGTTAATTAATTTATATCTGGGGTCTGCACTAAATATTAATAAAAATATATGAACATTATTTTATTATTATTATTTTAGTACCAAAAATTTCAGATCAGCAAAGAATTGGGGAAAATTATATCCCTTGCGTCCTTTTGACAGACTAACATAGTTAGATCGTTTTAGAATTTTATAAGGACCCAGAATATATATACTTTTTGGTATTAAGACTAATATTTCGATAGCTGTGGACATTTGACTAAACGACTTCTCTCGAGATAAGACAATTTTCCAGGATTTTTGTAGTAAATATAAAATTTTAATGCGCATCTTTTGGTCTAATCGCCGCATTTCTATGACTTTTAGAACATAAGATACGCAATCGACAAATCGACCTCTTTCAGGTTTTTCCCCGATTTCAATTTGACAAAACAACATCTCTCAGTGAATACAAAACATTTTTAAAATTTAAGCACATAACTAGTAACTGTCTTTTGGCAAAACAGCCTCTCTCTATTTAGTTCTAGCTCGATTTTAACAATTCTCTTTTGACAAAACAGCTTCTTTCAAAAGAAGTCGTTTTGTCGAAAGCAAATACTAAAAAACTTACCACTTGTCTGACACCAGTATATATATCAATCAGTTGATCGCGAGTGTTCGTTGCGATAAAACGTCTTGTATCGACAGAGGTTATTTTAAAAAATTTTAAATTTAAAAAAGTTAAGTCTTATCTTAACACAAGTGCTTTTAAAACAAGTTAGAGTGCTATATTCGGCTATATATATAACCTTAGCGCCCGGCCGTAGGCCGGCAATGCAAAAAACTTTTCTGAGCGAAGCCAGTTTTTGATACACCCCAGTGGAGGAAACCTTTGCGCTACGCCACAGGCCCTCAATGCAAAAAATGTTTGGTGAGCGAAGAATAATACCATCTTTGTAGTTCAGTATTTCATTGGGAGTTAGATTACATAAGTAAATTGATTCGGATTGGGAATTATTTCATTTCTATTAGGATTTATTTCATTGGGAGTTATTTCGCCGTTTTTGGAAATAATATTTTTAAAATTATGAAACCGCCGATTATTGGGAGTTATTTCATTTTACCCTTTGGTAGTTCTTTCATTTTTCAAGTTTGGGAATTATTTCATTTTTGATGGGACTTAATTCATTGGAAGTTATTTCATTGGCAGTTATTTCATTTGGGAGTTATTTCACGGTACCATTTTAACGTGATTTCTGTGTATTTCAGGCCTACTTTGCTTGATATTTTTCTCTATAACATTATTTACAAGAGTTTTATGGGTATTATTGTGATTATCGGAAGTGGAGCTAATATGGGTGCTATGGTCAAATATGGACCGATATTCACAAAACCCAGTAGTATAATGTTTGGATACAATATATTGATCTGTATACAATTTTAGTTCGATATCCATATATTTAAAATATTTATAGAGGTTAATGTGTTTTTCGGAAGTGGTCCTTATATGGGAGCTATGACCAATTATCGGCCGATCTTCATAAAATTCAACACATCGATTTTCGTATATATGGGAAATATTTATTTGAAATTTTAACCAGATAGAAGCTTTTATAAGAACTTTATAAGTGTTTAAGTAATTTTCGGAAATGGACCTTATGGTCAAATATGAACCGATATTCACACAATCTAGTAGTATCATTTATGAATTAATACTAACGATCTCTGTAAAATTTTAATTCGATAACGATATTTTTCAGACATTTATGATAATTAATGTGTTTTTTTTGAAGTGGGTCCTTATATGGGAGCTATAACCAATTATGGACCGATCTTCATGAAATTCTCTACAGCGATTTTCATATACATGGGGATTATGCAAGTTGAATTTCAGCCTGATACCGATATATATAAGACATTTAAATGATTTTCGGAAGTAAACTTTGTATGGGGGCTATAGTCAAATAGTGGCCGATCCAAAAAAAAAATTGGTCTTGCGATTTCTGTTTGCACGAAACTTAGTTGTGCTGAATTTTGTATGGATACTGCAATTCTATGGGCATTTATATACCATAGCACCATATTTCGGGAAGAAATTTGTATGGGGGCTACGAGAAATTATGGACCGATTCTTTCCATTTTCAACAGAATTTGTCCTTTTGTCATATAAATAATGAGTGCAAAATTTCATGTTATTCTCTGCAATGAATTTACCCAAAGTCCCCAAAATTCATGTGAAAATTATCAAAAGTTTTGGAGGTTGTCGTACATTTTGATCCATAACCCTGGTTCCACCAATTCGATTTTGCTGATTTTCAATAGCAAACTGCTTAGAAAAATTATAAACATTTTGGTATACATTTCATTAATTTTGCTTATGTATTTTGGACGTGAGAGTGTTTTACACAGACAGACAGACAGACGGACAGACAGACGGACATTGCTCAATCGACTTAGAATTTCATAAGGATCAATAATATATATACTTTGTTGGGTCTCAGATGAATATTTCTCAATGTTACACACGGAATGACAAACTTAATAAATAAAAAAAAAAATTGGTCACCAAAATGGACAAACTGAGTATAGGGTTTTACTAACCTTTGGTAGTAGAGTCGAACCTATACTGTCACTATCTTGCGTTTTTTTCACTGTTGCACTGTGTTATCAAGCAAAACCCACTACTCCTTTATCATATGTAAGCGAAAAATCATCGAAGAAGAAGCCTGTGCTTAAACAAAGCATAATATTAGTCTATCACCTTAAGGTCTGCCACTCGACTCAGAATCACTTTCAGAGCCGAAGTAACGATGTCCGTCCGTCCGTCCGTCCGTCCGTCCGTCCGTCCGTCCGTCTGTTTGGTTGGCCAGCCGGCTGGCTATCCACGTAAGCCTTGTGTGCAAACTACAAGTGGCAATTTTGAAAATATTGCTTTATATATTTCTACAGACTTTTGGTATCCAACAATTTAATATTAATAAGTTTTACATAAAAAGAAATCACGCGATCTAATTTCATAGCTCCTATTTAGCCGAAAATCACCATAATAATTACTGATATTTTAAAAGAAATATGTTTTCACTGATTTACTCAGTGTAGGTCATTATTTTTTTTTTGTTCTTGGACCAGCACTCAGGGGATGACCCCTACCCATGCAAAGCATTGAGTTGGAACTAGGTAAAAAGGTTATGGGAGAAAGGATAGAGGTAGTAGTGTTTGTGGACATTTGATTTGAATTTCCCTATATTGACAGGGACATAACTGTTATAACCAATATAATTGTTTATCAAGAATTTTTAAAACATAGTCTCTGAATAACAGTTACAGTATTGTTTTGATTACACTGTGTATCAAATTTCGGGTCATTAAATCTTTCCCGAATGAGACCAACGGAAAGTGATAGTAGAACATTAGTAGACCAAAACCCCCAAAGGGTTTTAAAAAGTTAGCTCGTATTTTAAAGTTATGCGCCTTTAAAGTTCAGCTTTTTTGAGTAAACATTTTTCATATATATTTAATTTTCAAAATTTAATTTTTATTTTTTTTACATAGTTTATACAAAAATGAACTACATTATATAGTTCGAGGTCTTTTCTGCTCTGGTGGATGCTCTGTAGAACCAGAATTTGAAGTAGACAAATTTTGTAGTTCACTTCCTGCGTTTTCTTCTCCTTCATCATCGTAATGCAAGTTCTTGCTCCACCAACAAATTTCCGCTAATACAGCATCGGGAGACTTTTTCCTCGATATCTGCAAAATTTGTGTTAAAATGTATTGGGGAAAAAAAAAATATATGTATATTAAAAATTACCTCATTTCAAATGGCATTGCGATTTGGTGGTACTGTTCACCTTGTTCATCTGATTCGGTCGCACTATTATAACAGGTAACTTCGATTTGATTTCAAAAAATTAAAACATCTTAATACTTTGTTCAGCAATAGTGCTGTAACATTATACTACTTTTGATTACTCAATACTACTCTACACTTTTCGTTTGGGTACTCAATACTATTCGATACTTTTAACGAATTTTTTTAAATTTAAAAACGATATATTTTTCTGCTTTTCGGTAATGTATTAGCAGACATCACTCCTTTTTAGAAATATTTTAGGTTTACAAGATTATATCAATAAATATTTTGAACTTTTTAACTATTATTCCAGTTTTTTTATTTTGATTTCAAAATTGTTTACGCTAAGAGTTGCATTTCTAATATTGATTTGAGTTGTATTTATAGTAGAGATGCATTTTTTGCACCATAACCGTTAAATTTATATAAAAGTATTGAGTAACTACTTTTGAGTATTGAGTACTCAAGCAATATGGCAAATACTCAATACACGATACCCACTACTCAATACTTTTACAGCAATATTCAGCAATTCTCCAAAAATTGGTAATTGCGTATCTAAGTACCAAAAACTATAAAAATAAAGAAATAAATCTGCAAAAAGTGTTAAAATTAATGAATTTTAAGTATATTAGGACTAGAACATTCAACTAAAATTACTTTATATAAATATTGACTTACTTCAATAGATTATTCATAAAATATATATGAAAAATTTTTACTCAAAAAAGCTGAACTTTAAAGGCGAATAACTTTAAAACACGAGCTAACTTTTAAAAACCCTTTGGGGGTTTTGGTATACTAATTATCTACTTTCATTTCCCGTTGGTCTCATTCGGGAAAGATTTTCTTGTTGCACAGTGTTATTGATAATCATTATAAAAGATTTATATTTTTTATGTATTCCATAACCATTATAAGTAACCAAAAGTTTTTGGTAGCATGGACATGGTTTTATTGCGTTTTTAAATAGATAGAGTGATAAATCGGTTCAGAATTTCATAACAATCATGAATATTCATATCTCCAATGCCACGCCTATATTAAAATCAACCATGATTCACATCAATTGAACGAGTTTGTCACCATGTAACTTAATCTTCATTTAATTAATTTCTGTGTATATATAGAGGTAACATCACAAATGATAGTACTATAAGCAATTTATCAGATTATACCAAAGAAAAATAACTTTTGATGATACATTTGCAGGTGCCCGTACATTAAAAATAAATTGTGAACTCAGTTTATTTTTATTTTCTTGCGAAAACAATAAAGTACGTTGTTTTATTTTTTTTATTTTTTTTATTAACCAACTTACAAACTGATGTTAGAGTCGTCAAAAAACTAACCAATTGTAGTAGAGAATGTAAGAAAAGATCAAATCACTAGCGGAGTTCACAACCTTGTGCAAATGGTCTCGCATCATTGTATGATATACATATGTATATTAGAGTGACAATCAGTTGTATGGAAAAAAATTTGAGTTCGATTTTTGAAGAGTGCCGGGTGGAATATTGTGACACTAGGTCTAAAAGATAAGTACTGAAAATTTGAGTCAAATCGGACAACGATTTCGGGACGCGCATCGATGTCAAAGGTCAGATATATGAAAAATTTTACTATTTATATGAAATAAATTTGTAAAACTCCTTAACTTTCTGCATTATGTTACATAAATATGTAGATTTATTTATATTAATGAAAATTACAGTCAAAAAAAATATTTTTCAGATTAAACCTATATCTCCTTTTGGTCAAATTGACCCACAAACTGTATTATCGTTAAAATTCAGAAAAAATGCAAATTTTTCAGTTTTTGTAAAAATTTTGCTACTAAATAATTGTTTTTGCAATCGAATGCATAATAATCGAAATGTGTACGTAATTGTCGTTCTAATAAGATATAAAAGACAAAAATTAGTTAAAAAATGTTAAAGTTATTAAAAATTCCCCAGACCATTAACGTGTCTCAGGCCACTTGCAGAAGAAATGTAGGAACAAAATTAACATATTTTAAGAAATATTAAAATAAAAGCTAATTTTTACTTAAAATATATCCGTATTTACATTTGTATGAGTTTTTGTCTTTGTAGAATACCGTTAACCTATTCGCAGAGATGGCCAACAAAATTTATTTTTTTTAACGGCAGTTTCAAATCTCCATTTTCAAATTATTAAAAATTTTGTTAAACAAATTTCCAAATTTTTTGATCATCACATTGGGATTTATTGAGATCATAATAGAGAATAAAAATATGAAAAAATTATGTCAATACCTCTTACAGTTTTTTCGTACCTACGTCTTAAATTTTGTGATTTTCGGGAAAAAAATTTTTTTTGGCCATATTTTGGCGAATGTGAGCAATTTCCTTACTGTTACTAATTTTAAGTAAAACCTATACAGAATCTTATAACTCAGATAATTTTAGATATACTATGAAAGTTTTACTAAAATCGGAAAACGTTAACCCTTAAACCGTGAAGGTCAAAGGTAAAATTTTTCAATATTTGGAATTTCTAATGTAAAGATGCCGAAATGATATATATTTTTGCGCCGATTCTAATGAAACTTGAGAAAAATATAACATAAAGTCTAAAATATACAATAACAGTGCAAAAATGGAAAGTAATCCTTAATATAATTTGGGGTCCAAACTTTTAAAATCGCGAAAACCACAGACAAATATAGAGTCATTTTGACCCCAAGTGCTTTTAAGGGTTAATTTCCATTTTTGCACTGTTATTGTATATTCTAGACCTTAAGGTATATTTTGCGCAAGTTTCATTAAAATTTGTTCAAAATTTTTAATATTTCGCTATATTTCATTTAGAAATTTCAAATATTGCTAAATTTTACCTTTGACCTTCACGGTTTAAGGGTTAACGTTTTCCGATGTTAGTAAAACTTTCATAGTATATCTAAAATTAACTGAGTTATAAAATTCTGTATAGTTTTTACTTAAAATTCGTAACAGTAAGAAAATTGCTCTCATTCGCCAAATTATGACCAAAAAAATATTTTTTCCCGAAAATCACAAAATTTAAATCGTAGGTACGAAAAAACTGTAAGAGGTATTGACATAATTTTTTCAAATTTTTATTCTCTATTATGATCTTAATAAATCCCAATGTGATGATCAAAAAATTTGGAAATTTGTTTAAGAAAATTTTTAAAAATTTGAAAATGGAGGTTTGAAACTGCCGTTAAAAAAAATTAATTTTTTTGGCCATCCCTGCGAATAGGTTAACGGTATTCTACAAAGACAAAAACTCATACAAATGTAAATACGGATATATTTTAAGTAAAAATTAGCTTTTATTTTAATATTTCTTAAAATATGTTAATTTTGTTCCTACATTTCTTCTGCAAGTGGCCTGAGACACGTTAATGGTCTGGGGAATTTTTAATAACTTTAAAATTTTTTAATCAATTTTTATATTTTATATCTCATTAGAATGACAATTACGTACACATTTCGATTCTTATGCATTCGATTGCAAAAATGATTATTTAGTAGCAAAATTTTTACAAAAACTGAAAAATTTGCATTTTTTCTGAATTTTAACGATAATACAGTTTGTGGGTCAATTTGACCCAAAGGAGATATAGGTTTAATCTGAAAAATATTTTTTTGACTGTAATTTTCATTAATATAAATAAATCTACATATTTATGTAACATAATGCAGAAAGTTAAGGAGTTTTACAAATTTATTTCATATAAATAGTAAAATTTTACATATATCTGACCTTTGACCTCGATGCGCGTCCCGAAATCGTTGTCCGAGTTGGCTCAAATTTTCAGTACTTATCTTTTAGACCTAGCGTCACAATATTCCACCCGGCACTCTTTGAAATCTAAAAAAAAAAATCGGCTGTCACCCTAATGTATATGCATTGCATTTTTACTTTACACTAACAAAATATACAGAAATACACTATTGCCACACCACCCTCTATAGTTTAATTAGTATAATATATTTAGCTACATATACCCGACACCAACATAGTGGGGAGGGTAAAATGTGTTTGTTCAGATATTTGTAAGGCCCAAAAATATTAGTCTATAAGCCACCTTAAATTATACCGATCGACTCGAAATCATTTTCTGAGTCGATATTTTGATCATATTTGGTTCATACATTTGCTTCAGCCGAAGGACAAATTTTTTTGAAACTGGCTGAAATCGGTTCATTATTTGACCTAGCCCCCATACAAATATCTTCCTGAAATTGGACTTTATCCATCATAACTTTCCCTCCAAATAAGTTTTATATACACTGAAGTCACGTCACGAAATTTTTGTTTTTGCAAACCATATTCAACTCTTTATTTTGTTCAGTGCACACATATAACAAAAACTGAAAAAATAAAGTGCTCATGCACATTCGTAGTTGCCTCGTTGAGTGGACAATGACTACTAAAATGTAAGAGCATAAGAATATGTGTGATTTGATTTTGCACAATCATGCTATGGTCTGCGCACCATTGATTCAAACATATGTTGCATATACTCGCGAAGATGTCTGTATTCGAAAACAAATTATTCCAACTATTAATATTTTCTAAATGTTCCCATTGAAACCTGGGCTAGCCAAAAAACACATAGACCATTGCACAGTTGTTTAGAAACATTTTGTTTTGAAATCATTAGGTAACGAAATTTCACAAGGTTGGAGCTCAGGTATTTTCGAGTTCATTTCCTGTTGCTCAGCTTCATAGGCCTTGAGGCTGAACTCCTGTAAATGAACTCGAAAACACCTGAGCTTCGACCTTGTGAAATTTCGTTGCGATGTCTCCAATTGTTGCCGAGATACCCAATGATTTCAAAACAAACAAAAAACGTATCTAAATGTAATAATTTATATAATATCGAAAGTTAGGCAATTGGATATCTGTGAAATACCCTTAAAAAGGATGGAGTTATAATATACAGTTTTAAGACATACTTTCTCCGATTTGGTTTACTACTATATCATGACCTGTTCAAATTTTTCATTTGATTCAATTTACAAAAAACAAAACAAATTGCCTTCTTCATCCTAGTATTTTATTACTGCAAACTTTTAATTTAAAGATTTTTATTCGAATTATTGCTGTTTTTCCCCTTGTATTGAATTCTATTTTATTAAATAAAGTCATTGGTTTATGTTTTCCTTTTTTACACTAACAGTACGTAGAGTATTGATAAAGTACTTGTTTATTTTTTAGTTTTTACACTATCAATACGTAGAGTATTGATACATATTGAACATTTTTTCAGTTGAAATAAACAACAACTTTCATTTAAAATAACACAAAACACCATCACTCTTGTTTAAGGAAAAATAAAATATCGTTAAATAACAAAATATTTATTATAGTCCTATCGTTATTAGAAAAGTTTTAATAAAATAAATATGAATCTTTTAGTTGGTTTTTATTGAAATTTGTTTTTATTTATTTAAGGAATATTACTTATTTGTGGATAAGTTTGTTTTTTTATTTTTTTCAGCAATATGTCAACAGAATAACAGTATACTAAAAATGTTTCCAAATGCTAAGTTAGTTCTTTAAAAGAAATATTCATATTAAAGCAAAAGCTTTTACAACGACTAAAATTGTATTTTTCATTTAAGTTATATATTTATTTATAAATATAAAAATACCAAAAAATCATGAAAACTATTTTCTAAAATTTAAACAAAAATTTTATTTTTGCCCATATTTGTTATGAAATAAAATACTGGTAACAATAAAAATAAAAGACTTTATGAACTAATAATCTTAAATACTAAAATAAAGTGAACAAATGAATGTCTCCCCTTACGAATGTATTTATGTAAAAATAGTTGTCTGCCTAGACTATATAGGTAAAACAAGTTAAAGTACCATAATCGGCTATGCCGAATCTTAAATACCCTTCACCTAAATATGATGAGAGACGTAGAAGTTACATTGTTAGAAAAACTAATTTACGCAGAAGATATTTTATTCCAAATGTAAAATATGTTATCTAATTCAGCAATTTATAATTGATATAAATACATATTCTTACTATTTTCAACAGAGTTTGTCCTCTTTCCTACTATTACGTATGACATTTAACATTTGTATACTTACTAAATGGTTAACATTACCCGATTGGGTCACATTTTTCTTATGCACCACAAGTGAAGAAAATTAGTTCTGATTCAATTTTGCATATTGAAGGCCTATATTAAAAACCCTCTAGCTTTGATTTTCACGAAAGTGACTTTTTGATGGTAAAATGTTCAGTAAAACATCCCTCATCCCTGAATTTCATAATAAACATTTTTTTTGTTTGCTGTTTTATTTGTGTTTTTGTTATTTATCTATCTTACACAATTAAGTTTTCTGAATGTAAATATGTAATTAATTTTCATAAATTTTTTTGGAATACTTTCTTCTTGCAATACATTTTTTGAATGTTGAACATGAATTTGACATTTTTTAATCGTTTATCAAAATAGTGAAAGCCGATTCTGAAATAAATTACCATGAAAATATTTTACTTTTTATACCCTTCACCATGAGTGGCAAGGGTATATATAAGTTTGTCATACCGTTTGTAATTTCTACATTTTTCATTTGCGACCATACAAAGTATATATATTCTGGATCGTTATAGATAGCGAAGTCGATACAGCCATGTCCGTATGTCCATCTGTCCGTTTGTCCTTCTGTATGTTGAAATCAACAACCCCAAATAACTAACATACATGATTCATACATTAATATAACGGGTATACTTCCGGCTCAGTTGCTATTTAAAATCGAGAAAATCGGCCCACAAATGGCTGAGATATAAGGAAAAACTATAGTGGGATTTGGAACTTTTCTTAAGGATTCAAAAAATGTTAGTTGTATTAAGATTTTTGGTGCAGAATCGGCTGGTGAAATCATATTTCTAATATATTCAACCGTTTTTGCTCTACAAAAAAATGTCCTCAAAATCCGCGTCTTTAGGTGCATTGAACCACCAAAAGGATTGAAAATTTTAAAAAAAAGGACGCCACTATTTTTATGATAAACTTATGTATACCTTCATTCACCACTTATGGTGCTGAAGTGTATAAAAAGTCGATAAAATGTGTCTGCAAAGATATTTAGTTTCGGAAATATTATTATTATATATGTATGAAAGTATTTTTTAGAAAATAAATATATTTTGCTTGCTTGGTTTATTTTGTATCAATAAAATAATAATATTTGACAATAGAAGTTAATAATAAACACATGTATTTACATATGTAAATTTTTACATCTCAGTACATATATAGGTATATTAGAGTTTATTTTTAAAAGATAATACTAACCGGAATAGGCTGAATACCAGTATTTCCTTTTATAACACAGACATAGTAATGTTTTCAACATTTATCATAGGTATTTACATATGTTTATTCTCCATTTAATATTAACTCAAAATGTACAAAATTAACTTATTCAGGGAGAACAATATTCTTAATTGAATATGGAAGGGATCGTTTTGAGCTAAATACTCCAATCATTACAAAGTGTCTGCCGGAAATGGTTATCGACAACATCAGCTGATTTGGTATGTATGTTTTCTCCACCATGATTAAGTTCTTTTCCACATTAAATACCTTTCTTTCAAATACATAGTATATCTTCCTTTATTATTTGTTTTTTTTTTTTGCGTTTCTCGCCTTTTATTATTGCAAAGCAAAATGTGTTTATCTACATTTATTACACTCATAAAACGTGTTATAAAACAACTTTTATGTATATGTCAGTGTTTTAATTTATGACAACAATTAAAATTCTTATTCTCTAATAAAATGGTCCTACATATGTAAATTGTAAAGAAGAGGAACAAAAATTTAATTTATACCATGTTAGACAATAGTCAAGGATACTTGAACGAATAAATGGTGAATTTTTTAGAAAATAAAAAAAAATCTAAAGGTGTTGATGAAGTTATAAAGGAGAAATTATATGTAGTATGTATGTACATTTAAATACATGGAAATTCATTGGCATATGTATGTGTAATAGGGTGGCCATTATTTAGCAATTTTTGGGTATTCAATGCTCCCAAGATCTAAAATTGTTCTTCGTCATCTAAAAACCATATGCTGAAAATTTTAGTAACGTTTAGAGGTTGCACATTTTATTTGAAGTTTCGGATTATGGCTCAAAGTAGCAAAGACAATAAAAAAAATTAAAGCTACCTTTACAATGATGCAGTACTCCTGCACTGTGGGAAAAATTACCAATCTAGCTTATAAAAAATATATATTTTTTTTTTTTTTTAAATTTATAAACCTATAGCATACAACAATTCTATGATAGTTGCTACTAAAAACTGCATTAAACATTTTTCGATTGATATATTAATTATGAAAATACAGGGACGTAAATATATGCAATGAATAAGTAGTACGTTCATGAGCGATTTTGGTGTCACGTTTCACCCAATGTATTATGAAAAGTTTAATTGCGCTATTAAATCTACATTTTTTACCTAATGAAGTAAGCCTGGACAAAAACTTGGCTGCCATAAAGTAGAATTTTAAGCAATTGTTAAATCCTAGCTCTGGCACCAATATTTTTCTACGAATCCTGGCACTATTTATATTTGAAAAACGATAAATTTCTTGTATAATGTGTTTAATTTCTTATATAATCATATTGTTAGGGATACTCTATTAACCATTAGGGATACTATGGCTTATGGTTACGCAACTAATACCGATTCCTTTAAAGAAAGTACAGAAAAGACATCAAAATTGTACGTGGATTTATACTCCTGGTATAATATGCCATCAACCGTCCATACAATTTGAATACATGGGACTGATATTATAAAATACGTGTGCTTGCCAATAGGAATGCTCTCAGAAGAAGCAATGGAATCCAGAAATAAAGATTTCCGTAATTACCGGGAATTCCACACTCTCGAAAAATGACGAGTCAGAAAACTATGCAAGATTTACTTAATACGTTGCTTTATTCATCGGACCCTTATATATCACCACTGTCAAAAACATCTTCCATCAACTATCGAGCCTTGGAGCCTCTTTCAAACGAAATTCTAAAGCAGCTTTGTGACCCGATGATTCCCAAACAATGCGAAGAAGCTCAGGATTCAGGCTCTGAAAGCGAATAATTTCTAATAATATGTTGTTGATCTTTAAATAAATATAAATAAAAATAATAATAATTGGATTGAATCTAATTTGTTTCATTCATAATATAAACTTTAATGTTGTTTTCTCAATTGTTTATTTATTTTTTTTTGTTACAAATGAAATAAAATGATTTTTTTCTAAATAAAATACGAAAAGTTAATTTCTTTAAGTTTAACACATCTTCATATGTGATGACAGTAACTTCTCCTTTTGATATATTTTATTCCAAAAAGCTATTGCTATGATTTAATGAATATATAAAAAGATTTTTTTGTTGAATTTTTTTTTACCAAAAAATTTTGATTTATTTTGTTTAACTTTAATATCAAGCTTTTCGAAACTACAACTTATTTGAAATGTTAATACATATATCAATAGCGACCACTATCGGTAAATGATTAAATCTATAAAATTATATTAATGCAACATAGAGCAATACTTTCGGACATTTTCCATACAAATTTTAAAAAGCTACTAAATTTCTGTGAAAAATTGTAATTTCCACTAAAACCTTCCTTTTTGGTGCACCCTGTAATAATACAGGGTCTCTACAAATACAATATGTTTAAAGGTCTATTAGCTACAATCGCTTCATACATTTCCTACTCCTCAGATCAATAGTTTAAAAGATACGATTTTTTATACGCTTGATTTGTGATTTTTCCCACTGTGTCCTGTCTGTAGTAAATTATATTTCTTTCTCTTTTGTATTTATTATGATTTAAGATATGTATATCTCTATTTATTCCACTCCAGAGTATTAAAATGTTATCATAAACATGACTTATGTTAATGATTAAAATACAAATTTTGTCAATAAAATTAAAAATCATAGAGAAAATATACATAGAGCGGAAACTAGAAAAAAACTGAAACAAAAAAATTACTCAAAAAAGTTACACATACGAGTGTTGTTTTTGTTTTCACATAGTTTTTTTAATAATACATTCTCAGCACTTAGGTTTTTGACAACTGAGTTAGGTCTTTGACAGGAGAGTTTCCGCTCTATGTTTATTTTCTCTATGTTAAAAATATTTACTGCCTGTTTCTCTAAATGCGAACGAACGTTTTCTTTCGTATTTTAAATTGAAAACAACAAATAAATTTTAATTTTTTTGTTGTTTTCAATATAAAACACGAAAGAAAATGTTCGTTCGCATTTAGAGAAACAGACAGTTAGAAAACATATTGGGTGTATGTCTAAGAATTGCGGGATTAACAATAGATGGCGTATTTTTTGAATGCGTCTTTTTCAATAACTATTATGTAATTTTGAAGAGTACATATCTGTCATTTATTCTCACTTAAGTAGTTATTAAACATTATAGTGTAAACAACAATTTTTTTTTTTTTTTTTGCTTCGAAAATATCGAATTTTGTGCCAACAAAGCGTCATATGCGGGAGGTTTTTCTATATACTTCTTTAATTTAATAAAAAGTGACGCTGAAGCACACAAATTGCTTACCGAAGCTTATGGTGAATGTGTTCCATTGGTTTCAACATGAGAGCGATAGTTTGTGCGATTCACAAGTGGTGATTCTGACACTGAAGACAAAGATCGCCCAGGCCAGCCCAAAGAAGTCTCAAGACCAAAAATTGGAGGCATTACTTCATGAAGATTGTTGTAAAACTCAACAAGAGCCTGTAAAATCATTGGGAACGTTTGCTAGCATCAGGATTCATCCAAAAGCAAGGAAATTGAACGCTTTAAAAGAAAATTTCGCCGAAAAATTACTTGCGATGAAAAATTAATCCATTACGATAACCCGGCCAACCAGCCGAATCGACAACAAAGACAAATATCGATACTCTGTATTTGGTGGAACCAAAAGGGTTCTATTTATTATCAGGTGCTGAATTCTTGTCAGACCATCCCAGGAACCTGTATCGAATGTAACATATTCGTTTGAAGCGAGCATTGACCGAAAAATGTGTATGCGGCCAGACATGAAACCGTAATATTCCACCATGACAACCCTTGGCAACTTGTGGCAATACCTATTAAAAAGTATTAAGAATGGACAGCTTGGGAAGTTTTTCCTCACCTGCTTTATAGTCTAGTACGTACCCCATCCGACTACTATTTGTTTCAAACGATGCAAAACGCTCTCTCTGGGATACTCTTCACTTTGAACAGAGTATCCGATATTGGCCTGATTCGTTCCTGGCCTCAAAAGATGACCAGTTATTTTGTCTCGGAAAGAAAGATGGGTAAACTTCATATCTAACAATGGCCAATATTTTGAATAAATTTATATTGTACAAATGTTTCAAAATAAAAGCTTAACATTTTGACATATAACCAAAACTTAACAAAATTATCGAGAAAAATTATAAGTATTTCCAAACTGTATGGACTCCAATAACACAGATTTGCTATATGAGAACCCCTGAATATTTTTGGTGTAGCATAGTGTAATCTATATATATAAAACACAAAAAATGTTTCTACCTATGTCCGTTATAGACTCTGAAGCTATCCAACCGATTACCTCCAAACTGGTATCATTGGAAAGGAAATTTTCTGTGGATGGTTTTAGACACCTTAAACAATGCATTAGGTCCATTCGTGAACCGGAATTTTGAAATTTGTTTATCTTGAAATTTTGTATGTAAACACCTCTCCCGATGAGTACATCCACTAAGGGGGTAAAAATGGGTAAAATCGGTATCTCTATATCTCCGGAACTGATAAAGCTAGCACCAAAAATCCAACTTAATCTAAATTTATACAAGAAATAAGTGGACAGGTGTGTGGTACGTTTTGTACTTTTAAGGGGATAAAATGGGCGAAACTCGAGTTTTAATACTTTTTTGTATCCCATATCCCAGAAATTAAATTTAAATGAAATTGCAGTCATTCTTAAAAAATTTCAAATGGATTCTGGCACTATTTTGAAATTTGAACGTACTTATTTTTGGTACTTTTTTTTTGCAAAACTATTTTTTATGTACATTAATGTGGTAAAATAAATGCTTTTAATAAAACCCTCCCATTAATAAAGATTTAGATTTATTTTAGTAGCACACGCCGGGTATCTGCTAGTAGTGTATAAATTTGTGGTTCAAAAGTATTTCATTGCTTTTTTGTTACATAAATATCAAAACATGTATGCAACCTGATTTTATGTGAACAAGCTTTATTAGTATTTATTAGAATAGAAAAAAATAGTATTTTTTAATCGCACTTATAAATTTTCTTAGTACTTGTGATTAATATAACAATTTAATCGCATAGTTAAACCTAATACAAAATGTTAACGAAACCTTATATAATTTCCACATTTAAGTTTATTTTGACTTAACTGTACCGAGCTGTATCGAAATTTTACTACAAAATTTAAACTACCTAACAAACTTTTCGATCAATAACCCAACAATAGTGATGAATCTAAACAATGATTTTATTTCGACAGAAAAACAAAGGGTTGGATATTTCCTTCCATGAACACGATAGACTCAAAACTACACACATATCCTTACAGATAATAAAATATACTCGCCCATGGGTAAGTTGACGCTCTAATAATTTTCTTCAAAATTATTTTATACCATTTAATACAACAACAATAAAAACTAAAAAAAAAAAACGAAAAAGTTAAAAATTATACAAAAAGAGGGTATTCAAGTGCAAATAAAGTTTTTATCCACATCCAAACAAATATTTTTCATACACACATCAAATATTTTGTTTCAACATCGCAACAACGATAAGTATCGTGTCTTATGTAAAAAATGTGGATGAATAAAAACACTACTAAAATTGAAGCCAATATTATATAAATTAAACTTCATTTAATAGAATTTACCATTTCAGGTCAGAATTGTTTCCAAGTTTTCATAACATTTCAATTATTTACATATTTTACTCCACTAGAATACTTTAGGATTTTAATAATTAAGTGATGCTTAATTGAGTTTAAAACAAGCCAACAATGTAACAATTCACTTAATTACGCACTTAAAGACACTCAGAATCGCACAATAGAGGTTTTGACACAAAAGTTATAACAAAAAGTTTGAAAACTAAAATTAAATTTTATTTTAAAAAACTATAATTACATACGTTGAAAATTTAATATTATTTGTTTCACACATACTAAAATTTCGTTTGAGTATGCAGTGTTTAATAAAATAAATTTTAGGAACAGAACAATCTATATCCTAACTCAATTTCTCAATTAACTGATAAAAAATTCCTATTTTCACACTTTTCAGATACAAGTGTGCAAAATGATAGCTAATTTGAATTAAAATTTCTACATAATTTTTTTTTGGTTGTGTTAAAATATTTTTCGTTTTACAAAGTTGCATATATAAAACCATAAATGTTGTATGCAACAATGCTGTTTAATTTAAGGAGTGAGATCGTAAAATTCTTAACACACGTTTTTCATTAAAACTTTTAATCGAAGTTTTATTTGATTTTTTTTTTTTATCATTTTGTAAAACATGTCAGTTATTATGTTTAATGGCAATTATATTCATTTGTTGTTAATCTGATTAAAATGAGTGACCAGAAAAAAGTGCGTACTAAAATTATTAAATATTTTCAACAAAACCCAACTTGGTCCTACACAAAGTTGGCCAAGCATTCAAAGGTCTGCCGTTAAACTGTTTCCAATGTTATTAAACAGTACCGAGAGAACTTGTCCGTTGATAGAAAACCTGGTTCAGCTAGAAGGAATGGTCCACATGATGTTTCTAAAGCAAAAAAAAAAAAAATAGAAAGCATTTTCAAAAGAGCTCCCAAAACATCCGGTAGGAAAGAAGCCCGGTTAGGTCAGTGCTCGGACTATTTGGTACGAAAAGTTAAAGCCGATGAAGGTTTAGAAGCATACAAGGCCCAAAAAGTTCCTGACAGGAACTTTGCTAAAACTGTAGAGGCGAAAGACAGAAATTGAAGTCAAATTTTATACAAAAAATATACCTGCTGCATAATGGATGACGAAATGTACGTATGGAAAATTTTTCGCAGCTTCTGGTTTAAATTTTTTATGTTGCAGATGCTCGAGGGAAGAAAAGTTTAGGACCCAAAAGCAGACAAAATTTCCCAAAAAGTTCTTGGTACGTCAAGCAATATGCAGTTGCGGTGAAAAAGCCAAATATTTATTACAAAGGGCTCTATAAACACAGAAATTTACAACAAGGAATGCTTACAAAAAAGAGTGCTTCCATTCATAAGACTTATTAGTGTTTCCACTTCATCCTGTCACTATGGTAATAAAGGTCTTGAGTGGTAAAAGAACAGTAATGTGGAATTTGTACCAAGAGAGGCAAATTCTCCAAACTGCCTGGAGCTAGGGCCAGTGGAGAGATATTGGGCTCTTGTTAAAAGGGAATTGAAGAGCACAAAAAAGGTGTCCAAAAGTGTGGTAGATTTTAAACGGAGATGGACAACCTGTTCGAACAAAGTGACAGAAATCACTATAAAAACCATAATGGAAAAGGTTCATAAATTCATCACTATTGATTGGAACTATAAAAATAGTTAATACCAAACTTTAATTAGAACTATAATTGAAGTTTGGTATTAATATGTGCTTAAGTTTCCGTAGGAATAACAAAGTGAGATAAATTTTCTATAGATGTATATAAAATTAAAGATACTTTGTTATAACTTATAATACCATAGTGGGGACTCACGTGTCACAACATCCAACTTAAGGAATACCAAAGCGCCCAGGATTACTTTCTGAGTTTTTTTTTTTTTTGCAAATATATTGGTATCAGGTTGTTTATTAAAAAATAATTGCACGTTCTCAATTAATATAGATGGGATTCTACGAACACTATGCAGTAATATGGTGAACAAAAGTTCGGCGTACAAAAGTTCAACGTGCATTTAAGGATGTTTAGAAAGCAATATCCACATAGTACCTAAAAATTGTGTAGCACATTCATTGCCTCAATTTCATAAGTGGAGATTTTTTAAAATGCTCTTACATAGAACTGTTTCTATTAGTTATTGGGATAGTAAAATCTACTAAATACAGTCAAGTATTGTCGTCGATGTTTTTAAAATCTGCAAACAAAGAAATCCAGAGAGCAACTAAAGCTTCATATTAAAGGATGAGACAGCTGCGTAACATTTTTAAATAGCTTGATAAACAGCATCACTTCAAGCTTTGGCCGTTCACGAAAATGTAAAACAAAAGGCTGCAACCAAATAATTACTATTAAGTGAAGAGTTTTGAAATAAGCTGGACTTCTGTTTAAAACTATTTTAACCGATGGCGCAATGGCTAACTATTTTCGAATCCAACCAACATATTATTCACTAAGTATATTTTGCTTTCAAAGATATTCGAAATATGCTATGAGATGCCTTTATATCAATAACTGAAATTAATGATGACAGCCTGGCTTGGCTGTTAAACCAATATATTTCGCTGCTGGTTTTCTTGACCTCAGTAGTCAAGGGTACGATTTAAGTTCATCAGGTTATCTAATGGCGATGCAGTTTATTTATGATATATGCTTACTATAAAGAAAGACATGATTTGTGGCCCAAAAATAATGTGTGATGCAACATAGAACAAATATCCCCTTCTACAAAGTATTTGGGCATCCACACAATTAAGCAGCACTTCAGCTACAACTGAACGCTCTTTCAGCACTCAATGTTTCACCTATTAAGTCTAGTACTCTGCTCATATTTGCGAAAAAATATGGGTTATTCGTGTGAAAAATTGTATATGCAACAAATGATCTGCTGTTGGTTTTAATTTCGTGCGAAAGAAGTTCTGCTTATGTTATTTCGAGTGGAAAAATAAGGTCACATGTGTTTCACAATAAGAACAGAGTACTGCTTTTGCGAAATTATTTCGTATATATTTCATTCCAAATATTTTATATGTAGTTTGACAGCATTTCGCATGAAATTTTGAACAGAGTACTAAGCATTAGCATGTAAAACAGATTAACTACCTATAATGCTGGGAAGTTAACTTTACATCATATAATTAGAATCTCTTAAACAGAGATATACTACAAAAGGAAATATCCTTAAAAATTGCACCGGCTGAGGATGAAATCAGCAATCCTTCTGATTTGGTTAATGGAGTACCTTCCAGTTCCCCTGGTATCATCCATTTTATTCCTCCTTACGTTTTTATTTTCCAACTGTTCGCTTTTTACAAGCTCTTGTTGATTTTACAACAATCTTCATGGATAAATGCCTCCAAATGTCTTCCGTGTCAAAATCACCACTTCTGAACCCCACAAACCAACACTCGCACTTTGAAACCGATGGAACATATTCACCAAATGATACGGTATGCTTCAGCCGCAGACGATTCGTTGGTACAAAATTTTACATTTTCGAAAACAAAAAAAACTTTGTTGTTCAAAAGATGCGCCATTTACTGTAAATCCCTCAAAAATGTGGTTAGTATATGTTTCGTAACATTATGACTACCGATCCGACTTTCAGTTGGAGATAGTGAGGCGGTAATCCGGGCAATTCCAGCTAGTTTAAAAACTCGGTTGGATAGTTGACGTCATTCAATTGGCAAGTATCGGAATCCATCGATTTATACGTCATCAATGCGACAGATATATCACTTTGAATCATTAAATTCAATTCGTTGACATCAATGATTTTCGCAGCCAATATAGCCGTTGCCAATGTCCGTCAATTGTTTTGAGAATACTTCTAGAGATTGATCGTTCTACAGCTCGACACTGATGTTCGCAGTCAATTTGAATTTCTTGATGTGTTTCCACAAAACCGACGACTTCAAACAAGCATTAATTTCATCGGCTGGCGTTGACCGTGGAATCACTGGCATTGTATGTCGAAAATCACCTGCCAACAGAATCATCGCATCACCAAACCTGCTTTGATTGTTTCGTAAATCTTGCAACGTTTAGTCTAATGCCTTCAAAGAATTTGTATGCGCCATTGTACACTCATCCTAAACGTTAAGTTTGCTTTGCTACCAAACAAAAATTAATTTTCCAAAAAATGCAAATTTTTCTTATTACTTTTGAAATTTACTTTATTTTTACAAACTGCTGCTGTATAAATTCTACATATGTATATGATGCGTATGAGTAATATTTATAATATAATTGACATAAATAAATATTAATCATACGCCATATGAAGATACTGTTTTATATTACACTAGCTAAAACCCGGTGTGCTTCGCTACCCGTATCGTAATGAAATAAAAAGTTTAGAGTTAAACAATATTTATTAAGGGCCTGGCTCACTAAATGCTAACGAACATTTTCTTTCTTATTTTATATTGAAAACAACAAATAAATTTGAATTTTTGTTATTGTTTTCAATATAAAATAAGAAAGAAAATGTTCGTTCGCATTTTGTGAGCCAGGCCCTAAGTTATTAAAATCTACAGTTTTCCTTTTAAATTAATTCTTATTATATTATCTTATGATTTACAATATACTTATGTAGTTTATCTAAAATTAGTTTCTATTTTAATAGGTAGTACATTATTTGTTTCTTATATATAACCTTAATGTTAAATATAGAAGTTTATAGAAAAACATTTTTTATTTAATGTTTGATATACATATTATTTTTATTAATTATTTTTTATTCTAATGCCTTATATTTTTCGTTTTTCCTTCTGGTGCATATACATATAAGTCTGTGGGTTTTCCCACTCGCGAGCATGTAACATAAAGCTGTCCATGTGAAAAACATGGATTTTCTAGATTTATTCCACAAACTTGCAAAGACTGACCTTGATCTTTATTAATTGTAATTGCAAATGCTAGGCGAATAGGAAACTGCAATCGCTTAAAATCAAATGGCATTTTCGAAGTTATCATCGGAATACGTGGCAGAAATACATCTGATCCATCGTACTTTCCAGTTATAATGGTCGCTTCGATTAGATTGTTCATTAATTTCTTTACTATAAGTCGAGTGCCATTACAAAGTCGTGGTGGATCAATGTTTCTTAGTAAAATAATAGGAGCACCAATTTTCAACTGCAAGTCATGTGGTGGAAAGCCCGGTAAATCTAACGAATTTAAAAATTCGACTGGATAATTGACGACATCCTCAATATTTGTAACAGTGTCGATTGATTTATAAATTTTTAGATTACCATCGATGGTATTCAGAATGTTGCTGTTGATGGAGTTAACGTCTATATTTTTGGCTGCCAGTAACGCGCGTTCACATACCCATTGCTTGTTTTTAAAATTTTGTCCGATATTGGGGAAAACGCAATTTATTAACTCTTCTATAGATTGCGTCATGCTGCAGAAGCCAGATGGAAATGTTATACATTTCATACATACATACATACAAACACACATTCACTTTTATATATAGATAAGGGTTTCAAATGTATACAAATTTTAACATTTACTTAATATTGTTGGTAGTCAGCGCATTTCTGTCCTAAATATTAATATTGATAGATGATATAGCTTTCCCTATTTATAATTTGTCATCATATGTATGGGAGGTGCCACGCCCACTATTGATAGTCCGCCCATTCTTGTTATAAATATTAATATTGATGGTAGAATAACCGTACCATATATCTTATTGTTTCCCATATATAAATTTTTTTTAATTATCATCATATGGGAGGTGCCACGCCCTCTGTGGCTACTACTCCCATTTTTGCCGCAAATATTTAAACAAACAGTGGAATTGCTCATGCAAAATTTGAGGACAATAGCTATTATAGTTTCCTAAATATTTGATTTTTAAAATTAACTTTGTATGGGAGGTACCACGCCCACTTAAATTTTCAAAACAAAAAGTAGCCTATAGCTCCTTCCAGACATACATAAATATACTGTAAAAATTTCAAGCAAATCGGTTCAGCCGTTTAGCCGTCTATAAAGTCCAAACAAACAGACAAACAAACAAATATACATACAAACACACATTGACTTTTATATATATAGATAAGGGTTTCAAATGTATACAAATTTTAACATTTACTTAATATTGTTGGTAGTCAGCGCATTTCTGTCCTAAATATTAATATTGATAGATGATATAGCTTTCCCTATTTATAATTTGTCATCATATGTATGGGAGGTGCCACGCCCACTATTGATAGTCCGCCCATTCTTGTTATAAATATTAATATTGATGGTAGAATAACCGTACCATATATCTTATTGTTTCCCATATATAAATTTTTTTTAATTATCATCATATGGGAGGTGCCACGCCCTCTGTGGCTACTACTCCCATTTTTGCCGCAAATATTTAAACAAACAGTGGAATTGCTCATGCAAAATTTGAGGACAATAGCTATTATAGTTTCCTAAATATTTGATTTTTAAAATTAACTTTGTAATGGAGGTACCACGCCCACTTAAATTTTCAAAACAAAAAGTAGCCTATAGCTCCTTCCAGACATACATAAATATACTGTAAAAATTTCAAGCAAATCGGTTCAGCCGTTTAGCCGTCTATAAAGTCCAAACAAACAGACAAACAAACAAATATACATACAAACACACATTGACTTTTATATATATAGATAAGGGTTTCAAATGTATACAAATTTTAACATTTACTTAATATTGTTGGTAGTCAGCGCATTTCTGTCCTAAATATTAATATTGATAGATGATATAGCTTTCCCTATTTATAATTTGTCATCATATGTATGGGAGGTGCCACGCCCACTATTGATAGTCCGCCCATTCTTGTTATAAATATTAATATTGATGGTAGAATAACCGTACCATATATCTTATTGTTTCCCATATATAAATTTTTTTTAATTATCATCATATGGGAGGTGCCACGCCCTCTGTGGCTACTACTCCCATTTTTGCCGCAAATATTTAAACAAACAGTGGAATTGCTCATGCAAAATTTGAGGACAATAGCTATTATAGTTTCCTAAATATTTGATTTTTAAAATTAACTTTGTATGGGAGGTACCACGCCCACTTAAATTTTCAAAACAAAAAGTAGCCTATAGCTCCTTCCAGACATACATAAATATACTGTAAAAATTTCAAGCAAATCGGTTCAGCCGTTTAGCCGTCTATAAAGTCCAAACAAACAGACAAACAAACAAATATACATACAAACACACATTGACTTTTATATATATAGATAAGGGTTTCAAATGTATACAAATTTTAACATTTACTTAATATTGTTGGTAGTCAGCGCATTTCTGTCCTAAATATTAATATTGATAGATGATATAGCTTTCCCTATTTATAATTTGTCATCATATGTATGGGAGGTGCCACGCCCACTATTGATAGTCCGCCCATTCTTGTTATAAATATTAATATTGATGGTAGAATAACCGTACCATATATCTTATTGTTTCCCATATATAAATTTTTTTTAATTATCATCATATGGGAGGTGCCACGCCCTCTGTGGCTACTACTCCCATTTTTGCCGCAAATATTTAAACAAACAGTGGAATTGCTCATGCAAAATTTGAGGACAATAGCTATTATAGTTTCCTAAATATTTGATTTTTAAAATTAACTTTGTATGGGAGGTACCACGCCCACTTAAATTTTCAAAACAAAAAGTAGCCTATAGCTCCTTCCAGACATACATAAATATACTGTAAAAATTTCAAGCAAATCGGTTCAGCCGTTTAGCCGTCTATAAAGTCCAAACAAACAGACAAACAAACAAATATACATACAAACACACATTGACTTTTATATATATAGACTAGCTAAAACCCGGTGTGCTTCGCTACCCGTATCGTAATGAAATAAAAAGTTTAGAGTTAAACAATATTTATTAAGGGCCTGGCTCACTAAATGCTAACGAACATTTTCTTTCTTATTTTATATTGAAAACAACAAATAAATTTGAATTTTTGTTATTGTTTTCAATATAAAATAAGAAAGAAAATGTTCGTTCGCATTTTGTGAGCCAGGCCCTAAGTTATTAAAATCTACAGTTTTCCTTTTAAATTAATTCTTATTATATTATCTTATGATTTACAATATACTTATGTAGTTTATCTAAAATTAGTTTCTATTTTAATAGGTAGTACATTATTTGTTTCTTATATATAACCTTAATGTTAAATATAGAAGTTTATAGAAAAACATTTTTTATTTAATGTTTGATATACATATTATTTTTATTAATTATTTTTTATTCTAATGCCTTATATTTTTCGTTTTTCCTTCTGGTGCATATACATATAAGTCTGTGGGTTTTCCCACTCGCGAGCATGTAACATAAAGCTGTCCATGTGAAAAACATGGATTTTCTAGATTTATTCCACAAACTTGCAAAGACTGACCTTGATCTTTATTAATTGTAATTGCAAATGCTAGGCGAATAGGAAACTGCAATCGCTTAAAATCAAATGGCATTTTCGAAGTTATCATCGGAATACGTGGCAGAAATACATCTGATCCATCGTACTTTCCAGTTATAATGGTCGCTTCGATTAGATTGTTCATTAATTTCTTTACTATAAGTCGAGTGCCATTACAAAGTCGTGGTGGATCAATGTTTCTTAGTAAAATAATAGGAGCACCAATTTTCAACTGCAAGTCATGTGGTGGAAAGCCCGGTAAATCTAACGAATTTAAAAATTCGACTGGATAATTGACGACATCCTCAATATTTGTAACAGTGTCGATTGATTTATAAATTTTTAGATTACCATCGATGGTATTCAGAATGTTGCTGTTGATGGAGTTAACGTCTATATTTTTGGCTGCCAGTAACGCGCGTTCACATACCCATTGCTTGTTTTTAAAATTTTGTCCGATATTGGGGAAAACGCAATTTATTAACTCTTCTATAGATTACGTCATGCTGCAGAAGCCAGATGGAAATGTTATACATTTCATACATACATACATACAAACACACATTCACTTTTATATATAGATAAGGGTTTCAAATGTATACAAATTTTAACATTTACTTAATATTGTTGGTAGTCAGCGCATTTCTGTCCTAAATATTAATATTGATAGATGATATAGCTTTCCCTATTTATAATTTGTCATCATATGTATGGGAGGTGCCACGCCCACTATTGATAGTCCGCCCATTCTTGTTATAAATATTAATATTGATGGTAGAATAACCGTACCATATATCTTATTGTTTCCCATATATAAATTTTTTTTAATTATCATCATATGGGAGGTGCCACGCCCTCTGTGGCTACTACTCCCATTTTTGCCGCAAATATTTAAACAAACAGTGGAATTGCTCATGCAAAATTTGAGGACAATAGCTATTATAGTTTCCTAAATATTTGATTTTTAAAATTAACTTTGTATGGGAGGTACCACGCCCACTTAAATTTTCAAAACAAAAAGTAGCCTATAGCTCCTTCCAGACATACATAAATATACTGTAAAAATTTCAAGCAAATCGGTTCAGCCGTTTAGCCGTCTATAAAGTCCAAACAAACAGACAAACAAACAAATATACATACAAACACACATTGACTTTTATATATATAGATAAGGGTTTCAAATGTATACAAATTTTAACATTTACTTAATATTGTTGGTAGTCAGCGCATTTCTGTCCTAAATATTAATATTGATAGATGATATAGCTTTCCCTATTTATAATTTGTCATCATATGTATGGGAGGTGCCACGCCCACTATTGATAGTCCGCCCATTCTTGTTATAAATATTAATATTGATGGTAGAATAACCGTACCATATATCTTATTGTTTCCCATATATAAATTTTTTTTAATTATCATCATATGGGAGGTGCCACGCCCTCTGTGGCTACTACTCCCATTTTTGCCGCAAATATTTAAACAAACAGTGGAATTGCTCATGCAAAATTTGAGGACAATAGCTATTATAGTTTCCTAAATATTTGATTTTTAAAATTAACTTTGTATGGGAGGTACCACGCCCACTTAAATTTTCAAAACAAAAAGTAGCCTATAGCTCCTTCCAGACATACATAAATATACTGTAAAAATTTCAAGCAAATCGGTTCAGCCGTTTAGCCGTCTATAAAGTCCAAACAAACAGACAAACAAACAAATATACATACAAACACACATTGACTTTTATATATATAGATAAGGGTTTCAAATGTATACAAATTTTAACATTTACTTAATATTGTTGGTAGTCAGCGCATTTCTGTCCTAAATATTAATATTGATAGATGATATAGCTTTCCCTATTTATAATTTGTCATCATATGTATGGGAGGTGCCACGCCCACTATTGATAGTCCGCCCATTCTTGTTATAAATATTAATATTGATGGTAGAATAACCGTACCATATATCTTATTGTTTCCCATATATAAATTTTTTTTAATTATCATCATATGGGAGGTGCCACGCCCTCTGTGGCTACTACTCCCATTTTTGCCGCAAATATTTAAACAAACAGTGGAATTGCTCATGCAAAATTTGAGGACAATAGCTATTATAGTTTCCTAAATATTTGATTTTTAAAATTAACTTTGTATGGGAGGTACCACGCCCACTTAAATTTTCAAAACAAAAAGTAGCCTATAGCTCCTTCCAGACATACATAAATATACTGTAAAAATTTCAAGCAAATCGGTTCAGCCGTTTAGCCGTCTATAAAGTCCAAACAAACAGACAAACAAACAAATATACATACAAACACACATTGACTTTTATATATATAGATTTAGTAAATTAAAGCTGTCATTTATTCACAATCACCAGTTAAATCCATAATCAATTTAAGCTCTGTTAAACAATATGTCCTACAATTAATAAACAACTGCGTTTACCAAAAATATAATTAATATTTTATTACATACATATGTTATTACTTAATGAAAAAATTACAAATTAATTCCTATTTATTTAAAATTTGTTCATAATATACACTATCGGTCAAAACATATTGGACATATTTCGTCTTATAACTTTTTTTAATTCCAAAGAAAGTAATGAAACAACAAATACATTTTCAGTATTCTTAACAACAAAATTTAATTTCAGATTTTCATAAAAGAATCTAACAAAAAGTAAAAAAAATATAAAAAATCATACGACAAAACATATTGAACTGTGTAATACATGCTAATATTATGTTAAATAACCGCAATTCTTCAAAACTGCCGCACATATTTTAGTCATAAGATTCTAATAAGATTCTTTATTGTTGTTAATGGAATGTATGATCATTAGGCATACCACCACGTGATGGCCAATGTTGTATAAGTAATGAAAATAATTTTTTTAAGTCATTTAGAATCAAAAACATCACGCACCAACACCAATTTCTAAAATAAACCAAAATTTTTTTTCTGTGAAAAATTATATTAATAATTTCATTTTTTTTTTTTTTTTTTTTTGCAAGTGTGAGAGATACTTCCCGTATTTAAAAATTATCTTTTGAAGTATGTCCGCAGTTATTATTAAACGAAAATATATTGTATTTCAAAATAATTGAAAATATTTAATGAAAAACATTATTGCGTTCGGGGCGTGAACTTTTTTAACAACCGCGAAAAAATAGTACCGTGGTTTTTCATATTTTTTAATGCTCTATTCGACTATGCTATGCCAATTTGCATATTTGCAAAAAATGTCAATAGTTATATCCCTAATGACCATGCCTCATTTATAGCTTGATACAATTTCTTTAGATTTACCTTTCTAATTACTATCTCCCATAAATTTTCTCTAAAGTTAAGGACGGATGACTGTGCTGACCACTGCAATGTTGAAATATAAACTGCTACAGCATTTTGTCATGAACATGAGCATGAGGGTGGCCCTTAATAAACGACAGTTAGATTTTTGCCATTCTCACCCCCCAGTTTGGTGAACATTGGTAAAAAAATTATCCTGAAAAAGTTTTAGGTAAATCGGTTGGGGTTAAGACGTGCCGAAAGCCCTCTGAAGTTTTGAGATGCATTTACAAGGGGAAAAAATGCATTTTTTCAGTTTTTGTAAAAATTTTGCCATAAAAAAATTACTTTTGCAATTTGATTTAAAATAATTGAAATTTGTACATAGTTGAGACATAAAAAACAGAAATTGGTCAAAAAATTTTAAAGTTATTAAAAATTCCCCAGGCCATTAACGTGTCTCAGGCCACTAGGATCAGAAATGTAGGAACAAAATTAACATATTTTGATAAATATTAAAATAAAAACACATTTTTACTTAAAATATAACCATATTTACTTGTATATGAGTTTTTGTCTTCGTAGGATACCGTTAACCTATTCGCAAGTATGACCAAAAAAATTTAATTTTTTTTACGGCAGTTTCAAAACTTTTCAAATTTTTCAAATTTTTAAAAATTTTGTTCAACAAATTTCATAATTTTTTGATCATCTCATTAGGACTTATTGAGAATATAATAGGGAATAAAACCATTGAAAAACTATGAAAATATCTCTTATAGTTTTTCCGTACCTGCGATTTAAATTTTGAAATTTTCGAGAAAAACTAATTATTTGGAAATTTTTTGCCGAATAAGATCTATTTACTGTTATGAATTTTAAGTAAAAATATTCTGAATAGATATTATAGTCCAGATAATTTTTCAATATTTTGAATTTCAAATTTTTCAATATTTTGAATTTCTAATTTAAAGATAGCGAAATGTTATTTATTTTCGGGCCGTTTTTGATATAAACTTAAGAAAAATATAACATGAGGTCTAGTATTTATAATTATAGCAAAAAAATGGAATTTAACCCTTAATGCCACTTGGGGTTAAAATCTCATTAGAACGACAATTACGTACACATTTCCATTCTATTAAATTAAATTTCAAAATTAATTTTTTAATGTCAAAATTTTTACAAAAATTGAAAAAAATGCATTTTATCCCCTTGTAAATGCATCTCAAAACATCAGAGGGCTTGCGGAACGTCTTAACCCCTACCGATTTATCTAACATTTTTTCAGGATGATTTTTTTTACCAATGTTCACCAAACGGGGGGGTGAGAATGGCAAAAATCCAACTTTCGTTTATTAAGGGCCACCCTAATGAGCATCTTCTCCTGCAATAATACCCTAAAATTTAACCGGAACATCAACTCCACGCCATAATATGTCCGCCTCCATGCTTAACTGTCCCAGTTCAGTATTTGGTAATTACTCTGTTATTGACAATTCATTGAACCCTTCTCATTCCATCAGAATCCTCAAAATTAAGATGAGATTCATCGGAATTTTAGAGGATATTCCATTGTGCAGTAACCCAATTCAAGTATTCTAGAGCAAATCTAAGGCGAACTTTACGATTTTGTTTCCTCGCAGCTCTATAGCTTTTGAGCCCAGCAATGTAATTATATAAATCTAAAATTTATTTTAGTATATAATTGCAAATAATTTAAGTAATACAATAATTTACCTCTACGGTTTTTAAAATAATGAAGGATAATCATTGCAATTGTTTTTGATATTAGTTCAAAGTTAAGTTAAGAATAATTTCCAATCGACATTTTTATTGTAACGATAACTTTTTATTTTCTTTTTCATACAGAATTAGTTTTGTCCAATTAAAAATATTGTTTATTACGTGATATTTATTGTTTTTTCTTACTTTTAAAGTACGCAAATATTAATAATTTTGTGTTTGTTATATAAATCAAGGTTGCAGCTTTTCGCAACATATATTTTTGGTTTTGATCGACACTATATAATCATACATATTTCTCATTTGCTGCAAGAACATCATAATTCAAAAAAAGTCGTTTCGGCTTTGAATGTTTTATGACATTTTACTATTTCTTAAATAAATTTTCAACAAATCATGAGATTTCAGAAATAAAACCAGATTTAAACAGTAGATGTTAATATCTTTCTAATCTGTATTTAATCAAAATTTTTACTTTCCAAATATACGAGAAAACATGAATTTTAGTTTTGATGTTTACAACAAAAAAACACTCTCACACAAAAAATAACAGACTTTTATGAAAACTGATAAAACTATATGACAGACTATAGAACGGCGCATATTTTGTATTACTCAGTTCAAAAAATACGGATTTTGAGTTCTGACGTTGTTGCAGCAAATGTGCGATATGACTTTATTATTTACCTTTTACCCTCCGACGGTTGAGTCATCCATTGCCCTTATTCGAAGTACAAGGTCCACAGGGACCTATTTCTATTTGTATGGAATTTTATATGAAAATGCATTTTTTACATTTTTTTTTTTTTTTTTTTTTTTGATTTATTATTATTTACTAATTATACATGTATAATGAATGTCAGAAAAAAATTTCAGGAACACGTTTGTGATGTGTTCAAACAATAAAACAAGCCAAAAGTCAGTGCATTTATTAACGATTTCTTGAAATTTCAGTTCCAGTACTAAACACATTTAAATCTCAATAGAAACTAAACTATTGTTCAGATCGCTTTGATTTTTTTAACGATTCTAGATAAAATTTCCTTGGATATATGTTGGGGGCGGGTATACTTTCCATGGACCATCAAGGAGTAATTTCAGTTTGAAAATGAAAAAGGTCCCCAGGGACCTTCTCACCCGCCGGAGGGTTAAGCGCGAATAATATAACAAAGTTCAATTCTATTAATATTCCAGTAGTATGCTCTTTTAATTTAAATAAATATGGTCATGTCAATTTGGAGTATAACTACAGTTATACAAAATTGTGGAAACTTTAATATTAAACGTAAATAGATTATCTTTTAACTATTACTACTCGCATTTCTATAACAGTGGCTTAGTAATGCACTTTCAATGGACTTCCGCTACGGTTTCTAGTTATCCTTTATACTTTTGCAATAGTTAATTTCTCGCTACTAATGAAAAAAAATAAGACCCATCCAAGGCAAATCTATGTTTTAAGAGCATATCTAGTGTATATATGTAAATATGTGTTTCAGTACAAAACATTAAGGTTATCTAAACAAGTCTAAGTATGAAAATACACAATCACACCAATCATACGCTTACATAGCCATGTAATTAATACCCATAAAACCAAAATTTCCAAAATAATTTCCAGCTTAATTTTCTTTTTAACAGACTCACACATTTTAACCACACAATACAATAATTTACTCGTCATATAAAATGTTGATAAACCCTAAAACGGATCCTAACGTAGACACATGGAGCCAAACAAAAACATAAAAATAACCTATCATCAATTATTTAGCTGAAACATTAATTTCAAATGTACATGCTGCTTAAATGCTTTGTATTTCAAAAAAATTAAAACAGATTTATTTAACCTGCATATTCTATACTCGTTAAGATATGTGCAAATTTTTCAAAAATTAGTAAAGAGTATTTCAATATACGCTTATTTGTTGTATTTCACTATCATATGTACAGGTGAATTATAATGGGAGTATCAGTGCGTAAGTTATGCATATACAAGCAAACAAACATCTGTGTGTGTGTGCTTAAGAACGAATTTAAGTTTATAATCCCTGCAGTTCATTGAACTAGGTAGCCACTGAGAACTACAACTAGTGAATTTTCAACCCACTCACAACGTTATTGAATGGTGAATTTAAAACGGGATGACTTTGCGGAGATTGGCACACTCTGCATAACGCTTTACTATTAAATTCAGTAGTACTTACTTTTACCCAAGCATTCGAGAAAAAACTTGCTTTTCATTTTATATTCAAATCACTATCCTCAGAGATCTCATTTGTTCTGCTCTCTATTTGCTATTAAGAATTACATGTGAGTCTACTCTCTACTTTTGCATAACCAGAGAGAACGAAAATACCAACGGCCACATTCAGGATCACATATGTTCATCGAAATATAGTTTACAGGACTATATAGAAGATACAAAAACTTAAGGCGAATATCTGACTATTGTCTGTTAGGGGGCCCCCTCTTGGGGCATGGATAAGCATCTTGGTGAGCTCCACACCTTGATGTTATGCCTCAAGGGGAAATATGGAGCGAAACCGGGGCTCCGAGGTGCACGGGCCTCATTCCTGGTATGAATTTAATTCCTTAAATTGCAGCTAACTAGAGTCTTATCTAGTTCCACGGGGATCCTTTGGCCCCAGGACTTCGGTCCTGTAGGATCATTGGTGAGGTCACTTTAGTGAGTTCTCGTGGTGGCTGTGGTTTAAAACTCAAAGCGGGGAGAAGATCGTTGGTTAAAGGACTGATATTTTGGGCTAGTGCTAAATTTCGGACTACCAAATGTATCTTACTAGGTGCTGTGGCTGACTCAACAGAGGCATTGAAAGTAGCAGATACCAACTGGCGTTTGTGCTCAGGAAACGTATTGAGGTAGTAGCATTCGTGATGTAGTGGTCGTTGAACTTGGTTCTCTGTCGAGGCCAAAGTGTGTGATAAAGTACACTCACTTTGACTTTTATCGGCTGGGAACTTTTGAAGTCAGAGACCATACATAGGACTGGATTACCAGGCCGGATGTTGCAGCTTTTGTTCAGTTGACTAGCTAGCTATGGATGGCAGGGATTAGATAGCCCGAGCTCTCGAGCAATTTGCCAAAAAAAAGGCAAACTTGGTTGAATAGCATCGTATAAATGCAAGGAGATTTTCATAGGGATTTTAAAGAGAAACAAAAAAAAGACATGACTTTAAATCAAACTGTAAATGCGACTTACTGAATACGCTGGTGAAATATAGTGCATATGATAACCATTTAAATGACCACTTCAGCAGCCACAGCGAACTAGTTTGTTGTGTATGAAGATATGGCTAGTGTAAGGTTTCAAACTGCTAGGATGTTACTATGCTGCATCCTGATAAATTTTTAGCAATAAAGACGATCCTCACCAGTTAAGCTAGTAGTTAATGTACCCGTTAAAGGCAGTAATTGTCACTAATGTCTGACCACTTGGTTGACTCCAATTTATATATTTTTGGACACGTCTGTGCTTTAGTAGTGCAGAAAGAAGTCAAATGGTTACTTTATACATCTCAGTTAATCTTGTGGGAAGATCAATATCACTTAAGTGTTTATTTTGCACTGTACTTTTATGAATAATTCGTGCAAACTGGTTTTATAAAAATGTAGTTGATATAATTCTCATACAAGTGACTACACTCTAGATTACTTAAAAACACTTAAGTGACAATTGTCTTCCTACCAGAAGTAATCGATTGGGGAGTTTTTGGAGGAGGTTTTATTTTTACAAACAAACGGTTATCAGACTGTCTATGAGATGTCCATTTAACTGACTATTTGAAATCAATTAGCACACGTACACGTAAAAATAACTAGTTATGTAGCTAATCAAGTTACCAGTTAGGTAGCTGATAAGGTAACTGACTCTCTGTAACCAGTATGTGAATGCAATGCGTTGACTACTTGGGACCAGCTATTAGACAATCTCACTGTAATCCAAAAGGGTAAATTGTGCCCTTGCTTAGGACATGCACGTGTTAAAGTAACTAGTCACGTAGCCAATTATGTAACTAGTTTTCACTCTAAATGATAGGTGAAATCACTAGTTCGGGACAGTCTCGTAGAACTGCTGGGTCGTATATAAATATACACTCATGTAAATATGTGCCAGTAAGGTGCACTTTAAAACTATAAGGCCACATACTTTTCGTTCTTATTAACCAAAAATACAAATAGTATTAAATGGTACTAGGCATAATATTTGTTGTTCAAACGTTTTTCATATAAGAATTATTTCCTGTCATTTGATAACTGCTCTATTTTTAAGTGCGTCAAAAATATAAAGTCAGTGTATATTATTCCAATAAAAGTATGTATTTTTCTTTTTCAATTGATAAATTGAGTATTTTTATTTATTGTATCAAAAAATACTAAGACAGAACTTATAAAATTTTCTAGTGTTCTTTAATTTATATCCCACAAGTCATAGCACTAAGTGTAGTGAACATGCCGACGATTCCATTACAAGCAATCCAAGTTGACCAAATCAGGTTTTAGTCTTGCAGATAAAAAATTAGTTTTCGGTGTGTTCCAAAATGATTTCAGACTTACTCCAGACTACTAATTATAGTTTAAGGAAATCATATCTTTATAGTTCCACTTGAGCTAAACGTAACCCAAACCATTAGGGAACCGCCATCAAAAATTGTTCATGAGGATAAACAGAATGCCATTAATCTAGAAAGCAAAATAATGTAATAAGTTGTTGATTTTAAAATATTAAGTTTAAGTGGCATATAAAAAAATTTGCGACTAGCTTGTTATCTGTAAATTGGTACTTAAAAATTTTCAAATTAGCTTTCATTAAAAATATTTTGTGCACAGTTAGCTTTTCAAAAAAATATAAATTCCTAATACATATTTTTTATATAACCTAAAAAAGAAAAAAAGTTATTTTTTCCCAAAAACTAACAAAAAATTTTGGAGTCAGTCACGATTTTTAAAAATTTTTATTTTGTTTTACATACACATTTGTTGTTAGTCTAATAAAAAGAAAAATAGAGAAAATCGGGAAATATTTGGAACCGCTATTATCAATAAACTGGAGTAGGGTGGGTAAAAGTGTTTGCAAATGCGAATATCTCCTAAGTTAGAAATAATTTATAGGTACGACAAGGTTTTTTTGTAGTGCTCGACGAGGAGATTCAAAGTATATATGTAATTTTTTGAAATCGGAACACAGAATTGAACATACCCGAGGTTACATAATTTGGGAACTCCTGGCCGCAATCATGGTGTACCCATGCTGTCAAAAATTAAAACTTTAACTCGACAACACTTCTTCTTTATGCGTGTCAAATTTCGTTGAAATCGGACTAAGGTTTTAGAAGTTACAGATTAATTTCACTCTTTTTTTTTGTATACCACTATGGGACGTGCAAAATAGTATGAAATAATATTATGCTGTTGCTCCATTTAAAGCTATCTCGATTGATGACAGAGATGACAGTGATGATTTTGTTGTTGTTGACTTTAAACGAAATTCTCATATCATAGTGTAATTGATTTTATACTAGCAACGTTTTTGTCCATGAAAAATATTGAAAAAAAATATGGACGTAAAATTTGTATACCCTACAACTCCATAGTGGGGAGGGTAAAATGTGTTTGTAACATCCAAAAATATTAGTCCACCACCCAAGTATACCAGTTATCCATCGACTCAGAATCACTTTCTGAGTCGATTAAACGATGTCCGTCCGTCCGTCTGGCTGGCTGGCTGGGTATCCATGTAAACCTTGTGCGCAAAGTACAGGTCGCAGATTCGATAAAGTTCGGTACATGAAATTCTTTCGGCCCATCGACCAAGTCTGTTGAAACTGGCTGAAATCGGTCCATTATTTCACCTAGCCCTCATACAAATGTCCTCCCGAAATTCGACAAATTTCGCTCCAAATAAGTCTTATATATAGGGAATTCTTGTCACCTAATTTTACGATGATCGGTTCATAATTAGTCATAACTCCCATATAAGGTTCGCTCCCGAAAATCACTTTAACGATCATAAATTTCATGGAGATCGGTGTATAATTAGTCATAGCTCCCATATAAGGCCTTCTCTGAAAACAATTATAGAAATGTTAAAAGAAAATATTTTTAACTCATTCACTTAGTGTAGAGTAGGACGGGCTTGACCGACCATACTTTCTTACTTGTTTTTAATTTTATTTGGTTGATATTTATTAGACACTTATGCATTAATATGATTTTCGGAAAAGATATTAATTTTAACTATTTGTCGTAGGTGGACCGATATTCTTACTTTTATAGGATCAATAATATATATACTTTGTTGATTCCCAGATGAATATTTCTCAATGTTACACACGGAACAACAAACTTATATATACTCTCATTCAACACTTTTGGTGGTCCACGATGGTAGTGGATCTATTTTTGATACAAAATACTTTTAAATTTGTTAAAAAATTAACAATTTGAATTATATTAACTTTTAAACTATTTAATATAATTTCATGTTTTTACTGTATTGTATTAAGCGTCAAGCGTATAAGATATTTTTATTTTATTTGGTATCAATCGTTATTATATAATTCGCCAAAAAGTTCCAAAATAAACAGTTTATTGAAGATATCATTTAGAACAAAAGAAAAGTAAGTAATGTACTTATGCTTGAAAAAAATATGAAGTAAACTGCCATATTTTTGACGTACTTCTAAGAATGTTTTTTCCAGACCGGCTAAGGATTCCGTGATTTTACCATATGCCCAAACACATTTTGCTTTTAGACATCATGTATAAGTACCTTCAAAATTAGCGTCAAATGAAAGCCTTCATATAGCTTGATACCAAAATTCTCTATGCGTTAAAATATCTTAAGGGCTAACAATTTCGTATACCAAAATATAAAGTTATAACCACAAAAACTACTATTAACAATTTTACAATTGGTCAATTCACAAGGTCTCTTATCAGTCATAATGTCATAATGTCCTAATATATCTCGACTCGGCGGCTCGGCTTAACCGAATCTTAGGCATTCGGCGTTAGTCTCAGCTAGTTTGTTACGATAACACAAAAAACATTGCATAGAAAATAGCATTATGAAATATTAGGACATTATGACAATATGACATGATGAGAGACCTTGTGAATTGACCAAATATACATATTTCAAATTTGAATGTATTGACATCTGTTCCCTACATAAAACTAACCTTTAATTTCAATGCAAATGTTAAAGTCCGTGAAATATTATTAGAAAGGAAAATTCTTCTTTTCAGTGTGTTTTTTTCATATGCAGCCTCTTAACAGGCAGCTGTATCCTGTCAAAATTTTAAAAATCTGCGTCATTTAGTTTGAGTTTGACAGAAATTGATTGGAAACTGCCGCAAGACTTAATTTCGTGTGCTCATTAACCATTATTTTTTGCGAAAAAAAAATCACTCAAATAAAGGCTAATCTTGATAAATACTATGGGAACTCTGCACTATCAATTTCAAAGGTATACTAGTGGTTTACTGAATTTCGTTGTGACCAAACGCTCTGGACGCCCAGTTGTGGCATCTGCATCCGAAACAATTGAAAAAATTCCGATAGAAAATTGAAAGTGCGATAGATTGTGGAAGCCATAGGCATCACACCAGAGCCATGAATAATGAATGATTTTGTATGATCCCTTGGGTATGATAATGCTTTCCGCAAGATTGCTGCCGCGTTTGCTCACAATCGGCTGTACAAAAGGGTGCAAACATTTGCAGTGTCCGTAGCAAAAATCCATGAATTAAGCTTCGAAATGTTACCTCTTTCGCCATATTTTTCGGATTTAGCACCGAGTGAATATTTCTTGACTCCAAAGATGAAATCATCTCTCAAAAAAATACCTATTTTGATGACCTCGACAAATCTTAAATTTTTGGAAGGGATAAAACAATTGGAGAAACGTTGAACAAAGTGTATAGAGCTCAAAGAAAACTATGTTGAATAATAAAATAATTTTTTATCCAAAAACCTGTGTTTCATTCAAAAAGTCCTCGTATCAGAATATACATATAACTAAAAAATAGCCTTAGTGAATTAAGAAGCAATTTATTAAAAATATTTTTAGTCAATTTCTTCAAAATATTGCGTTGTTGTCATAAGCAACATTATTTTAAAATATTTTTTGTCAAATTCTTCAAAATGTTCAATTGTCTTGAATTGTAAGTGGATAATTTTTTTCTCCTCAAATTGTTATTATTAAATTCACACTTAATTCATATTGTATATTAATATAATAAAATAATAAAAAATATTATTTATTTTGTCAACTGCAACATTTTCAATTAAGTTATGTTAATTTCTTTCTTACGACACGAACATTTTCCCAAAGTGCTAAAAAATTTATGGTACTTGCGTTTTGAAAAAAATAAAATTTTCATTTTTTTTTTTTTTTTTTTTTTTTTGATTTTCAACAATTTTGGCAATTGCACAAATTTAACGTTTTACTTAGATTGTAACGCAATATGAGTTACATTTCACGCTTATGTTGACATTTTTTAAAAATAAATTGTATTTATTATTTATTTACATTTTACTTGGCTGACAAAATACTTGAATTATAGCCAAATAATAAAGAAATGAAAATAAAGTTGCCTGAGGTTGTTTATATATGTTATGAAATTTAAAATTATTAAAAGCAATTATTATTAAAGAGGATGAAAAATCTAAAAGCTTTAATTTAAAGTTTTGTTATGATTTTCTCCGAATTTTTCCAGTTTAAAATTTTTCCAGCATATCATATTTAAACAAATTAAAATGTTTAGTTCATAAAGAAAGATATTCTCTATGCTTTCCAAAATTTTATCAGTTTCATTTGATAAATTTTTCTTTTTCGTAAGTCAAGTGACATTAACAATATGTAATATTAAACTACGTACAAGAAAACATGAAATAAAAATGGAAAATCATCTTAGTTGACAGACATTCAACATAAAATTTTCAACAAGATTTTTACAAAATCATAACTTGAACAAAAAGTAGCAAACAGCAAAAAAGGTTAACAGAATCATAAACTTATTGTTGAAAAATCAAAATCATACATGTTGTGAACAAAATCAAATTTAGTTTTTAAAATAGCTACAGAGACATGAAATAGAAACAATGTAACACTTCATGTCAAGTACTTTATGGCATGAGGCAGTGTTACATGTACAATGCTCAACATACGTACACAAAGGATTGTGCCTGCAAGTATAAAAGAAATCATACATAATCAAATAACAGAAACGCACAGTGTTTTTGAAACTTTTTCATAAGCAATTCAGTATCTCGGGAACTATTGGAGATATAGTAATATCACAAGGTTGGAGCTGAGGTGTTAATCTCGTCGTTCAGCTTCATAGACGAAATGGGGCCCAGTGGGTGGCCTCTCAAATGGTTTCACATTTTTTTTTTAAATCGCCAAAAATCCATTCATGATTCCTATGAGCTACTAATTGAAATAGAAATAGTACTTGAGAATATCTGCAAAAAACACGCTGACATGTGTACGTTATCTCTTTTAGTTCAAGAAACATTTAGGTGTATTTTGCTCTATCTTTTTTTTTAAATATTTTTTAAAATATCAGTTATATTTTTGATAGAATTCTAAATAAAATAAAAAATACTTGCTAAGAGTTACCTTGTGCCTATAAAAATAACACGCATCCAACGTTAGAACAATCAAAAAGGTTTCGTATTTTTGACGTTTTTATTCCAAGAGGTCCCTATATTTTTTTTATAAAAAAAAAAAATTCTTCTGTCCTATATAACATTTTTATATAATCCGGAAGACAACTTAATGCAAAAGCGTACAAAAAGGAGAACACATTTTCCACCTTTTACAAATTTCAGTATTTGAAAATGAAAAAAAGACAAAAAGACAAAAATTATAATTACATAATTCCAAAAATCGCAAAGTGATGTTCAGCAAAGTTGTTAAGCTCAACGCCTGCTGCAATTTAGTTACTAAAGGTATTTTTGGTTTTCCTTGCTCGACTGCTCAAAGGCTAAAATATATTATTATACCCTCCACCACCATAAGTGGTGAATAAGGATATATATAAGTTTTTCATTTCATGTGTAACATTGAGAAATAATCATCTAAGACCAAACAAAGTATATATATTATTGCTCCTCATGAAATTTTAAGTTGATTGTGCTATGTCCGTCTGTGTAAAACACGCTCACGTCCAAAATACACAAGCAAACTTAGCAAACTCTCAAAAAAACTGTTTGTTATTGTCATAAGCAGTTTGGTATTGAAAATCAGCAAAATCGCTATACAAAAATCGCTGTGCTGAATTTTATGAAGATCGGATCATATTTGTTTATAGCTCTCATATAAGGATCACTTCCGAAAAACACATTAACCTGTATAAATATCTAAAATATATCAATATCAAACCAAAATTTTACACAAATCCGTTATATTTGAAAGTCATACTACAGGATTTTGTAAATATTGGTCCTTATTTCACCATAGCTCCCATATAAGGTCCACTTCCGAAAATCAGTTACATAATACACACATAATACACCTATTCCCCGATTTACACGATACATGCGTTCCTGAAAAAATCGTGTAAATCGAAATGAAAAATGTTTGTATGAGAAATCGTGTAAATCGAAAAAAGACCCAAATACGAATAAATTTAAAATTTTCTTTAGAAAATTCATTTATTTTAAGTAAAGTAAATATGTTACTCCATATTCAAAAAAAATTTAAATTTAAACAATGTTTTCCATAAAAAATTTGATTTTAAAACGTAGAAATTTAAAAATTGTATTAGCTTTTTATAGAAAAGTCCGCTGTGGCATTATTTTCCAAAACTGTACCGACTCGTCTGTATTGAAGACTTTATCAGGAATGTATTAATTGGCAGAAATAATTTCAGTACATTTTTCGGGATATTCTTTAGACACATATATATCAACAGAAGCTTGTTTAACTTTTAATTATAGATTACGTAAGGAATGTCTTTGCTTAAATATTTCAAACCAACCATGACTTGATGGTAGCTGATCATTAAGTTTTTTTGTAATAGCAATGGTATCAATAGAGATTCGGTTTTGAGTTTAATTTCTATCCAGATCATTAGTGGCTTTTCCATATTTTCAATTGTAATGTCCCGAACGCATGAAGTTGTGCTTAGGCTCATATTGGTTTCAGCTGCTACACTTTTCCGTATTTTGTTTTAATTTTTTATAGATAACTATTTTTGAGAATTGTGCAGGATATATTTACTGAAAAAAATTAGTTTTTGTTAAAATATTAAAAAAAAAAAATCGTGTAAATTGAGGTAATTTCCACACCCCTCGATTTAAACGAAAACCAAAAAAAGCTTGTAAAAGTGAAATCGTGTAAATCGAGGAATAGGTGAACTCATATACATGGAAACAACTGTCTCGAATTTCATACCTTCCACATAAGGACGACTTCCGAAAAACACATTAACCTGCATAAATATCTGAAATATATGGATATCAAAATAAAATTATACACAGATGAGTAATTTGTACTACTGTATTTAGTGAATATCGGTCCATATTTGACCATAGCTCCCATATAAGGTACACTCCCGAAAATCAATAAAATCCTCATAAATTTCTTATAAATATAGTTAAGTTGAAATTCGAAACCAAAAATTACAATATATGTAAAAATCATTGCACAAAATTGTATGATTATCGGCCCATAATTGGTCATTGCCTCCATATAAGTACCACTTCCGGAAAACTCATTAACCTACACAAATATCCAAAAAAATATTTGTACTGATACAAAATTGTACACCGATCAGTAATTTGTATCCAAGAATCATACTACTGAATTTTGACTCCATAATTGGGGTAACTATCCACTTTGGAGCCATAAGTATTTCCTGGAGACATTATTCGCAGCGCCGTCAAAAGTCTAGCGGATGTAATTTGTAGTGAGTACAGATATCAAATTTAATGAAGGAACTCTTTTAGGTTTCAAGTCATATTTTTAAGTGTTTAATATTTAAATCATAACTTTATGAGATGATGCATTGGTCATCTAAAATTTCGCACAACCAAGTATTTTTGATATCATCTCCTCATATGTGTTTTTCACTTCGAAACACAAAAGGAATGAAACTCATTTACATGAAGTTCCAATGATTCTCAAACATTTCTGGATTTGCTCATATGGGAACTTTTTAATCGAGGTTAGATGAAATCATACAAACATCATTGATTAACTTCTGATTTAATGGATTTCGTCGTCGGTCCAAAATAATATTATTTGCAAAATTTATTGTAGTTTGATTTCAATGTTCTCATGGACATATAGACATCCAGTCAGAAAGATATAGTTAATTCGATACCATCTCCTTACCTAACTTAATGTGGATCGATGGACAATACAACACACTAACAATTTTTTGTTTAGAAAATTCTTTTTTCAGACCAAATTAAATAAAATCTTAATAGTTCAGATGCTTTCAGATTTCATATTATTAAGATATAAATTTAGTGTTGGTTTCCTAATGGTTTGGATTGCGGTTACCTTAAGTGGGACCCTGTTTTCCTTGAATATACAGAGAAAACAGATTCGTACTAGCAACCGAATTTGTTGCCAATCGAATGATTCTAACATTGTGACCGAATTTTACAGTTGTGGCTACAAAATTTTAGAAGGGGTAACAAAAGTATGATTGTCGCAACCAAAATTCTTCTTTATCAACTGACTTTCTTTTGATAGAACCGACAAATTCTATGTGTGTAACCGACTCATTCGATTAACAACAAATTCGGTTGCTAGTAGGAATCTGTTTTCTCTGTGTAGGAATCGATAGTATGAATTAACAAAGGGTGCTTTCAAATGATTTTGGAAGTATATCGCGAAAAAGAATTTATTATCAAGCAAAAGAACTATGTATCCATGTTTCCACATCAACTAGAACACGAATTGTGTAACATGAATTGCCCATGAATGAATCTTGTAACAATAATCCATCAGTTCTATAAATTTTTTTTTAATAATGTTTGAATGGTTTCAACAATGTCCTTTTCATTATTTTATAAAAAAGAAAAAAGTCAGAGTTCTATATTCAGCAGTGACGATTCTTATATACCCTTATATACCAAAATACACATTTCGATAAATATTAAGTAATAACTATTTCTGGCCATTTAAATACGAAACTAAGTTAGACTATAGCGGATATATTGATGTATGAATTAAGTAAGTAAGTAAGTTACTTGGGTGCTTCAGAAAGTACATACTAATATGGCTATATTGACATGGCTATATATAGCGATCAAGTAAATTTATAGGCTCGCAAATGTATAAATTACAAACGGAATGGCAAACTTATATATACCCTAGCCACTCATGGTAAAGAGTATAAAAATAATCACGGCATTACTGTTGTATAGATCATATACCAACTCATATAAAATGTAAAAAGTGCAACAGAGCCGCGAACAAATAAAGACTCACACTTTTTTTTCGTTCTTGTTTTGTTGACTGTGAAAATGTTTTTACTTCGTAGAAAAATATATTAGTATCATAGACATGCTATATTGACATGGCTATATATAGCGATCAAGTAAATTTATAGGCTCGCAAATGTATAAATTACAAACGGAATGGCAAACTTATATATACCCTAGCCACTCATGGTAAAGAGTATAAAAATAATCACGGCATTACTGTTGTATAGATCATATACCAACTCATATAAAATGTAAAAAGTGCAACAGAGCCGCGAACAAATAAAGACTCACACTTTTTTTTCGTTCTTGTTTTGTTGACTGTGAAAATGTTTTTACTTCGTAGAAAAATATATTAGTATCATAGAAGCGTGGTATGACAAATGACAACATGTACTCATACTTCATATCCATAAGGCATATGTGTTGTATTATTTGTGTTGGCTTTTGTTGTAGTCCTTGTCAATAAATTTGTGTTAGTACAGTCACCATCATCCTCAACATAGTTGGGGAAACAGCATAAAATGCAGGGGAATGCTAAGATGCACCTTACAGATGATATTTAGGACTTTAGTCTACGATGAAACATTTTCTATTATAAATGCGCAATTATACAACTATACGTATTATCTAGGTAAAGGTCAATAAATTACCCAAAAAAAAAGGTGAATTTTATAAAATACCTATGGAGATATACGCTATAAATATTACTCATAGTTAGGGTTTTAAATTTCTCGACCTTTTTTAACTCCCGGGAATCGGTATTTTTTTAGGAATCCCGGGAATTCCCGATATTTCAAGAAAAATGCAATTTTTATTAAAAAAATTAACCTTAAACCCATTTGTTAATAAAGATTGTCGAATAAATGAACTTCGAGTTCTTACAGAAATTCCATCACAAGCTTCAAGTTTGGCCAAGATTTCACATAAATCTTTTTTGTGTATGAATTCTTTAATTATTTTTTTGTCATTTTATTAGAAGTTAATTATTATTTCTGGCGATAAATTATGTACGTTGGAAAGGTGCTTCAGTCACTTGTTGAACAATCTTTATAAGCAAGCAACTTCGGACATAAACTGCAATGGGCATTAAATTTTGGCCCTTTTGTAAGGTATTTCCACACGAAAGCTCGCTCCATTTCCTACGCAATAATAGCTAACATCAATTAACTTTGAAATTAAACACATTTTTATAATCAAAATTGTTTAACATTCTTAAATAGTCAAAATATTATCCCAGATCAACAGTTCGGATTCCGTAAGCAACACGGAACAATTGAGCAAGTTAACCGCCTAACTGGAGAGATACGAAAATCTTTCGAACTAAAAAAGTACTGTTCGGCTATATTTCTAGATGTTGCCCAGGATTTTGACAAGGTTTGGCATAAAGGTTTAATACACAAGATTAAATGCCTACTGCCTTCTAGTACACACAGAATACTAGAGTCTAACCTATCGGATCGCTTGTTTAAGATAAAATGCGGCGATTATATAACAAGCGACTATGCGATCAATGCTAGTTTACCTCAGGGAAGTGTTCTAGGACCAACTCTGGACCTATTATACACCTCTGATTTGCCCAAGTCCGAAGAATTAACCAATTCCACCTTTGCAGATGACACAGCAATTCTTAGTTCTCACGTGGACTTAAATATAGCATCTAGAAACTTTGATAATTATCTCAGACACGTAGAGACGTGGTTAAGAAACTGAAGAATTCAAGTAAATGAAATCAAAAGCAAGCACATTACTTTTTCACTTAGGATAGTTAGTTGTCCACCACTGACACTAAACAATTTGAACATCCCACAGTCTGATCACGTTACATACCTTGGCATTCATTTAGATAGACACTTAGTTGGCATCGGCACATCAAAGCCAAACAGCTCCACATGAAACTAAAAGCTTTTAATTTACACTGGCTAATTCACCATCAATCGAAATTAAGCCTTAACTGCAAAGTCATCCTGTATAAGACAGTCTTAAAACCAATTTGGACATACGGAATCCAATTATGGGGAACAGCAAGCAATACCAGTATAGATCTCATACAGAGGGCATAATCCAAAATTCTTAGAACCATGACGGGAACTCCATTGTACATCAGAATTGAGAATATCCACAAAGATTTAGATGTGAATTTGGTTAAGGATGAATTTAAAAAAACTCGTTAAGCTTATTTGTCAACATCATCGGATACTAAAGGTAAAATATGAGAAATGCACTCATATATTATTCATAGATAAATTTAGTGGCGGTTTCCTAATGGTAAGTTAGCTTTGTAAAGCATGTCGGTTATTATGTTTAATTTCAATAATATTCGATTGTTGCTAATCTGATTAAAATGAGTGACGAGAAAAAAATTGCGTAGTAAAATTATTAAATATTTACATTAAAATCCAACTTGGTCCTACAAAAAGTTGGCCAAACAATCAAAGGTCTATCGTCAACAGTGTTGCCAGTTTAGCCTTTTTGATGCTAAATTTAGCCTTTTTATTTACTCTTTAGCCTCGAAATTGTGATTTTAGCTTCGTGGCTTTTCTTTAGCTTTTTTTTAATTTCAAAATAGCCTTTTTTGAATTTATATTTGTGAGACATTTTCATTTTAATTCATTACTGCTTTTCATTTAGCTTTTCAACAGACTCTAGAATTATGCAGTATTAAAAGAATAAATACCAATTGCCAATATCAAGTGCTTCAAAATTAAATAGAGTATTTTATATCGGAAAGCTATAAATGTCTAGCAAATTCACTTTCAAGACAAAATTGTTATTACACATTATTTTCATCGTTATATAATGGACAAGAGTCCTATTAACTCTCGAAGGCTTGTGATACTCGATGGCTGTCATTTGAAATAGCCGTTAAACGTATTGTGGATGTTTGGTTCGAGTTAAAACCAACAATGCTACAAAGCCAAACATTTAAGTGATTAATATACTGATTATAATTTGGTGTATTATTTTTTTTTAAACCAGTAAGCAATTCAGCGGATCCAAGAAAGCTGTTTTCTGATTTGAAATTTCTTCTCCATAGTTTGTGTTTTCAAATTGTAATACAACGCAAAGAATTTGATACATTATCGTCCCCAATTGAAAATTGTTTAATGTTTTCGCCACATTTTTCATACAAGTTTGAAGAATGAAAGAACGGTTTAATTAGTGAAGATTCTGAAAAAATAATACGGAAAATTAAACTAATTGAGCTATTGCGACAAAGATTATCATATGAAAACTTTTCGCTAAATCGATTTTCTATCCGTTGATAATACACTTAAAATAGCACTCGTAAAACCAAAAAAAGATATTATGTATGTGAAAAATTAAACTGCTAATGAAATTACGAAGATTATGGCTCAGGGCAGAATATTTTAAACTACAAATGGACAAATATATAACCAACAATGTCCATTTTCTGACATGGCTAATCCAGTATTTAACTTTTTAGTACTTCCTTTAAGTGCTTAATGCAGAGGTTGAACGACTTTTTAGTACAATGAAAATTGTAAAGTTAAAAATGTTTAATGCGTTATTGAATATAAAAATATATATGCATATGTATATATTTACTGTTAATGATTAATGTTATTTTTTGTTTGCTGCTGAAGTGTACCTTTATAATTTTATTTACTTTTACGAACATATTTTCTAGTTTTTTATTTAAACTTAAATTCTTAATTTGTAATATTTAAGCTTTTTTTGTTGACTTTTTTTTAAAGCAGTTTGGCTTTTTCTGGCCTTTTTTTGAAGTCTATATAGCTTCTTTTTTTGCCAGCTCCTGGCAACACTGGTCGTCAAACTGATTCCAATGTAATTAAACAGTATCAAGAGAACTTGTCCGTTCATAGAAAACCTGTTTCGTGTAGAAGGAATGGTAAGCATGCTGTTTCTAAAGCCAACAAATAAAAAGGATTTTGAAAAGAGTTCCCAACACATCTGGTAGGTAAGCAGTATAGTTAGCTCATTACTCGGACTATTTGGTACGAAAAGTTGAAGCCAATGCAGGTTTAAAAACATACAAGGCTCAAAAAGTTCTTGATAGGAAATCTGCTAAAAATTTAGAGGCCAAAGAAAGAGCACGGAAATTGAAGTCAAATTTTATACAAAAAATATACCTACGTACGTATGGACAATTTTTCGCAGATTCCGGGTCAGTAGTTTTATGTTGCTGATGCTCAAGGGAATGTTGTAGAAAAGTTTAGGACCGAAAAGCAAAAAAAATCCTAAAATTTCTTGCGGCAAAAGAAGCTAAACATTTGTTACAAAGGGCTATATAAATACCGACATTTATTTTTTTTTTTGGACTGATTTGGCATCCTGTTGCTATGGTAAACAAACCCTTGAGTAGTACAAGAACAATAATGTGGCATTTGTACCAAGATAGGCAAATCCTCCAAATTGCCTGGAGATAAAACCAGTGGAGAGATATTGGGCAGTTGTTAAAAGAGATTTGAAGAGCACAAAAAAGGTTTCCAAAAGTGTGGTAGATTTTAAACGGAGATGGATTACCTGTTCCAACAAAGTTACGGAATGCACTATAAAAACCTAAATGGAAGGGATTTCGGAAAAGGTTCATAAAATCATCACTATTGATTAGAACTATAAAAATAATATTTTTTTAAATTGCAATAATAATGTCAATCAAATACACTAAAAATCAACCTGATTGTTTTGTGGTTTCATGTTTATTAACATATATGTATTTTAAAATTGTTTAGATGTCAGTCCTTAAACTTATAATATCATTGCAGTTTATGACGTGGTAATATATGATGGTGATGAATAGTACCAAACACAAGCATAGGTTTGTATGTATATGATGCCCTTTCACTCGGGTATCAAAAGCATCCACTATTATAATTACAATGCATTTTTGTACTAGACAACAAAATCGAATGGCAACGATATTTTATGTACAATGCATTATTTCTAGCATAACGTAAACTTTTGTTTTTTGCTTCACAACCACAACATGTGTGTAATGTTGGAAAATGGTAGTGATTATTGCCTTATAAAATCCTATAAACGAACCTAACTATTTTTCTGTGTACGCAGAGAAAAAATATAATTGTATATGTTTACCATAACCATTTAACCCGCCAATGGTGAAACAAAGAATGGCAACAATAGTGATACCATTGACTTAAGAACATTTAGATCTATATTACTTCCAAATTTTATTGTGATGTCTGTAACCCTTAAAATTTTACATTAATTCAAAGTTTATATTTTTGTTGAAGAAAAATCACCATAGTAAAATCTTTTTTAGTTTTCCATTTATGACCAATGTTTGACTTATAGTATATGTTTGTGTTGTAATGATTATTTATTTATTAATATTTTGATTTTTATTTATACATTTGGTAACAAATGTTTAACCATAAATAGACCGTAAAATTGGAATCTTAAAAACTAAAAAAAAAATATTTAAATTTTTTAAGGTAAATAATGTGCACAACAAACTACTAAAATGTCAATCTCCAAGTCCTAAGGTTTCCATCGATATCAAACAATTTTAGAAAAAGCTTATATTTACTCTTCAGAAGCTCCACAAGCCTTGACAACTTTCAAAAATGTTAAAATTTTTTCATATCTTGCATCAAGCCGGTATTGCGTGATCAAGATTGGGTAACGTTATGAGCACGGATCATACCGACAATGATTTGCCCATTCTTCATTATTGCAGCACAATAGAGAAGTATACACTCGAACATAAATTAGTAAAAAACGAACATTTTTAACGTACAAAGTGATTTTTGTGAGCTATGTAGAATGCCTAGGTATGTTCAGATTCCACTGATATGTTCACAAGAGTTGTTCAGCTTTACCGTAGCTACAACTTTGCTAAATATTGTTAGTGCAAAATTAGAAGTTCCTGGAGTTCTTCCTATATTTTTTCAAAAAAATTATCACGAAAAAGCTATTTTTGGGAAAAAAGTTTACAAAATTTGTTTGGCGGACTATACCAAGTCGGAATTAGCTGTTGGCCAAAAACTGATGACACCCTGTTTTGATTTTTACAATCTTTGGGGGCCCATAAAAAAAAATTGGTTACCAAAATGGACAAACTGAATATACGGTTTTACTACCCTTTGGTAGTAGAGTCGAACGTATACTGATCATGATCGTGTGTTTTTCCATTTGTTGCATAGTGTTATTAATATATTTTACTGTAATTTTTTTATTTAAATTATATAAAATAAATTGTTTTAACAATTAACTTGTATAATAATGCTTTTTAGTAAATAATTTTATTAACTAGCGAAAAAATTATATAAATAAAACAGATATTAATTTGATACAAATTAATTAAAATAAATAAATTAATTAAAATATCAAAAAACGTTATTTAAAAAAAAAAAAAAAAAAAAAAAAAAAAACTTTGAAAAATTTTAACAAAAATGTGAGTATGATCAATATTTAATTCGCACAAGTACTCATACGCCATGTCCAAATGTTAAATTAGTACAAAAACAAAAAGAACACACAGAAAAATTTTTAAATCACATACTGAAAAGTGAAATAAAAAATCGAAAATACTTGTCTTGATGTTTTGAATGAGTTGAAAAAGTCATAAACAAAGAAGACAAAAAAGAAAAGATAAAAAATCGGTGTTTATAGCTACAAAAAAGATTAGACGTAAAAAGCAAAAAAAAAATTCTAAAAAAATAAATACGTTTTATATATATTTTCGGAACAGAGGATATATTATTACAGTGTGGATTAAAACTTTAAATATTTTGGTAAAATAATCTTACATTAAATTCATTATTATCAAAAAAAGTTATGCTGAAGAGTTAGTGGTCGTTGCAATCGTAGTCTTTCTAACTCGACCTTTGAAAAGGTTTTGGTGGAATGAAATTTCCTACAATGAATAACCCGGAAACGCTGGTGGCTCTACTACAGGCTACATATTATGCTAACCTACTCACTCGGTTACAAGTACGAACGACCACTTTTGAATTTGTTGCACCTTGGCTTTTACGTATTGTTATGCCTTCATCTAATACCCCTGGAAATTGTCTTCGCTCAATTGTTATTTGCTCATTGCGCTTGAATTGCAAAGTTTGCACACTGTTCTCTATAGGCGTCCAAAGTGATTCAGTAGCATGCAGCTTCCGTCTTCTTGCTTCTAAACCAACACATTCTTCGGAGAAGAGCATCCACAAAGTAATGGGTTTCTTCGTTCCACTATGAAATTCAATTTCCATTAGAATACCAGTAGCTCCGTTAACTAGACCATTGCTTGTATTAATATTAACAGACATCATGTATATAGCTGAACATTTTAATTTCAATTTTCTACATAATCCTTGCACAGAGAAAACAGATTCGTGATAGCAACCGAATTTGTTGTCAATCGAATGCTTCGGTTGCTCACATAGAATTTTTCGGTTATATCAACAGAAAGTCAGTTGCTAAAGAAGAATTTCGGTTGAAGCAACCAAACTTTTGTTACCCCTTCAAAAATTTTGTAGCCACAACTGTAAAATTCGGTTGCTAAGGTAGAATCATTCGATTGACAACAAATTCGGTTGCCATCACGAATCTGTTTTCTCTGTGTGTGCATCCGATGTTTTAATTTTAACTACCAGATTTCTAATTCGGGCCCTTTCCTCTGGTGATACAGAGTCAGTTTTAATCAAATCGAAAGCTCTTGATTCAATTTCCTCTTTTAAAATTTGCCGCAATCTTAATGTGTTGTATTGATCAGGCTCAGCATTCGACCAAAATAAGTGAATAGCTTCACTTGGCAACCTAAAACAAGGCTCAACAACTCTTGATTTTATTAGATTCACTTCCTCTTCATTTATTTCTCCTGTTGACATTGAATTTAATGCCTGTGCAAAGGCCCGATCTTCTCTTTGCCTCATTATTTCTGTCAATTATTATAACTTAAAATGATTCCATAGAAATTCACCAAGAATAATAAGGGTTTGTCAAGTTTGAGCTGAATATCCACTTATCTCCAACAGGAGGAAGTTGCTTTAAATCTCCAAAAGCTATAATAGAAGCCACTACTGTAAAATTCGGTTACTAAGGTAGAATCATTCGATTGACAACAAATTCGGTTGCCATCACGAATCTGTTTTCTCTGTGTGTGTATCCGATGTTTTAATTTTAACTACCAGATTTCTAATTCGAGTCCTTTCCTCTGGTGATACAGAGTCAGTTTTAATCAAATCGAAAGCTCCTGATTCAATTTCCACTTCTAAAATTTGCCCCAATATTAATGTGTTGTATTGATCAGCCTCAGCATTCGACCAAAATAAGTAAATAGCTTCACTTGGCAACCTAAAACTAGGCTCAACAACTCTTGATTTTATTAGATCCACTTCCTCTTCATTCATTTCTCCTGTTGACATTGAATTTAATGCCTGCCTGACCCGATCTTTACTTTGCCTCATTATTTCTGTCAATTCGTATAATTTAAAATGATTCCATAGAAATTCACCATGAATAATAAGGGTTTGTCAAGTTTGATCTGAATATCCACTTATCTCCAACAGGAGGAAGTTGCTTTAAATCTCCAAAAGCTATAATAGAAATACCACCAAATTGTTCTGTACTTCGAAAAATTTGCTTTAATCTAGCATCAAGATATCTCAACATTCTTGCTCCAACCATTGATATTTCATCAATTATCAATAATTTCAACTCAAAAAATAATGATAAAATTAACAAATACCATTAAAAAAACAACAATTCAAAAAAAGCATTTTTGCCTTCTCTGTTAATCACAAATCAACTGTCGTTCTCTTCCCGTTATTTGATATTTGAATAATGCCCATAATTTCAACAAATAGATATCTACGGTGTAAAATACCCAGTAGATAAATATACCTAAAAGTTAACTTGACATTAATTTCAAATTTATATCTACTGGTAAAAATTACCAAATATTTTTACTCCATAAGTAACTAGGCACTGATAGATATCTATTTGTTGAAATTACAGGCATAAAGCCGTTATTTTTTATTAAAAGTGGAATGGGGAGAGTTATTCAAAATATTATTTTTTTCGTATGAAAATGCCTTATTCATGCACCTAATATGCAAGGATAAACAAAATTGTTTAACATCGGTTGGGAATAAAAAAAAGTATTTCTTTCTCCAAATGAAAAAATAAAAAATTTTGGTAGACAAATATTTTTTGTTGAAAAAAAATTGTTTGGACAAAATTAATTTTTTTTAAAAAAAATTTTTTTTTGCCAAATTTTTTTTTACAACAATCACTGACTTTGTAAACCTGTATGTAGGAAACTAAATAAACTATCTGTAAGAATTAAAGAAAAAGTCGATCAACAATTATACAATAATCTTTTATTTTGGCAATTTTTTTTTTATGTCATTAGCGTTGAATTTTACACACCCCTCCGCCCACAGACCGAACATCATAATTCTGACTTTACAGTGTTATCTGATGGGCTATTTTGAAAATTACCTGAAGATTTCATCAAAATCGGTCCAGCTGTTTTTATATATATCGATGGCATTAGCGGTATAATATAAAACATTTATTTTGCCACTCCCCTCCGTCCGCAGACCTAAAATCAAAAATCTGACTTTACAGTGTTAACCGCTAAGCTATTCTGCAGATTTTTTTAAAATTTCATCAAAATCGGTCCAACATACAATACATACAAACATCCATTTTTGTATATATAGATATTAAGAGAAGCCACCAATTCTATCCAATCTACAATACGATGACGGTCGGTTTCGGAATATTTTTTGTAGATTTTACCTACAATACGTTCTGAAACTGAATAGGAAAGTAGGTACACAGAGAAAACAGATATGTGATAGCAACCGAATTTGTTGTTAATCGAATGATTCAATATTAGTGACCGAATTTTACATTTGTGACTACAAAATTTTAGAAGGAGTAACAAAAGTTTGGTTGCTTCAACCGAAATTCTTCTTTAGCAACTGACTTTCTGTTTATAGAACCGAATCATTCGATTGGCAACAAATTCGGTTGCCACTACGAATCTGTTTTCTCTGTGTATGTAAGATTTTGTAGCATAAATTATTACGGTTGATTTTTAAACTTACCTTCAATTTCCCCTCTACATAAAGGACAATATGACCTAACTGCTATACATTTTTCGTGGGAAGTGGTGCGACAGGTATTTACCGTATTATTTTCCTACGCTTTATGTTGCTTAAGGATATCCCACAATCATATTTTAAATCCATTTTAGTTCTTTCAAATAGAACGTTAACTTTTAAATTCTTATTAAATATGTTTCTTTGACATTGTATTAAAAGCATACTTGACCAAAATATACTACTTAAGTGTAGACGATTTTTTTGTATGTTTCGAAATAATATACTTTTTATGGAATTAATAGATGGTTTTCTATACCCTACACCACCATAGTGGAGAGAGTATAGTGGGTTAGTGCTGATGTTTGTAATGTGCAAAAATAACACCCAATATAAAGTATACCAATCTGCTCAGGATAACATTCTGAGTCAATTGAGCGATGTCCGTCCATCCATGTAAACCTTGTAATCAAACTACAGGTCGGAATTTTAAACATAATTCGAAAAAATTTGGCAGAAACTTTTATATTGCCCAAAGAACTAAGGTTATTGAATTTGATTCAAATCGCTCCATTATTTCTCCTAGCCCTCATACATCTGCCCGACCTGAAAATAGTTAAGCTCTCATAAATATCTTAATTATAAACATATCCAAACCCAATTCAGCACACATAAGTTTTATATAAGCTGAACTCGTACTACCAAATTTAGTACCGACCGGTCGAAAATTTTCCAGAGCTCCCTTATAAGTATCATTCTCGAAAATATCATTAATGTGCATAAATCTCTGAAATATGATTAGAGTTCTACACAAATATGTTTCATATATACGCAAACCATCCCACCGAACTTTTAGATGCTCCTAGCTCCCATGCAGTGTTGCCAGGAGCTGGCAAAAAAAGAAGCTATATTGACTTCAAAAAAAGGCCAGAAAAAGCCAAACTGCTTTAAAAAAAAAAGCTAAAATATTATAAATTAAGAATTTAGTTTTATATTTATTTTTAAATAAAAAATTTGAAAATATTTTCATAAAATTCATAAAAATAAATAAAACAAGTAAGAGAGATATATTCGGCTGGGCCGAATCTTATATACCCTTCACCAAACTATACTTCAAAATAAAAATTTTAAATATTTTTAGGTAAACAAAATTTATTTTTTTTCCAGTTGTTTTTTTTAATTTTTTGAAAAAAAATTTTTTTTCGATTTTTTTTTTTTAATTTTTTTAAATTTAAAAAACTTTTTTTTTAAATTTTAAATTTTTTTTTTTTAAATTTAGCCAAAAAAACTTTTGGTGAAAAAAAATTCGGGTTCAAAATTTTTTCCCGATTTTGACCCATTGTAGGTCCAACTTACTATGGTCTTATATACGTCGTTGGAAAGGTCTTTGAAATATCTATCATTAGATATCCATATTGTCTATATTAATGACTTAGTAATCCAGATATAGGTAAAAAAATAGGTAAAAAATCGAGGTTGTCCTGGTTTTTTCCTTATATCTCAGCCATTTGTGGACCGATTTTGCTGATTTTAAATAGCAAACTTCTCGAAAGCATGTCTGACAGAATTATTCAAGATTTGGATCCCGAAGATATCTGGGGTCTTCAGAAAATTGATTTCAACAGACAGACAGACAGACAGACAGACAGACAGACAGACAGACAGACGGACATGGCTAAATCGACTCCGCTATCTATAAGGATCCAGAATATATATACTTTATAGGGTCGGAAAATTATATTGTGGAAATTACAAACGGAATGACAAATTTATATATACCCTTCTCACGAAGGTGAAGGGTATAATTATAAAGGTACACTTCAGCAGCAAACAAAAAATAACATTAATAATAAATATACATAAGCGACCAAAATCCTCTTAAAGCAATGGAAATAAGCTTTCTTTTGAGCAAAAAAAAAGGGGCCCATTTTGGATAAAAATTTAGATTTTGCAAAAAAATTTCAAAAATTGTATGTCTTGAGTTACTAAATATTTATTTTGATAGATCCCATTAAGCGATCAAAAACCTCTTAAAGGAATGGACCTAAGCTTTCTTTTGAGCAAAAAAAAAAAAATTAAAAAAGGGCCCATTTAAAAAAAAAATAGTTTTAGATTTTGCAAAAAAAGTCAAAAAAAATGTTTTTTTTCGAAAGATTGAAGAAATAGCTATGTAAACTGTTTGGGACACATTTTGCTAAGAACAATAGGTAATAAGTTACATGGATGAGAAAAAACACCTGCTTGGCCAAAATGTCAAATTCTGATCCCCTCTAACTCAGAAAGTTTTCGACCGATCTTGTTGAAAAATTGTGTCTGAATTACTATCTAATAGAACTAACTATCGGAAGACATCGATTTCAAAAGATGGTTCACTTGACATTAAATGCCCCATATATATTTTTATACAGACAAATCTTAAATTTTGTTTTTTTTTTATTTTAATAACTAAGCATTTACTATTTTTCACATACATAATATATTTTTTTGGTTTTACGAGTACTATTTTAAGTGTATTATTAACGGATAAAAAATCGATTTAGCGAAGAGTTTTCATATGAAAATCTTTGTCGCAATTGCTCAATTAGTTTAATTTGCCGTATTATTTTTTTCAGAATCGTCACTAATTAAACCGTTCGTTATTTTATCTCTCATTCTTCAAACTTGCATGAAAAATGTGGCGAAAACTTTAAACAGTTTTCAATTGGGGACGATAATGTATCAAATTCTTTGCGTTGTATTACAATTTGAAAACACAAACTATGGAGAAGAAATTTTAAATCAGAAAACAGCTTTGTTGGATCCGCTGAATTGCTTACTGGTTTAAAAAAAATAATACACCAAATTATAATCATTATATTAATCACTTAAATGTTTGGCTTTGAAGCATTGCTGGTTTTAACTCGAAGCACAGATTCACAATACGTTTAACGGCTATTTCAAATGACAGCCATCGAGTATCACAAGCCTTCAAGAGTTTGTGGGGCTCTTGTCCATTATATAACGATGAATATAATGTGTAATAACAATTTTGTCTTGAAAGCGAATTTGCTAGACATTTATAGCTTTTAGATATAAAATACTATATTTCATTTTGAAACACTTGGTGTTGGCAATTGTTATTTGTTCTTTTAATACTGCACAATTCTTGAGTATATTGAAAAGCTAAATGAAAAACAGTAATGAATTAAAATGAAAATGTCCCACAAATAAAAATTTATCATTTTTATTTTCTCCTTATCCTCGAAATTTTGGTTTTAACTTCGTGGTTTTTTCTAGCCTTTTTTATTTAAAAAAAGGCTATTATCAATTTAAAAAAAGGCTAGAAAAAAGCCACGAAGCTAAAACCAAAATTTCGAGGCTAAAAAGTAAATAAAAAAGCTAAATTTAGCCTCAAAAAGGCTAAACTGGCAACACTGCTCCCATGTAAGGCCCACTTCTGAAAATCATTTTATCGAGCATAAATATCCTAAAAATGTTGGTATTCAAATAAGATTCAACACAAATAAGTTTCATATCAAAAGAAAACTGTTCATAATCATATATTCGGTGTAGGGTATCATATGGTCGGACTTGCCCGACTATACTTTCTTACTTCTTTAATTTAAAATAATTTATATAATATTTCTCAATTTTATTTAGAATTTTATCAACCTCATTTGGAATTTTCTCAAATTCATATAGAATTTCTCAAGTTCAATTGGAATTCTATCAATTTTAAAAATAAATTCTCAATTTCTTTTGGAATTTGTTCAATTTGAAGTTGAAATTCCCAATTTCAATGTGAATTTTCTTAATTTGAAATTGAAGTTCTTAATTTCATTCGAATTTTATCAATTTCATTTGGAATTATCGCAATTTAAATGTTTAATTCTCAATTTCATTCAGAATTTTCTCAATTTCAATGACAAATAGTTTAGGATGTCATAAAAAATTTTTATTTTACGTCTACAAGTTCATTTTCTTTTCAGAATCAATTATCAGGAGTGGCCACTTATCATAGAAGTGACCAATTGTCTCTACTCACTTAATGAACAGCATTAGTAAAGGAATGATTATAACCTATATATAAATATATGAATGTGCGACATATAAGATTTTCCTTTCAGTAAGTTTTTTTTTTCAATATTTCTTCCTTTTTCCGATTTGTTACTTTTGTTCATTTATTCTTCTATCATTAACTAACTAAATGTAGGTAAAATAGCTTAACTAAATGGAAATTATTTTCAAGCCATTGCTTTTATGAAATGTTTTCATTTAACATTAGAGTAGTTTATGCTCCTAATTCGACATTTCTATTATCTAGGGAAAGCTTTTAACATCAAATGTTTTTGTTCTCATGTGTATAAATACCATTATAAGAAAAACAAGAAAAGGCAAAATTGTTAGCTAAACAATGTAAGATTCAATTCATAAGAACAATAAAGTATGAATAGTTAAAGTCTAAAAAATAAATGCAAAGAAATTGAATACACCTATTCCTCGATTTACACAATTTCACTTTTACACGATTTTTTTTTTTTTGGTTTTCCTTTAAATCGAGGGATGTGGAAATTACCTCAATTTACACGATTTTTTTTTAATATTTTAGCAAAAACTAATTTTTTCCGGTAAATATATCCTGCACAATTCTCAAAAATAGTTATCTATAAAAAATTAAAACATAATAGGGCAAAAGTGGAAGCAACTGGAACCAAAATGAGCCTAAGTACAACTTCAAGCGTTCAGGACATTACAATTGAATATATGGAAAAGCCACTAATGATCTGGATAGAAAATTAAACTCAAAAGCGAATCCCAATTGATACCATTGCTATTACAAAAAAAAACTTAATGACCAGCTACCAACAAGTTATGGTTGGTTTGAAATATTTAAGCAAATACATTCCTTACATAATCTATAATTAAAAGTTAAACAAGCTTCTGCTGATATAGACGTGTCTAAAGAATATCCCAAAAAATTAAATCATTGCTGCCAATTAATACATTCCTGATAAAGTCTTCAATACAGACGAATCGGTACAGTTTTCGAAAATAATACCACAGCGGACTTTTCTATCAAAACCTAATACAATTTTTAAATTTAAACAACGTTTTAAAATCAAATTTTGTATGGAAATTTTGCTTTAAAACATTGTTTAAATTGAAATATATTTGAATATGGGGGAATATATTTACTTTATTTTAAAATAAATGAATTTTCTAAACAAATTTTATTAATTTATTCGTATTTGGGTCTTTCTTCGATTTACACGATTTCTCATACAAACATTTTTCATTTCGATTTACACGATCTTTCAATCGTGTAAATCAAGGGATAGGTGTACTGAAATCTAGGGTAATCTTCGTTTTATATACCTGAGTTGTAAAGTTGTTGAATTAACAATAGTAGAGTTTAATGTAAATATTAAAAGGATTTATGTTAAAGGAAAGAAAAAATATGGGATTTTTTGACCGTGAATATTTTTAAAATTGTGAACTCATATACCCCATGGAACCCTTTTGACATTTCCATTTTTAATTTTTCTAATTTTGAAAAACTCACACAATTTCCGATTAATTCATATCTTGTAAAGCTGTAGTTAGACTTGGTTGATGTTGGAGCCGTATATAATATAAAGTATAGAAATTGGGCAAATAGTCATTATCAAATCGAATTTGAATAAAGAATACACTTTTATATTATATTATTCCATTGCAGTTTAAAAATTTAATGATAAAATCATAAACTTTCATATTGTTACGAATGTGTTTGAAGGCACGTCCATCATTGACATTGTTTGTAAGTATGGCAACACTAAATCTTTGGGCTGCTGGCAATGACATCGAAAAGCTCTAGAAATCGAATGTACTAGTATGTCCATTAAGAGAATTGTAGAAGATTCCCGATAGATGGCGCGTGTATAAATAGTGGCAGAGCTGGCAGTCGTGAGTTGAGTTTATCATTGGCGCTTTTAGAGTTAACATCAACTGTCTTGTTCATATAAGGTTGTACGTAATAGAGTGCGTGTGCATTTCTGCGAATTAATAAACGTGTATAAAGACACTGACTGCCTATTTAATTCTGTTGTTGTTGTACGTTCTAAATAAATAAAGAGTTGTTACAATTTTAAACTACTAAAACTGCTTTTTATTTGCAATCAAAAGTATACGGTTTATTTAAAGGAAATAAACCACGTTTTTAAAAGGTAAAAACGTAACAATATGGTTTACAAATCAACAAAAATGGTTACCAGATTTACAAGATATGAATACATAATCCTCTATGCTTTGTGGAATTTTTTATAATATACTGAATGATACAAACGAACAAAAATAAACAAAAACAAGTTAGAGTGCTATATTCGGCTATGCCGAATCTTAAATACCCTCCACCTAAATTAGATGAAAATTATAGAATTTACATTGGTATAAACACTCTAATATCCATATTAAATTTTTGTTATTTGGACTTAGCTCCGATTATGAATATTGGTAGAATGTTAATGTAATACAGTAGTTTTCGCTTATATTATTTACAAGAGTTTTATGGGTATTATTGTGATTATCGGAAATGGAGCTAATATGAGTGCTATGGTCAAATATGGACCGATATTCACAAAACCCAGTAGTATAATGTTTGGATACAATATATTGATCTGTATACAATTTTAGTTCGATATCCATATACATATTTAAAATATTTATAGAGGTTAATGTGTTTTTCGGAAGTGGTCCTTATATGGGAGCTATGACCAATTGTCGGCCGATCTTTATAAAATTCAACACGTCGATTTTCGTATATATGGGAAATATTTATTTGAAATTTTAACCAGATAGAGGCTTTTATAAGAGATTTATTAGTATTTAAGTAATTTTCGGAAATGGACCTTATATGGGAGCTATGGTCATATATGAACCGATATTTACAGAATCTAATAGTATCATTTGTGAATTAATACTACCGATCTGTGTAAAATTTTAATTCGATAACGATATTGTTCAGATATTTATGAAAATTAATGTGGTTTTTGGAAGTGGTCCTTATATGGGAGCTGTAACCAATTATGGGCTGATCTTCATAAAATTCCCTACAGCGATTTTAATGTGCATGGAGATCATGCAAGTTGAAATTCTACCTGATACCGATATATATAAGATAATTAAGTGTATTTAAATGATTTTCGGAAGTAAACTTTATATGGGGGCTATGGTCAGATAGTGACCGATCCAGAAAAAAAATTGGTCTCGCGATTTTTGTTTCCACGAAACTTAGTTGTGCTGAATTTTGTATGGATACTGCAATTCTATGGGCATTTATATACCATAGCACCATATTTCGGGAAGAAATTTGTATGGGGGCTACGAGAAATTATGGACCGATTCTTTCCATTTTCAACAGAATTTGTGCTTTTATCAAAAATTTCATGGTATTCTCTGCAATGAATTTACCAAAAGTCACAAAAATCATGTGAAAATTATCAATTTCAATTTTTGGAGGTTGTCTTACATTTTGATCCATAACCCTGGTTCTACCAATTCGATTTTGTTGATTTTCAATACCAAACTGCTTAGAAAAATTATAAACATTTTGGTAAACATTTAATTAAGTTTGCTTATGTATTTTGGACGTGAGAGTGTTTTACACAGACAGACAGACGGATAGACAGACGGACATTGCTCAATCGAAGGATCAATAATATAAGGATCAATAATATATATACTTTGTTGGGTCTCAGATGAATATTTCTCAATGTTACAGACGGAATGACAAATTTATATATACCCTCTTTCACCACTTGTGGTGGCGGAGGGTATAATAATGTTCTTTGTATATGAAATCTGATGTACTTTTCTCAAAAAATTTAAAAAAAATAGTAGTCCTTCTTGTCCCAGAATAATTTTTTTTGCGTTTTGTTAACATTTCAGATTTTATTATATTAAACAAGTGAGAAACTATAGTCGGCAAATAATTTTTCTTTTAAAATTTCAATAATTTTTTCTAATGTAAGATTAGATTTATTAGACTTATGCTCGTTATAATGATTATCGGAAATGGGCCTTATATGGGAGCTATAACAAATAATGTCACGATTTCGTCATCAATTTCGATTATTTCTATATGAAATTTATTTCTGTTGAATTTTATGTGGATACCAAAAGTTTCAAGAGATTTTTGCTTTTTAAAGAGATTTTCAGAAGTGAGCCTTGCATAAGAGCTATGACACATTTTTGGCCGATCGCCATGAAACTAGATTGCGTTATTTATTTCTATATGAAACCTATTTGTGTTTAATTTTCTGTAGACAACAAAATTATTAAGACATTTATGCTCGTTATAGTGATTTTCAGAATTGGACCTTATAAGGGATCCATGACCAATTATGGATTGATTATCATGAAATGATATCGCATGATTTATTTCTATATGAAACTTATTTGTGTTTAATAGTATTTGTATACCAACATTCTTATTAGTTGTATTTCACAAATTCATTTTCTAAATTTAAATAAAAGCACATTTAAGTTTACTTAACTGACTTTTCAATTGTTGGGACCATAATGTGTCTAAAATTACATTTTTATAATCATAAACGGAAAATATCCCTACAGTTTATAGCTTTTTCATAAACACATGCAATATTTCAGTCTAAGTTATTTTATTTTCATAATCAGTTCCGAATTCTGACCGATTTGTTTACTGTGTGCAATAAACTTTTTCGTTTAAAAATATCCAATGCATAAATTTTCAATTATCTTTTTTAATAACTTTTCTTATTCTTTTAAGTCAGACAGGAACGTCTGTATAAGTAAAATAAATATTTGCAATATAAACAAGACAGCAACAAATCATACAAATACAGCGCTAAATATTTACAAAGCCAAATCTTTATTACATTGAACAATGCACAGTGGTTTAGAAACGTTTTTTTTATATATAGATGTAATTAGGTATCTGGAGAACTATTAGAGATATTTTTACGAAATGCCAAATAGTTTTTTAGATATGACTGGCCTACGGAGGATCGAATTCTTCTTCTAAATCACCTATATTGGCTATAATATTCTAAATAAAATAAAATAAACATGCTTATAGTTATCTCGTTCTTATCAAAAGATATGTATACGCATCTAAATTTGGAACACGTAAAAAGGTACGCGGGTAACATTGTAAAGTCAGATTTTTGATATTCGGTCGGTGGGTGGAGGGGTGTGCAAAAATCAAATTTTTACATTATACCGCTAATGCCATATATCTATATATAAAAACAGATGTGTGTATGTATGGAATCAAAAACGGCTGGACCGATTGTGATAAAATTTTCATGGAATCTTCAGAAAATTCTAGCGGGTAACACTGTAAAGTCAGTCTGTGGACGGAATGTCGTAGCAAAATCAAATTTTTATACTATACCGCTAATGACATAAAAAAAAGAAGATTATTGTATAATCGTTGATCAACCTTTCTTCAATTCTTATAGATAGTTTACTTAGTTTCCTATATACAGGTTTACATGGTCAGTGATTGTTGTAAAAAAAAAATTGTGAAAGAAAATTTTTTTAAAAAAAATTATTTTGTCCAAATAATTTTTTTCTCAACGAAAAAAAATTTTCTACCAAAAATATTGTTTTCAATTGGAGAAAGAAATACGTTTTTTTATTCACAATCGCTCCCGAATGGCTCGATCTAGAGAAAAATCTATTAAAAGTTGCCGGCATTTTACTACAATAAGTATAATGACACCAGGAATCACCAGGACGTAGTGATTGGCGTAATGAACAAACATTGCTTCCATTCTAGTGTTTTTAAGTTCTCTGAGGAATCCCCAGGAATGTGCTATTTGAACGGTAAAGTTATTTTGCCACCAGTTATTGAGCCGCCCGAGCTGCTTCTAAGTTACATTTCCGGCGCCAATCCTATTTCCAAGCACTTCCTTCAAAATATCCAAAAGTGCAACTCATGATTTCAAATGACGTCGGCTTCATGCCCACCTTTATAATTCAAGGCCAAATGTACCACAGAATTGGATCATTGCTCCCACTTCCCAATGATAATGCGAAGTTCCTTCAAATTTATTTCACCGGAAATGAAGCTACAGAAGCCGAACGAACATGCGTGTGCCTTTGCTGCAATACCCTTCTCCCGAAACATTCTCAAAACAATTGTTTCAAGATGATGGAAATGATACTGCTGGATTTTCTTATATAAGGTCCACATGTCGAATATTCATTAAACGCGTATATTTGAAAAAATCCAGTGATATATAAATATATATTCAGGTGGAGGGTATTTAAGATTCGGCACAGCCGAATACTGAACTCTAACTTGTTTTGTTATTATTTAGTTAAGCAGGGAATTCGAGTTTTGGAATTAAAATTTAAAAGCACACATTTGCTATTTAAATACTACAAAGTGAGTATAATCCTTTCTAATAAAACGAATCGTCCTTTTTTCCCATTTAATTGCACTTTCGGCTTATCTATTTTATTAAAATGTTTATGGAAGTTTGACTGTTTGACAGAGTTTTCGTATCTCGTTGCCTTTGGCAATCTTTTCAAAACAGCAGAATAATAGTTGTACAACAGCGTATGGAAGATACACAATTTCACGCTCCATATTTATTTGGAATCCTTAGTATAATGTAAAGGTATATATTTAAACATACGAAAATGTAACCAATTAAAATTAATTTATACGATTATCATTGGCAAATACCTATAAGGTGGTGTATTTATGAATTTTGTCATACCAACAGATGGATATTTTTGTATGAAATAAATTCTGTTTAGATGTGTGTTAAAATCAAATATTATTAGAAAACTAATTGAAATGCTACATGAAGAAAAGTAAATCAATAACTACTACTTACATCTAAAAAAAAGTATTTTATTTCCTGTTCCTATATTTATACAAATATTGTCATACAGCAAATTATTAATAATGAGATTATCCTTTTTGCTAACCCCCTTTATTTTACTTTTAGTTAAACAATGATTTAGCTTCCTAACAACATATTAAGTATTTTTTTCATACGAGATGGTTTTATAATCCTTAAAATCACTTAAGTACATTCTTGATAATAATAGCTCATGTCATTGTATTTGTATAAATCCGCTTGTATGAAATTATTTTTATTTGACATGTATTTTATAGTTAGTACATATTCATAAGGGTAGCCTTTATTTTGCACTTTTCCGAATTTCGATGCTACCATGGCATATAAATCCAAATATTTGAGAAAGGTTAATAAACTAGGCAACATTTTTACATTCTCAAACACTTTTGAATAACTCTCCGCATTCCATTTTTAATAAAAATAACGGTTTTATTCAAAAAATATTTGTTTTCGAAAGGGTATCTACGTCTAGAGCCGCAAAAATGGGAAAAGAACGAGAATCACGGCTTCAGCAAATGCATCGCAGTGCATCTTCATCGAGTGCTGCAGAGACACCTCAACACTATATCGAAATACTAGAAGCCAATCGATCCCGAATGGCTCGATCAAGAAAAATAATCGATTTAAAGTTGCTGGCATAAGTATGATGACACCAGGAATCACAAGGACGTACTGATTGGCGCAATGAATTGCTTACATTGCAGCGTTTTGAAGTTCCTTAAGGAATCCCCGGAAAAGTGCTGTTCGAACGGTAAAGTTATTCTGCCACCAGTTATTGAGCCGCCTGAGCTGCTTCTAAGTTACATTTTCGTCACCAATCCTATTTCCAAGCACTTCATTTAAAATATCCAAAAGTGCAACTCATACTTTCAGATGACGTCGGCTTCATGCCCACCTTTAAAGTTCAAGGTCAAATGTATCACAGAATTGGATCATGGCTCCCGCTTCCCAATGATGATGCTAAGTTCCTCCAAATTTATTTCAATGGAAATGAAGCTACAGAAACCGAACGCTATCAACGAACATGCGTGTGCATTTTCTGCAATACCCTTCTCCCGAAACATTCTCAAAACAATTGTTGGACATCGGAAATGGAATTCCAATTGATCCCGCCACAAATGAACTTCTGCCAAATGCAAACGAATATTCTAGCCGTTTTGTCGACAACATGTTCTCAAGTTTTACAACCAACTACAAAGATTCGGATTGTCTGTGGCAACGTGCAATTTTGGCACCAACAAATTATGATGTTAACAAGCTCAATGACAAGCTCTTTCGACATCGTAAAACAGGCCTAGAAAGTTATTCTGAGTCATTCGGTATACTTAAAGTAATATCTTTGGCGTTGAAAACATAAGCACAAATGTCTAATACCCTCTCCACTATGGTGGTGTAGGGTATAAATACTACTCAAAGCTATTTCGTATACTTATAAATTATAATTGTAAAATAATGTGCTGATGACAAATACATAATACGTGGTAGCTTTTATATCGATTTTTACAAAAAAAAAAAAAAATTAAAACTTAATACTTTATTTCAGGAATTTTTTTACATGGAATATTTGTTCATGTTTTATAACTCGAGAAACGAAGGATGAAATATTCTTTGTTAATCAGAAACGCTTGGTATTGCAAATATATGGCAGATAATATGAAATTTTAACATTTTTGGATAAAGCTATGTTGAAAATGGCAAGAATTAGTCCATGATTTCCCAGTTCACGTAAAAAAATATTCCCGGAATATTGCTCTAGAGTACATAAATTTAAGATAACACAAAAAAGTATAAGATAACACAAAACGAAATTTTTTTGGGTTAATTCAATATTTGTCCATAGCCCAAATTTTGTGAAGATCGGGCCATATTTAATCATAGTTTCTACACAAATAACATTTCCGAAAAACACATTAACCTTCATAAATGTCTTACAAATATCGGTTTCGACTCAAACTTCCGGAAAACATATTGTTACGTTTTTACCTTTAAAAAGCGTGGGTTTATTTCCTTTAAATAAACCGGATACTTTTGATTGCAAATAAAAGCAGTTTTAGTAGTTTAAAATTGTAACAACTCTTTATTTATTTAGAATGTACAACAACAACACAATTAAATAGTCACTCAATGTCTTTATACACGTATATCAATTCGCAGAAATGCACACACACTCTATTACGTACAACCTTATATGCACAAGACAGTTGATGTTAACTCTAACAGTGCCAATAATAAACTCAACTCACGACTGCCAGCTCTGCCACTATTTATACACGCGACATCTATCGGGAATCTTCTACAATGCTCTTAACGGACATACTAGTACATTCGATTTCTAGAGCTTTTCGATGTCATTGCCAGCAGCCCATACTTACAAACAATGTCAATGATGGACGTGCCTTCAAACATGATGAATGCTGCAGGCAGTCGTTACAGGCCGTTGAATTCAAATCGTCATTGTACATTCGTAACAATATAAACCTTCATAAAAATGTCTTACAAATATCGGTTTCGAATCAAAATTATACACAGATATGGCAATATGTATGCAAAAATCTAAATGCTGGGTTTTGTGTATGTCGGTGCATATTTGCTCATAGCCTCCATATTAAGTCCACTTCCAAAAATCACATGAAAAAATATGAAAAAACCTCTTATAAATATCAGTGTTACAAATAATCAACTTGACATCAATAATCCTCATGTACATAATAATCGAAATCGAAACCGAAAAATACTATAACCGAAATAAAAATCTTATAAATATCGATATTAAAACAAAATTTTACACATACCAGTTTTATTCAAAAATCATACTATTGGTTTTTGTGACGATCAGTCCATTATTTGTCCCATATATCCAATATAAGATACATGGATATCAGCGTCAAAATGTTTATGACTAGCGCCCCTTAATAAGTTATAGCTCCCATATAAGAATCACATCGGAAAACTACATTATCGGACATAAATATAGATATATGGGTTTTGTGACTATCGATCCATAATTATACATAGCTCCTATTGAGGACCAAACCCAAAAAATATATATTATAAAATTTAGCACAGATATTTACTAGTATTTAAAACAAACCAAATCGAGTGAACCATATAAATGTTTTTAAACAAAATTTATAACAATCGATGTTCGTGTTATATTGGTGTTGCGATTTGCCACAACCAAATATATCACTCTTTTATGTTTGATTTGAGAAAAATAAAATAAACATTTTTATATTTTGATTTTTATGATTTTTTCGGTACCAAACTATAATGGGTTATCAAAGTCAGAAAATGTTTTCAAGGAAAATAATCGAAATACAAAATCTATTTTTAATTGAAAATTGTTTCCCCATTTATGTTTTTTTTTTTTTTAAATATTCAAATAAGCGTTATCCGATTTTGCTAAAATTATCAGCATTTGATTATTAATTGACGGAGGACTACCTTGGAAGCATCCAAAGAGTGCCAAATAAGGGCCACCCTAATATTCATAAATACAATGTGTGTGTATTTAAACATTTGTCAGTTACTTGTTACCAAGGAAATCTGCCATGTTATTAATATAACGTATGTGTAGAATGGTTTATAGTTTTTCTGTGTGGAATTCAAATAAAAATTTTATAAATTACAAACGGAATCGCTAACTTCAATTTTATGGTGAAGCGTATACAAATTAATTGCTGAAATAGTTGGATAAAAGATTATATTAACACACACATACTCTAATTGCTATGAAGATGTGGGTTTATTAACGTCAGTGTCATTGTCAATAGACCCATATTAAATAAATAATGTTAAATGTTTTGTAGTCGCAACACAAAATACCAAATGAGTTATTATATTATTTTATTTTAAAAGTAGTTAATTATTACTCAACAGAACAATGAAATTTATATTGTGAAAATAAGTTGAGATTATTTAGTAAATATTCTCTAATTGAATGTGAATATGAACCTAGTAAAATTAAGTTTATAGTTAAGTAAATTTAAACATTTCTTTATTTATTTCTAGAAATTGAAAAGCATAGTTTAAGAAAGTAGACTGTAAAAAGCAGGGTATAAAAATACAAATGCTACTGATATCGCTACAGAAAGTTGTTTGAAGCAGTAGTTACTGCAATAGTTGAAAATTTTTTAGTAGTGGTAGCTTTTAAACACTGCTTAAAATTCTATAATTTAAGGAAATATTAAAAATAAAAATGTTTTAGTAAGAAAATATATAGAATCTTCACCTTTTCGAATATTTGTAAAATAAGATTTGGTGGAGTGACTTTAATCGCATTATAAATATCACTTTGTTCATCGTTTGAAATTATCTTACAACAACTTTCCTTTTTATACGAAATACTAGCAGAACCTGGTCCGCGTTGCTGGCCCTTAGAAAGCATCTGTTTTATATTGCATCTCGATTTTAATATACAGTGTCGGACAAAGTCGGTGATCCAACCTTTAATGTTAATACCTGTGGTGGCTGTCCGGCTGGTTCCAATGAATTCAAAAATTCAGTAGGATAATCTACGGCTTGTTCTTCGTTCATTACTGTGTCAATCGATTTGTATTTTATTGTTTCGCCAGGCAGTTTCAATTGTATTTGCTAATTGAGCTTGTTAACATCATAATTTGTTGGTGCCAAAATGGCATGTTTCCACAGCCAATCCGAAAAAAAAAAAAAAAAAAAGTTCAGGAACGAAATCTTATTTGTGGCGAGATCAATTGGAATTTTTCCATTTCCGATGTCCAACAATTCTTTTGAGAATGTTTTGGGAGTAGGGTATTGCAGCAAAGGCACACGCATGTTCGTTGATAGCTTTCGGCTTCTGTAGCTTCATTTCCAGTGAAATAAATTTGAAGGAACTTCGCATTATCATTGGGAATCCAATTCTGTGGTATATTTAGCCTTGAACTATAAAGGTGGGCATGAAGCCGAAGTCATTTGAAAGCATCAGTTGCACTTTTGGATATTTTGAAAGAAGTGCTTGCAAATAGGATTAGCGACGGAAATGTAAGTTAGAATCAGTTCAGGTGGCTCAATAACTGATGGCAGAATAAATTTACCGTTCAAACAGCACATTCCCGGGGATTCCTCAGAGGACTTCAAAACACTACAATGTAAGCAATGTTTGTTCATTGCGCCAATTAGTACGTCCTTGTGATTCCTGGTGTCATCATATTTATTGTAATAAAATTCCGGCAACTTTTAATCGATTTTTTCTCTTGATCGAGCCATTCGGGAGCGATTGGGAATAAAAAAACGTATTTCTTTCTCCAATTGAAAACAAAATATTTTTTGGTAGACAATTTTTTTTGTTGAGAAAAAATTTTTTGAACAACATAAATTTGTTTGAAAAAATGTTCTTTGACAAATTTTCTTTGTACAACAATCACTGACCTTGTAAGCCTGTATATAGGAAACTAAGTAAACTATCTACAAGAATTGAAGAAAAGATCGATCAACAATTATACAATAATCTTCTTTTTTTATATCATTAGCGGTATAGTATAAAAATTTGATTTTGCCACGCCATTTCGTCCACAGACCGACTTTACAGTGTTACCCGCTAGGCTTTTCTGAAGATTCCGTGAAAATTTTATCATAATCGGTCCAGCCGTTTTTGATTCCATACATACACACATCTGTTTTTATATATAGATAGATGGCATTAGCGGTATAATGTAAAAATTAGATTTTGCCACACCCCTCCGCCCACAGACCGAAAATTAAAAATCTGACTTTACAGTGTTACCCGCTAGGCTATTCTGCAGATGCTCTGAAAATTTCATCAAAATCGGTCTAACCTTTTTTGAGTTCATTCTGAACATACATACGCATATACACACAAACATGCATTTTTATATATATAGATAGAATAGATAAGTGGTATATTAACAAATTTTTAACTTTAACTTGACATAAATTTTCTATATGGTATTTAAATTTTAATATTACTTTTTCTTCTTTTTCATCAATTTTCTATTTACTTGATTATGTTCTCAATTGCATCTGCTAATGTTCTCAGACATACAATCGTAACCAACTCATGCATAGTTTATCACAAGTGCTTGGTAGTGCAAATGCTTAAATCAATAGCGGTATTCACAATCATTGCAAATGCAAAATTTTACAGTAATCCAATAACAAAATACACACAAAAACCCATACAAATTTGCATTTGCAATATTGTGAATACCGCTAATATTTCAATTTGTTTGTGCAAATAGGAAGACAATTTAAAAGAAGATGAAGAAAATAAGTGAATGCATTTAACTATATGGAAACTGGTATTATTTATAAATGGAATTTATTGAAATTTTATAAGAAAATTACTACTACTTTATAATTGTGGTACGACATTTCGTAGAACTTTTATAATCTCTAAGAGCTTTTTAAATAACATTTCGTACATATATGGGGCATTTCATGTCAAGTGTACCTACTTTTGAAATCGATGTCTTCCGATTGGGATGAACTATCGACTCGCATCCACTAAAAGACCAAAAACCTCTTAAAGGAATAGACATAAGCTTTCTTTTGAGCAAAAAAAAAAATATATAAAAAAGATAGATATCCAACTCGCATCCCACTAAGCGACCAAATAGGTCTTCAAGGAAAATATCTAAGATTTATTTTGAGAGAGAGATAAAAGGGCCCATTTTGCAAAAAAAAGTCAAACAAGTTTTTGATTTCGGAAATAAATATGTTTAAATTTTTTTATTTTTTTTTTAAATTTTTTTTTTCCGAAAGATTGAAGAAATAGCTACCTAAACAATAGATAATAAATTACATGGATGAGAAAAAAACACCTGCTTGACCAAAATGACAAATTTTGACTCCCTCTAACTCAGAAAGATCTCGAACGATCTTGTTGAAAAATTGTGTCTGAATTACTATCCAATAGAACTCACCATGGTGCAAATTTCATCCCAATCGGAAGACATCGATTTCAAAAGTTGGTTCACTTGACATGGAATGCCCCATATGTATGTATCCAGTATAAGTAGAACTTATAAGAAAGTCTTTAGTTCATGTCATTTTTATTTTTGAAAATATTACAACTCAATTTTTAATCATCTAAGTGTTCTTAATCATCAACTGTTCTTAATAATATGACCATGATTTGGCTGATTTCAAAACTTTTACAAAAACTGAAAGAAAAAAAACAGACAAGAAACAGAAGAAACAAGTAATAAAGTATTTTCGGTCAGGACCCCCCATATAATACCATATAATGAGCAAATCAATTTTATTTTAGTTTTTTTTTTCGAGAGTAATTTTTAGAAGTGAACTTTAATGAGAGCAATGATCAATTCTGCACCGATCGTCATGAAATCATGTTGCGGCATTTCTTTCTATATCAAATTTATGTGTGTTAAATTTTATTAGGATGGGGTATAAGTTTTTTTTATATAAAACATATTTATGTTGCATTTAATGGGAGCTATCGGCAATTATAGTCCGATCACCATAATTTAATTAGTGTTTGATATAATAATACGGGATTTTTTCAAATATTTTGCTTTTAATTTGAAACATTTCTACAGTAAGCTACGACCTTTTCCCACCTTTCTGCCAACATATGGATTCCGAGCCAAAAGAACTGCTGACCTTTTGAGGCCAAGAACAAATCAAGCCAATATCAGATAATTTGTTCCAAAGTGAAGCTTTTCCCAAGAGAGCGCTCTGTATCGATCGAAACAAATAGTAGTCGGACGTTAAATGGTCTGGACTATAAAGCGGGTGAGGCAAAACTTCCCAACCACTTCATTATAAATACTTTTTAACAGGTATTGCAATATGCGGCCGAGAGTTGTAATGATGGAATGTTACGGTTTCATGTCTTGCCACATATTCCGAATGTATTCGTTTCATACCTAAAAAAAATTAAATTAAAATATGAATGAATTCATCGAAGATTAAAAGAAAATGACATGCAATGTATTTCTTCCTTAATTTTTATCGAAAAAGTGAATTAAAAAATGAATTACAATGAAAGTCAATAATAAAATGAATTAATTTACATTTCAATTCAATTAGTGTTTTGTTAGAATGAATGATTAATTCATTCAAATTTTTATTCAATACATTAATTTTAATAAAATTAATTAAATTCATGATGAGTTCCAATTTTAAGGCAATTCATATTTTATGCAAAATGAATACATTAAAAAAATTACAGTTCATTTTACAGCGTTTGAAACCACGCTGTAAAATGAACTGTAATTTTTTTAATGTATTCATTTTGCATAAAATATGAATTGCCTTAAAATTGGAACTCAGAGTTCTATAAACTTGTGGCATTTTAATTTTTTGATATATTTTTTTTTTTTTTTAAATTTCATCTTTAAACCAACATAACTTTTGCACGCAATGAGAAAAATTATACCAGCGAACAGTATGTCGGTCGTGTCATAGAAAAAAGTATATAAAGATAAATGCTACACAAAATTTAATTTTTTTCATATAAAAAACAAAATTGTTACTCAGTCCATAAGCAAACTTGTATGAATGTGCCAAACACAATATTTGCCGTTTTTATGGTTGAATATGTATTTTTTGTTTTTTTTCGTCTCACAAAATATCTGTTTTTATTAAACTTCTTATGTTATAGACAAAGTATGAATTTTTAAGTAGCCTAATATGGAATTTACATTATTTTGTTGTGCCTTTTCTTAGACATTAAAGATTGAATATGATACTTATTTCGAAAAATGTATATTTAAGTATTTATATACACATAAATACTCATATATACAGAATATACTGATGCTGAGACAGGACTTATTGGTTGTTTAGTAATAAACTGTGTTAGAAAAACCTTAAAATTTTATTTATTTAAAGAAAAAATTCAAATAAAGTGGACAAGTTATATAGATACTCTATGTCACTGATCCTATTCATACTTGAAATATTAGGCTGTTTTTTACGGTCATATCAAATATAAATACAACAATAACAACACAAGGATTAAGTATCTATTATAATTTTGTCAAAGAATCCATTACCGAAAAAGTCTGCCATTTGTACAATTCAAAGGTTGGAAAGAATTCATTCAATCTTTAAAATCAAATTAAATAAATAATCTTAACATCCATTTAAGTATTCAGGATGAATTAATTCATTAATTCCTTAATACTGCATAAGTGCATACATGGGCATACTGTATTTCTTTTTTTTACTGAAGTAAGCGTTTCAGTAATGAGTAAATGCTTACTGGTAATGAAATATAATTTTTAGCTTTAGAAATGTATTGAATGATTAAATTTTTCTTCATTTCAAATCTAGAAAATTTTTAGAAAATTTTTTTCAATTCATTAACAAAAATTTAATCAGTTAAAGGTTGAATGAATACTGTTAAGAGTTAGTCGCATTATGAACTAATTCAGCGATAAATAGATTCTATTTAAATAAAAGCCTTTGGGAATGGATTTATGAAATTAACGGTTAAAATTTTCAAATTTGGTAATTTTGGTATCAATACCAAATTTGAATGGATGGGGATTTTTGTACGATTTTTTGTTGAATACGTGTGACTTTAAGCTTTAATTTGCTTTTTTAATCATAAAAATCTAATCGTAATAAAAAAGGTAATGAACGGTTTTTAATTTTTTTTTTAGTTTTTGTATAAAAGTCGGTCTATTTTTTGTTTTTTTTTTTATTCATATGCGTTGCACAGTGGTTTAGAATCCTTTTATTTGGAAATAATTCGGTATCTCGGGAACTATTTAAGATATTGTTCCGAAATTTCACATGGTTGGAGCTGATATATTTTCGAGTTGATTTGCCGTTGTTCAGCTCCCTAGTACTAATGGGGACCAATGTGGTGCCTCTCAAAATTGGTCACCTCGAGTTTAATTTTTATAAACAAATCACCAAAAATTATGAACCAAATAAGCTGAAATTTAAAATATAAATAGTGCTTAAGAAGATCTACAAAAATAGGTCATCACTATTAATTGAAGAGCTATTTAGTTTATTTATTTTTTTAATTTTGCTCGATCTTTTTATGGTTTTTTTGATGTGGTGGGCCAACGGAGCGTCGAAATTTATTTTTAAAATATCATCTATATTCGCGATAAAATTCTAAATAAAATAAAAGAAACTTGATAACAGTTATCTTGTCCTTATAAAAAGTTACACGCATCCAAATTTGGAACATGTAAAAATGACCATATTTTTTACGATTTTTCCCAAAAAAGCCCATATATATTTTCTTTTGTAGAAAGAGAACTTAATGCAAAATCGTGTAAAGTAAATTTTGGCTCTTTTTAGTCGACACAACACCCCCAGAACTATACAAACTTGGCCAATTTTTTAAAAAAAATTTTAGATTTGAGTAAAAAATTCTAAAAAGGCAAAGCACTGATCCTCGAAAGAGCTTCATATTTATATAATCCTATATACTCCTTAAATACTAACAAAGTTTTTTACAAGCACACACTAAATGGCGTCACAGTAGGCAGTTTTGTAATAAAACTTAGTTTTTGGAATACATTTTCCCCGGTTTAGGAATTTCGGTATTTGAAAATAAAAAATTTTAAAAATTATAATGTCGTTGATTTAAGGATAATTGAGGGTATATAAGTTCAAATTTTATTATGATATCTTTAACCGTAAAAATTTTACATTAATTCAAATTTTATATTTTTCTTCATGGATAATCACAATATTATAATTTTTTAGTTTTTAAAATTAAGAAAATTACTCAATTTTACAAAAATATCAATCTTCATATGCTAAAGTTTTCGACAATATCAAATACTTATATAAAAAGCCTTTATTTACTCCTCAGAAGTTCCACAAACCATGCCACCTTTGGCAAATTGGTACGTTTTTTCATATATTTCATGCAAATTGTTACACCAAACTTTTTGTTAAGTCAGTATGTGTTCAAATTCAAAATTTACATGTTAGTAAAACTTTGCATGCAATGTATGAAAAAATTTAAAAATTTTTCAAGGGGGCCCGCCACTCTAAAAACCATAAAAAGATCGAGCTAAATTAAAAAAAAAAATAAGTAAACTTAAATATCTCTTCAACTAATAGAGATAACCTACACATGTAAGCGTATTTTTGTATATCTTATATTTAAAATTTCACCTCATTCGGATCATAAATGAGTTTTTGGGGACTTTTTAAAAAAATTTAAACCCTAGGTGATTAACTTTGAAGGACAACGCACTGCCCCCCCTTAGCGCTAAACTGAACAACTAAAACTCAACTCAAAAACGCCTTAGCTCCAACCACGTGAAATTTCGGAACAATATCTCCAATAGTTTTCGATATACCGAATTATTAAAAAAAAAAAAAAACTTTTTTAAACCACTGTGCGCTGGGAGAGAAAAAGTGTTAATGTGTTGTGTTAATGAAAGTTGAATAACTATTACAATTTTAATCCGATTAGAAAAATTAAAATATTTGTTTTGTGAAGAACTAAATTTTCTTTCTTTCTATACCATTATACTTCTTAACCTTTCAGATAAGCAATGAAAAACTACTCAAATGAAAAAATTCGAGAATTTTTTTTTTTAATTTCTGAGTTGCTCAACATTTTTGCATGCCATTTGTTTATAGGCACGAAAAGTTAGCTAGTTTTGATATATCTTTTAGATAAGAAGTTAAACTTTAATTCTATTTTAAAACTAGATCGGCGGCAAACGGCGCCAACAGTTAAAATCTAGGTCAAAGTTGCGTAGATAAGCCAAAAAACATTATATATTTTAAATAAATAAATAAAAAACTCATACCAAAAGTACAATCTGGACAAGATACCCTTTCCAACAAGGTCAAACAATCCTAAAACAAATAATTAGAAATATTAAAAATACGCCCTTGAATATGGTATAATTTTAACTCCCCAAATCTATAAAGTAGAAACTAGTGTATTCTGTCTCCATTAACATAATAACTATAATTTCTGCAAATAATTATTGCTTGACTTCTTAGCTTTACGATAGAAATTGTTTTATGGTTAATTTCAAACATTAGCAAAAATCTATTATGATATGCATATACCTTATATTATCCACTGTGCTCTGGTAGAAATTTAAATATACTATTTAAACGCAAGAAACATAATAAAATATATAAAATATTTTTGAGAGCCTTAATATGTGAGCCTTAATATTGCTTTTCTATGCCACCAACATTCGTTCCGTTTTCTATTTCTAAAAAAGCCACTTATTGTATTAAATAAAATAAATGACATTAGATATTTGCTATTTCTCTAACCAATGATTTATAGTATCCTATTTTCATGTCTGCTCCAAATAGTAACAAGTAAAAGTGTTATATTCGATTGTGCCGAATCGTATATACCCACCAACAATATTACACGTGCAACGATTATTGTGCATTTTCTTTGGTATTATATTTTCCATTAGTGGTAAATTACACATTGTAAGATTCGTGCATTTAAATGTTATAAAAAATATAATTAGCGGTCCATGTTAATAAAAATTAAACCACTAAACCTACAGTTTTTTTTATTTGATTGAAATTATTATTGCAATTTACAAAAGAAAAAATATTTTTATAGTTTTAATCACTAGTGATGAAATTTTGAAACTTTTTCGGAAACCCTTCCATTAACGTTTTTATAGTGATTTCTGTCACTAACTGTCAGGACTTTTTGAACCTTGTATGTTTTTAAACCTGCATTAGCGTTAACTTTTCGTACCAAATAGTCCGAGCACTGAGCTAACCGTGCTGCTTTCCTACCGGATGTGTTGGGAGCTTTTTTGAAAATGCTTTCTATTTTGTTTGGCTTTAGAAACATCATGTGGACCATTGCTTCTACCTGAACTAGGTTTTCTATCAACGGACAAGTTCTCCCGGTACTGTTTAATAACATTGAAAACAGTTTGACGGCAGACCTTTGAATGCTTGGCCAACTTTTTGTAGGACCAAGTTGGGTTTTGTTGAAAATATTTAATAATTTTAGTACTCACCTTTTTCTGGTCACTCATTTTAATGAGATTAACAACAAATGAATATAATTGACATTAAACATAATAACTGACATGTTTTACAAAGGTAACTTGATCAAAAAAATAACCAAATAATACCTGGGTTAAAAGTTTTAATGAAAAACGTGTGTTAAGAATTTTACGATCTCACTTCTTAAATTGTTAACGTTTGAACCTATTTTTGTATACATAAGTTAGCTATTAGCAATAACTATTTGTGTTAAATATTTTTTTGTTGAACTTATTTTGACCATTCTCCATACCAAACATTTCAGATCAACAAACAATAATTTCGGGAAATTCACACTCCAATGTCCGACCCTCCAGGTCCTATCGTTATAAAGTCGTTATAAAGTTATAATTGCCTCCCACATACGAGGGAGACAATTTTGAAAAGTATCATATTGTTACGAAATTGTACTTGAACTCAAATATATCGGTTTTAACGGCTGGTTTAAATTTACATAATGCCTCTCAAACAGCAGTGCTCCTCAACCTTTAACATATCTGTTGGTATTATTAACATAGGTGTAGAATAATAAAAGCTTTGAGTTGATCATTGTTTGAAAGTATGGCAACAACTGCGAACATTAACATCGATAGCTCTAGAATTCGAATATACTAGTTGTCCGTTAAGATCATTGCAGAAGGTTCACGAAAGATGGCGTGTGTATAAATAGTGGCATAGGTTGCAGTCGTTAGTCAGTTCATCAGAGACTCTGTTAGAATAAACATCAACTGTATTACCATTGTGCTTTTAAAGTGTGTAATATAAAAGTGTTGTTGTTGTATATTTTAAATAAATAAAGATATGTTACAATTTTAAACTACTAAAAGGCTTTTATTTGCAATCAAAAGTATACGGTTTATTTAAAAACCATATTTTTTGGATGTTGTCTCACATTTATGACCATAACTCTGGCTATACTTGACCTATTTTCAATACCAAACTTTTCTGATCAACAAAGATTTATTTAAGAAAATATAATTCCACTATATCCTTCGCCTTAGGCCTTATCGTGCCGTCAACTGACGGTCAGACGGATGGTCATAGCTAGATCGTCTTAGAATTTTATAAAGACGCAGAATATATATACTTTTTGGTAATACTTCAATATTTCAATGTGTTACAAACGCAATGACAAAATCCATATACCCACATCTTTTTGATGGTTGGTATAAAAATAATATAACTGCATTTACTCCTTATTTGCACATACGAAAACTAATACCAGCTATTATTTGCCTTCACCATACATCTCTATAGAATATTTAGTGAACCAAGACAGTGGGAAGCTCACGTTCATGTTCACAATCAAACACGAACAGTCAAATCTTAGATAAAAATTGCGAAAAATATTTTAGTAAACGGAAGTAAAGTAGAAAACAAGATTCCAAAACTAACAATCCACAATTTAACTGCCAGTCAAACAGGCAGGCATTCATGTATTATCACAAATTGACATGTAATTTATTTAATTTTCAAAAGCATTTTGGTTTATTTGTTCTTGCAAAGAGTAACAGTTTAAATCACTTTATTCATGTGTGAGAATGCGGAGTGTGTTTCCTAACACAGGAAACTATTAAATTCAAACAGTCTCTAAATGGCACAACGTGTTATTTGAGAGTTTTCAGCATAAAAAATTAAAATACTTATACGCCACATATTAAACATTACATGATGTTATAATATTTAAGATTTGTTATATTTTTGTATTAAAGCTATGAACAACTTTGTTTCATTTATTTGATACTAAATGTATGAACTGCATTCTCATGGAGAAATTAATTACAATTTAAATTAAATTAAGTTCGGAGAAATTTATTATTATTTAATGACAATTATTTCTATTAAAGTATTTTAAGTTTGTGCTTAAAATTTATGTGAATTTATGTATTAAATTTTGCTGTTTTGACATTTTAATTAATTCCTAAATTAATTAAAATGATAAATATTGAGGGTGTTCATCATTCACATCGCAGGTTTATAACTTATATGTATATAATGGTTGCATTTGTATGTCCTCGACTTAATGCAACTAAGTATTATGCAAATATTAGGTATACGTTTATGGTATTAAGGTATACGTTTGTGGATCAGTTTAATTAACGTATGGTGAAAGAAATACGAACAAGTATAAAATTAACGAAAACCGTTGAAATAAAATTTATTAAAATTCAAATTTTAATTAATATTTAAGATCACATACTAAAGTATATTTACAAAAAAAAAATTAGCTCCTTCGCGATTTGCTTTTCTTATTTTTTTGGGAAGATTACTCATTGAAGCCTGAATTCCTTCTGTATTTATACTTTTCAGCTCCTTTTTTATTTTCAGAATTAGGGAATCAACATTTTTGGCTCTGTATCCTCTTTCATAAACTTTTCGTTTCAAATTAGCCTAAAAAGTTTCAATAGGTCGCAATTGTGGAACATTTGGAGGGTTCATTTCCTTTGGAACAAATTCAATTTTTTGATTTTTCAAGTTTTCTATTGTGGATTTCGCATAGTGAGAGGACGCCAAATCTGGCCAGAAAATAATTTTTTGTTTTTGATGATATTTTTCGATAAAATTTGTAAGTACTGGCACACATTTTTCATTGTAAACTTGGGCATTCACAGCTAATCCACCTTTAAAAAAAACAGGTTTACTGATACCACTTTCATTTATGGCTAACCATAACAAAACTTTTCCTGGGAACTTTGTCTTACGAATAAATTTAACTTTTTCGGTGGCGGCGTGACTAGAAGACTCAAAATAATGTTTTGGTTGCCATTCATTTCCTTCAACGGTAAAATATGTCTCGTCGTCCATTACACATTTGTACTCTGATGAGCAAGAAAAGTAATTTCTGTAAAGCTCCCGTAGTCTATGTTTAATTACCTTTTGTTGAGCTTCGGTGGTAAATGAAGCTGTTCTTTTCTTCCTCTTCTGTACTCCCATGGATTTTAAATATTTATTAATTGTGTTTTTGTCACAATTATATTTCCTACACAATTGACGATACGATTTTGCACTGGCACCTAATACTTCATTTTTTAATTTGAAGCGTAGTTTGGAGTCTTGTAAACTGCATTTTCGACCAGATCCACTTTTTCTTTCAATTGGCATATTGTTCTCATATAAGTTTACTGTCTTGTAGATAAAGGTTTTTTTGAATCCCATGTCCTTAAAATGCAAAAAAATTTCATTTTTGGTTTTATTTGGGTTTTCTTCACAAAATTTAACAATTAATTTTCGACGGTTCAGTTCGTTTAGTGCCATTTTCGAAACAAATATTAAATTGATCCGAACACTTTTATGTTTGATAAATAAAAAGACAGTACTCTTGAATTTACCGTATGTAATTTTTTTGTTAATGTCATGTGTCATTTTTAAATAGAGTGTTTTACTTGTTCGTATTTTATTCACCATACGTTATGACTTTATATTTAGGGGTCAGATAGTTAATAAACATATAAAGACAGTTCTTTGTTAGGATATGCAATAAGTAAAGGATTAAACAAATCAGTGAATAAACTATGAAATCAGTCAGCAGTAACTAATTGAAATAGACAATATTTAAATATTTTTCATCGCATTTCCCTTATGATGTACCTTCAATCAAAAGTTATTATATTTTCTTACTGCTTTCCATATACAATTTAACATTTTTTAATCGTTAACCTTCTTTTACAAAATCTCTTTTACGAAAATTTTCTAGTTGCCTAAGTTTACTACGATTAAACAGAGCTTTAATAAAAGATGATGTGTAGTTTAATTAAAACCAAGTAAGTCAAGCACTAATATACGATACCCTACACCGCATAAATAAATACAAACAGTAGGGATATAACAAATTTTGGCGAAACTTTTGCCATACCTCCACGTAATGTCCAATGTTGTGTAAGTAATGATAACACAGGTCAACAGCAAAAAAAGGCTTGACTTACAGATTTGATGCATCATGGTTACCTAAGTACAAAAATGGTAAAATTTTTCAATTTTAATAACAAATTTAATAAAAAAATATATTTTTTACATGAAAATAGATTTTTTTTTGTCTTAAAAAAATCATGAAAAATCGAAAACGGTAGAAATTGTTCAGAGCCACATATAAGCCATATATAATAGCAACAAAATGAGGTAACGATCATAAAAATCGATGAATTATTTTAGAATTTATTCACAATTAAGTGAACTCGCCAATTTTCAAAAATTGTATGTTTTGAGTTACAAAGCAAATAGGTCTTTAAGGAAAATATCTAAGCCTTCTTTTGAGAAAAAAAAAAGATTGCAGAAATAGCTATCTAAACTATTTGGGACACATTTTGTTAAGAACAATAGGTAATAAGTTACATGAATGAGAAAAAACACCTGCTTGGCCAAAATGTCTAATTTGTATCCCCTCTAACTCAGAGAGTTCTCGACCGATCTTGTTGAAAATTACTGAATTACTATCCAATAGAACTAACCTTGGTACAAATTTCATACCGATCGGAAGACATCGATTTCAAAAGTTGGTTCAATTGACATGAAATCCCCCATATTTAAAAAATATCTTTTTGAGTATAGGTCAAGTATATAAAAAAAACAATTAACAGTGCTAAATTCGGCTGTGCCGAATCTTATATACCTTTCACCTAAGTATACATATTTACGTACATTGCCTTTACTCATGCAAAACTCTTCATATAGAAACAACAACAAGAAAAAAATCATAATATTATATCAGATGCAATTGCAAAACATCCGATATTCATATTCACACGTTGAGTGCTCACTGATAACTAACCAAATAAACACAACAATTATTTTGCATAATTCTATGTTGAAAAAATAACAACAAAAATTAAAATAAACGAAATTATGCATGCGTGTGTTTGATTTATAATTCTTATTCATTCCACATTGTAGAACAGAGGTGCGCAAAAGTAAATTATCTCACCAACACATTCAATTCTTTATTTTGTTCAGTGCACCTACAAACAAATAAATACAAATACTGAAAAAATAAAGAAAAATTCATACACCCATGCTCATGCGCTTTTGTAGTTGTCTCGTGGAGTGGACAACGACTACTAAATTGTAAGAGCATAAAAATATGGGCTATGGGCTGCGCACCATTGTTGTAGAATGTTGTTGTTGGGTGTGTGTGGTGTTTACATATGATAGAGTTGCTCATATGAAAACTCATTATAAACAACTCTCTCTTTATATATACCCTTGCCTCTCATGGTGAAAGGTATAAAAACAAAAGCAAAATACGCAAAACAATCTCCGTTATTTATGGACGGATTTTGCTGATTTTAAATAGCAAACTTCTCGAAAACATGTCTGACAGAATTATTGAAGATTTGGATCCCGAAGATAACTGGAGTCTTCAGAAAATTGATTTCAACAGACAGATAGACAGACAGACGGACATGGCTTAATCGACTACGCTATCTATAAGGATCCAGAATATATATACTTTATAGGGTCGGAAAATTATATTGTGGAAATTACAAATGGAATGACAAATTTATATATACCCTTCTCACGAAAGTGAAGGGTATAACAAGTAAGAAAGTATGGTCGGTCAAACCCGACCTTACAAAATTTCAATAATTTATATTCGTGAGCGATTTTCGGAAGTGGGCCTTATACGGGAGCTATGACAAATTATGGACCGATCACCATGAAATTTGGTCATGTGATTAATGTCCATATGAAAGTTATTTACGTTGTATTTTATGTGTATACCAACATTTTTAATATATTTATGTTCGTGAGTGATTATCGGAAGCAGGCTGTATATGGGAGCTATGACTAATTATGGACCGATCATAATAAAATTTGGTGACATGAATTCCGTATATATAAAACTTATTTGGAGAAAAAATTGTGTAGATACCTATATAAATTAAACATTTATGACCGATAAAGTCTAATTTCGTGAGGACATTTGTATGGGGACTAGGACCGATTTCAGCCAGTTTCAATACGCTTGG